>JARQOC010000005.1:13867209-14467209 GCA_033576535.1 Allobates femoralis | reverse complement strand
ATATATTCGCCTCCTTTAGCGACATTGATATTGGAATATACTCATGTGGAGAACAGATAATCGCAGTGACAGGGTCAGCGCCTATCGTCACTAACTCTGGGGCTAAACTACACCCGAAGAATATTCTGGTCAACTCAGCCCTTAGAAGAGGAGACAAGTGTTGACCTTCCCCAGTTTATTTGCCTCCTTTAGTGACATTGATATCGGAATGTACTCATGTGGAGAACAGATGATGGCAGTGACAGGGTCAAACTCTGTCGTCACTAACTTAGAGTAAAGCTAGGAGATTATTGTGATCAGCCCAGCCCTTAGAGGAGGAGACAGATGTTGACTTCCCCAGTCTATTTGCCTGCTTCAGTGACATTAATATCGGAACGTAGTCAGGTGGAGTACTGATGATGTCAGTGACAGGGCCATCACAAACTCGGGGGGTAACCTGCTCCCGAACATAAAGAAATTAAATTAAAAGAAATTAAAAGAATTGACAACAGGAAAACCAGAGGCTTGGAAGCCACTTACATGCAATTACAAGTAAACTACGGTAATAACGTGATTTACCAATTTTCATACCTTTCCATGCTGGATAAAATTATTAAAACAAAACAATTAATTTTTAGTTACTCATTAAAAATAAAATTCTAAGATTGAATTATATTGATCCAAGTGATTGGTATGTAAATCAGTATAGAATTAAAAATACACAAGAAAGAACTTTTGAAAAGTTTGTTTCGGTAATTGGTGAGATTTTGGTTGTTTTTTGTAACATTTGACCCTCATCATTGGATTCTTTAATTCCCCACTTCTAAAATAATCTGTCAATAGCAATAGGGACTCAGTGACACTGTGATCATCCCTAAAAATGGCTGTTCTCCATGCCAAGAGCCACTACAGAAGCTTCAACCTGTATTTTCTTCTACACAAAACCGCCTTTACTTTTTTATGGAAGTTATACGTTCTTGTCAACTTTTTCGGCAAAGCAATAGCTTGGTCTCTTCAATATTAAAGCCCCCAATCCCATTGGTGAGCCGCCAAGATATGGTTCTGACGGAACTTTAAGAACTGTAGCTTTACCCACTTAAAGTGGAACTAAACTCAAAAAAATATGTTAAATTCTTAACTTAAATGTAAGTGTTTAAGATACATTAAAGCTTAATGGTTATTGAAGATGTTAAATAGCTTGAAATTTTCATTTCAGACTTTGCTGCTTCGGAGGCTATTGTAATTTTGTGTCTCATTGGTGAGAAAAAGATATTTCCCAACAGTTACCCAATAGAAGAAAAGTTGGTTTTCCATTAGACGTACAACCCAAAACCATTCGACAACAATACTGTTTGTTCTAATTCATTAGTCATTGCCATCAAAGTATGTGATTTTGCTTCATGTGTTCATGGTTTCTATTTCTTTTAGGTGTGTTGTTTTTTTAATCATATAAGGTGTTGTTCATTATAGTCCAACTTTTCTTCTATTTAGTAATGGGGTCATGTCAGATAATGATGACTTGAGATGTCGAAATTATGGCGGCATCCGATAAGCAAATGATAATGAAGAATAGCTTTGGTTTGGTTCTACTTTAAGACCTGAAATGTTGGTTGTCAGTAGATTCTGCTCTTTCTTTTCTGTTTTCAAAGCAAAGTATCTTTTGTTTTTGTTTCAGTATTTTTGATTTTAATTGCAGTCAGATGACAATGCCCCTTTATGGCATGACCCTCAAATGTTCCAAGTGTGGCGTAGTCTCCTCAGCAGAAGTATCGGCCACAGCCACCAGTAACGCCATGTTAGTTTTTCTAATTTCCGTCTTCTTTGTTTTCTCTTTCTTTTCTTTGTACATTTGTTTGTTTTGATCCTTTATGTTTTATTATTTTTTTTCCTGTATCATTACCCTCCTTTTGATTTGCTTTCTAAACTTTGTATGTATTTTTACTTTTGCGCTCAACAACAGCCATGCAATGTTCAAAATGTACGTTCATTAACATCTGTCTTAGAACATTTTTTGGGGTTCACTTGCTGTTTCCAAAGTCGTTCCACAGTATTATGACCACCACTGACATGTGCAAAGGGATACAACGGGGGATTGGTTGTAAAATAAGGATCAAGACCCTTTGTTCTCCATATCTTATAGCATTTCTATATCATTGTGATCGATGGTGGCGCTTATTTTTTGTGCTTTCTTGGAAGACATCATGGGGTCTTGTTGGCGGCATGTGCATTGAACTTTATTGATGTAATAAAGATTAATGCTTTGTATGGAACATATCTCTCCATGTTCGTCTCATCTTTATGGTGTAGATGACCAACAACTGTGTGTATGTGTGTTTTTAATTTTGGATTCCCATTGTTTGTAGTGTGTGACTGTCGATAATAACAAAGCAGTTGAAATGTAAGGGATTTACGAAATACAAGTTTATTTGAGCTCTTGTTTTCAACATCAATTGAGAATAGGCATTAAAAGTTTATTTCAAACTTTTAGATATTTAATTTGTAAATATTAATTAAACCAAAATGAGTAAATCAAAAATGTCCTCATTCCCCTACATTCTAAAATATTTCCAACAGATGTTGGGGTCAAGGTGATTTTGGAAATCAATGTATTTGAGGACGGATAGAATTATAATGGCAATACTTATCAAAAAATTTGGGTCTTTGACCCAACTTTTTTACCAAGTGGGTTGAGCCTCCTTTAGAGTGGATGTGATAAATGTCATCACATCACACTGTCCTTTGGTAAAAGAGGACGCCAGGTCGTCAATAGTATGAAATTATGCTTCAACCTGCAAGGTGAATTATGATTTCTTCCAATCTAATTGTGATTATAAGAACCAGATTAGAGAACCATTCTGGGCATAGAAGTTGGATGATTAAGGTCCCCAAGACAATGTAGCCTTAGAACAAATGATCCATGGACCTTGCTTATAATGCAGGTCTTGACATATAAGAAGCAATGTTTTAGTCTTTGACCTCGATCTTTTCATCCAAGCTCTTGGGTGTCAATGCAAAATCGGTAACAAGGTCCTCCGCCTATTATGTATCATTTATAATACTAGTCTCTTCCTATATGGGATTTTGACCACCTCAGGCCCAAATGTGGCTAATGCATCAAGACCCCCTTTAAAGCTAGTCACCATAGATGTAAAGTAAATGTTGATCAGATCCATGTATATGTAAGATGGTACATGGAGTCCCTATAGATTGAAGTCCTAGACTTCTATATGTACATAAGGCTTAGACTAGTAAAAACAGGAAGGAGAATATTGGAGGGCAGAGGTGATATATTGTATCTCTTAACATTGTTTTTTAGGGAGGGGGTATAAAAGTAATTTATTACCCACCCTCTTTCCAAAATATTGTTTTGATATATTAAAAGTTGAGCTAGAAACCTTACTATTTCCAGAGCCCTGTGGTCATCAAGGTTGAGGTAGGGTTTAGCGTCATATGACATGGTCAGTACTATGATTCTGCTTTTTATGGAGTGGTGTTGTTTTTTACAGCGCTCATCAGGTGGATAGTACAAACAAACAGAAACCTGTAGCAGAAGTGCATGCCAAGCCCAATCGATGCAGAAGGTATGCGCCCTCCAACCGCAAGGCCTTGTGACATGAGTGGGCATCTGTGCTTATCTGTGCGAGGATAGTCATTCTGTCGCTCAGTTCGTTGGGTTTGTTGTAGGGAAGATGTGCGCTCGGTATGTAGATGGAGTAGCTGCTTGTAAATTAAGTTAATTCTATGTGAAAAAAGGATGATAAAAAAGCTAAGGGCATCTTATGCCATTGCTGTGAGGTTCACAGATCAAAAAATATCTCTTTGTTTCCCATTGCTGTTATGCACATATGTATTCCTACATGGGCTAAAGGAGGAATAAAACCAATCACACTGCAACTGCATCCACACCTTTCTGCTTCCTGTACAGGCTAGTATCCTTAGTTGCACAGCACACTATTGGTCCCTGCACAGACTAGTATCCTTAGCTGCATAAGGCTGTAATGGTCCCTGACAGACTAGTATCCCTTGCTGCACAAAAGTCTTAACGGTTCCGGCACAGACTGGTATCCCTAGCTTCACAAGCCTTAATGGTCCCTTCACAGACTGGTATCCCTAGCTGTACAATGCCGTAATGGTTCCATGCACAGTCTAGTAATCCCTAGCTTGCACAATGTCCTATTTGTTCTGCACAACTAGTATTCCTAGCTGTCACAAGACTGTAATGGTCCATACACAGACTAGTATCCCTAGATGCACAATGCCATAATAGTTCCTGCACAGACTAGTATCCCTAGCAGCACAAGGCTGTAATGGTTCATACACAGACTTGTATCCCTAGTGCACAATGCCTTATTGTTTCGCACATACTATATTCGTAGCTAGTCAAGACCGTAATGGTCCATTACACAGATTTGTATCCCAGTGCACAATGCTCTAACTAGTTCCTGCACAGGCTATTACTCTTGCTGCACAAGCTTAATGGTCCCACATATAGTATCCCAAGCTGCACAATGCCATACTGGTTCCTGCACAGACTGGTACCCTAGCTGCACAACACTATAATGGTTCTGCACATATTATATCCCTAGCTACACAGATACTAATAGTCCCTGCACAGACTGTATCCTAGATGTACAAGCCATAATGGTCTCTGCTAAAAATAGTATCCATAGTTGCACAATGTGTTAATAGTCCCTGTACAGACTATTATCCATAGCTGTACAACACCTAACAGTTCCTGCACAGACTCGAACATCCCTAGCCACACAGCTAATATACTACAACTCGGACCTGGTAGTCTAAAAGGCTGTTGAGTTATTTCACGTACCTCCTGAGGATCCAGAGGGGAGGCTGCTATACACAACAACCAAGCTAGGGCAAGTGTGAATTCGGATACCCTGCTTATTGTGTTGTGGTTTAGCATTTTCTGTACATTTCCCAATTTTTTAATTAATTTTATGTATTTATTCCTCAAATCATTAACAAAAAAAAGATTTTACATTTATTTCAATCTTTGTCCCATAGTCTGTTGTTTTGGATTTTGCTTAGTAATTGACTCTCAATAGCGCTCAGGCCACGGAGGTCATATTTTAGAAGCTGGCTTGAACTGCTCTAGCAAGAATCCGCACTCCAATATTATTCACAGGCATTTCTCTCTTTCCCTCTCCGGAGCTCAGACAGTGGGAGTGTTTGTAAATGGTGTTTGACTAAACAGGAGGTCAAAGCAGCTTCTAAAAGAGCATGAAAAAGGCAGATAAACAGGAATTTCAGCATGGCAATTGGGAAACAATGAGGCAACTTAAAATATTGAAGTGCATTAGAAAGAAATCCTAATTCTACAATGCCTCTAGGATAATTTTATATATATATATATATATATATATATATATATATATATATATATATATAAAAGTAGAATTGCTCTTTAATTACAGTGGATTAGTGCAATTAAGCTGATGCTTAAGTAAATCCATAATTGTGCAAACTGCAAAAAAAAACAGCAAAATCCAAGTTCAACTTCACATTCAGCTGCAAAGATTTACAATTGATCCCATCCAATCGAACGTTCCCTAATTACTCAAGGTTTTCCATATTATCAGTGTCAAAACTTGTTCTGCCTCCTGGAAGCAATCAATACATTGGATTTTAAAATGGCTATATGGGTTTTCCGAGATTTATATAAAAAAAAAAAATATAAAATATATATATATATATATATATATATATATATATATACTAGATGGCGGCCCGATTCTAAAGAATCGGGTAGTCTAGAATCCATATATAGTTTATTTACTAATAGTTACGGGAGTGCGGTGAAATGAATTGTGTGTATACAGGCGGCTCAGTGGTAGCAGTGTACGGTGGCTCAGTGGTTAGCAGTGAGTGCGGTGGCTCAGTGGTTAGCAGTGAGTGCGGTGGCTCAGTGGTTAGCAGTGAGTGCGGTGAGATTGGTCAGCGCAGCGACGTGGGCAGAGTGGTCAGCGCAGATGACAGGGGGCAGAGGCGGCTGGGCAGAGGACAGGGGGCAGAGGACGCAGAGGACAGGGGCAGAGGACAGGGGGCAGAGGACACAGAGGGGGCAGAGGACGCAGAGGACAGGGGGCAGAGGACGCAGAGGACAGGGGACGCAGAGGACAGGGGGCAGAAGACGCAGAGGACAGGGGGCAGAGGACGCAGAGGACAGGGGGCAGAGGACGCAGAGGACAGGGGGCAGAGGACGCAGAGGGGGCAGAGGACGCAGAGGGGGCAGAGGACACAGAGGGGGCAGAGGACACAGAGGGGGCAGAGGACACAGAGGACACAGAGGGGGCAGAGGACGCAGAGGACAGGGGGCAGAGGACAGGGGGCAGAGGACGCAGAGGACAGGGGGCAGAGGACGCAGAGGACAGGGGGCAGAGGACGCAGAGGACACAGAGGACGCAGAGGACACAGAGGGGGCAGAGGACACAGAGGGGGCAGAGGACACAGAGGGGGCAGAGGACACAGAGGGGGCAGAGGACACAGAGGGGGCAGAGGACGCAGAGGGGGCAGAGGACGCAGAGGGGGCAGAGGACGCAGAGGGGGCAGAGGACGCAGAGGGGGCAGAGGACGCAGAGGACAGGGGGCAGAGGACGCAGAGGACAGGGGGCAGAGGACGCAGAGGACAGGGGGCAGAGGACAGGGGGCAGAGGACGCAGAGGACAGGGGGCAGAGGACGCAGAGGACAGGGGGCAGAGGACGCAGAGGACAGGGGGCAGAGGACGCAGAGGACAGGGGGCAGAGGACAGGGGGCAGAGGACAGGGGGCAGAGGACGCAGAGGACAGGGGGCAGAGGACGCAGAGGACAGGGGGCAGAGGACGCAGAGGACAGGGGGCAGAGGACGCAGAGGACAGGGGGCAGAGGACGCAGAGGACAGGGGGCAGAGGACGCAGAGGACAGGGGGCAGAGGAGGTAGAGGACAGGGTGCAGAGGAGGCAGAGGACAGGGGGCAGAGGAGGCAGAGGACAGGGGGCAGAGGAGGCAGAGGACAGGGGGCAGAGGACAGGGGGCAGAGGAGGCAGAGGACAGGGGCAGAGGAGGCAGAGGACAGGGGGCAGAGGAGGCAGAGGACAGGGGCAGAGGACAGGGGGCAGAGGACACAGAGGGGGCAGAGGAGGCAGAGGGGGCAGAGGGGGCAGAGGACAGGGGGCAGAGGACGCAGAGGAGAGGGGGCAGAGGACGCAGAGGAGAGGGGGCAGAGGACGCAGAGGACAGGGGGCAGAGGACAGGGGGCAGAGGACAGGGGGCAGAGGACAGGGGGCAGAGGACAGGGGGCAGAGGACACAGAGGGGGAAGAGGACGCAGAGGACAGGGGGAAGAGGACACAGAGGGGGCAGAGGACGCAGAGGACAGGGGGCAGAGGACAGGGGGCAGAGGACAGGGGCAGAGGACAGGGGGCAGAGGACAGGGGGCAGAGGACGCAGAGGGGGCAGAGGACGCAGAGGGGGCAGAGGACGCAGAGGGGGCAGAGGACGCAGAGGGGGCAGAGGACGCAGAGGGGGCAGAGGACGCAGAGGGGGCAGAGGACAGGGGGCAGAGGACAGGGGGCAGAGGACAGGGGGCAGAGGACAGGGGGCAGAGGACGCAGAGGACAGGGGGCAGAGGACGCAGAGGACAGGGGGCAGAGGACGCAGAGGACAGGGGGCAGAGGACGCAGAGGACAGGGGGCAGAGGACGCAGAGGACAGGGGGCAGAGGACGCAGAGGACAGGGGGAAGAGGACGCAGAGGACAGGGGGAAGAGGACGCAGAGGACAGGGGGAAGAGGACACAGAGGGGGAAGAGGACGCAGAGGACAGGGGGCAGAGGACAGGGGGCAGAGGACGCAGAGGGGGCAGAGGACGCAGAGGACAGGGGGCAGAGGACGCAGAGGACAGGGGGCAGAGGACGCGGAGGACAGGGGGGAGAGGACGCAGAGGACAGGGGGAAGAGGACACAGAGGGGGCAGAGGACGCAGAGGACAGGGGGCAGAGGACAGGGGGCAGAGGACAGGGGGCAGAGGACAGGGGGCAGAGGACAGGGGGCAGAGGACAGGGGGCAGAGGACAGGGGGCAGAGGACGCAGAGGACAGGGGGCAGAGGACGCAGAGGACAGGGGGCAGACGCAGAGGACAGGGGGAAGAGGACGCAGAGGACAGGGGGAAGAGGACGCAGAGGACAGGGGGAAGAGGACGCAGAGGACAGGGGGAAGAGGACGCAGAGGACAGGGGGAAGAGGACGCAGAGGACAGGGGGAAGAGGACGCAGAGGACAGGGGGCAGAGGACGCAGAGGACGCAGAGGGGGCAGAGGACGCAGAGGGGGCAGAGGACGCAGAGGGGGCAGAGGACGCAGAGGGGGCAGAGGACGCAGAGGGGGCAGAGGACGCAGAGGGGGCAGAGGACGCAGAGGACGCAGAGGGGGCAGAGGACGCAGAGGGGGCAGAGGACGCAGAGGGGGCAGAGGGGGCAGAGGACAGGGGGCAGAGGACAGGGGGCAGAGGACAGGGGGCAGAGGACACAGAGGGGGCAGAGGACGCAGAGGACAGGGGGCAGAGGACAGGGGGCAGAGGACACAGAGGGGGCAGAGGACGCAGAGGACAGGGGGCAGAGGACAGGGGGCAGAGGACGCAGAGGACAGGGGGCGCAGAGGACGCAGAGGACAGGGGGCGCAGAGGAGAGGGGGCAGAGGACGCAGAGGACAGGGGGCAGAGGACGCAGAGGACAGGGCGAAGAGGACGCAGAGGACAGGGCGAAGAGGACGCAGAGGACAGGGGGAAGAGGACACAGAGGACAGGGGGCAGAGGACACAGAGGACAGGGGGCAGAGGACACAGAGGGGGCAGAGGACACAGAGGGGGCAGAGGACGCAGAGGACAGAGGGCAGAGGGGGCACACAGGCTGGAGGGCAGAGCAGCGTGTATGGCTGCAGACTTACCGGTGGCCGGGCGTCGGGTGTAGGAGGAGAGGAGGGGCGGGCAGAGCTGCAGGAGAGGAAGTCCCGCCCTCCCTCCTCTCCAGGCACACGGCAGGGAGCACGGGTACCCCAGGGTGTGTGTGGCCCTCCGAGGTGGCGGGCAATGGGCCCCCCTGCCCCCCCGGTATGTAGGTACTGGCTGGAGGGCAGAGGGTGGAGGGGAGTGGCAGGAGGGCACACGGAACTTCCGAGATCGGAACGTTCTGTGTGTCGGTGACTGTAGCCGGGGGGGACGCAGAGGACAGGGGGCAGAGGACGCAGAGGACACAGAGGACGCAGAGGACACAGAGGACGCAGAGGACACAGAGGGGGCAGAGGACACAGAGGGGGCAGAGGACACGAGGGGGCAGAGGACACAGAGGACACAGAGGGGGCAGAGGACGCAGAGGACACAGAGGGGGCAGAGGACGCAGAGGACAGGGGGCAGAGGACGCAGAGGACAGGGGGCAGAGGACGCAGAGGACAGGGGGCAGAGGACGCAGAGGACAGGGGGCAGAGGACGCAGAGGACAGGGGGCAGAGGACGCAGAGGACAGGGGGCAGAGGACGCAGAGGACAGGGGGCAGAGGACGCAGAGGACAGGGGGCAGAGGACGCAGAGGACAGGGGGCAGAGGACAGGGGGCAGAGGACGCAGAGGACAGGGGGCAGAGGACGCAGAGGACAGGGGGCAGAGGAGGCAGAGGACAGGGGGCAGAGGAGGTAAGAGGACAGGGGGCAGAGGAGGCAGAGGACAGGGGGCAGAGGAGGCAGGGGGCAGAGGAGGCAGAGGAGAGGGGGCAGAGGAGGCAGAGGACAGGGGGCAGAGGACAGGGGGCAGAGGAGGCAGAGGACAGGGGGCAGAGGAGGCAGAGGACAGGGGCAGAGGAGGCAGAGGACAGGGGGCAGAGGAGGCAGAGGACAGGGGGCAGAGGAGGCAGAGGACAGGGGGCAGAGGAGGCAGAGGACAGGGGGCAGAGGAGGCAGAGGACAGGGGGCAGAGGAGGCAGAGGACAGGGGGCAGAGGACAGGGGGCAGAGGACAAGAGGGGCAGAGGAGGCAGAGGGGCAGAGGAGGCAGAGGACAGGGGCAGAGGACAGGGGGCAGAGGACAGGGGGCAGAGGACGCAGAGGACAGGGGGCAGAGGACGCAGAGGACAGGGGGCAGAGGACAGGGGGCAGAGGACAGGGGCAGAGTACAGGGGCAGAGGACACAGAGGGGGCAGAGGACGCAGAGGACAGGGGGCAGAGGAGAGGGGGCAGAGGACGCAGAGGACAGGGGGCAGAGGACGCAGAGGAGAGGGGGCAGGATGGAGCTGGCGGGGGGGCAGGATGGAGCTGACGGGGGCGGCAGGATGGAGCTGGCGGGGGGGGAGCAGGATGGAACTTGGGGGGGGGTGGGGGGCAGGATGGAGCCGGCGGGGGGGTAGGATGGAGCCGGAGGGGGGGCAGGATGGAGCCGGAGGGGGGGCAGGATGGAGCCGGGGGGGGGCAGGATGGAGCTGGCGGGGGGGGCAGGATGGAAGTGGCGGGGGGGCAGAATAGAGCTGGTGTGTGGGGGGGGGCAGGATGGAGCGGGCAGGGGGGCAGGATGGAGCCGAGGGGGGGGGCACAGGATGGAGCGGGTGGGGGGGGGGTGGAATGGAGCTGGCGGGGGGTGAGGATGGAGCGGGCGAGGGGGCAGGATGGAGCTGGTGGGGGGGGCAGGATGGAGTTGGCGGGGGGGCATGATGAAGTCGGTGGGGGGGCATGATGGAGCCGGTGGGGGGCAGGATGGAGACGGTGTGGGGGGGGCAGGATCGAGCCAGCGGGGGGGTAGGATGGATAGGATGGAGCGGGCGGGGGGGGCAGGATGGAGTTGGCGGGGGGGCATGATGAAGTCGGTGGGGGGGCAGGATGGAGCTGGTGGGGGCAGGATGGAGCTGTGGGGGGGGGGGGGGGCAGGATGGAGCCGGCGGGGGCGGGATGGAGCTGGTGTGGTGGGGGGCATGATGGAGGCAGTGGGGGGGTAGGATGGAGCGGGCAGGGGGTGCAGGATGGAGCCGGTGGGGGGGCAGGATGGAGCTGGTGTGGGGGGGGGCAGGATGGAGTCAGCGGGGAGGGGGGGGGAAAATGAAGGATGGAGGGGCGGGGGGGGGGGGGGGGGCAGGATGGAGTCGGCGGGGGCAGGGGGTAGGTTGGAGGCGGGGGGGCAGGATGGAACTGTTGTGGGGGGGCAGGATGGAGGCGGTGGAGGGGGGGCTGGATGCAGCGGGTGGGGGGTGGGCAGGATGGAGGGGGGGCAGGATGGAGCAGAGGGGGATGTGTGCTATGGAGCAGGGGGGGGGGGGGCAGGTTGGAGCCGGTGGGGGGTAGGGGCAGGATGGATGGGAGGATACTCACCCGTGTGGCGGCTCGCAGGACCTGTGGTTGACTGGGAAACCGATCAGCTGATCGGTTTCCCAGGCAACCACAGGTCCTCAAGCCATGGAGCTATAGGACGTAGATGGAGCGCGCCGGCGGACGGGTGAGTATCCTCTATGAGGGATTTATTATTTTTTAGTAGAAGCAAGCAGGGTGGGGGCAGCAGGAGCCGCGGGGGGGCATGAGTAGCTGCGGGGGGCCGCGGGGGGGCAAGACGACCCGCGGGGGGGGCAAGACGACCCGCGGGGGGGCAAGACGACCCGCGGGGGGCCCGCAGGAGCCGCGGGGGGGCAGGACGACCCGCGGGGGGGCATGAGTAGCTGCGGGGGGCCGCAGGAGCCGCGGGGGGGCAGGACGACCCGCGGGGGGGCAAGACGACCCGCGGGGGGGCATGAGTAGCTGCGGGGGGCCCGCAGGAGCCGCGGGGGGGGCAGGAGGACCCGCGGGGGGGCCGCAGGAGCTGGGGAGCCGCATGTGTGGCAAGCGGGAGAGAACCGGCTGATGCCGGTCATCTGCGGGCGGCGTCGGGAGAACCGCATGTCCTCCGCTCTGAGCTGCAACATTGGGGGGAGGATGAGAACCGAGCGGCGGGAGGAGGAGCGGGAGGAAGGGGCTGGAGCGGCGGAGAGAGGAGCGGGAGGACTGGGCCGGAGGAGAGAGGAGGCGCCGGGACACAGGGGTCGTGGGAGTTTAACGGCTCGCGGTGAGCGCTCACCGCTCGTGGATCTGGTGGGCGCTAAAGCGCCCACTTCCGGTTCCGGTCTGTTTACACAGGTCGGAGGCCATCACGGAAGTTGGCCGGATTGGCCGGAAGTGGCCTTCGGGTTTTATATTATAGATATATATATAATATATATTAGCCTAGGCACTAACAGGCAGGTAGCTGCGTCCTACCCACCTGTTATGCCCGACACCGTTCACCACCGTTTACCCCCAGCACAGAGTGGTTACAGACTGCTCCTGCCGGGGACAACATGGCGGGGTAAACAGGGCAGAGCACAAGAGCAGGGGCTTCTTTTCCACTCTGCTCTTAGGAAGTGGGTGCTGACGTTATACTGATTGACAGCCAGCTCCCCACTACCTGATTGGCGGAACGAGCTGTCAATCAGCATGAAGTCAGCTCTATACCATCTACAGAGGGGAGTAGCTGCCCCTCTGTAGCTGTGATTTCACCGCAAATCACCTACCGGATTGGTCTGCAACCGCTCCATGTTGACAGTGAACAGTGCCGGGCACAACAGGTAGGTTGGTGCTTAGACAAGTTTTCTTTTGATAACTCCCGGATAACCCCTTTAATCCAGCCCGTGTAAGTTCCCCGAAAACCCTTACCTTAATATCTTATTCCTGCTTCTTGTCCTATACTGATATTTAAGGTTACACATATTTTTTTAAACCCTTAAAGTTAAATATTTCATTTAATAAATTATTGAAAAATTGAAGTTATTGTTAAATTATTAAATCCAAGAATTAAAAAATAAGATTTATTTCCACTCTATTTAGCTAATAAAAAATCCACAAAAATGTGACTAAATTTAAGAAATTCTCACATTTTCTAATTTTAAATCATTTATCAATATATCTTATTTATTTATACTATAGATCAGTATATTAATCTATATCAATAAATCTTGAATTATTAAAAAAAAAAAAAGAGCTACTCCATTACATTTACCGGAACCTGACTGTGTATTCTGTACTTTGGTCAGTTTTACTCGAGTTTGCTTGAAATGTTGTATTTTTATATAAAAATTAAATTAAGAAGGGTTTTTGTCTGGTGGGCCCTTTTTGTTGCTGGTATCTGATGTGCTGTAGATTGTAGTTTTTTATGTTTGTTTGTGTGTTTTTTTTTACACTTTACCCTGATGTTTTTTATGTTTGTTTTTTGTCTATCTTTTTTTGCTTGGCTGCTCTGTTGCTGTTTAATTCTTTGTGAGTTTGAGCTTCAAAGACCTTTGATTTTACTCTTTAATCTGTTTTTGCTTCTGCCGGTATTGAATATAACATGCAGTTCACTTTCTGAACTTGTCGGTATCTTTCGGTCATGAACAACTTTCTTGTTAACCATTGATGTTGCCTTTTTTTCGGAGTATCAAGGTTGGAGGGGAGCTACAGCTTGAGGTTGATTCATTATTTTGCATTCGTTGAGCGTTTGGTGATAACATTTTGTAGGGTGGATTCCGGCACTTGGGTTCCACCATCATTTTTGCTTTTAGGGGCTGTGAAAAATTGGAAAGGAAGACTTGAGTTGTACAAAGGATCCTTCTATTCTCCCAATCAAGAAACTCAAATTTAGACTCGGATTATCTTATGATTTTTCCACTTTTCACATAAAGTGACGTTTTCAAGTCTCGATTGAGTAGAAGGGAATACGAAAAGACAAAGTAAAAGTTGTTGTGTACGAGTGCGATAATCATGGGGCTAAAGTTACAGGTCAATGTAACATGGATTCCACCACTTTGGAATCAACGTTACATTGACCTTCATCCCTTACCTATCCTATTGTGCAGCCCAGCTGCAGTTGTCATTTACCTCTCTCTTCAGGCAGCTCGGCTGCAGTTGTCCCTTACCTATCCCACCATGCAGCAAAGCTGCATTTGTCCCTTAGCTATCCCACTGTGCAACCCAGCTGTGGTCATCCTTTACCTATCCCATCATGTAGCTCAGCTGAGTTTGTCCCTTACCTATTCCACATACAGCCCAGCTGTAGTCGACCCTTACTTACCCCACCATGCAGTCCAGCCACAGTCATCCATTACCTATCCCATCGTGCAGCTCAGCTGCAGTTGTCCCTTACCTATCCCACCATGCAGCTTAGGTGCAGGTGTCGTTTACCTATCCCACCATGCAGCTCAGCTGCAGTTGTACGTTACCTATCCCTTCATGCAGCTCAGCTGCAGTTGTCCCTTACCTATCCCACCATGCAGCTATGCTGCATTTATCCCTTAGCTATCCCACCGTGCAACCCAGCTGTGGTCATCACTTAGCTATTGCACTATGCAGTCCAGCTGCAGTCATCCTTTACCTATCCCACCATACAGCTCAGCTGTGGTCGTCCTTTACCTACCCACCGTGCAGCTCAGCTGCATTTGTCCCTTACCTATCCCACCATGCAGTCCAGCCACAGTCATCCTTTACCTATCCCTTCGTGCAGCTCAGCTGCAATTGTCTCTTACCTATCCCACCATGCAGCTCAGCTGCAGTTGTCCCTTACCTATCCCACCATGCAGCTCAGCTGTGTCGTCCTTTACCTTTCCCACCATGCAGCTCAGCTGCATTTGTCCTTTACCTATCCCCAAGGCTGCCACTAGGAATTTCGGGGCCCCTTACTGCCAAAATGTTGGGGCCTCCCGAGACTTCACCCAGTGTCCACCCATGCTCCACCTCCACCCAAACATATATTATATTTATAGTGAAAAATTGGAATAGCAACAAAAATTACCTCAATTTATGTGCAAAGTTTTCCCAACCAGCAATCCAGATGGTTCCTTACAACATAGTAAAAAAAAAAAAACAGTACAAAAAAATTGAAAAAAGGGGACTTTATTAGCCAATGTGTGGCCACGCCATTGGTCAATAAAGTCCACTTTTTTCTATATTTCTGTGCTGTTTTTCCTTTTTTTACACTCTCTATTATATATTGCACACACACATTTGAGACTGCTGTGGGCTGAATACACAATAGCTGTATGCACAATAGAGAATATACAGTAGAGACGGCTGCTAGCTGTATACACACTAGAGATGGCTGTGGGCCGTATACAAAATAGAGGCTGCTGCTGGCTAAACACACAATAGAGTATACACAATAAAGACTACACGATAGTGATGGCTGTGGGCCGTATAGACAATAGAGACGGCTGCAGGCCGTATAGACAATGGAGACAGCTGTTGGCTATACACACAGTAGAAAATACACGATAGAGATTGCTGCTGGCTGTACAGAATAGAGAATACACAATAGAGACTGCTGCTGGCTGAATACACAATGGAAATGGCTGCGGGACAAATGTACAATGGAGATGGCTGGTGGCTGTACACAACACAATAGACACTGCTGCTGGCCTGGCCACATACACAATGGAGATGGCTGTGGGACAAATGCACAGTGGAGATGACTGCAGGACAAAAGCACAATGGAGATGGCTGAGGGACAAATGCACATTGGAGACTGCTGCGAGACGTATGCACATAAAGCGGTGGGAGGGATTAGCTAATGTGATTTTTTTTACAATTTCTCCCAATACTTTCCATTTACTAATCCCACACAGTCCCTTTAAGTAATCTCCATGGGTTGATTAGGATCTCAGAGGGTGGAATTGTGGAATTGGCGCAGAACACCTCTACATAGCTTGTGAGACAGACAAGACGGCACATATCCTGCTTAACAATTAACTGGCTGTAAACAATGGCTACAATCCTTTACCTGTATATATGTCAGCAGCCAAAGCTCCTTGTAACATCATCTGCACCTTACACACCTAACACAAACCAGAGACTGATAGTCTTGTCAGCAATCTTACCGATGTGGCTGATAAAAGGGAATACCGGCCCTCCAGCACATGGACCTATGATAGTCTCCCGGAGTCAAACTATGGAGCTCCACACAAGGCCTGTCCCATGACACTTGGCCAAACAGTGCTGAGGAGGGGGGCACCTCTTCCACAGCAGACACATGCCACACATTACCCCCAATGGCCGCACTCACCTGAGGAGCAGCAAGAAGAGGAGACACGTCCCGGGTCGGGCCTCACCTCTCATCCAGGCCCGCGCGAGGTGACAGGGTAGGGCCCGGCACCGTCAGTGGTTGACAGGAGAGGGGGCCCATGCAAGATGTGAGGGGACGGGGCCCGGAGGAGATCAGGGCCCACCTCCTCACATCTTGCATGGGCCCCCCTTTCGTGTCAATCACCACCGGGCCCCTTACAACTATAAGACTAATAAGGCCCTGACGGCGGCCCTGCCTATCCCACCATGCAGCTCAGCTGTGGTCGTCCTTTACCGATTCTACCGTACAGCTCAGTGTTACATTTTTAAACTTTTTTTAACCCTGCTACTTTGCAGAATTTAGTTAAAATTTGCACATTTTTTAGTAAATTCGAGGCAAATCCAATTTGCTGCAAAGCGATTCAGTCATCTCTAGGCACTTGTAGGTGTGCCCTTATGTGTATTTATTGTCATCTGTATGTTGCTGCACATATGTGTAAATGTATGAGTATATACATTATATTCTCAAGGGTCTGTGTCTTTGTAAATGTTTATGTATGAGTCCTGTGTGTATGTGTGTTATATCTCTTTGTGTGTATACCTGTGTATGTTCAGTATGTACAGTGCAGGTATGTATGTGCTCATGTGTATAATATAACTATCTGTGTGTGCTTTGTATTGTGTGTGTTATATATCTGTATATGATATGTCTATCTGTGTGTTTATACAGTATGTGTCTACATGTATGTGCTAATATGTATGTTATATCTGTGCGTATTATATGTGTCTGTATGTAAGTGTATGTATGTATTCTCTGTGAATGGTTGTGGGAGTGTGTGTATGTATATGCTTATGGATATAGTATATATGTGTGTGTCTCTGTGTAGGATTATATATGTGGATTACATGATCATATGTTTGTTTCTCTGTAATTGTTTGTAAGTGACTGCATGTATGTCTGTGCTTATACATATACAGTGCACACATTATATCTGTGTGGGTATATAGGTGTCTCTGTGTATAAGTGTATATCTGTGTATGTCTCTGTAAATATTTATATGTGAGTGGATGGATGTGTTTACATGTATATGATATATCTGTATGTATATATGTGTGCATTTACAATATATTATGCATTTGTGTCTTTAAGTGTTTTTATGTTAATGCATGTATGTATATGTTTATGTTATATCTATCGGTGCCTGTGTGTGTGTCTCTGGGTGTGTAATTGTGAACTGTGCTTGTGGGTGTTATACCTGTATATATGTGATTGTTTCTGTATGTGTATTGTAGTGGGAGCATGTGAGTGTGTTTGTGTGTGTTATATGTCTCCGTTTTTATAGTTATTCTTTTGTATGTAAGTGTGTACGTGTTTGTATGTATGTGTGTATGATGTTCTATCTGTGTATAAGTGTTTGTCTCTTTATGTGTCTAAGCATGTAAATGTATGTAGATGTGAATGTTATACCTGTATATATGTGTTATATGTGTGCACATATGTGTATGTGATATCTGTGTATTATATGTGTGGCTCTGTGTGTGTAAGCATCCACATATGTACCGTATGTGTTATATATGTGTATTTGTTTCTGTACAGGAATACGTGTGTACATGTGTATGTGAACATTACATCTGTGCTTTTATGTTTGTCTCTGTGTGTGTAAATGTGCACGTATGTACGTGTAATATCTGTGTATATGTGTTTATATATGTGTGTACACATGTGTGTATGTCAATGATATATCTGTATATATGTGTTTATGTCTCTGTATGTGAATGTTATGTATGCCATATGTGTTATTCTCTGTATATAAGCAAGTATACTTGTGTATGTGTATGTTATAGCTTTGTGATTGTGTTTATCTCTGTATAAGCATGTACATATGTATGGCATGTACAATAAGTGTTTATGTATAATATCTGTGGTTTTATGTTTGTCTCTGTGAGGGTGCATTTACATATGTATGTGTATGTTTTATGTGTGTATATATGTTTGTATCTGTGTATGTTAAATATGTGTATTTGTCCCTGTATGGGTGTGTTTATATGTATGCTATAACTGTGGATATGTATTTTCCTCCTTATAACTGTGTGTGTACATGTGTGACTATATATATGTGTAACATGTGCATTTGTGTCAGTCTCTTTATGTTTGTGTTACCATGTACATATATGTGTATGGTATACAGTATATGTAATTATGTTTGTGTAAGCATGTACATATACTATATCTTTGTATTTGAGTTTGTCTCTGTGTGGTTTATATCTGTGCGTATGTGTAATATCTGTGTGTGTCCATATGTGTGTAGGTTATATGTGTATTTGTCTCTGTATGTCTGTGTAACCATGTACATACTGTATGTGTGTACTTGTGAAATGTCTGTGTATTTGTGTATTTGTACATGTGTGTAGATTATATAGGTGTATTTGTCTCTATATGTCTATGTAACCAGGAACATATGTATATCTGTGTATTTGTGTTGCCTCTGTGTGTCTGTGTATGTGTGTTTGTATATATGTGTGTGTATGTGTCATATCTGTGTGTGTAATATTATTATTATTATATGTGTGTATTTGTGTTTGTACATACGGTATGTGTGTGTGTCATATGTGTGTTCTTGTGTTTGCACATATGGTATGTGTGTGTGTGTTACATGTGTATTTGTGTTTGTACATACGGTATGTTGTGTGTGTCATATGTGTGTTCTTGTGTTTGTACATACAGTATGTGTGTGTGTTAATGTGTGTACTTGTGTTTGTACATACGGTATGTGTGTGTGTTACATGTGTGTTCTTGTGTTTGTACATACGGTATGTGTGTGTGTTACATGTGTGTTCTTGTGTTTGTACATACGGTATGTTGTGTGTGTTACATGTGTGTTCTTGTGTTTGTACATACGGTATGTGTGTGTGTGTGTTACATGTGTGTTCTTGTGTTTGTACATACGGTATGTGTGTGTGTGTGTGTTACATGTGTGTTCTTGTGTTTGTACATACGGTATGTGTGTGTGTGTGTTACATGTGTGTTCTTGTGTTTGTACATACGGTATGTGTGTGTGTGTGTTACATGTGTGTTCTTGTGTTTGTACATACGGTATGTGTGTGTGTGTGTTACATGTGTATTCTTGTGTTTGTACATATGGTATGTGTGTGTGTGTTACATGTGTGTTCTTGTGTTTGTACATACGGTATGTGTGTATGTTATATCTGTGTACTTATGTTGCCTCTGTACGTCGTTGTATGTGTGTATGTGTGTTATATGTGTACGTGTGTATTAGTGTTTGCATTCATACAAGTATATAACATCTCTCTCCTCTCTCCATCATCCGGTGTCTCTCCCGTCTTCTCCAATTCTCCGGTTTCTCCTTCTTCCCTCCAGCCGCCATCTTCTCCCCCATCATTTGCATGTTGCATATTGATAATTCAGTGATTAATGTCTCGCGGATCCCTGATCGCACAATACTTGCTGACGTCTCTGCCTTGAGGACCTCAGAAAGGCTTCAATCATCTCCAGCCATATTTCCTGCTGTTCAATGGACATAATAGAGGAAATGGCAGTGAAATTGCCGGGTTTGACAGGAGAATGTATTTTTGTAGCATTTACACGGCAGCGATCGACCATTACCTGCCGCCATCCGACGCTCAATTCACACCATCTCCGAAATGTTTCCTGCACAATTGCTGCACTTATGTTTCATTGTGACAACGATGTCAGGAAGTCTCACAATTAACTGTGCCGTCTCCATCACCGAGAGACCAACCATGGCCCCCAACTCAATGTGAATTATCCTTCACCACACTCCTGATCTGAAGGAGGATGGGGACACTTTATCCAACCGCAGCGTCCTATAGTGTTACTGTACTCATATTCTTGTACATAGGAGCAGTATTATAGTAGTTATATTCTTGTATATAGGGCAGTATTATAGTAGTTATATCTTGTATATAGGAGCAGTATTATAGTAGTTATATTCTTGTATATAGGAGCAGTATTATAGTAGTTATATTCTTGTAATAGGAGCAGTATTATAGTAGTTATATTCTTGTATATAAGAGCAGTATTATAGTAGTTATATTCTTGTATATAGTTGCAGTATTATAGTAGTTATATTCTTGTAATAGGGGCAGTATTATAGTAGTTATATTCTTGTATATAGGAGCAGTATTATAGTAGTTATATTCTTGTATATAGGAGCAGTATTATAGTAGTTATATTCTTGTACATAGGAGCAGTATTATAGTAGTTATATTCTTGTATAGAGGAGTAGTATTATAGTAGTTATATTCTTGTAATAGGGAGCAGTATTATAGTAGTTATATTCTTGTATATAGGAGCAGTATTATAGTAGTTATATTCTTGTACATAGGAGCAGTATTATAGTAGTTATATTCTTGTACATAGGGGCAGTATTATAGTAGTTATATTCTTGTATATAGGAGCATTTTATAGAGTTATATATGTTATATCGTAAGGAGTATTATAGTAGTTATATTTGTATATAGGGCAGTATTAGTAGTTATATTCTTGTACATAGGGGCAGTATTATAGTAGTTATATTTGTAATAGGGCAGTATTTAGTAGTTTATTCTTGTATAGGAGATTATAAGTATATCTTGTACATAGGGCAGTATATAGTAGTTATTCTTGTATATAGGAGCAGTATTATAGTAGTTATATTCTTGTAATAGGAGCAGTATTATAGTAGTTATATTCTTGTACATAGGGCAGTATTATAGTAGTTATATTCTTGTACATAGGGGCAGTATTATAGTAGTTATATACTTGTATATAGGAGCAGTATTATAGTAGTTATATTCTTGTACATAGAGACAGTATTATAGTAGTCATATTCTGTATATAGGGGCAGTATTATAGTAGTTATATTCTTGTACATAGAGCAGTATTATAGTAGTTATATTCTTGTATATAGGGGCAGTATTATAGTAGTTATATTCTTGTACATAGAGCAGTATTATAGTAGTTATATTCTTGTATATAGGAGCAGTATTATAGTAGTTATATTCTTGTACATAGGGGCAGTATTATAGTAGTTATATTCTTGTACTTAGGAGCAGTATTATAGTAGTTATATTCTTGTATATAGGAGTAGTATTATAGTAGTTATATTCTTGTACTTAGGTGCAGTATTATAGTAGTTATATTCTTGTGTATAGGAGCAGTATTATAGTAGTTATATTCTTGTACATAGGAGCAGTATTATAGTAGTTATATTCTTGTACATAGGGCAGTATTATAGTAGTTATATTCTTGTATATAGGGGCAGTATTATAGTAGTTATATTCTTGTACATAGGAGCAGTATTATAGTAGTTATATTCTTGTATATAGGAGCAGTATTATAGTAGTTATATGCTTGTACATAGGAGCAGTATTATAGTAGTTATATTCTTGTACATAGGAGCAGTATTATAGTAGTTATATTCTTGTATATAGGAGCAGTATTATAGTAGTTATATTCTTGTACATAGGGGCAGTATTATAGTAGTTATATTCTTGTACATAGGGGGCAGTATTATAGTAGTTATATTCTTGTACATAGGGCAGTATTATAGTAGTTATATTCTTGTACATAGGGCAGTATTATAGTAGTTATATTCTTGTATATTGGAGCAGTATTATAGTAGTTGTATTCTTGTATATAGGAGCAGTATTATAGTAGTTGTATTCTTGTATATAGGGGCAGTATTATAGTAGTTATATTCTTGTATATAGGGGCAGTATTATAGTAGTTATATTCTTGTACATAGGGGCAGTATTATAGTAGTTATATTCTTGTACATAGGGGCAGTATTATAGTAGTTATATTCTTGTACATAGGGGCAGTATTATAGTAGTTATATTCTTGTAATAGAGACAGTATTATAGTAGTTATATTCCTGTATATAGGGGCAGTATTATAGTAGTTATATTCTTGTACATAGAGACAGTATTATAGTAGTTATATTCTTGTATATAGGGGCAGTATTATAGTAGTTATATTCTTGTACATAGAGACAGTATTATAGTAGTTATATTCTTGTACATAGGAGCAGTATTATAGTAGTTATATTCTTGTACTTAGGAGCAGTATTATAGTAGTTATATTCTTGTATATAGGAGCAGTATTATAGTAGTTATATTCTTGTACTTAGGTGCAGTATTATAGTAGTTATATTCTGTGTATAGGAGCAGTATTATAGTAGTTATATTCTTGTACATAGGAGCAGTATTATAGTAGTTATATTCTTGTACATAGGGGCAGTATTATAGTAGTTATATTCTTGTATATAGGGGCAGTATTATAGTAGTTTATATCTTGTACATAGGAGCAGTATTATAGTAGTTATATTCTTGTAATAGGGCAGTATTATAGTAGTTATATTGCTTGTACATAGGAGCAGTATTATAGTAGTTATATTCTTGTACATAGGAGCAGTATTATAGTAGTTATATTCTTGTATATAGGAGCAGTATTATAGTAGTTATATTCTTGTACATAGGGGCAGTATTATAGTATTTATATTCTTGTACATAGGGGGCAGTATTATAGTAGTTATATTCTTGTACATAGGGGCAGTATTATAGTAGTTATATTCTTGTACATGGGGGCAGTATTATAGTAGTTATATTCTTGTATATTGGAGCAGTATTATAGTAGTTATATTCTTGTATATAGGAGCAGTATTATAGTAGTTGTATTCTTGTATATAGGGGCAGTATTATAGTAGTTATATTCTTGTATATAGGGGCAGTATTATAGTAGTTATATTCTTGTATATAGGGCAGTATTATAGTAGTTATATTCTTGTACATAGGGGCAGTATTATAGTAGTTATATTCTTGTACATAGGGGCAGTATTATAGTAGTTATATTCTTGTATATAGGGGCAGTATTATAGTAGTTATTATTTTGTATATCATGGAGCAGTATTATAGTAGTTATATTCTTGTATATAGGGCAGTATTATAGTAGTTATATTCTTGTATATAGGGGCAGTATTATAGTAGTTATATTCTTGTACATAGGGGCAGTATTATAGTAGTTATATTCTTGTATATAGGAGCAGTATTATAGTAGTTATATTCTTGTACATAGGAGCAGTATTATAGTAGTTATATTCTTGTATATAGGGGCAGTATTATAGTAGTTATATTCTTGTATATAGGGGCAGTATTATAGTAGTTATATTCTTGTATACAGGAGCAGTATTATAGTAGTTATATTCTTATATATACTGGGCGGTATTATAGTAGTTTTATTCTTGTATATACTGGGCGGTATTATAGTAGTTTTATTCTTGTATATACTGGGCGGTATTATTTTAGTTTTATTCTTGTATATACTGGGCGGTATTATAGTAGTGATTCAGTGGAGCATTACAGCTGTCACATTTTGTGCACATTGCATTGTAGAGTTTCCTCTCAGTCTAGTAAAAATATTCAATCTGATAATCAGAAATCTTCATTGATATCTGCATGGAGCTTGGGATTTCTCCCTGATTTGTGAGGCTAATAATATTTTAGTGCACACTTACATCAGACACGTGTGATTTACGATCTGTCATGGAGTCTATCTGTCAGTGACTTATAAGTGTATTTTAATTTCCTCATAAATCCTGGAAAGGCCAATAAAGGTTTTGTAGCGACGTCCGGATGATCCACATTTATGGGGTAAATATCTTCTGTTACATTCTGCCGTCATAAATCCAGCAGGATATTTAGCCGTGAGGTGGTTACGATTCTCAGGTTCCTATATGATTATCTTATAGCAGATGATTCCACCACAATGAGATGTAGGGGGTCTGTCCTAATTATTTGCAGTGCCCATCAGTGGGCCTTTATACCGCAATCATTTACATTTAATTTTATTTTTGACTTTTATTTTATTTTAATTTATATCAAAACTTCAATGATAAATGTTTATAAAACGTATAACTTTTTGTAATTGTAGCATTGACAAGTGCATTGATCAGAGGCGAACCGCCATTGGCGGCAGACCATGTAGCCACTATGGGGCCTGCACCCCTCCAACCCGGCATTGCACTTTTGACTGTACCAGCATCTCTGATAGTACTACAGATGAGAGCATTAATGAATAATAAAAGAGAGAGTGCTTCGCTGCCTCTACCATCATTCTCCCTTGGCATGTGAGACTTGATGTGTCAGTAGAGTGGGAGCAATTACGGCACTATAGTGGACCCACAGAATGCATACCACAGCAGTGCATTATATTATATGGAGTACTATGGGGTATGCATTATATTATATGGAGGTCAATGTGGGGTGCATTATAATATATAGAGGATTATGGTGGGTGCATTATACTATATGGAGGACTGTGGGATTTGCATTATACTATATGGAGGATTATGGGCTGCATTATACTATAAAGAGAACTGTGGGGTGCATTATATAATCTGGAGGACTATGGAGGTGCATTATAATATATAGAGGATTATGGATGTTGCATTACACTCTGGAGGACAATGGGGGTGCATTATACTATATGGGGGTGCATTATACTATATGGAGGGCTATGGGTGTGCATTATAATATATGAAGGTCTATGGAGAGTACATTATAATATATGAAGAACTACGGGGAGTGCTATATGGAGGAGTATGAGGGATGCATTGTGATATATGGAGGACTATGGGGGTATATTATAGTATACGGAGGATTATGGATTGTGCTTTATACTATATAGAGGACTATGGAAGGTGCATTATAGGGGTGCATTGTAGTATATGGAGGACTATGGGGGTTGCATTGTACTATACGGAGGACTATGGGGGTGCGTTATACTATATGGAGGACTGTTGATGATGCATTATTCTCTATGGAAGACTATGGGGTGCATTATACTTTATGGAGGACTACGGGAGTTATACGATATGGGAGGAAGATTCTGGTAGATGGAAGACTATGTGGGGTACATTCTACTATATGGAGAACCATGAGGGCGAATTATACTATATGAAGAACTATGGAGGGTGCATTATATTATATGGAGTACTACTAGGTGCATTACAGTATATAGAGGACTATGTGGGATGCATTCTGCTATATGGATGACTATAAGGGGTGCATTGTTCTATATGGAGGACTATGGGGGTGCATTATACTATATGGAGGACTATGGGGGTGCATTGTACTATATGGAGGATTATGTGGGTGCTTTAAACTATATGGAGGACTGTTGATTATGCATTATTTTCTATGGAAGACTATGGGGTGCATTATATATGGAGGACTACAGGAGTTATTATACTATATGGGAGGTACATTCTAGTAGATGGAGGACTATGTGCGGTACATTCTACTATATGGAGGACTATGGGGTGAATTATATTATAGGACGGATTAAGAGGTGTGCATTATAGAATATGTAGGATTATGGGAGGTGCATTATACTCTTCTTGGATGAAAAGTGGCATTATACTATTTGGAGGGCTACTGGGTGCCATTATACAATGTGAAGAGATTTGGGGCTCATTGTACTGTATATAGGCCTATTATACTTCATGGAGAGCTGTGTGGGGGTCACAGTTGGGGATTATCTATGTTGGGGTCACCATATTTTGCCTAGGTAGATGAGGGGGGTACAGTAGGGTCATCATACAGTATGTTGACGAATCCCTGAAGGATCATACAATGTTTGGGGGGCACTTTATAGGCTGCAATGAAAGGGGAATCTAGGACCTTCAATAGGAGCAAAATTACTTTGCAAGGGCTGAAAAGCTGTAAGACGTGGTTATGTGACCCAAACTAATATTAATTAATTAATTTACTTGATAGTTATTTTTTTTTTGGGGGGGATCAATTAGATCTTGTCCATGGTTTATATTCTTTGTGCCCATGACTTGGATTTTGGAGCATTTCCACCTCTGATCTATTAACCCCTTCCCCATCCGTCAGCTCTCTCTGTTTTCTCCATGCTTTTCTATGTCACATTTATTAACTTCATTTGCGGCAGCTTTGGTGACTATGGCAGATTTCTTCCTGCCATTGGGCTAATACTTTTATTTTATTTATCATTTTTTTATATATTTTTTTTTCCTACCTGAAATTTCCTGCCATGATCAAAATGTTGGAAATCTGACAAATTTGGAACATGAAGCAGAAGGGAAAATTACCTTTTTGTTGAGTTTTTTTTTTTTTTATTTCTACAGAAATGAATCTATAATTGTAGTCCTATGTGTGAATGTTACATAAAACCTTTTGATTTTAAGGGGGTCAATACTGTTCAAGTCATTCAAGATTTCACTTTTAGAAACTAGGAACAAGTCTAGTGACCTTGTGGTGTAGCTATATCTGGGTGTCACAGAGTGGTATAACAGATCGGGAATCAGGATGGTAGGATGGGCAAAGGCGAACTGAGGAACTAGTCTGACCCTGACTGGGGGTCCGTGGCTCACCCTGATCCTGAAATTACCTCTGAAGGTGAGGATGTCCAGGCCACCACCTTGCCTTTTGCTCCTGACCAGGTCTATCTCATTCCACAGATCGGAAAAACACAGCAGCTCCTACAGAAGGGATTAACAGCAGCACAGCATGTCCTCACTGCATGGGGTCCAAGCAGAGACTGAACTCTATCAGCTACATGTGGTGGAGGGAAGTGTAACTACTTAAAGGCTGAAGGAGTGGAGATCAGAGTTCTGACACACCCTTCCACCTCCACCACCTCCTCCACCTGCAGAGCCACACACAGCATAGACTACAGCAGCTTTCTGGCATTAACTCTGAAAGTGCCAAAGGAAATTAACTCCAATTAAGCCACAGCAGCATACTAGTACATGTGGGCTGCAAAGCAGTCGACACGTGACTCTGGGCTTCCAGGTCATATCCCCCAAGTGTCACTTTGTCTTGACCAATATTTTCATGATCATTTTTTTTTTCGGAGCAGAAACTCTCCAACTTTCCAATCACAGCTAGTGATTTATTTGAACTTTTCATGATTTTTGGAGAGTTTCTGCATAAAAAACGTTCCAAAAACACTTTTTTATTAATAAAAATACTCTGTGGTAATATACCTTAAGGGTACGTGAACACAATGTTCATTTCAGGCACATTCCACCTGGAATTCATCTGAAAAAGTGACTTAAAAAAGTCAGCATTAATTACAGACATGCACAAACAACATTGCAAAATGCTTTTATACTTCTTTTAATTGCTTTGAGGTTCAGAAACATGAAGCAGTTAAAAAAAGACCAACTATGCTCATTGTTTAGACAATTTAATTTTGAACCACCCACTTTTAATAGATGAAACAATGGCTGCAAAACTGTGAGAAGAAACAATGGCTTCCAATGGCGGCTGCACCAATTTCTGAAATACCATTTTTTTTAACGTGTGTTAATTGTGTTGGCAACCCTTTATATTATCTATGACCGAAAGTGGAATAGCGGATGAGCGAATGGAATGCAGATAGCATTAAAGGGCAAGATACACTGGATAGTTAGTTTTACCCTAGTCTGGGGCCCTTAGCTGACCCAATACCCAGATTTACCTCTGATGGTGAGGAGGTCTGGGTGACACCCCTTTCCCTGCTCCTCAACCAGCCCTATGCTAACACCCCCTTACCTCCCCTGTGGATCGGGATACAAAACAACTCCCACAACTGAGGAAAAACACTAAGGAAGCTTCAGAACTAAGTGCACACGTCATTCTCGGCTTGCGGTCTTGAAGAAACTGAAACCCTATCAGCGACACCTAGTGAAAGGAAGTGGAACTATTTAAAGGCTGGGGGAGTTGACAACTGGATCAGCAGTCACACCCAGCAGCAGCAGCTCATCTGGAGAGCTGCCTCACCCATAGACTGCAACACAGCAGCATCTACACATTAACTCCAAAAATAATTAACTACAGAGAGCTTTACACATAGACTGCAGCAGTCAACATGTGACATGAATGGTGAAAGAGTATTGTATTTTTGGAAACTCTGCTAGTGGTGACTGGAGTATTCCTGCCCCCCCCAAAAAAGTTTGGATTAATTTACCATAATTATTATACTTCATGGGAGTAAAATTTTGGGGGATCTTCTCAAATCAACAAATATGAAAACTTTCATATTTAGCTCCTTCCCTTGTTAGAAAATGGGCCAAATGGCCAACAATTGCTCGGTCTGATAGTGTTTCCAAATGGCCAACAATAGCTCGATCTGATAGTATTTCCAAATGGCCAACAATAGCTCAGTCTGACAGTATTTCCAAATGGCCAAGGATAGATCGGTCTGATAGTATTTCCAAATGGCCAAGGATATCTCGGTCTGATAGTATTTCCAAATGGCCAATGATAGCTCGGTCTGATAGTATTTCCAAATGGCCAACAATAGCTCAGTCTGACAGTATTTCCAAATGGCCAAGGACAGCTTGGTCTGATAGTATTTCCAAATGGCCAACGATAGCTCGGTCTGATAGTATTTCCAAATGGCCAACAATAGCTCAGTCTGACAGTATTTCCAAATGGCCAAGGACAGCTTGGTCTGATAGTATTTCCAAATGGCCAATGATAGCTCGGTCTGATAGTATTTCCAAATGGCCAACGATAGCTCAGTCTGATAGTATTTCCAAATGGCCAATGATAGCTCGGTCTGATAGTATTTCCAAATGGCCAATGATAGCTCGGTCTGATAGTATTTCCAAATGGCCAATGATAGCTCGGTCTGATAGTATTTCCAAATGGCCAAGGACAGCTTGGTCTGATAGTATTTCCAAATGGCCAATGATAGCTCGGTCTGATAGTATTTCCAAATGGCCAACGATAGATCGGTCTGACAGTATTTCCAAATGGCCAACGATAGCTCGGTCTGATAGTATTTCCAAATGGCCAAGGATAGCTTGGTCTGATAGTATTTCCAAATGGCCAAGGATAGCTCGGTCTGATAGTGTTTCCAAATGGCCAACAATAGTTCGATCTGATAGTATTTCCAAATGGCCAACAATAGCTCAGTCTGACAGTATTTCCAAATGGCCAAGGATAGATCGGTCTGATAGTATTTCCAAATGGCCAAGGATATCTCGGTCTGATAGTATTTCCAAATGGCCAATGATAGCTCGGTCTGATAGTATTTCCAAATGGCCAACAATAGCTCAGTCTGACAGTATTTCCAAATGGCCAAGGATAGCTCGGTCTGATAGTATTTCCAAATGGCCAAAGATATCTCGGTCTGATAGTATTTCCAAATGGCCAACGATAGCTCGGTCTGATAGTATTTCCAAATGGCCAATGATAGCTCGGTCTGATAGTATTTCCAAATGGCCAACAATAGCTCAGTCTGACAGTATTTCCAAATGGCCAATGATAGCTCGGTCTGATAGTATTTCCAAATGGCCAACGATAGCTCAGTCTGATAGTATTTCCAAATGGCCAATGATAGCTCGGTCTGATAGTATTTCCAAATGGCCAATGATAGCTCGGTCTGATAGTATTTCCAAATGGCCAACGATAGATCGGTCTGATAGTATTTCCAAATGGCCAAGGACAGCTTGGTCTGATAGTATTTCCAAATGGCCAATGATAGCTCGGTCTGATAGTATTTCCAAATGGCCAACGATAGATCGGTCTGACAGTATTTCCAAATGGCCAACGATAGCTCGGTCTGATAGTATTTCCAAATGGCCAAGGATAGCTTGGTCTGATAGTATTTCCAAATGGCCAAGGATAGCTCGGTCTGATAGTGTTTCCAAATGGCCAACAATAGCTCGATCTGATAGTATTTCCAAATGGCCAACAATAGCTCAGTCTGACAGTATTTCCAAATGGCCAAGGATAGATCGGTCTGACAGTATTTCCAAATGGCCAAGGATATCTCGGTCTGATAGTATTTCCAAATGGCCAATGATAGCTCGGTCTGACAGTATTTCCTAATGGCCAACGATAGCTCGGTCTGACAGTATTTCCAAATGGTCTACGATAGCTCGGGCTGACAGTATTTCCAAATGGCCAACAATAGCTCGGTCTGATAGTATTTCCAAATGGTCAACGATAGCTCAGTCTTATAGTATTTCCAAATGGCCAAGGATAGCTCAGTCTTATAGTATTTCCAAATGGCCAAGGATAGCTTAGTCTGATAGTATTTCCAAATGGCCAACAATAGCTCGGTCTGATAGTATTTCCAAATGGCCAACGATAGCTCGGTCTGACAGTATTTCCTAATGGCCAACAATAGCTGAATCTTTTTGTAATGTCTTTAAAAAATATAACATTAGTTTAGCCAAGATGTTTTATTATATTGTGTTTTATACACAGCAAAAAACAAATTAGCTCAAATATATACAAAATATTTTTTCATATTTTACTAATTTTCCCATTTCGTAATTTTCAGACTCTCTCATCCTTCAGTTCTTTATGGAACTTAAATTAGAAATATTTAGGTTAAAAGATATTTCCTCCCCAGAAATTGAAATTTGGAGCTTGAAATAATTTCCTACAAACCATGTTAAACTTAGGAGGGGCTGTCGGAAACTCGACAATCCTTTTTGACAAATTAGATGAGATATATAGAGATTCATGCAACTTTCTTGGCTATAAATATGGCTATCAGCAAGATCTCCGAATTGGAGAAGACGCCCATGTCAAACACCCTATTGGTGCACCCCGGTAGTAACTTCTTTCGGTGGCAGATAATCAAAACGTTCCTTGATCCTGAAGACTCCAACCAAAACCTCATTTTTGGTTTCTATGTTGAGTTGTAGTAACTCTACCCTCTTACACACTTTAAGCTTCAAGCAATTTTTGTAGGATCTGAGGACACACTTTAGATATTTTTAAAATTTGCCTAAATATGTACAAATTAATTCTTCAAAGAGTATTTTAAGTCCTAAAGTTCAGGTCCTCTTTGAAGAGGCAATTTGCATATTACCTTTCCCAAAGGAGCATGCACGGCATCTAAGTCTCCTCATACTGGCATGTTACTCTCCATAAGGAGAAACCTTATCCCTTAGATCTGAGGTCCCCAACTCCTGTCCTCAAAGCCCCACCAACAGTTCAGGATTTCCATAGCATTTGACATTGGTAATTCAGTTGGTCTCCTGCACAGTTGATGATTACAACTGTCGAATGCTAAGGAAATCCTTAAAACCTTCACTGTTGGTGGGCCTTGAGGACAGGAGTTGGGGACTTCTCTCTTAGATTCAACATTTTTGTAAATTTTTTTTTTCTTTATATGTATTGGCTATAAGAAAGTTAAGACTTGTATGGTACGTGCAGTATCTTTCTACATACCCTAGTGCGTCGAGGAAACAAGGGTGTTGTATTTTGATGACGGATGGTTTGTCAATCTACCTTGAGGTGTTTTTGTAATTTTTTTGGTGGAGTCATGTGTCGCATGTGGATCACTATTGTAAGTGTTCTGTTAGCTGACATTACCTAACCTAACATATCTCATCGTGTTCCATTTGTAGGGCCTCATTATGGAGCTCGTGTGTTGTCCTGCCCCTATTGGCATTGACTTGGATGTCCGCGGTCCTCGCGATCACAGACCGCCGCTCAGCTCTCTTCCAGATCTTGTTTGCTGTGTTTGACTCTTTGGAAGGTTTTGTCATTGTCATGGTGCACTGTATCCTGAGAAGAGAGGTAAGAATCTTAATTATGTAGTTTTTCATAAAGTTCTGTGACTTTTCTTAGAGTGTCATCATGATATTCCTTTGTGTTTCCTACACGATCTTAGTGTTCTACGTTGTTTGGGGTAATAAGATTTACAGGACACTGGTTTGGCGTCCATGTTGTTGATATGTGGCAGACAGTCCAGGCTTTAACAACATCCTGGTTGCTCTAAAATGTATAAGGTTTCTGCTTGAGACCAACTGACTAGGCTCTTCTGAGCTCTACAATGTCATGACGTCGCATAAGACAGTCATTAGTCACTTGATGTCACGTAATGTCATGAGGTCACAAGAACTTAGTAAATTCCAAAGGAGCCCAGAATTTGAATGGCAACCCAAGAAGATTTCAGGATCCTGGTTCAACTGCCAAAAACAGACACTGGCCCAGAGTCCTAAGAACTTCCTCAGCTGCCACCTGAATACTGGGCTCCTTTGGCGTTCACTAAGTTCCTGTGACTTCATGACGTTACGTGAGACCAAGTGACTAGGTCTCATGTGACGTCATGAACTTGTAGAGCCCAGGGGAGCCCAAGATGTTGGCATTCGAGTGTCAGCTAGGGGAAATTCTTGGCATTCTGTTTCAGCGTCCTTGTTGATACTTTGCGGCAGGTGAACCAGGATCTTGAGATCTTCCTCGGCTCTCAGTCGAATTCTAGATACCTTTGGAGGTCACAAAGTTCCTGTGACCTCTTGACATTGCATGAGGCCAAGTAATTGGGTCTCCTGGCGACATCATGATATTGTAGAGGCCAGAGGTGCCTTGGATGCCGGTATTCAAGTGGCAGCTGAGGAAATTCTCCGAATTCTGGTTCATCGTCTACATTGATACTGTTTGGCAATTTTCCATAGTTGCCATTCTGGGCTCCGGTGGTGTTCACAAAGTTGCTGTGACGTCATGAGGTTGCACGAGGTCAAGTGATAAGGTCTTATGTGGCGTCATGACATTGTAGAGCCCGGAGGCGCCTAGGATGCTGGCATTCGAGTGGCAGCTAAGGAAGTTCCCAGGACCTTGGTCTGTCTGTCACAATGTACCCACCAGTATGCTGAACCAGGGTGTTTAATATTATTAAATACTATTTCTATAATATTAATAAAGTTAATATGTGCTAGATTCAACAAATTTTTGCAAAACATTAGATTCGCTATGAATTGCAAGTCCTCCGATTGCCATGAAAGGATGAGTATAAAACTCTGAGGTCTCCTAGGGCTATATCCAACTGCTTTCAATCTCTGAAATGTAGCCTTAATAATGTCAGAATGACAATGGCTGGTATTACCCAAGAGCCTGTTCCTCACACTAGTCTTCACAGCTATGCTGTCACACACTGTCTGTGCAGTTTCTTCAGTGTTTTATGGATTTCGCTACATATCTCTATGTTCAAGTCTTGGACTGTATGTTCTCTCACTCTACCATGATTCATCCAAAAATGGATCCTGCATTCCCTGCCTCTGCTTTTATACAGGCTATGATAGTCTGATGGCTGATTGGCTGTATTATACCATGTGATGATAGCTGCAATGCATAATGTGGACGTCCACCGTGCTCCTCCTGAGCTTATGTCAGCCTTCTGCATCTGATGCAATCTTCTGCATTGTATAAATGGCAGTGGGCGTTTTTTGCTATTTCATGCCAAAGTGCAAATTATTGTGATTTACCGAATTCAGTGAGGTCCCAAAAATTAATCTTGAATTCAATTTGCAACAAATGATACATTTACCTACAACATAAGTATATACGCAGCCAATCTTACCCTACACACAAGGATGATATCACAGCGCCGAACATATACACTTAAAAGGGAATCTGTCACCAGGTTTTTCCACCTAATCTGAGGTCATTATGGAAAAAAGACCCTGATTCCAGCGATATGACACTTAGTGGACTGGTTAATACAGTTTTGATAAATCACAGTTTTATCAGCTGGAGATTATCACTAGAGGACTAGTGAACTTGCTGCCATCTAGTTCTCTTATTATGAGCCCAAGCACTGGTTGCCAGCTTTCTGCCTATGCACAGTGAACACAGAAATCTGCCAATCATTGGGATTAAACTGAGCTCTACATTCAGAGAACTGCTAAATCTACACCAGATAATACTGTCATTTTATCAAAATTGCAGCAAGTAGCCTAGTAAGTGAATTATTGTTGTAATCAGGGTCTCTGTGCTCTCAGATACTACTGTGAAAACCTACAGGTTGATTCCTTTTAAAACTTACAATAATACCCATTGAACTAGTAATTACACTTTTCTACTACGCAATATATCCATGAAATGTCCCAAAGATCCGATCTGCTATGAGTCATTATTTCTGAAGGAGAACATCTACGTTTGCTCTTCTCCCAGGTCCAGGATGCCGTGAAATGTCGCGTTGTTGACCGACAAGAAGAAGGCAATGGGGACTCCGGCGGCTCCTTCCAGAATGGGCACGCACAGTTAATGGTACTTGTTCATATTTGTTGTTTTCGAATGTTCGGCACACTGTTGGCCGTACCATAGACACAACGTTTCAAGTTAGAGTTCTATCTGGAGACCAGAAACAAGTAGACTGATCTGTTGTCCTTAAAGGGATTTCTGACTTTCCAGAAAGTGGACCCCAAATTTTGTAAAATACCTAAAATATCCAATAGAGCAGGTCCACACCCTTCGTGGGATTAGCGTACTCTCTCCTCTACCAATCAACATTTTGGATGTAGTGTTGACCGTTACCATGACCGCTTGAGATTGGCGGATGTGCCGGACTAGGCGGAGTGAGCCCTGAGCTTAGCGGGGATTTGCTCTCGGAACGTGATGCCACCGCTGTGTCCAAAATGCCAAGACTGAAGCAACAGTGGTGAAACAGTGCTAAAATCAGGGAGGGTGAGCACCTATTTTGAATATTTTAGAGGGTATGGGGTCCTTTGTCCTTAAAATGGACAATCCCTCCAATCTCCTACGACAGTGTTATGATGCGACTTTGATAACCTTCTCTTAAGGTTTCATTCACAGCTCATATTTACCAGACCATAAAACCCAAACTGATTGTGGGTCTCCCTACACAAACTAGCAGCCTAATAAGCATATATGAGGCTTGAAATTTGGGTGGTCCAGGTCCAGGTGTAGTTCATCAGATAAATGCCCGCACTCCGTTTTTACGTGGGCAGAACCAACTCCGATAACACAGGGCGAGGGAACCACACTCCTGTAAGACTTATTGGTCACCAACAGTCAACAACATACACAGTTGTGCTCAAACGTTTACAGATTTGTTGCTTTCTTGGCCTTTCTTCACAAAATATGAAAAAAAATTTCCCCACATGGTTAGTGGTTGGTTGAAGACTTTTATTGTCAAACTACGTGTTTCTCTATTTAAATCATAATGACAATCCAAAACATCCAAATGACTCTGATCAAAAGTTCACATCCCTGGGTGATTTTGACCTGATAACTGCACAGAAGTTGACACAAATGGGTTTGAATGGCTCATAAAGGTAACATCCTCACCTGTGACCTGTTTGCTTGTAATCAGTGTATGCATAAAAGCTGAGTGAGTTTCTGGGATCCAGACAGACTCTTGCATCTTTAGCATCCATTTCTGATTGTGAGTCATGGGGAGAGCAAAAAATTGTCAACGGATCTATGGGAAAAGATAGTTGAACTGTATAAAACAGGAAAGGGATACAAAAAGATATATTAGTAATTGATCATTCCAGTCAGCAGTGTTCAAACTGTAATTAACAAATGGAAAATCAGGGGCTCTGTAAAGACCAAACCACGATCAGGTACCAACAGTAATTTCAGCCACAACCGCAAAGAAAATTGTTCAGAGGCAAAGAAATATCCACAATCAGCTGATATCTAGGACTAACTAAAAACTAGCAGTGTGACTGTTTCAAGATGCACAATAAGGAGGAACTTGAAGTAGAATGGGCTGCATGGTCAAGTCATCAGAAGAAAGCCATTACTGCACAAATGCGACCAAGTATCTCACCTACAATAAACCAAACAGCACAGACACAAGCCTCCAAACTTCTGGAACAAGGTCATTTGGAGTGAAGAGACCAAAATCAAACTTTTTGGCCACAACCATAAATGTTATTTTGGAGCGGTGTCAACAAGGCCTATGATGAAAGGAACACCATTCCTACTGTAAAGTATGGAGGTGGATCGCTGATGATGTGGGTATGTGTGACCTACAAAGGCACAGAACACTTGGTCACACTTGAAGGAAAGATGAATGCAGCATGTTATCAGGAAATACTGGAGGAAAATGTGCCCTCATCATTCCGGAAGCTGCCATGGGACGTACTTAGACTTTCCAACATGACAACAATCCAAATCACAAGGCCAAGTTGACCTGTCATTGGCTATAGCAGAACAAAGTGAAGGTCCTGGAGTGGCCATCTCAGTCTCCTGACCTTAATATCTGGGACAACTCAAGCAAAGCGCAGTTCATGCATGAAATCCCAGGAATTTACAGGAACTGGAGGCTTTTACCAAGAAGAATGGGCAGCTTTACCATGTGAGGAAATAAAGAGCCTCATCCACAACTACCACAAAAGACTTCAAGATGTCATTGATTTTAGAGGGGCAATACACCAGATTAAGAACTGGGGGATGGGAACTTTTGATCAGGGTCATTTGGATGTTTTGGTTGTCATTATGAATTTAAAAAGAGAAAACACAGTAGATTGACAATAAAGGTCTTCACCCAACCACTAACCATGAGGGGAAAACAAGACAATGTGTTATCATTCATATTGTCTGAAAAAAGGCCAAGAAAGCAACAAATCTGCCGGGGTATGTAAACATTGAGCACAACTGTAGTACATTCCCAACAAAGACACAAGATGGTGCATGTGACAGAGTCTCGCCAGGGATCAAAACCTACATGACTTTGGGGCATTGTGGGCCAACTACCCCAGCCAGCAGCGCCCCGCTTTTGGGGGACACCCACAGAGAGGAGGTAGCGGCAAGCTTTAGAACCTGACCAAGCAAAGCAAGTTATGTGGACAGGTGACCGGATTGTCCCAACCTGGGTTCTCCAAAATTCTGGGGGTCAGTGTTGGGAATTCATGCAGTTCTATAATCCACCAGCTGGAACCATAGTCTCTAGGTTGAAGTCCTGTAGAATCACCAGGACCAGGGCTTCCATTTAGGGCATTGTGTCCCACAGGATTGGGGAAATATACACATGGGTGATCTCTCAATGTTTGCTAGTTCAATTGTCCCCCAGATGAGGCAATCTAGTACACCGCAGGGGGCTGATGCAATCTGCAATCAGCAGGCATTCCATGAATTATCCTACAAAAAATGGGGTACCCGGCAATCCCATATGAATCAAAAGGAAAATGTCCTTGACTATCCAAACAAAGGAACAATATGTCTGGCATAAGTAAGAATATTTTACCCCCACACAAGTGGGCAGATGTTCCTTATTGGCGCTGTCTCATCACACTCTCTCCTTCCAATTTCCTTTTTTTGGATGTCTTATGGACAATACAATATAATTAGTGCTTGAATCAGGACTCTGCTGATGTAGATGACATGATATGAAGCGAGGGACCTCTAGTGGTCACATGTCAGGATGTTGCAATTGATGGAACGTAGAGAAGCAAAGGAAGAAAACGTTCATGTAAAAAAAAGCCTCAAAACGTCCTGGAGACTCTCAGGGTGTTAGATGGCGGCAGCCAGAGGCGTCTATGGTTATGTCTGACCTCACGGAGGAATGTATCATGGCCTCACTGTCTCTTCTCTGTCTCTTCTCCAGCTTGAAGAAGCCAACAACCCATATATCTGCACGGCGATGGTCGGCCTGAAAGACAAAAAGGTCTCTATGAACATCTCTCGTAAAATAAACATTATCTGCAATTTGTACATTTTTTAGCATTATTTTGTGGTATTTGCTGCGTTTTATTGCACCAAATTCATGAAAATGGCACAAGAGGATCATACATTTAGGGTAAACAATGGGTAAATGGGTATGGTGTTTTTTCTATCCTTATCCATTTTTGCGCCATTTTTAAAAATGTCCTAAAGAAGTGCTCAAAAAATGCCGGGTGCGAAAAATCACTATGGGACTGGAAGGGATGGGGGGGATAGAGGAGTAGAGGAATAGGGGAGCGACGGGAGAATGATCGTGAGAACACTCACAAAGTTTTGAACAGTTGCAAATGATAAATCAAGAAAAAACATCTGGACACTGGAAACTGGCCCAGAATAGCTTATATATATATATATGACTTAATAAAGAAGGGCAAATGGAAAGATGAATTTGGTGCAAACAAGAAAAACACAAAAATGCAATAACAAATACTACAAATACAAATATTAGGGAAATGCTATAATACTGCGCCTGTGTAGAAGAATATAACTACTATAATACTGCCCCTATGTACACGAATATAACTACTATAATACTGCTTCTATATACAAGAATATAACTACTATAATACTGCTCCTATATACAAGAATATAACTACTATAATACTGCCCCTATATACAAGAATATAACTACTATAATACTGCCCCTATATACAAGAATATAACTACTATAATACTGTTCCTATATACAAGAATATAACTACTATAATACTGCTCCTATATACAAGAATATAACTACTATAATACTGCCCAATGTACAAGAATATAACTACTATAATACTGCTCCTATATACAAGAATATAACTACTATAATACTGTCCCTATGTACAAGAATATAACTACTATAATACTGCTCCTATGTACAAGAATATAACTACTATAATACTGCCCCTATATACAAGAATATAACTACTATAATACTGCTCCTATATACAAGAATATAACTACTATAATACTGCTCCTATGTACAAGAATATAACTACTATAATACTGCTCCCTATATACAAGAATATAACTACTATAATACTGCTCCCTATGTACAAGAATATAACTACCATAATACTGCCCCTATGTACAAGAATATAACTACTATAATACTGCCCCATGTATAAGAATATAACTACTATAATACTGGATCCTATATACAAGAATATAACTACTATAATACTGCTCCTATATACAAGAATATAACTACTATAATACTGCCCCTATATACAAGAATATAACTACTATAATACTGCCCCTATATACAAGAATATAACTACTATAATACTGCTCCTATGTACAAGAATATAACTACTATAATACTGCTCCTATATACAAGAATATAACTACAATAATACTGCTCCCTATATACAAGAATATAACTACTATAATACTGCTCCTATGTACAAGAATATAACTACTATAATACTGCCCCTATATACAAGAATATAACTACTATAATACTGCTCCTATGTACAAGAATATAACTACTATAATACTGCCCCTATATACAAGAATATTACTACTATATAATAATGCCCCTATGTACAAGAATATAAGTACTATAATACTGCTCCTATATACAAGAATATTACTACTATAATAATGCCCCTATGTACAAGAATATAAGTACTATAATACTGCTCCTATATACAATAATATAACTACTATAATACTGCCTCTATATACAAGAATATAATTACTATAATACTGCCCCATGTACAAGAATATAACTACTATAATACTGCTCCTATGTACAAGAATATAAACTATATAATACTGCTCCTATATACAAGAATATAACTACTATAATACTGCCCCTATATACAAGAGCATAACTACTATAATACTGCTCCTATATACAAGAATATAACTACTATAATACTGCCCCTATATACAAGAATATAACTACTATAATACTGCCCCCTATATACAAGAATATAACTACTATAATACTGCCCCCTATATACAAGAATATAACTACTATAATACTGCCTCTATGTACAAGAATATAACTACTATAATACTACCCCTATGTACAAGAATATAACTACTATAATACTGCCCCTATATACAAGAATATAACTACTATAATACTGCCCCATGTACAAGAACATAACTACTATAATACTGCTCCTATGTACAAGAATATAACTACTATAATACTGCTCCTGTGTACAAGAATATAACTACTATAATACTGCCCCTATGTACAAGAATATAACTACTATAATACTGCCCCTATATACAAGAATATAACTACTATAATACTGCCCCATGTACAAGAACATAACTACTATAATACTGCTCCTATGTACAAGAACATAACTACTATAATACTGCTCCTATATACAAGACTATAACTACTATAATACTGCTCCTATATACAAGAATATAACTACAATAATACTGCTCCCTATATACAAGAATATAACTACTATAATACTGCTCCTATGTACAAGAATATAACTACTATAATACTGCCCCTATATACAAGAATATAACTACTATAATACTGCTCCTATGTACAAGAATATAACTACTATAATACTGCCCCTATATACAAGAATATTACTACTATAATAATGCCCCTATGTACAAGAATATAAGTACTATAATACTGCTCCTATATACAAGAATATTACTACTATAATAATGCCCCTATGTACAAGAATATAAGTACTATAATACTGCTCCTATATACAAGAATATAACTACTATAATACTGCCTCTATATACAAGAATATAATTACTATAATACTGCCCCATGTACAAGAATATAACTACTATAATACTGCTCCTATGTACAAGAATATAACTACTATAATACTGCTCCTATATACAAGAATATAACTACTATAATACTGCCCCTATATACAAGAGCATAACTACTATAATACTGCTCCTATATACAAGAATATAACTACTATAATACTGCCCCTATATACAAGAATATAACTACTATAATACTGCCCCCTATGTACAAGAATATAACTACTATAATACTGCCCCTATATACAAGAATATAACTACTATAATACTGCCCCATGTACAAGAACATAACTACTATAATACTGCTCCTATGTACAAGAATATAACTACTATAATACTGCTCCTGTGTACAAGAATATAACTACTATAATACTGCCCCTATGTACAAGAATATAACTACTATAATACTGCCCCTATATACAAGAATATAACTACTATAATACTGCCCCATGTACAAGAACATAACTACTATAATACTGCTCCTATGTACAAGAACATAACTACTATAATACTGCTCCTATGTACAAGAATATAACTACTATAATACTGCTCCTGTATACAAGACTATAACTACTATAATACTGCTCCTATATACAAGAATATAACTACTATAATACTGCCCCTATATACAAGAATATAACTACTATAATACCATAATCTGGTGTTCAGTACTATAAATTATCTGGATTTCCCCATGAATCCTCTTGTAACTGTAGTTTCTGCTCTTCTCCAGCAGTCGGACTTTGAGAAGGATGTGGATCTGGCGTGCCGCTCCGGTAAGGATCAATTCTTATCCATTCCCCTCTCCCCATCAGTCAGTGTCATCTGTTGATCTTGTTTGAGAGTTTACAGGACCCATTAGACAAGGATTAGGCTATGTACTTTTGCACTTCACTAAGGAAGTGGAGAAACTCCAGTGCCACCTTTAAGTAGCTCCTCAAAGTTATAATTGCTTTCCAACAAGCTTTTAATATGACTAAGGAATTTGTGCCAGATCAGAACCCCAAACTACAGACGCTGCGTTTCGGGGTACCTGCCCCTCATCAGTGCAGTGTGTGGGATATTCTGATCTGGCTGTGTAAGTGGGCTAAGACAAGGTCTGGAAACTTGCTATCTACCTTAACTGTCTTCTTATGGTTGCAGAAAGACTTCTCTCCATAAGGTACATAGCAAGTTCCCAGACCTTACTAACTGTGGTGTAACTTGAATCTCATGGACCCCAATGTGAAAGATCCAACGGGGCCCCCAATTATTGCAAATGTTTAATAGCATTCGTTTTTTTCTATAGGCTAAAGGGACTTTTGGGGCCTCCTTTGCTCCAGGGCCGGGGTGTGATTGCAGCCCCTGCACCTCTTGTAGTTGCACCCCTAGTGCTAAGCTTCATTAGACACAGATTTGTATCACCCCCACCACAGACCACTCCTGCTGGGGACATCATGGCGGGGTAAACACAGAGCAGATGCGGTTTTGACGCTCTGCTCTGTAGAAGGAGTGGGACAGCCGATGCCGTGCAAAAGTAGTAAGGGGGTACAGTGGGGGGTATTATGACCCTACTATATCCCCCAACTAACCCGACACAGTATGATGACCCTACTGTACCCCAAGTACCACGACAAAGTATGATGACCTACTGTACCCCCTCCACTACATCGGCACAGTATGATAACTCTACTGTACCCCTCAACTACACCGGCACAGTATGATGACTCTACTGTACCCCTCAACTACACCGGCACAGTATGATGACTCTACTGTAGCCCCATCTACCCTGAAACAGTATGATAACCTTACTGTACCTTCCATCTACCCCAGCACAGTATGATGACTCTACTATACTCCCCCAAATACCATGGTACAGTATGATGACCCTACTGTTCCCCCCAACTATGCCAGCACAGTACAATGATTCTTACTGTACCTCGCCAACTACCCAGGCACAGTATGATGACCCTACTATAACCCTCAACTAACCCGGCACAGTATGTTGACCTTACTGTACCCCCAACTACTTTGACACAGTATGATGATCCTCTGGTACCCCCTCAGGTAACCCAGCATAATATGATGACCCTATTCTACCCCCCAACTACCATGCTACAGTATCATGACCCTACTGTACCCCCAACCACCCTGATACTGTATGATGACCCTACTGTACCCCTCCAACTACCCTGGCACAGAATGATGACCCTACGGTACCCTCCCAACTACCCTGGCACAGTATGATGACCCTACTCTACCACCCAACTACCATGGTACAGTATGATGACCCTATTGTATCCTCCAACTACTCGGGCACAGTGTGATGACTCTACTGTACCCCTCCAACTACCCTGTAATAGTATGATGACCCTACCGTATCTCCCCAACTACCCCGACACAGTATGATGATCACACTGTACCCCCAGATTGACAGGCAGGTCCCTGCTACCTGATGTGGGAGCCGGCTGTCAATCAGCATGACGTCGGCTATGCGCCCGTCAACACAGAGAAGAAACTGCCCCTCTGTAGATGTGACGCCACCGGAAGTGCAGTCTAAGATTGCTGCATGTTGGCAGTGAACGGTGCCAGAATCTAAGGTGGGTAGGTGGCAGCTCCTCGCCTATTAGGGCTCGGTCATGTTTTTTGGGGGGCTAAATCCAAGATATCGCCTTTAATGTCTAAGAACAGACAAACCATCAAAGTAAAAAAATAACAAAATAGAATAAAAATAATCTGCCCAAAATACGCCCCCGCCCCACATTAATTTATTTATAGAACCTTAATCCTGACCCAACACTTTTAAAATATAATCTTGTCACCTCTCAAAATGAGCAGTAAACAATACACAAAAGGGTCATTTATTTTGGGGGTAACACTGTATGATTTCCAAATTATTTACCTGGAATTTAAAATAGCATATTTTGCACTTTAATTGTGAATATATTGATTTTACTTTTCTTGTAATTGGTGTCTTAAGAACAGATAAACCATAAGATTAAAGAGATAAATGAGTAATCTACCCCCAAAGATAAAAGCCTTTACCTAATTGCCCTAAAATAGACATATCATATATTAAAAAATCAAAGACAAATAAATAGTTAATGTAGGTATAACAATGTATAATTTCCAGAAAAATCAAAGACAAATAAATAGTTAATGTAGGTATAACAATGTATGATTTCCAGAAAAATCAACTTTAATGTCTGGCAGCATTTTTTAGTACACTTTTTCAATATTTTTGTCTAAAATTTATCACAAAAAATTAAGAATAAAAAAAAGAGACCTGGACTGGTCATGAACCATTTCCCCTTTCCAGAATGGGTGCAATTAATTATTATAATTAATAGGTCTGTTATAGTGAGGTCGCAATGCATTATCTAGCTCTCCCCGGGATGAGCATTATGCAGCACTAGCTATAGAGACCAGCGTTACTCGGGCGTAATGCCCATATATAGTCATAAATCCCATATATGGTACTATTGCCCATATATGGTAATGTATTTATGTGAATGTACGTATGTATCGTAGCTCCACCCTCTTCCAGTAGCTCTGCCTCTACATAACCTGCCATCTTCATAGCCACACCCCTACAGGTAGCTCCCGCTATGTGTATCCCTGTCCCTTCATAGCTCCACCCCTCCACATAGTCCCAGCGTAGGAATATGTGGAGGGGGTGGAGCTATGTGGAGTGAGTGGGACTAACCATACACACACATCCATGTATGGTTTTCTGGTTTTGGATCATAGACCTCTGGGAGCGCAAATAGCCTGGTAAAAACTCTACTGGACATCCATGTATGGTAATGTATGTGCGTATGTAACATAGCCCCGTCTCCTTCATATCCCACCCCTACATTGATCCACCGTGCCAGTAGACACATCCCTTTCATAACACCACCCCCATGTATAGCCCTGCCCCTTAATAGCTCCACTCCTTTACAGTGACAGGGGTGGGATATGTGGAGGGGGCGGAGCTGTGTGGGGTGGGTGGGGCTACACATACACACACACACCCATGTATGGTAATGTATGTGTGTCTATGTCTCATAGCCCTGCCTTCTTCTAGTAGCCACACCCCTTCATAACTCCAGTCTTACACAGTCCACCCTCCTGGTAGACCCACCCCTTTCATAACACCACCCCCATGTATAGCCCGGCCCTTAATACCTCTACCCATACACAGTTAGGGGGGGACACTATGTGGAAGGAGCAGGGATATGGGGAGATGCAGGCTGCAAAGTGGGAGTAGCTATGTGGAGTGGGCGGGGCTATGATGCATCCACATACATACACTCAGCTTTATATATATAATATATAGAAGATCTGCGCCTCAATTAAAAGCATATAGTGAGTTATCTTTTCTAGAGAAATCATCTTTAACGTCAGAGAACAGTTGATTGTACAATTTTTGTCTAAAAATTATCACAAATAATTAAGAATATAATAAAATAGGAGACCAGCACCGGTCGTGAGCCATTTCCTCTTTCCAGAATGGGTGCAATAAATTAATATTAACAAGTCTGTCATGCGAAGAACACATCAGATTATCTAGTTTTCCGCGTCTCTCCCCAGGATGAGCATTACGCGGGATCTACGCCTCAATTGGAATCATCATAGTGCGTTATCTTCCGGAATGTCAGATACCAAAATAAACAATAGTAAAATATAAAACTAATAAATATTTTATTTTAGAAATAATAATGTATGATTTCCAGAAAAATTATCTTTAATAACTGGCGGCATTTTTTTGTGCAATTTTTGTCCAAAAATTATCACAAAAAAATTAAGAATTGAATAAAATAGGAGACCAGCATCGGTCGTGAACCATTTCCTTTTTCCACAATGGGTTCAATATATTATTATTAATGAGACTGTGATGGGAAGGACACATTGTATCTAGTTCTTCACGTCTCTCCCCGGGATGAGCATTACACGGGATCTACGCCTCAATTAGAATCATCATAGTCAGTTATCTTCCGGAATATGATATGGGCAAACACGTCGTCCGTCATCTCCCCGACACTGAATTATATGTTCTGGAGAAGGAATATGTGTTTAATAAAGAAACACCTGTCATTATGTAAAGTGCTCTTCATGTCACCGGTAATGGAGCCGCTCATTGCCACCGGCTGATCTGGATTTCGCTTCTTGGATATGTGTTATTAGCAGATAAGGAGATTTCCCCCAATTGAAATGTGACTTGTACGGAAAGGCTGCCGGTAAAGTACAGGAACCTACCGATGGGGAGTAAGGGCGGTCTATGGCACATTGACAAGACAGAGCACAAATGTTTGAGAGGTGGGAGCTTTTAGGACCTCCAAGAATAGGGACACACAGGTCTTATTGGCTTCTTCCATTGCACTGTTCTCATCCCATCCACCCAGCGGGTCGTAGATTACCGTGGATGGACATGAGCACACTTACAAACCATCGAGGAACCTCAGCCCTCCATCCCATTCCTTCTGAGGATTGGTGGAAGACCTGATCTTAGATGATCGGTCCTAGTAATACACAAACCATTGCCCCATGATTAATATTTATACTTTTAACTCTAGTTCTGAAAGCTCCCAAAAACTTGTGCACCCAACACTAAAGTGAAGATCGTCAGCTCACCGTTAAAGTCCTACTCGCCGATCTCCTGTGCCTCAGAACGGGTCGTGGGTGGGCAGCGCTAACATCAGCGTCCAGGAATGAGGTAGTGGACCCAGCCAACAAGGAACCGGCAGTATGTTGAGGTCATGGTAGAACTTCCATTTATTGAACAAACATTAAAAATATTGCACGATACAAAAATCAATCAGATCAGTCCAGCGGACAGATTAAAGGCGACGCGTTTCGGGTATTCATGATCATAATAAGGCTGCGACTTTAGCCGAAACGTGTCACCTTTAATCTGTCCATTGGAGAGATCTGTTTTTTGTATGGTGCAATATTTTTAATGTTCTTTCAGTAGATTTACTATGACATCAACGTGCTGCCGGTTCCTCATTCGTTGGGTCTTCTACCTCTTTCCTAACATTCGGTCAACAATTTTCCTTTAGAATAAAAAAAGAGAAAACACTCACTAAGCCAATACTGTTCATGATACACGGGAAAGATGATGAATGGGTGCCGGACTCAGCTGATGTAGACCCAGTGAAGACTTCCATCCATAAAATGATCCTCCATCATGAGGATGAAGCCTTATACATTTCTGGCTTACAATAAAGACCAAAAAAAGACCAAAAAGAATAGTTTTATGGATTTCTCTGCCATGAGTATCTTTTTGGTCGTTCCCCTCTTTGCACCTCTAATGATTATGACGTGACCCTTCACCTCTTCCCACTTCGGTCAATGTTAACGTTTGCGCGTTCACTTTTTCCTTCCCGTCTTCCAAGAGGTAATACTTTTCTATTTCGCTGTTTGATGATTTGGTTTTGCAGGACAAGTTGTAGGTTTTAATGGCTTCATTCATTTTACTATAATTTCCTGAAAAATGGGAGGGGAAAAAAGGTGGAAAAATGGTGAAATATAACATTTTTGCAGTAAAAATGCTCCAGTAACGTGATGTGCCGGATCAGTGATTACAGCAAATCCAAACATGAAGGATCACTTTAGTTTACTTTTTTTTTATAACATGGACTGAAATTATTTATTGAAATTAAATTTGTTGCTTTTTATTCTTCTGTGAAGCTGCACCGTACAGACTTCATGCTGTGTCACCATTGGCGATAGCTGCATAGTACAGACTTCCTGCTGTGCAGCCATTGGTTATAGCTGCACCGTACAGACTTCATGCTGTGTCACCATTGGCGATAGCTGCATAGTACAGACTTCCTGCTGTGCAGCCATTGGTTATAGCTGCATAGTACAGACTTCCTGCTGTGCAGCCATTGGCTATAGCTGCATAGTACAGACTTCCTGCTGTGTCACCATTGGCGATAGCTGCATAGTACAGACTTCCTGCTGTGTCACCATTGGTTATAGCTGCATAGTACAGACTTCCTTCTGGCAAGTCATTGGCTGAAGCTGCATAGTACAGACTTCCTGCTGTGCAGCCATTGGCTGAAGCTGCATACTACAGACTTCCTGCTGTGCAGCCATTGGCTGAAGCTGCATAGTTCAGAACTCCTGCTCTGTAACTATTGGTTGACGCTTTATCATACAGACTTCCTGCTCTGTAGCTATTGGCTAAAGCTGCAGTGTACAGATTTCATGCTGTGCTGCCATTGGCTGAAGCTGCACCATACAGAATTTCTTCTCTGCAACTATGGGCTAAAGCTGCACCATAAAGACTTCCTACTCTGCAGCTATTGGCTGAAGCTGCACAATACAGACTTCCTACTCTGTAGCTATTGGCTGAAGCTGCATTGTACAGACTTTCTTCTCTGCAGCCATTGGCTGAGGCTGCACTGTATAGACTTCCAGCACTCCAGCTATTAGCTAAAGCTGCACTGCACAGACGTACTGCTCTGCAGCTATTGGCTGAAACTACACTGTACAATCTTCATGCTTTGCAACCATTGGTTGAAGCTGCACCATACAGACTACCTTCTCTGCAGCTATTGGCTAAAGATGCACCACACAGACCTCCTACTCTGCAGCTATTGGCTGAAGCTGCACAGTACAGACTTCCTGCTTTGCAGCTATTGGCCGAACCTGCACAATACAGACTTTCTTCGTCTGCAGCTATTGGCTGAAGCTGTAACAGAGACTTCCTTCTCTACCGACCCTCTGGTTCACATAATAATGGTAACACTTAGTGCTCCCAGCTCCATTTTAGCAGCTTCCTTGTAGATTTGCTTAAAAAAGCAAAGGAATAATCAAAAAATATTAGAATGCTCATTTTTTTCTTATTACCAATAATGTGTGTTGGGTGCACACAGGCAGAGCAGGGGGTCAGTCAGGTACAACTTCATCCAATAGCAGCAGAGCAGGAAGTGATGTCAGAAAAGGGGCGTCGTTTTAAGATGTTCAACTGTACAACTCAATATAATTCCGCCATCTTTTTATTTCCCATAATATTAAGTCTCTGTAGTGAAATCTGAGCAATTAAAGGAAAGTACTTTGAGCGCTGGGACATGTTTTTGACAATTACTGCCTTTTGGATCATTTTACATATTTTCCTTGAAGGAATGGTGCCATAGACTCATGGATGTTCTTTTTCCCGCCTAGCTCTCAACAAGGACCTCTCAGCCTGTAGGACGTCCACCATCACGGGAACCCTGAAACGGCCGTCACTACAAGACGAAGAAAAGATGAAGATGAACCACCAGAAGGGATCCAACTTCAATAGTCTTCCAGCTAATGTGTCCAAAATGCATCTGCAAGGATCGCCACACTACCTGGGAGGCATCAACCTCAACGAGTACAACAATCATACCCTGACCCTAAAAAAGGACAAAAACCAGCCGCCCAAGCCCATATACATGTGTGAAGGGGACATCTTCAAAAAGCTGGACTCGGAGCTGACCCGGGCGCAGGAGCAGTCCATGGACACCAGTTATGTCATTTTGCCCAGTAATACGGCCACTCTCAGGGCAAAACCAAAGGAGGACACTAAGTACAGCATGAACATTGACCAGATGCCGCAGACCAGGCTCATACATCTGAACATGGCTGATCCCAGCTACATGGTGAAGAGTCCTCCGAGGGAACGTATGGGCATGGCGTGCGTGGAGCAAGGCTCACCCATGCAGAAGCAGCAGCTCCAACAGCTGCACCCCAGCGAATCACAAATACCCATCGGCCTCTGTGAAAAGGCTGAGCTAGGAACAGCAGGGATGGTCCCAAAAAGTGAGACTATCGCCACACTCTCCATGAGCTCCTTAGAGGTAAGAGACCAAAATATAATGTAAGAATCCACAATGATTGATTCTATGTATGATAATTAGAGGACAGTATTATAGTAGTTATATTCTTGTATATAGGAGCAGTATTATAGTGATTATATTCTTGTACATAGGAGCAATATTATAGTAGATATATTCTTGTATATAGGAGCAGTATTATAGTAGTTATATTCTTGTATATAGGGGTAGTATTATAGTAGTTATATTCTTGTATATAGGGGCAGTATTATAGTAGTTATATTCTTGTATATAGGGGCAGTATTATAGTAGTTATATTCTTGTACATAGGGCAGCATTATAGTAGTTATATTCTTGTATATAGGAGCAGTATTATAGTAGTTATATTCTTGTATATAGGGGCAGTATTATAGTAGTTATATTCTTGTACATAGGAGCAGTATTATAGTAGTTATATTCTTGTATATAGGGGCAGTATTATAGTAGTTTATATTCTTGTACATAGGAGCAGTATTATAGTAGTTATATTTCTTGTATATAGGAGCAGTATTATAGTAGTTATATTTTTGTACATAGGGGCAGTATTATAGTAGTTATATTCTTGTACATAGGGGCAGTATAATAGTAGTTATATTCTTGTATATAGGAGCAGTATTATAGTAGTTATATTCTTGTACATAGGAGCAGTATTATAGTAGTTATATTCTTGTATATAGGAGCAGTATTATAGTAGTTATATTCTTGTACATAGGGGCAGTATTTATAGTAGTTATAGTCTTGTATATAGGAGCAGTATTATAGTAGTTATATTCTTGTACATAGGGCAGTATTATAGTTGTTATATTCTTGTACATAGGAGCAGTATTATAGTAGTTATATTCTTGTATATTGGATCAGTATTATAGTAGTTATATTCTTGTACATAGGAGCAGTATTATAGTAGTTATATTCTTGTATATAGGAGCAGTATTATAGTAGTTATATTCTTGTATATAGGAGCAGTATTTATAGTAGTTATATTCTTGTACATAGAAGCAGTATTATAGTAGTTATATTCTTGTATATAGGGGCAGTATTATAGTAGTTATATTCTTGTACATAGGAGCAGTATTATAGTAGTTATATTCTTGTACATGGAGGACAGTATTATAGTAGTTATGTTCTTGTATATAGGGAGCAGTATTATAGTAGTTATATTCTTGTATATAGGATCAGTGTTATAGTAGTTATATTCTTGTATATAGGAGCAGTATTATAGTAGTTATATTCTTGTATATAGGAGCAGTATTATAGTAGTTATATTCTTGTACATTTGGGCAGTATTATAGTAGTTATATTCATGTACATAGGAGCAGTATTATAGTACTTATATTTTTGTACATAGGAGCAGTATTATAGTAGTTATATTCTTGTACATAGGGGCAGTATTATAGTAGTTATATTCTTGTACATAGGAGCCGTATTATAGTAGTTATATTCTTGTACATAGGAGCAGTATTATAGTAGTTATATTCTTGTACATAGGAGCAGTATTATAGCAGTTATATTCTTCTACATAGGGGCAGTATTATAGTAGTTATATTCTTGTATATAGGAGCAGTATTATGGTAGTTATATATTCTTGTACATAGGAGCAGCATTATAGTAGTTATATTCTTGTATATACGAGCAGTATTATGGTAGTTATATTCTTGTACATAGGAGCAGTATTATAGTAGATATATTCTTGTATATAGGAGCAGTATTATAGTAGTTATATTCTTGTATATAGGGGCAGTATTATAATAGTTATATTCTTGTATATAGGAGCAGTATTATAGTACTTATATTCTTGTACATACTAGCAGTATTATAGTAGTTATATTCTTGTATATAGGGGCAGTATTATAGTAGTTATATTCTTGTACATAGGAGCCGTATTATAGTAGATATATTCTTGTACATAGGAGCAGTATTATAGTAGTTATATCCTTGTACATAGGAGCAGTATTATAGTAGTTATATTCTTGTACATAGGAGCAGTATTATAGCAGTTATATTCTTGTATATAGGAGCAGTGTTATAGTAGTTATATTCTTGTACATAGGGGCAGTATTATAGTAGTTATATTCTTGTATATAGGAGCAGTATTATAGTAGTTATATTCTTGTACATAGGAGCAGTATTATAGTAGTTATATTCTTGTATATAGGAGCAGTATTATAGTAGTGATATTCTTGTACATAGGGCAGTATTATAGTAGTTATAGTCTTGTATATAGGAGCAGTATTATAGTAGTTATATTCTGTACATAGGGGCAGTATTATAGTCGTTATATTCTTGTACATAGGGGCAGTATTATAGTAGTTATATTCTTGTATATAGGATCAGTATTATAGTAGTTATATTCTTGTATATAGGAGCAGTATTATAGTAGTTATATTCTTGTACATAGAAGCAGTATTATAGTAGTTATATTCTTGTATATAGGGCAGTATTATAGTAGTTATATTCTTGTACATAGGAGCAGTATTATAGTAGTTATATTCTTGTACATGGAGGACAGTATTATAGTAGTTATATTCTTGTACATAGGAGCAGTATTATAGCAGTTATATTCTTGTACATAGGGGCAGTATTATAGTAGTTATATTCTTGTACATAGGAGCAGTATTATAGTAGTTATGTTCTTGTATATAGGGAGCAGTATTATAGTAGTTATATTCTTGTATATAGGATCAGTGTTATAGTAGTTATATTCTTGTATATAGGAGCAGTATTATAGTAGTTATATTCTTGTACATAGAAGCAGTATTATAGTAGTTATATTCTTGTATATAGGGGCAGTATTATAGTAGTTATATTCTTGTACATAGGAGCAGTATTATAGTAGTTATATTCTTGTACATGGAGGACAGTATTATAGTACTTATATTCTTGTACATAGGAGCAGTATTATAGTAGTTATATTCTTGTACATAGGGGCAGTATTATAGTAGTTATATTCTTGTACATAGGAGCAGTATTATAGTAGTTATATTCTTGTACATAGGAGCAGTATTATAGTAGTTATATTCTTGTACATAGGAGCAGTATTATAGCAGTTATATTCTTTACATAGGAGCAGTATTATAGTAGTTATATTCTTGTATATAGGAGCAGTATTATGTAGTTATATTCTTGTACATAGGAGCAGTATTATAGTAGTTTATATTTCTGTTTATAGTAGCAGAGCAGTATTATGTAGGTTATATTCTTGTACATAGGAGCAGTATTATAGTAGTTATATTCTTGTAATAGGAGCAGTATTATAGTAGTTATATTCTTGTATATAGGGGCAGTATTATAAGTAGTTATATTCTTGTATATAGGAGCAGTATTATAGACTTTATATTCTTGTACATAGGAGCAGTATTATTAGTAGTTATATTCTTGTATATAGGGGCAGTATTATAGTAGTTATATTCTTGTACATAGGAGCGTATTATATATTGTACATGGGCATATTGATTATATCTTGTACATAGGAGCAGTATTATAGTAGTTAATATTCTTGTACATAGGAGCAGTATTATAGTAGTTATATTCTTGTACATAGGAGCAGTATTATAGTTTATATTCTTGTATATAGGAGCAGTTTATAGTAGTTATATTCTTGTACATAGGGCAGTATTATAGTAGTTATATTCTTGTATATAAGGAGCATATATTTTATAGTATTAATATTCTTGTACATAGGGCAGTATTATGATATATCTTGTATATATATTTCTTGTACATAGGGGCAGTATTATAGTAGTTATATTCTTGTATATTGGATCAGTATTATAGTAGTTATATTCTTGTAATAGGAGCAGTATTATAGTAGTTTATATTCTTGTACATAGAGCAGTATTATAGTAGTTATATTCTTGTAATAGGGGCAGTATTATAGTAGTTATATTCTTGTACATAGGAGCAGTATTATAGTAGTTATATTCTTGTACATGAGGAGCAGTATTATAGTAGTTATATTCTTGTACATAGGAGCAGTATTATAGCAGTTATATTCTTGTACATAGGGGCAGTTTATATGTTATATTCTGTATAGCGTATTATAGTGTATATTCTTGTACATAGGAGCAGTATTATAGTAGTTATGTTCTTGTATATAGGGAGCAGTATTTATAGTTAGTTATATTCTTGTATATAGGATCAGTGTTATATAGTAGTTATATTCTTGTATATAGGAGCAGTATTATGGTAGTTATATTCTTGTATATAGGAGCAGTATTATAGTAGTTATATTCTTGTACATTTGGGCAGTATTTAAGTAGTTATATTCATGTACATAGGAGCAGTATTATAGTATTATAATTTTTGTACATAGGAGCAGTATTATAGTAGTTATATTTTGTACATAGGGGCAGTATTATAGTAGTTATATTCTTGTACATAGGAGCCGTATTATAGTAGTTATATTCTTGTACATAGGAGCAGTATTATAGTAGTTATATTCTTGTACATAGGAGCAGTATTATAGCAGTTATATTCTTCTACATAGGGGCAGTATTATAGTAGTTATATTCTTGTATATAGGAGCAGTATTATAGTAGTTATATTCTTGTACATAGAAGTATTATAGTAGTTATATTCTTGTACATAGGAGCAGTATTATGGTAGTTATATTCTTGTACATAGGAGCAGCATTATAGTAGTTATATTCTTGTATATACGAGCAGTATTATGGTAGTTATATTCTTGTATATAGGAGCAGTATTATAGTAGATATATTCTTGTATATAGGAGCAGTATTATAGTAGTTATATTCTTGTATATAGGGGCAGTATTATAATAGTTATATTCTTGTATATAGGAGCAGTATTATAGTACTTATATTCTTGTACATAGGAGCAGTATTATAGTAGTTATATTCTTGTATATAGGGGCAGTATTATAGTAGTTATATTCTTGTACATAGGAGCAGTATTATAGTAGTTATATTCTTGTATATAGGAGCAGTATTATAGTAGTTATATTCTTGTATATAGGAGCAGTATTATAGTAGTTATATTCTTTTACCTATTGTGAGCTGAAGAAATTCGGCCGTCAAAACTGTAACTTTCAGAGACCATAAGTGGGCATGTTCAGAGTCTCTAACAACACTGTATCCACCATTTCATATAGGTGATATCACAGCTCACCTCCTCCTGTACAATGACTCATAACCCCTCTATATACAGTAGATAACACAGGATCCACCATTCACAATAGGTGATATCACAGATCACCTCCTCCTCCTGTACAGTGACTGATAACACCTCTATATACAGTAGATAACACAGGATCCACCATTCACAATAGGTGATATCACAGCTCACCTCCTCCTCCTGTACAGTGACTGATAACACCTCTATATACAGTAGATAACACAGGGTCCACCATTCACAATAGATGATATCACAGCTCACCTCCTCCTGTACAATGACTGATAACCCCTCTATATACAGTAGATAACACAGGATCCACCATTCACAATAGGTGATATCACAGCTCACCTCCTCCTCCTTTACAGTGACTGATAACACCTCTATATACAGTAGATAATACAGGATCCACCATTCACAATAGGTGATGTCACAGCTCACCTCCTCCTGTACAATGACTGATAACACCTCTATATACAGTAGATAACACAGGATCCACCATTCACAATAGGTGATATCACAGCTCACCTCCTCCTGTACAATGACTGATAACACCTCTACATACAGGAGATAACACAGGATCCACCATTCACAATAGGTGATATCTCAGCTCACCTCCTCCTGTGCAATGACTGATAACACCTCTATATACAGTAGATAACACATGATCCACCATTCACAATAGGTGATATCACAGCTCACCTCCTCCTCCTGTACAATGACTGATAACACCTCTATATACAGTAGATAATACAAGATCCACCATTCACAATAGGTGATGTCACAGCTCACCTCCTCCTGTACAATGACTGATAACACCTCTATATACAGTAGATAACACAGGATCCACCATTCATAATAGATGATATCACAGCTCACCTCCTCCTCCTGTACAGTGACTGATAACACCTCTATATATAGTAGATAACACAAGATCCACCATTCACAATAGGTGATGTCACAGATCACTTCCTCCTGTACAATGACTGATAACACCTCTATATACAGTAGATAACACAGGATCCACCATTCACAATAGGTGATATCACAGCTCACCTCCTCCTGTACAATGACTGATAACACCTCTATATACAGGAGATAACACAGGATCCACCATTCACAATAGATGATATCACAGCTCACCTCCTCCTCCTGTACAATGACTGATAACACCTCTATATACATTAGATAACACAGGATCCACCATTCACAATAGGTGATGTCACAGCTCACCTCCTCCTGTACAATGACTGATAACACCTCTATATACAGTAGATAACACAGGATCCACCATTCACAATAGGTGATATCACAGCTCACCTCCTGATCCTGTACAATGACTGATAACACCTCTATGTACAGTAGATACCACAGGATCCACCATTCACAATACATGATATCACAGCTCCCCTCCTCCTCCTGTACAATGACTGATAACACCTCTATATACAGTAGATAACACAGGATCCACCATTCACAATAGATGATATAACAGCTCATTTTCTCCTGTACAATGACTGATAACACCTCTATGTACAGTAGATAATACAGGGATCCACCATTCACAATAGGTGATATCACAGCTCACCTCCTCCTGTACAATGACTGATAACACCTCTATATACAGTAGATAACACAGGATCCACCATTCACAATAGGTAATATCACAGATCACCTCCTCCTGTACAATGACTGATAACACCTCTATATACAGTAGATAACACAGGATCCGCCATTCACAATAGGTGATATCACAGCTCACCTCCTCCTCCTTTATATAAAGATATAACACTACTGGCTGCTCTGCCTGACACTGAATATGATCAATGATATCAGCAGGAGAATATTGAGAACACTAGTATTTCCCTGTCACACTTGCAATCATCTTCACACCTATTACTGAATCCTGTAATTAATACTTTCCCACTCATGATTTCTATTTTCCCTTCATTCACAGAGAAGAAAATCCCGGTATGCAGAATTAGATTTTGAGGTATGATTTTGCTTCATTTTTTCAAATGTTCAAACACGGGGTTAAATATTAGAAGCCCATTTATTCCAATATGCAAAACATAACTGTGAACCTAAAAGGTTCTTGTACATTTTTGGCAAGGGGTGCGCTGTTGTAGGCTCTCATAGAGATGTACTGAATTGTGACTTCCGGAGTACTCCAAGAAACACTGGAGCTTCCAACAGGCCACAAATTGTCCACTAGAGTAATGGTGATAGAAGATGAAGCCACTGGAAGGGGAGTATAAGACCGGGGGCAGTCTGCCCTGTATTTTTTTTGTATGGATGGTGCAGTTCAGAGTCATTTTCTTGGGATCATCGGGTGATAAACCTATCCTATCAAATGTGGATCTACAGCCTTGATTTCCAACTGAGGTCACTTAGATCTGAGGGAATCTGCTCTGGGTCATGGGGATTACAGTTGAGTAATTCAATTTTCTGTGACCTAATTGTCCATCGTAGTCCCTCGTGGTCCATCGTAGTCCATCGTGGAGCTCCATCGCATGCTCCCGGCATCGCTGACACTCATGACGTTGCCAAGAAAGTGCCCAGATCCCGGGCACAGAAGTGAAGACAGACAACCATAGAGGATCAGATCAGATGCTGGACCAGAGCAGTGTGCATTGAATTGCTCCTCTTTAGTGGAGCTAAACTTATGCAGGGGCTCTCCCAAAAATCAATAACGGCAAAAAAGATGTAGAAGTAAATATGGAAAGGAGGCAATGGGTTCCAAAGAGAGGGGAAACAAAGCCTTATCATTTTCTTACTATTATGAGCGCTTAAGCTGATATCACTAGTCACCTTTCAAGGTTGTGAGACTCACAACCGGTGTGTGCATGTGTTGCCACGTCAACTCCGTGGCTGTGAAAATAGTCCTATAAGTACGGTGTTCCTCGATCTGTGCTTACTGCATAGAGTCCAAAGAGTCCAGGCCGTGCAAGAAGATGTTGCTCTAATTCTCTGAGTTTCTAGGCAATTCCATGCCCCTTCGTCAGGAGAGCAAACAGCTGTTTTCTTACACGGCCTGGAGTCTTTGGAATCTTTATGCATTAAGCGCGGATCGAGGAACACCGTCCATATAGGTATCCACTTTTGTGAGTAGCCCCAATAGTGGCAAGGTAGAACCCCTGGATCTTGGTGTACTGCCTCATTGTGATAAAGCTGTGGAAAAGCTTTGGCTGTCATCATACCGGTAGGGGAGACTCTGGATGTCACTCCTGTGAAGGCGTCTGGAGGTGGATGTGGCTCGTGACCCTTTCTCAGAAATGAATGTGTCTCTGAAGATCAGAAACGTTATTTCCTTTACAGCAGCATCGGCAAACAGAATCTGCCCATAGATTCCAACATATGCGATTGACAATAAGTCAATAAATCTCTCCAACATGTACAATTAGATACAGCTTCCCACCTTGAGTTTGTTGGCATAAGGCCGGCTTCACACCATGGTGTTTTGGATCCGGGGCTGTCCGGTGAACCCTCCGGTTCTGCTTGTCCAGGGCTGTCAGGTTCTGTCCGGTGTATCCTGCAAAACACCAGACACAACCTGACAGCTGAAAACCGTGGTGTGAACCTCGCTCCAAGAGTTGGAGTAGGGGGTTCGGGGTGAAAACACTTTTTCAGTGGCCCCCCCAGTAGTAACAAGGATGGTGGGGGGGGGGGACCCTGTTCTGGAAGGTTACAGAATAGAATAAATATTAAATGTTGTTTTATTCTTTCTTTCTCAGAAAATTATGCACACCAGAAAACGCCACCAGGACATGTTCCAAGACCTAAACCGAAAGCTCCAACATTCGGAGAAAGAAAAGGAGTCACCAACAGCAGAGAGTAAGGTACGATGGAAAGTTCTGTGACCTGTGATGTGGACCAGGAGGTGGGGAACAACCAAGAGAAGTAGGAAGGTCTAATGGACATCATGTTCTTTAGATCTCTTCTTCTGTGTCCTTTATTTTGAAAGAAGGATCTTTTGAAGGGGCCCCCTAGCCAGTCAGGGCCCTGATGCAGCTGAACCAGCTGCACCACGGTAGTTCAACCCCTGCAAATCCCCCCTTTGTGCCAAAAGTCCAATCTTTCTTTTCTGGAGACAGACATTTTAACGCTCTTTGTATTCATTGGACAGTCATTAAGGAAGGTTTTGAGACTGACACAAATTTTGGCTTTCACAGGTTGGCGTTTCAATGTTTTTCGATATTTCTTATCATATTTCTATGGTTACTGAAGTGCAATTATCAACATTTCATCTGTTTTCACACTTTTATTGACAAATACATGAAGTTTATGCAAAGATGCAATATTTGAAGCACTGACCCAGATTTCTTCCAGCTTCTTGCCTTAGTCTCGGCAGCTGGATATCAATTTCTGGGCCAAATCCTGACTTATGATGTGTTCTTGTCTCATTGGTGCTTGGAGTTTGGTCATGGATGGGAAGCCGATACATATGGGTGGTCTAAGGAGGTTTTACTGATGGCAGCATATCCTCTCCTTCTCTGGACAGTCATTATTCCGGATGTCCCATACAGTCTGAAGGGGCTTTTATCTGAGATAATGTTATTACCCCCATCATTTGCAGTCTAAGCCCTGAACGTCCTGCAAAATGTCAATTGGTCTTGATGTTTCCATTAGAGAGAAGTGGCATTTTACTGCGTTTTTGACACCATACCGGCCTCCAAACTCTTCACCTTGTTGTGTATGTAGGTGCACTGACACCTGCCTGCTACCATTACTGAGCAACCTCTGCACTGATGTTGAAGGGATCCCATTGCTTGTTACTTTTTAGATGACGGTCCTGGCATTTGCTGGAATTTCTTAGGAACCCTAATGCCTTCTTCACATCAATTACACCCTTATCTTTGAAGTTTTTTTATAATCCAATAAATGGTTGATTTAGGGGAAATCTTACAAGCGGCAATGTCCTTACCTATAAAGCCCTTTTGATGCAAAGCATTGATGACTGCACGTGTTTTCTTGGAGGTAACCAGAAAAAGAAAATGATTTCAAGAGTGATATCAACTGTCTTGTCCTCGTTAACACTTTCTCCTGAGCTAAAGAGATCACTCAAATGATATCAACAGGTCATTTTGTGCTGAAATTAAGCATAAAATTAATTTTTTGTTAATTTTCATGGCAAAGAATAACTTCTTTGCTCTTCGTTAATGCATATTGTCGCTATAAAAATGTAAGCATTAAACATTTGCCCATGATTGTGTATTGGATGTAATTTCCATTTAGTAAGTTGTGTTGACCACTTAGCTCTCATGAGTTATATGAAAGATTGAAAAGTTTGGACAGATGACTATTATTAGTTTTTAAAGGTTTTGTTCTGGTGAAACCTGCATGAGAAATCCATGTCATGGCTCACTTAGACTGAGAACTGGAGTGTAATGCCGGTCCCAGCTGTTTCCATAATTCTATGCCAGACAACACGGGCGGAGGATAACAGGCTAAAAGCGTATTTACTTGAAAATCCTCCAAAGCAACCAAGTTAAAGTGGCGCAATCCCGTCTCTTGGCTCAGGTGGCTGAATGGAAGTAAGTTATCCAATATTCTCTTCTGAATGCACGGAAAAGCCCAATAATTAAACAGTTCTTCTGAAGCCTTTTAGAGTTGATAGTAAAAAAAAGAGAACAATGTAAGGAATTGGAAAATATAACAAATACTTATCTACAAACCATACAAGACGTACTGTGAGACGTGAACTTTACGGTCAAAGTTGTCTTGGTCGTCACAAAAGCTTCTTTTTGTATTCATTTGGTTCCGTATGGAGATACAAATTATCTCTCCACCAGAGGAAGAAAACTGTTCCTTTTGTTCCACCTAACAATGAAGTCACTGGACGACGTCTTCACATCCAGGAACGTTTCCCTGGTGATGAAGACACGGCTCGTACATAGTCTGGGCTATCCTGTAGTAACATTTCACTGGTGATGAAGACACAGCTCGTACATAGTCTGGTCTATTCTGTAGTAACATTTCACTGGTGATGAAGACACGGCTCGTACATAGTCTGGTCTATCCTGTAGTAACATTTCACTGGTGATGAAGACACGGCTCGTACATAGTCTGGTCTATTCTGTAGTAACATTTCACTGGTGATGAAGACACGGCTCGTACATAGTCTGGGCTATCCTGTAGTAACATTTCACTGGTGATGAAGACACGGCTCGTACATAGTCTGGTCTATTCTGTAGTAACATATCACTGGTGATGCAGACACGGCTCGTACATAGTCATTGTCTATTCTGTAGTAACATTTCACTGGTGATGAAGACACGGCTCGTACATAGTCTGGTCTATCCTGTAGTAACATTTCACTGGTGATGAAGACACGGCTCGTACATAGTCTGGGCTATCCTGTAGTAACATTTCACTGGTGATGAAGACACGGCTCGTACATAGTCTGGTCTATTCTGTAGTAACATATGGAAGTGACACCTGGACGATAAAGGAACAAGACAGAAGAAGAACCAACACCATCAAAATATGGAGCTGGAGAAGGATGTTATCAATACCATGGATCAATACCATGGTATGGATCAATTCTGGAACAAATCAAGCCAGACATGTCACTGGAAGAGAAAATCACCAAACTACGACTTGTCTACACATCATACGAAGAGAACAATCACTGGAGAAGGACATCATGGTCAGAAGAATAGAAGGAACAAGGTGAAAAGGAAGACCAGCAACCTGATGGCTTGATAGAACCAAGATAATGGTGGAGAAAACCCTGGTGGATCCATCTAAGCTTGGAGAAGACCCTGATGGACTTATTTACTCTTGTAGAACACCCTGCTGGACCTATCTAGGCTTGGAGTAGATCCTGGTGGACTTATATAGGTTTGAAGAAGACACTGGTGGACCTATCTAGTCTTAGAGAACACCCTGGTAGACTAGGCTTGGAGAAGACCCTTTGGACCTACCTAGGCAGCACAAGATCGATCTTCCCACAGAGCAGTCATCCATCAAGGCACTATGGCTCGAGATTGGGCTGAAGGCCATTAAAATAATAAAATACATAGTTGCCTTGTAAAGAAAAGTGTCCCATTAAAACATATAATGGGGTATTGACCAAATCAGAATTGTCTTGCGAGTTCTTGCTCCTCATCAGTGCAGGTTGGCTACTGGTTGGCTGTTTGGGATGCCTTTGATGCACTCCTTATGGTGCACTGCTTCTTCTTGCGTAGATACAGCTGGTGTAGGAAATTGCATCACAGAGCACCAGCCAACCTTTCATCCCTGATGTCAACTTTGTATAGTATGAAAGCCAGACTTAATAAAATAAAGAGCCCTGGTTTGTAACACCAAGGGGCATGCCAATACATCAGAAATGAGTGTTTCAGCCAAGTTTTGAATTTGGCTGATTTACTCAAAGTTGGCCCAGAAATTCGATTTGCATCAAATTTATTTGATGTGAAATAAATGAGGCCGGATTGTTGCTAAAAAGCTAATTTTCATGCTCTGATGTCTTCTGACCATTCCAAATCCATCCATTCAGTCGTGTCCATCTATTGGATACCACGTGAACCATTGTCCTCCAAGCTTCTCTGTCACAGCATCCTACCCTTCAGATCTCCGATGTTCATTCCAGTGTCTACCATGATGGTGCCCAGCCAATGGGTCTTAGGTCTCCCGCGACCTCTACTGCTTCTGACCATACAAAGCATCATGTCCTTCTTCAGGGAATTTGCTTTTGACCAAAAGGCACACAAAAAGGCTAGGCCAAAAAGGAGGTCAAAACAATAAAAAAAATCATTCAATTATCTCCTGGCATGTCTCTGCCCCTGCAGTAGACTGCTGGTCATCCGTTGACTTCCTAGACCCTTACTTTGCTTGACGGCCAGTCTTTTCTTCACCCTTAGCTGGAGCCATCTCGGCTTCTGTGAACACTTGCTATGGCAGCAGGGAGAAGTGATTCACTAGATTTCCCAAACTTTAAGAAACCACAAATTAATTTGCTGATTTTTATAGTGTATCTGTCCATCTTACCTTTCACTCATTTCATCTGTGCCCCTGAAGAAACCCAAGGGGGAAACACATTGGGAAAAAAAGGCTCCTTCATCCAGAGGAGGTCCTGTTCTGTTTTTCCTTGTTTATACTGATTGTTAGAATCATGTTGAAGTAAAATTATCTACTGGGACCACGTGTTGGTCATTACGACTGTATATGTATAGCACTCTTGGCCTGGGGGTGCCAGGGCTCACAGTCTTCTATGTAACTGATACATAGCCTGACTATTGTTTAACTGAACTCACATCTTTGATCCATTTGGACTTGCGTGGTTAATACTTGTATTACCATTTTTTCATCATCTGATGCTATTGACCCATCGCATTCCTTCATTATCTCATATTTTTGAAACATTTTGCCTTCTAACTAAAACATGCTAGACATCGGCTTCACTCCCAGACTAGGTGGCCCTCATTGTTTTCTGTAAACACAGTACATGACTTGCTGTATGAAACCAGCACTTACTTCTCTTAAAGGCAAGTACTTAAAGGGACACATATATGCTAGATATGCAGTACAATACAGGATACAAGCACATTGATAAATCTTTGGATATTTTCATATATTGATATATATTGATTTCCATAACACCCTTTGCTTTTTGGATCAGGGTTCCACTCATATGTGGCTAGCTGCACTTCCCAGCGTAGTGCAGGGTATATCAGGGTGAGTCTACACGGAGTAGGGACGCCATCAGTATCCATCTAGTGCTCAACCCCTACAGCTAGGTAGGGCATCATTAAAGGGACCATTGCCCCTCCCCTACTTAGTTGTATCTAAAAATATTTATCTTTTATCTACCTGGGTTATTATGTCATGGATGTATATATAATGATTGAATTATATTGGATATTGTACGATTGGTCTGTCACTTATTAATCTGTACTTCATAATGTTTTACAGATAGATAAACAGCAGACGCCCAGCAAGAGGTCATGGGAAGGAATGAGGAAGATTCAGTCACCACCATCTTGGGCTAAAAAGGACATGGAGCCCGTGTCTCCTTCTCCCTTAGAACTAAAGACTGTGGAATGGGAGAAAACGGGTGCGACGATACCCCTTGTTGGACAAGACATAATTGACCTTCAGACTGAGGTCTGAAGCTTGAGGAAAAGACTTCTTTTTATTTTTAAAGAATATGATTCCATATAAAACGGAGAGATGTTTGGTTTCTTTTGAAACCTTGTTAAAGTACTTTTTTGCATTGTTCTCAGAAGGGAAGTTCCGTTAGACTCTTAGAGGTAGGTGCGGCGGCGTGCTCTCTCCCGGGTATGGCAGAAAAGATGTCGTAGGCCAGAGGTCAGACCATAAACGGAAGCAAGATGGAAACCAACCCGGACCTTCAAGAGGAGATCACACCGAGGAATCATCGAGGTTGGCAGGCGATTCTTTACAATGACACTTAGCTTCCGATAGATCATTAACAATTATATAGTACTCTGGTGTATTATATAAGAGCTCTGGGGCCGACTATTATAGAATCCAACCGAATTCTCCAGCGGTGTAATACTTTGAAATTAAATATTGTTTAGGTCCAATAAAACAATGTCTGCCCGAGCTGGCCCAGCGCCGTGGGTAGTAGCCAAAGCAAATCCAATCATGACTAGTATTGAGTAGATAGAAACCAAATAAAATGACCCCCATTAGAGTGCCATAGAGCGAGTGAAGAGTATATATTGAATGGAAGTCCTTGACTGTTAAAGAAAACCCTACCTTCTGATTACCCAACCTCCATCTTCTGCTCAGTCAAGAGGGCATTTTGGTATATGAAGAGAAATGTTAATATATCTAGTTTTGTAAAAATTGGCTTGTGGGACTTGACAGACTGCATAGAAACATTAGCTATGAAGATCCAATAAAGTGTTCCCAAACTTTAGAGCACTTGTTTCTTTTGCTCTTCTCCTTTTTCGAGAACCTTTCCAGTTGACTCAAGGAAACCAGAGTGGCTACACGTTCCCAGAAGCTTTCTCTCCGGTGGTCATCGGGCTTCGTAAGATGTCTCTCGGAGCTGCTCCGTTCCATGTAGCTCTCTTTTTCTTTTTTTTTTTGGGAGTTTCGAGAGCAAAGGTGGAATTGGCTTCTCCTGGAGGGAAGGGAGGGGGGTTTGTCAATGGGTAAAAGATGCATCAATGAATCTTAAAGCAAGTTGCTTGATATGCAAGCATTTTTTTTTTTCTTTTGACGCCAGTGTTATTTTATTTTTTATTTTATTTTTTTTTTTAAATGACATTTCTCTTGTCATTAACTGTATAGTAAATCAATAAATGTTTAAAGAATTTAAAACAAAATCCAAAATAGTAAATAAAAGAGATAAAAGATTACTTAAAACTGTGATGTAATTGTCAGATTTTAGATTATATATACGAAGAGAAAGCACAAGGCCTCCGGTGCCGTGTTGTATAATATTGTAATTATTATAATTACACATAATGAATTTTACCATATAAATATCTTTATACTGTGTTTTCATTTTTTTTTAACACTCGGACCCCCTGAACCACTCCCGATCATCGAGTCACCGCACATTCGCAGTGTTATGTAATAACTTACTTATGTGTTTGTTTAATAACTGTTAAGATTCAGGTTTACTTTTACTTTTGTTTATTGTTTTTTTTTCTAGTTTTTATTCTTTTTTTTTTTATATATTTTTTTTTTGCCCAGTTCCTCTGCCTGTTTTTTGTTCTTTTTGTTTTGTTTTGTTTTGTTTTGTTCTTTTGTTTTTCCCAATCTTTGTTTGTCAGTTTTTTTTGTACAGTTTTCAGAGCACAAATGAATGTGTTTTATTTCTAATAAAAAGTGTAAACTACGCTCTAGTTTTCCTGCTCTCTAAATCGATTATGAAATGATAGGATTTCCCAAAAAGGTAAAAAACAATATTGTTGTGCAGTCCCAACGTCCAAAGAGGCCACATCTTCGAAACGTTCTACAGAAGAACCAACTTTTTCTGGACAGTTGTTTTTTTTTTAGTTTTAGGATACCGGAGCCACCGTAAGAAATAGCCGGTATCGGTATTGAAAAGCTATTGGAGCTTTTACCTTCGTTCAAACTCCATATTGTACATCTGGAGGGCACGAGTGAAGACTCCCATGCTCGGGTGCTTGGTACTCGAATGGAGCAGGTCAAAACTTGGACAGTCTCGACTCGAGTACCGAGTATGATGGAAGTCAATGGGATACTTGAGTATTTTTCTAGAAGAGTTTCTCATTGACTTCCATTATATCCAATACTTGAGTTGAGCCCATCCGAACGTCCAACCTGCTCGTTTCGAGCACCAAGCACCCGAGCATGGTAGTGCTCACCAGTGGCGTAACTTCAGGCCCAGGGGCCCCCAATTATTGCAAATCTTTAATAGTATTAGTCTTTTTCTATGGGCCAAAGGGACTTTTGGGACCCCCCTAGGCTGCAGGACCCAGGTGCGATCGCAACCCCTGCACCTATTGTAGTTACGCCCCTGGTGCTCACTAATCACTAGTAGGCACCTGATAAAGACTTATATACTTTTTTCAACCTCATTAACCAAATCTTGACATTTATAAATAAGAAGAGAAAAATCCGGGCACCGCTTATCATAGGCGTTGCACTTAACACTCTCCATGAATTGGGCACAGTAAAAGCAGCTCCGGTTGGGCTCAATCTCATAGTCCAGCAGAAACAGTCTATAGAGATAAAAAAAAAGACAGATGGCACTCACCACTCTGAGCTTTACTTTAGCTTATTTTCATATTCAGGTGGGGATGGTAGGGGGAGCGGAGTTACAGACAATAGGGGCTGTTTTGCGTAAGTCCTGGCCCAGTTCCACAGGTAGCGCGAAACAGCTGCTGTTGTCTGTGTGTCTCCGCTCCCTCTACCACCCCCACCTGAATATGAAAATAAACTAAAGCAAAGCTCAGAATGGTGAGGGCCTTCTGTCTCCCTTTATCTCTAAGTCTTGACATTTGAATTCTCCAAATTTACTGAGGAAATTCAATTTGCGGGAAATCTTTTCGCAAACGTACACAAAAGTGTCCAATTTCCCTGAAAACAGATCCATGAACTAGTGTGGCCTTGTCATGCAAATCTTCACTTTCGTGCTGTCACTCACTATATATACAGTCGTTTCAGTGTTTTATGGTGTTGTCTTCTTTCTCTCCATGTCTTAACTGTGAACGTTGACAACCTCTCACTTTCCAGATTCACTTCTAATTGACTGCTACATTCCCTGCTTTTGCTTTTATAGTGTTTATTGTCCCTGCCTTTTGTCTTTTCTATATGTAGCCCAGGGTAGAAGCCAAAGCAAATCCAATCCATGTGAAACATGACTAGTTTGAGTAGATGGAACCAAATGGAATGACCACCATCAGAGTGCCATAGAGCAAGTGAAGAGAATATATTGAATGGAAGTCCTTGACTGGTAAAGAAAACCCTATGAGATGTCATAGGCGAGAGGTCAGACCATGAACGGAAGCAGATGGAAACCAGCTTGGACCTTCAAGAGAAGATCACAATCATCAACGTTGGCTGGCGATTTGTTATAATGACACTTAGCTTCTGATAGATCATAGGTAGGTGCGGCGTGCTCTCTCCCGGGTATGGCAGAAAAGATGTTGTAGGCCTGAGATCAGACCTTAAACGTAAGCAGATGGAAACCAACCTGGACCTTCAAGAGGAGATGACACTGAGGAATCATCGAGGTTGGCTGGCGATTCTTTACAATGACTCTTAGCTTCTAATAGATCATTAACAATTATGTAGTACTCTGGTGTATTATATAGGAGGTCTAGGGCCGGATATTATAAAATCTAACCAAATTCCCCAGCGGGGTAATACCTTGCTTGATATCGCCATTGAATATTGTTTAGGTTCAATTCAACAATGTCTTCCCAAGCTGGTCCAGGGCCATGGGTAATAGCCAAAGCAAATTCAATCCCGGTCAATCACGACTAGTTTGAGTAGATAGAACCAAATGAAATGATTCCCATCAGAGTGCCATAGAGCAAGTGAAGAGTATGTACTGAATGGAAGTCCTTGACTATTAAAGAAAACCCTATAAGAATACCTTCTGACCTCCCAACCTTCATCTTCTGCTCAGTCAACAATGTCTTCCCAAGATGGCCCAGGGCCATGGGTAATAGCCAAAGCAAATTCAATTCCGGTCAATCACGACTAGTTTGAGTAGATAGAACCAAATGAAATGATTCCCATCAGAGTGCCATAGAGCAAGTGAAGAGTATGTACTGAATGGAAGTCCTTGACTATTAAAGAAAACCCTATAAGAATACCTTCTGACCACCCAACCTTCATCTTCTGCTCAGTCAAGATGGCTTTTTGGTATGTGATGTGATAACCGAAACACATTATGAAGAAGCCCATCTAGTTGTTCCTAAGGTCATAGTTGTCTTCTCTGGCCGATGCTATCTTCTGCAATACATAAAATCGCATCTTGTTCAAATTTGCAGGTTTAGCGGATACTTAAAAGTTCAACACTACACGTGCTTCAAATCGATTAGTTCGTCTCTTGCAGTAACTCAATCATTTTTGACTGACTTGACATAACATTGTCCAAATACAACCCCATTGGCCACGTGCTACTTTTTTTTATCGTCCATGGTTGAAAGCAAAGAGAAAAATATTTGGGCCTGTGCAGTTGCACTTTGTTAGTCTGGATTCTTTACATGGGTTTCTGGTAGTACTGTCACTCCTTATGACAACGCTCACTGACACGTAGGGATGAGCAAGCACCTAAATATTCGTGCTTGATATACTCGCAACGAGTATGTACCGGTACTCGCTACTCATTGCAAGTATAGCAAGTACGAATACTTTTGAAGTGTGTATCTATAGACACCCTGCGAAAGTAGCCTAAAAGTAATTAAAAGTTGTTAAAAAATAATAAACTTACATTCTCACCTGTCCGACACCTGCACCGGGACCGGCAGAGAAGCCGATCGCTGGACAAGGACCTGTCACTACCAGCCAATCAGATGGCGCCACGTCACAACCACGTCATCGCTTGCGGCCACCTGATAGTACATCTAGGACCTTGCAAATTGGCCAATCAGGTGGCCGCTAGCGATCACGTGGTTGTGACGTGGTGCCATCTGATTGGCCAGATCGCTACGGCCATCTGATTGGCTGGTAGTGACAGGTCCTTGTCCAGCGATCAGATGTCTTCTCTGGCGGTCCCGGTGCAGGCGTCAGACAGGTGAGTATGTAATTTTATTATTTTTTAACAACTTTTAATCACTTTTAGGCTACTTTCGCAGTGTATCTATAGATACACTGCGAAAGTATTAGGACTACTCGCTGCTCCCGAGTACTCATAAGAACTCGGAGAGTAGCAAGTAGCCCGAATACCGCTACTATTCGGCGAATACCGAATAGTAGCGAGTATACTCGCTCATCCCTATTGACACGTCATTGAAGGGTGAACCTCTCTAGGGTGCATTTCAAGGCAGTTTTGGGTAGTCGTATCAGAGTTTTCACTGCAATTGGGTTATCGCTACATTCCATAAATGCGAGTCTTTACGGTTGGATCCAGAAATTATTAAAAAAAAACTTTCTTGATCCATGAAAACTTTCATTAGATTCTCGAAAGAGCAAAATTCACTCAAGAAGAAAGTGTTCACACCCATTTGTGGCCCCATGTGAGTGTTTACACTTTTTGTGAGTTAGAGTCTATTGAGTTCTACTGGCTTCAATTAACCTTTACTGATCATCCGATGGAATGGGAATGGAAAAATGTTCAGAAATATTTCAATGAAACCAAAAAACTGATCCCAAAATGAATTGGAAAAATATTATTAACCCCATGCATGAATAGAACAAAAGGGTGAGCTCACCGTATGGATGGAGGCAATCTATCCAGAAATAGGAACACGTGAAGTCCATTATATCCAAGGCAAAAAAATAAATCCAGCATACCGGCTCCTTAAAAATTCTCAACTTGATTGCAGACAAAAATAGAAGAATAAGGGTTAAAACATGTACAAATTAGTATCCCAAACAGAAGCACCGGTCCTTACTCATTGCATATTTAAAGAGAACCTGCTATGTCATTCTATGCCCCTCCGCTATCACTACCTGTCCCTGCACCTTCCCAGCTGATCCCTACCCTTCCCTGTCTGCTCTAAAAGGGCCCTATAAAGATTGGCTTTCAAGACGTCCCACTGGGTATCATCTTACTGTGTCTTGTTCCTTCTCCTGCTTGAAATTCCCACCTCGATCAAGTGATACCTGGCCGGAAAGTCATATCCGGTCGGTGCATTGTGGGGGCTGATCACATGGTACGGGACGGCTTCAATATGCACCGGAGCCGGGTTGTACCATGTGATCAGCCCCCACAATGTACCGGACGGATATGACTTGCCGGCCAGGCATCACAGGCATCGGACAATTGTAAGCAGGAGGAGGAACACAAGACACAGAACGATGAATTCCCGTGGGGCGTCATGAAAGACAGCGTGGAGGTAGAATGCAGCCCCGGAGCCCTCCCTTCCAGTCTCCAAATGGAGAAGGTATGTGACTTTATAAATCATTTTTCTCAATCTTTATAGGGCACTTTTAGAGCAGACAGGGATCGTAGGGATCAGCTAGAAAGGTGCAGGGACAGGTAGTGATTGCGGAGGGGCATAGAATGACCTGACAAGTTTAACACCTGTGCGTTGGGCGTTATAAACCCACTTCCTGCTACTTCCTGTAACGCTTCTCCCGGTCACCATCTATTCTGACACCACAGATCAATTAGAAATAAATAAACATCAAATGAATCTTTCATTTACAGTTATATATTAGATCCTGACTTAAATTCATGCTCTGGAGAGATCGTGTCATTAATATGTGCATCCACCACAACTCCCTATTCAGCAATGTCCCTTTTATGATGTCCCCGAAAGGGAGGGTAACCCACTCAATACCTTTGATCCTACAAGAATCCAGTCTGCCGTCATGGACATTGGCGAAGTGCCTGCTGGCAGCCGAACACTTCACAGACAGCTTGTTGGTCACGTCGTAAAGGTGTCTATGGATGCGGATTTTTAACGGGCCGATCGTGCACCAAACAAAAGTAGTATTGCAATTAAAGTGTAAAAGTAATTTAATTAAAAATAAAAAACAAATAAACCAATACTGCACTGGTTGTTAATGATGGTCACATAGCAGCTAAGATAATGCTTTTTTGTGCCATATGACTTATTTTCTCACATTTTTCTGTGCTATTTTAAAAAGTGCATTTTATAGCTGTGTGGGCATGGCCAGCAAGCTGACAGGGAGAATGGCAATGTGACAGCAGAGAAATGGCAAGATCAGAGATTGTGTGTTGTGTGGGGAGCCAGCATACAAGAGGTTAACAGATATTGTGACTGAGCTGTACGGAGCCAGATGACAGATCAGAAGCTTGTAAAGAGGAGGTTACATCCTGACATTGCTCAGCAGTTGTCTTGTAATCTGATACATTGTCTCCTCACCAGCTGCAGTCAGCAGTGTAGGCCCCGCCCCCTCCCTTATATGGTTACATGCCCTGTATTCAGTGTGAAGATGGATCTGACTGAGAATGAATATGTGTCTGCTTCACACACAGTGCAGTGGGAACACTTTGTAGAAGTTTTATGAATGGTAACCAACCAGAATTTTCTAATGAAGAATATTAGAAAGTTTATTATAATCACTTGCTCTGCATTATTACTAAATAAAAATTTCAACGCCAGTTACACTTTAATTTAACACTTAATGTGACCGCTCTTGTTAGTGACCGTGTATTTAAATGTATTGCCACTTTCTACATATTTGCAGCATGCACACAGCGTATGGCCACACTCGTAGAATCCATTGATTTGGAGTCTTGTGAGATTAGAAATGCTCTTATCTGGATCAATATATAAACTCGGTGACAACATATGATTGGGAGTGGGAGCTTTTTTGGAGGTGAATGTCACTGGTTCTTCCAGAATACATTTAGGTTTATTATCCTGTAATAATATGGGTAAATGGAATTTAAAAATAGCTTTTATTCTATTGAACTGGGGATCATTTGTAGTGTGATACAGCGGCTTGCTGCATTTAAAAAATGTATGCTGGGACTTGTAGTTCAGCAAGTTATGCTCTGCACTAGAAACCAAGAAAGGTCACTATAGGAGTTGTGGTGCCATAAGGGTTGAGTTTGCAAGTTACTGAGATGTGGGTATGGCACATACCTTATAACATGTGTTTGTGTGAGCACATGGGGGGTGACAGAGAGACCATGGATGCCTAGAGACACTGGCAGAACCTGTGAGGACTCTTGGTGTTTGGAGCAGACACTGTCCTGGGATGGAATGCTTGGAAGTGGCTGGCATCATCAAAGGCACGCGGTGATGAGACCATGGGGGAGCCTGGAATGTCTCGGGGTTCAGGACGCATCAGATCGGCTGAGGGTCTGGAACCAACAGGAGTTTGTGATCCCAGTGAGGCAGCTTCCTGGACGGTGGACTGCGAAGTCTGTGTGTGGGTTGGGATGCCTGCACTGACACACTATAATGATATATGAAAGTAAATGCCAGGGGGCGTATCCACCATTGGAACAGACGAGTATATCACTAATGTATCGTTGATGGTAATGGACTGTATCATGTATGCGGTTTATGATGTGTTAATAAACTGCTAGACTATTACAGAAAAAAAGTGCCTGTTTGCCTCAATCCCGCTGCCATTTGAGTGTCCCCCCCAACACGCTCAGTGAGTAAAGGACTGCAGTAGATAAGAAACAAATCACTTTAGAATTGCTTTTAGGGACCATATTCTGTTGCACTAACATGTGATCACTATAAATACCATTCACCTCAATTCTCCCTTTTTTCTCATCCAGTATGGCTATCCTCGTTCTTTTCATATAATATCAAGTAAATCTAATTGTTTATCTTTCCCTGTTCAGATGTCTTGCGTTTAACACAATATATCTCACCCCTTGGTATATTCGCTATCACATGTTTACCATCACATGATGTTACCAAAAGTGTTGCATTCGTATCTGTTTCCCTCCTAAAGGGTGTAATAAGAACCTCAATTGATGGTCCAAAGGCTAAGCTCCCTTGACTAGGAGTCTTCATTGTAGTATCCAATTGCTATTGTAGATTTTGGCTAGGGTCACATTAGCTTTTTTTTTTTTTTCCATCCGGATCCGGTTTTGAGCATTAACAATGCTCAAATCGAATCCGCAGCCCATAGGCTCCAATACATAAACCGGATTGCACTATTTGCAATCCAATTACCGATCCGGTTTTGGAGCCTGCAAAAAATCATGCAGGCAGCGTCCATCGCAGCGTTTCCAAAAACGGATCCAGTTTTGTATAATGGGCGCCTGTTGGATCACATCCGGCTACCGCAAGGCACCTGTGAATGCCTGCGGTAGCCGTATGCTTTGTTCATCCCTGCTGCCGCGGGGATGAACAAAGGGTTAATGTTAATATAATATGTGGGCACCATGTCTCCAGGGAGTGTCCACCCTCCCTAGAGACATGTTGTCCATGTAGGTCAGCCTATGAAGGGTTAAATGGCTTTATTACAGTATCGCTGCTATTGTCGGCTTTCTAAACTTCTGAATGAAAACCGGCAGCTCCTCGGTGTAAGCAGGAGTATCAGTACGTAATGTCGGCAGCATCCTCAATAAGGAGCTGACCCTGGTGTTTACGCCAATTGCGTACTGTACCTGCCGCTATCCATGGTGCTGAAGCCTTAAACATCAGCTCTATGGCCAGTGCACATTGAAACTTCGGTGCGCTGTCCATAGAACTGATGTTTAAGGCTTCAGCACCATGGATAGCGGCGGCTACAGTACACAATTGGCGTAAGCACCAAGGACAGCTCCTTTTTGAGGATGCTGCCCTGCACTGTGCTTACGCACATTACGTACTGATACTCCTGCTTACACCGAGGAGCCGTCAGCTTTCATTCAGAAGTTTAGAAAGCCGACAATAGCAGCGATACTGTAATACAAACTATTAACCATTAGCATGCCACTGTATTTGGACAACAGGTCTCTAGGGAGGGTGGACACTCCCTGGAGACATGTTGCCCACATATATTTAACAGATTAACCCTTTGTTCATCCCCACAGCAGCAGGGATGAACAAAGCATCCGGCAACCGGATTGCACATTAGAGAGCAATCCGGTTACCGGATCTGGGTTTAGGGACACATTTAGAATGCAAAATGTGTCTGAAGGGACATGAGATTACCGCATCCGGATCTGGATGTGGTAACCGCATTTTCAATTCTAAATGTGACCCTAGCCTAAGTCCAAAAATTTCCCACAAACATCCTGGACCTCAGGGACACTATTGGCACCCTTAAAAAAACGGATCCGTTTTCTAAGGGCTTAAAAAAATGGATTTGCATGTGTGACCATGGCCAAACTGTAGTCCTCAGGGCCCCAACAGGTCAAGTTTTCATAACTTTCAAAGTTCCAACTTGATCTCACAGGTTCCACCATGGAGTCTCTTCTTTTGGGAAAAGATATTGGAAATAAACATGGTGTGAACATAGTTTTATTGTATCATGCACCTCATACTCATTGGACCCATGTATTTATGGAGTGTCTTCATTTTCTCGGGCTAGATTAGTGTTTCGCACACTCCAGTCTTCAGGGCCCCAACAGGTCAAGTTTTCAGAACTTTCAAAGTTTCAACTTGGTCTTATGGGAACCAGGAGGGTTGGGGTGCAACTGCCCAGACGAATGGTATTCTGGGTGCTACAACACAGAGGTGAGAAGGACTAGAATAAAAGAAGATTAGAACCTCTGTATATGAAGAGCACAACCACAAATATTATCATGCAAGGTGCACATTTATTTAGACAAGGAAGGTGTTGGCTACACAGAGCCCCAATTTAAAAACAATTAAAATTCACATGGTCCGGACCATCAACAATGTTGTGTAAGAATTCATTAAGGTAAACAATATATACAGTATGAATTGACGTAATTTAGAAAAGTACCGTATTTATTAAAGGAGGTGAATCCCATAATACAATAATTCAGTATTGGTCTGTCATAGACCCAGGGAAATCACAGTTCAAGGGACAGAAGAGCACGGGTGATAAGAATGGGGTAGTAGCTACACTTGATAGAACAGCCTCCCAGGTAGAGAGAAACGGCTATAATACACAGTATGATTGTCGAGGACATATAAGGAATTGATCAATAATGCCCCCAGGGGCGTATCTAGGGGGTGCAGCCAATTCCTTTGCCCCGGGCGCAACTCAGAGGGGGGCGCCAGCGGCACCCCCTCCCCTCAACCAAGGCTGAAAGCTTACTGCACCTAAGGCTGCAGGGGCGGTGGGGCTGAAAGCCGACAGCACCCCCCCCCATTGCTCCTCACCTACTCTGGGGGGCGCCAAAATAGATCTTTGCCCCGGGCGCCTTGAGACCTAGTTACACCACTGAATGCCCCTTCTTGTCACTATATAAACACCCAGGGCTCACATAATACGGTACCCATTTGCCAGAGTAGGAACACAGCATTTGGAGGTGGCGGACAGGCCCCACGCGTATCGCCGCAAGGCTTCGTCAGGAGCTGAGGGAAGAATGGCGGAGTCTATATTATAAAGCCGGTCATCCTGTGTGAGCGGCGTGCATTGCCTTCACTTCCTGTTCCTGGTTGGCGATCGCGTCACATCCGTGTGCGTGTGGCCAACCAGGGGCGTGTCGGGAGGTGGGCGGTGAAGTGGACGCCCATCATAGAGGACGTATATTGGGCGGGGCCACCCGTGACAACACATCCACGAGCCCCAGCCCAGTACTTATTGAAACTAGTCTCAGAGCGCCATAATTAGGTAATGCACGGGTAGGGGTATGGTGGACACCGCCAGGGTCAATAAACAAGGCTAGGTCCTTCATAAGAAGGAAGAGAGGAAACCAAACTCAATTGTGAAACATTGAAATATCAGAATTGTACATTTAGTTCAAGTATAATGATAGGTAACAGGATTAGAGATCAAGACCATGTATCTCAGGTCGGTCAATGTAAGAGGAAAGCCCTGAATGAACGATCATGAATATAGGGCCCACATCGGGGTTATCCTAAGAAAATCATTTCTAGTGGAAAAGAATGTATTACTTAATTAAGCACAAAAAAACAATAATATAAAACAAACTAAAAACAAAATATATTGCACTATGTATTCTACCTGTCATTTGTTTAAAAATCACAAATCAAAAACAGAATCCCCATTGGATACAAATTTATTCTACAAAGTGAAAATGCTTATAGGGTCCCGATAATACTGAGAAACGCTGAAGATGAGCTTTTCATTTTTATATTGCAAAACAATAATTTCTCAAGGTTCTCTATTCTATTTAAAGGGTATCTGTCAGCAGGTTTTTGCTGGCTCTGTATGTACAATGTCTATAGACAGAGAGCTGCCCCCACCCATATCAGGCTCTGTATGTACAATGTCTATAGACAGCTGCCCCCACCCATATCAGGCTCTGTATGTACAATGTATATAGACAGAGAGCTGCCCCCACCCATATCAGGCTCTGTATGTACAATATCTATAGACAGCTGCCCCCACCCATATCAGGCTCTGTATGTACAATGTCTATAGACAGAGAGCTGCCCCCACCCACAATGGCTATAAATAGAGAGCTGCCACCGACCACACTAGGCGCTGTATATACAATGTGTATAGACAGAGAGCTGCCCCCGCCCACACCAGGCTCTGTATGTACAATGTCTATAGACAAAGAGCTGCCTCCATCCACACCAGGGTCTGTATGTACAATGTCTGTAGACAGAGAGCTGCCCCCACCCACACCAGGCTCTGTATAAAAAATGTCTATAGACAGAGAGCTGCCCCGCCAACACCAGGCTCTGTATGTACAATGTCTATAGACAGAGAGAGATGTCCCACCCACACCAGGCTCTGTATGTACAATGTCTATAGACAGAGAACTGCCCCGCCAACACCAGGCTCTGTATGTACAATGTCTATAGACAGAGAGAGATGCCCCACCCACACCAGGCTCTGTATGTACAATGTCTATAGACAGAGAGAGATGCCCCACCCACACCAGGCTCTGTATAAAAAAATTCTATAGACAGAGAGCTGCCCCGCCAACACCAGGCTCTGTATGTACAATGTCTATAGACAGAGCAGCCCCGCCCACAGTAGGTGTTGTATATACAATGTCTATAGACAAAGAGCTGCCCCCGCCCACACCAGGGTCTATATGTACAATGTCTATAAATAGAGAGCTTCCCCTGCCCACACTAGGCACTTTATATACAATGTCTATAGACAGAGAGCTGCCTGCACCCACACCAGGCTCTGTATGTACAATGTCTATAGACAGAGAGAGCTGCCCCCACCCACACCAGGCACTGTATATACAATATCTATACCCAGAGAGCTTCCCCCACCTACACCGGACTCTGTATGTACAATATCTATAGACAGAGAGCTGCCCCCACCCACACCAGGCTCTGTATATACAATGTCTATAGACAGAGAGCTGCCCCCGCCCACACCAGGCTCTGTTTGTACAATGTCTATAGACAGAGAAAGCTGCCCCTGACCACACCACGCTTTGTATGTACAATGTCTATAGAAAGAGAGCTGCCCCCACCCACACCAGGCTCTGTATGTACAATGTCTATAGACACAGTGGTGCCCCTACCACACACAGGCTCTCAATAGAGATTGACAGTGAGGTGTGAATCACAATGGGACAGTGCAGGACTCCTCTGCATGAGGCAATGTAGTCCAGTAATAGTAATAACAAGGGGATAAAACCTTTAGTTTATATAAACATTGGCACACACTGATAAGAGAAGCACAGTAGATTTTTGTTTTTAAACCCCTGCAGCATGCTGTCCTCAGTTTACAAAACCTGCTGATAGATTCCCTTTAATTTAACTACTTAGTGATTTCCCCTACACAATATCATTCACAGCTATTCTTCCTTCTTGAAATATTTCTTCGCCAATCCTTGCTACATTATTAATTAAATTACCTGCATTTATCACCAATAATTAAAAACAAATAGAATTGTTTTCATGTTTATGCTGATTTTTTTTCTTTTTTGGCTTTTGAGTGGACATTGGGTTCATGTATTTGGAACGAAAGTTGAAAAGATATTATCACCTGGCCAACTGTCCACGTCGCTGGGACTGTCATGTTTTTATGGCAAATGGCAATAATAAAAAATTAATGTGATTGTAATGGGCACCGCAATAATAAAAGGAAGAAATTAGATATATTTGTAAATCTAGCGCACCTTTGTCTTTCTGGTCTCCTTCTGTCTTTGCTGCCTCGCTCCGTCTTTGCTGCCTCCTCGTCTTTGCTGCCTCCCCCCTGTCTTTGCTGCCTCCCTCCTGTTGCCTCTCTGTTTTTGTGGCCTCCCTCCATCCTTCCGGCCTCTTTCTGTCTTTGCTGCCTCCCTCTGTCATTGTTGCCTCCCTCTGTCTTTCCAGCCTCCCTCCATCTTTGCTGCCTCACTCTGTCTTTGCTGCCTCCCTCTGTCTTTGCTGCCTCGCTCCATCTTTGCTGCCTCCCTCTGTTTTTGTGGCCTCCCTCCATCTTTTCTGCCTCCTTCTGTCTTTGCTGCCTCCTCTCGTTTTTCCAGCCTCCCTCCATCTTTACTGCCTCCTTCTGTCTTTTGCGCTCCCTCTGTCTTTCCAGCCTCCCTCCATCTTTGCGGCCTCTCTGTGTTTTTGCGCATCCCTGTCTTTCCATCCTCCCTCTGTCCTTGCTGCCTCCCTGTCTTTGCTGCCTCCCGCTGTCTTTCCAGCCTCCCTCCTTCTTTCCAGCCTCCCTCCTTCTTTTCCGGCCTCCCTCCTTCTTTCCGCCTCCCTCCTTCTTTCCAGCCTCCCTCCTTCTTTCCAGCCTCTGTCCTTCTTTCCGCCTCCCTCCTTCTTTCATGCCTCCCTCCTTCTTTCAGGCCTCCCTCCTTCACTGCACACTTTGCCTTCTTTCAGCGATATTATAACTTACCACTTGTACTTCATCTCTTCCGGTAAATATTTTTGTTGCTGATGAAAGTAAGAATAATTTTCTGTAATAATAAACATTATTACTGGAATATTCTGCTTTTTTTAGCAATATTCTGGAACATAAGCTTCAAGTTATGCAAGTGAAAAATCCAAGGCGACAACAGAACATCTGGAAAATGAGACGATAAAACAATATCCCTGCTAATCGTGCCATCTCATGCAGTAAGACATCACTTAAGCTGCGTAATCTGGGATTTGTCGTCTTATTACTTCTGTTGTATTAGTGATAAGTAAACCTGGAACCACTTACTTATTATTCCTCAGCATATGTGGAGCCACCTCTATTGAACCCGCTCACTTTATCATTAGAGGAATAGTTTTAGAATATTTCTGCTGAATGATAATATTTTCTGTCCTATGTCATTTATCAATTCTTGGAATATATATGTACCTCCGTCAATAAAAATATATATTTTAGCGCTATAATTGAGCACTTGAACACATTCAGGCTGCTCTAAGATGTTCTGTAACTACTGTATTGCATTCATTGACTTTCAAGAACTGATTTCTCTATCATGCCAGTTATGGTGCTGCACGTTCAAGGCTCAGTGAGTGCTCCCTGCTTGTTGAGCTGCATGTTTAGAGCTCAATTGGTTTCCCCTACTTGTCAAGCTTCATCCTCAGAAGTTAGTAAGAGTTATTTGCTTTTGAGTGAGTAGGTGTCCTCCTCTTGTGGAGCTGCATCTTCAAGACTTGGGTGTTGTTCGCTGCTTGTGATGCTACAAGTTCAGGGCTCAGTGAGTGCTCCCAGGTTATAGAGCTGCATGATTAGGGCTTAGTGGGTGTCCTCTACATGTCATACTGCATTTTCATTAACATTAAAGATCGACTGGCGACTCCTCTAATGGGAAGGTGCTAGCTAGAAAAAAAACATTTAGACAAAGGTAAATCTGCTGCATACACGCTGAGCTCTGAACTTGTAGCACCACAAGCAGTGAACACCCGCTGAGCTCTGAGCTTGTAGCACCACAAACTGTGAACAAATGCTGAGCTCTGAACTTGTAGATCCACAAGCAGTGAACACCCGCTGAGCTCTGAGCTTGTAGCACCACAAACTGTGAACAAATGCTGAGCTCTGAACTTGTAGCACCACAAGCAGTGAACACACGCTGAGCTCTGAACTTGTAGCACCACAAGCAGTGAACACACACTGAGCTCTGAACTTGTAGCACCACAAGCAGTGAACACACGCTGAGCTCTGAACTTGTAGCACCACAAGCAGTGAACACACGCTGAGCTCTGAACTTGTAGTGCCACAAACAGTGAATACCCGCTGAGCTCTGAACTTGTAGCACCACAAGCAGTGAACACACTCTGAGCTCTGAACTTGTAGCACCACAAGCAGTGAACACACGCTGAGCTCTGAACTTGTAGCACCACAAGCAGTGAACACCCGCTGAGCTTTGAACAAGCAGTGAACCCCTTCCAGGTTATGAAAATGCAGTTTGACAAAAGTAAATCAGCTGCACACTAACACTATGTAAATGTGAAATAACATACTGGCTAATGAATGCAATGGTAAGGCTATGTGTACGGCTAATTCAAGTGTGAATGGGGCAAAAAGGCATAGCCGAAACTGCTTCAATATACAGAGAAAAAAATTGAGAACTTAGCTGATGTACTGGCCATAGCATGAGACTACAATAACCAACGTCAAGGTGTCTCATCTTATCAGGTCCTAACCTTGTGCCTCTGCCTGTGGTTTGGAACTATGGGTGTTTCATACTATTAAGTGCAAGTAAAAACTTGTGTGTAAGGGTGTTTCCAGGACCTAGGCTACATTAAGATGCACTTAGTGGCATAAGACACCCATACACCCATAAAACACATATGATACTACACATTGAGGCCTCACGGAGTACTCCCAGCTTATTGAGCTGCATGTTAATGACACAGTGTTTCCACCACTTCAAATATCTAAGAACAAAGGAGACAAAAGAGGCGCAAAAGGATTGTATCATTTGTGTGAGATTGTCTATCTGAAGGTACACAAACTCACCTGGTCAGGCTGTGTAGACCCACAACTGGTATGCTCGCATGGACAGCTGCCGCTCGATCCGCACCTCCACGTGCAAAATGGCGGCGTATCAGTGACAATCAGACAGATGGTGCTTGAATGATCCGCGCTGCTGTCGTGATGAATGAAAGGACCACACAACTTCTTAAGGATGCTGTTACTTTATTTCCTACGTGTTTCAGTGCTGTCCCAGCACCTTCCTCAGGGGTACATATCATGGAGCTCAAAGGGTCATCACTGCTTGTTCAGTTCCAAGTTCAGAGCTCGGTAAGTGCTCTCTGCTTGTGGAGCAGATTCAGAGCTCAGTAGTTGATCTCTATGAACCGTCATTCCCCACTTTTATGAATGTCCTAGTCTTCATGGCTGCACCTGCTATTTTATGGCATGCTGGCAAGAAGTCAAACTGAACAAAACTGACCAGCAGAGACTACAGATGCTTCTTCCAGCATTCAAATGGATATTAGCAAAAAAGGAAACAAGAGAATCAAACATGACTACAAGTTCAGCCTTCAAATAGGGTTTGTTTCAGTTGGTAACAATGACGTAGTATCTGATATCGACCATAGGAGGTGTAGATACAAAACCAGACACTTTCCAGGAACTATTCATAACTTACATAAGGTGCATGGAAAAGAAAATATTAAACTTCCATCTAAAAGACAAACTGTATCATAGTGACCACTTATAGAGCTATGAAGGAAACCATCAAACTGTCCTCCTCATTCATGTAAGGCTTAATCAATCACTTTGTCAATAACATGAAAGAGAAATGGCCAATGTCAGGGGAGAGGACAACAAGTACCAGGTCATCCTAAGGCTGCCTTCACTCCACCATGACAAAACTGACAATATGAAATACTAAACTGACCGGAGGCTCATTGTAAACAGGCAAATGTGAACAGGAGCAAACTGAAAATGCAATGTACTTCTAAGAAATCCACAGCCGCACCTTGGGACGCGAAGGAATGAAAACATAGAATATAGGCTTTATGGAACTGCAATACTGCTAATAAAGATACATTTTAGAAATGAGATATTTAGCCCATAAAGTGGCCAGATAATGAGAGCCCAACAGTCACCAACAAGGCGTATCTCTTCTCTACCCTAATATTCCACTATCCAGTCTAAAAGTCTACAAATTTATGGACAAGGCAGGAATCTTCTTAAATTGCAATTGAAAACTGCCCCAAGCTGGAGAGAGGAGCCCTCAAAAAGGAATCAACTACAATATGAAATGATAAACTGACCAGCAAATACTTACAAGTGTGAACAGCTGCAAACTGAAAATGCAAAGTACTAAAAAATACACAGCTGTAGTCTGAAACAGAAAGGTGTGCAACCAGTTAATAGGAATTTTGGAAGTTAGGGACCCAACAAAAAGATGCACCTTGTCGCTGGCTGTTGGGTTCTCATAATTTGGCCACTTTATGCGCTAAGTATCTCATTTTCAAAACTTATTTTCATTAACAGTAATGCAGTTCCAAAATTCCTACATTCAATGTTTGCAAAGGATTGCATTCACATCTACGTTTTTGGGGGTTGCATCTGTGTGAGGCAAAATCCTGATGCCTCCTGATCAGGTCTGTGTCCCTACATGGGGATACAGAGACATCAGGTGGCATTAATATTGTGCCAGATGCAGACAGGTGCGGCATCTCTGGCGCACCCCTGACCACAACATGTTGTGGTTTGGGGCTGCTTGGAAAATCCTCATGTGTCCGGATGCGGCATAATGCATCAAAATGATGCATTGCTGCCACCAGTGAGGCTGCATCCAATCGCAGGTGAAGGAGGTGAGGGCGGATCGGGAGTTCTCTCTGAGCATGCTCAGAACAGCTCTGGGGCTTGTTCTCTGTTTCATTCCCATTGGAGCTCACAATCTAAATATCCTGTCAGGATGTTTATGAAATGTGAGAGGAAACCGGAGTGCCTGCAGGAAACCCATGCAAACACAGGGAGAACATGCAAACTCCTTGCAGATGTTGTGCTTGGTGGGACTTGAACCCAGGAGCCCAGCACTGCAAGGCTGCAGTGCTAACCACTGAGCCACTGCATAATGCCAACCACTGAGCCACCATACAGTGCTAACCACCGAGCCACCATACAGTGCTAACCACTGAGCCACCATATACAGTGCTAACCACTGTGCCACCGTATAATTCTAACCTCTGAGCCACCATACAGTGCTAACCACTGAGCCACCGTATACAGTGCTAACCACTGAGCCACCATATACAGTGCTAACCACTGAGCCACCATACAGTACTAACCACTGAGCCACCATATACAGTGCTAACCACTGAGCCACCATATACAGTGCTAACCACTGAGCCACCATACAGTGCTAACCACTGAGCCACCATATACAGCGCTAACCACTGAGCCACCGTACAGTGCTAACCACTGAGCCACCATATACAGTGCTAACCACTGAGCCACCATATACAGTGCTAACCACTGAGCCACCATATACAGTGCTAACCACTGAGCCACCGTACAGTGCTAACCACTGAGCCACCATATACAGTGCTAACCACTGAGCCACCATACAATGCTAACCACTGAGCCACCGTACAGTGCTAACCACTGAGCCACCATATACAGTGCTATCCACTGAGCCACCGTATACAGTGCTAACCACTGAGCCACCATACACAGTGCTAACCACTGAGCCACCATACAGTGCAAACCTCTGAGCCACCATACAGTGTTAACCGCTGAGCCACCATATACAGTGCTAACCACTGAGCCACCATACAATGCTAACCACTGAGCCACCGTACAGTGCTAACCACTGAGCCACCATATACAGTGCTAACCCCTGAGCCACCATATACAGTGCTAACCACTGAGCCACCATATACAGTGCCAACCACTGAGCCACCGTATACTCTGCTACCCACTGAGCCCCCATACAGTGTTAACCGCTGAGCCACCATATACAGTGCTAACCACTGAGCCACCATATACAGTGCTAACCACTGATCCACCGTATACAGTGCTAACCACTGAGCCACCATACAGTGCTAACCACTGAGCCACCATACAGTGCTAACCACTGAGCCACCATACAGTGCTAACCACTGAGCCACCATACAGTGCTAATCACTGAGCCACCATATACAGTGCTAACCACTGAGCCGCCATACAGTGCTAACCACTGAGCCACCATATACAGTGCTAACCACTGAGCCACCATATACAGTGCTAACCACTGAGCCACCATACAGTGCTAATCACTGAGCCACCATACAATTGTGGCACCCTGGTTGGGGCACCACAGAAACTCTTAGGACACGGATGGAAAGTACACAGCATGCAGACCCCACTTAGTTACAACACCTTTCACCCCAGACCTGTAGGGGGAGTTCCACTGGTTGCCTTGAGCCAGTTCCCCCTATAAATACGGGTCCTGGAGGGAGAAACAGTGGAGTGTGCAGTCACTTTAGAACTGTAAACAGCTAGGAGAGCTGACCTGGTACTGGTGCCACGCTAGGCCCATACCAGCACACCCGGAAAGTGGAAGACCCTTGCAACAGGGTTCATAGGAACAGGAGATAAACACCGAAGAGGGACAGAGGAGTCACTTTGACTCACCCTAATAAGACCGGTCACTGGGTCCGAGCTGCAGGAGCCATAGCGCAGGCTGTAGAGAAACCAGCACCACAACAAGGGAGTTTAGCTCCCTGGACATCCAAAGCACCGCCAGATAAGAGCCTGGAGTCAAGAATTAGACAGCATTCCTTTATAGTGCCCTCAGTGCAGCAAACGCGGGTGTAACCAGTCACACTAGAAAGTGCAACCCCGGTTTTGTTGGATTCCACATCCACCGAACCCACTAGAAGCTACGTACACCAGGAAGCCTATACCACTGCTTGCTGTAGAACATCCAGAAGTGTCTACTTCATCCCCCGGTCGAGTGTACCGGTCAACACCAGTAAAAGGTACCGAAAAGACTATATGTGTCCGTACATTCTTTCTGGATTAATACTAACTACCTGAGCTGCCGTATTCCACTCAGTGCAGCCCCTGGCCCCGGGGACTACTGCTCATCCTGTGGGGAGCATCCCATCTAGCTACCGCACATCCCCCGGAGGCCCAAACAGCGCCGGTGCCATCACCGGATACCCACAGGTAGCGTCACGAAATAAGACTTTATCCCCCATTTCCCTAACCCGTCCATTTGACCACCAGGCCCCCGCAGCCTCAGGCACGGAACCGTGACAGTGAAGCAGCGTCTGAGATCGGAGAACCCGGCATCGGTGAGTCACAATGCTAACCACTGAGGCACTGTATACAGTGGCAACCACTGAGCCACCGAGCTGTCTAAAATAAAAATAAGGCTATACAAAAAAGCGACATTGTACCTAACTGAGCCCTCAATCTTCTGTGCTGTGGCCGGTGTCCCTCTCCAGGTTCCTGCCTTCCTCTATTAGTGGGTAAATCAGGTGACTGATGTTTGGCTGCAATGGTCACTTTCCTTTCTAAGCCAGAAGAAAGAGCTAATATAGCTACTGATGTGACCGCTGGACCATTGTCTTGCAAATTAATTTGCTCATGTGTAATCATGAGCTATTATTGAACCGGAAAGTAATCCTCCTAAGGCGGCCGTCACACGGTGAGATATCTTTAGCGATATTGTAAGCGATCACGTGCACGTGCAATCGCTTACAATATCGCTCACATCGCTGGTGAGATGTCACACAGACAGACTCACCAGCGATGTGGAGCAGCGATCTCGCTCGTTACTATGGTACACATCGGGTAACTAGGCGCCGCACGTCGCTTAGTTACCCGACGTGTACCATAGTTACCATCTCCCAGCATAGACTCTGCGCTGGGAAATCGCTCATCGTGGTGTTATACACCACGATGAAGGAGATCGTGACATCGTTCATCGCTAGATCTGAGAACCGAACCTCAGATCAGCGATGTCACGATCAAGCGATTTACCATCGTAAATCGCTTGATTACATGCAACGATATCTTGCCCGATATCGCTTAAGCGATCAAAAAGGAGATCGCTTAAACGATATCTGGCAAGATATCTCAGCGTGTGACGGCCGCCTAACAGAGAGGTCTACTCTCCACTCACCCGCCATGTCTGTGATGAGTCTTCTATGTGTGGCACCCCAGGGGTTAATGTGCCACAGTAACAACCAAGGGTTAACTTCCCACACAACACCTGACACTGCACTAGCACCTCTAGGCCAGAAGGGGGAGCTAAAGCAGCTCCCTTATATATTCTGGTCTGAGGAGGAAGTAGTTAGTTGATAGTTGACAGTTGGCAGTTCAGTTTAGAGCAGGGAGCACTAGGAGGAAGACCTGTAAATGGGAGCGGTGCTGAGCTCCTGACAGGTACCACTGACTACTTTCAGGCCTGAAGCCAGAGTATGAAGAGAGGAGTACAAGAAGCAGAAGAACATATCTGGGAGAATGAGTTACCTCATAACTCCCCCAGAGGAGCGCAGAGACCGGATACCGGATCCGAATCTGTGATTGAAACACGCAGCACAGAAAACACCAGGATAGTGGAGGTTGTAGATCTACACTGTACCTCAGCGAAGCAACCCGGCGGGGTCAGAAGCACACGGAAAGACTCAAGTTGCCTAGCAAAATGTGGTACCTGTGAGGAGAAACAGGGCCAGCAGCCTAGCTAAAGTGTCAGCATGGCCACACACAAGGCGCAGCAGTGGGAAGCTGAGAACCCGGACAGGGTGGGAGCAACCCGGCCCCGGTACAGACTCCGTGGACAGTACTTCACTGAATACCATCACCAGTAAAGCCTTGGAAAACTTCAAAACCGTGAATGTGTGTGATCCTTGTACTCAAACGCTGCGTACCCTCACCAACTACCATCATCTCTACTACTACCCCTATCCTGCAGCATCCATAGCCTCAATCATAGACTATAACTATCACTGCCCCGAGAAATCAAGCTCTACCCGCGGAGAGCCGTTATATCTCCAGCTGCTAAACATCATCCCCGGAGGTTCTGCGGCAGCGGTGGTCCCCTCACTAACCACAACCCGTGGGTGGCATCACGACAAACTCCCCTGTAAATATCTCCCCATTATTTGCGGAACCCGGGACATGGTCCGGACCAAGACCGCCGTGATATCCCCAGCAGTACCCCGGTCCGGTACCGAGTACTCTATCCCAGTGGGCTCTACAACTTGGCATCTACGAACAGGATCTACCGTGCCCGGTAAACCAGGCATTATGTGCTGTGATTTGTGAGAGAAACTGTTTTGAAACTGCCGCTATTACAGAGCGCGCGGCAAACAGAATTTAAACTGCGCCACAAGGACTGTATTTTTGAATTGCTGCCACTACAAAGCGAAGAAATGGGGGTGTGTCATTGTGAGGTTCTTTGAATGCCAACAAAAGCCTACAGAAAATGCAAGAGACTATGCCTTAAACTTGCAGGAAGCACTCAAAGCACTTAGACTAGCAGAACCTGCCTTAGCCCCGGGAGCTGACAAAATGCTGATAGATCAGTTCATAGAGGACCTCCTATTCCCTTCTCACAGAGGACAGTTGAGCATGATGACCATCCAGGATCCCGGAATCACTTTTGCCCAGCTAAAATATAGAGCCATCCGCCTCCAGCAGGTAGAGGAGCCCCGGGATATAAATTCTATTCAAGGCCCTACAGCAGCACCTAAGCAGCCGGGAGCATCAGTGATATCTGCCATGTTAAGGACTGCTGCTGACCACAAAGAGCCTATCTCTAATGAGGCCCACAACCAAAAGCTAGATGCCCTGATGGACACTGTTGTTTCCATGGCTAAAGTCATCAAGGAGCTGCATGGATCCAAGCCTGCACCCAAAATCGAGTTGGCGACCAGTAAGGAAGATGTCCCCTGGATGAGGCCCAGGAAGTACCAAGCGACAAGAGGACTACCAAGCGACCGCTATCAGCCGTATGAAAAGCCCATTTGCCACCGTTGGAGGGAGCCAGGTCACTTTGCCTGGGAGTGTGCTTTAAACGAGGATCCCCTGGGCAGGCGGGCCGCTCCTCAGGTTTGAACTCCCAAGGTCCTTAAGCCTAGTTTGACAAGTTCGTGGGAGGACGTCCAGTCATCCCTATCGTGTTGGATGGCATTCCCTTTAATGCCTTGTTGGATACAGGGTCCCAGATAACATCAATTCCACATGTTCACTACAAGAGGTACTGGGCTGATTCAAACATTAGTAGTGGTTCATCTAACCTTGCATTCAACTTATGGGCTAGCAATGGTGAACTGATACCACAAATTGGGTTCAGAGAAATGACCATTTAGATTGGGAAGGTAGAATTGAAGAACCAGGGTATTATAATTTGAAATGTTGACTGGCGAGAATGTGAACCAGTAATGTTACTAGGAATGAATGTAATTGAAAATTGTTTTTCCGAGGTAATTACTGTCTTACAGCAGATTGCCGAAACTGCCAGAACCGGGCAACAGAGACTCCTACAAAAAGATATAAAAGCCCTGAAACAACAGATAGAAATATCAGGAGGTGAAATTGGCAGTGTAAGGGTAAGTAACCCGATACCCATTGTAATACCTCCCAAAACTGAAATATTGGTCTGGTGTAGAGCCGCAATAGACATTAAATGCGAAACTATCAAGCCCTGATAGAACCCGTGTACTCAAACAGTAGGCCCACTGTACTAACGGCCAAAGAAGTAGTTGAGGTACACCGGGGAAGAGTGCCAATAAGCCTTCTAAATTGCGGGGAAGATGAGGTCACCGTACCGAAGTACGCTACCATGGCAAAATTATTTACGGTTGATAACAATGCCATCACAGCCGTCGAGACCTTGAACCCGTTAAGTCAGGCGGATGACAATGGCTCAAGGGAAAAACTGGAGCATTGGTGACAAAAACTACACGTGGGTACCAGTTCTACACCTTCCCATCAAAAGCATGGAGTATACCGGGTAGTAAAAGAATATGAGCAGATTTTCAGCAAACACCCATTAGACTTTGGGCAAATTAAAGGGGTAGAGCACACTATACCCACAGGTAACCATCAGCCTATAAAAGAGAGGTATAGACCATTACCACCCGCTCACTATCAAACCACCAAAGACATGCTCAAAGAGATGAAAACTGCAGGTGTAATAAGAGACATTTGTAGCCCCATAATCAGTCTTACCATCCAATTTAGACAATGCTAAAATGTGTCTAATAAGCAAAGACGAAGGAAAGACGTCAGCAGTTGTGTCAAGAGACCATCTCAAACCGTGTCCTGAAACCCTGAAAACACCAGAAGTAACCTTACCCGTACAGGTCCAGCCTGTCAAAAAAGAAGAAGAATTATTCCATACCGTCTTAGGAGATTTCCCCAAAACATGGCTAAATTACTATGAAGCAGTTGTAGTCCCCATGATTGCTTTCCCTCCAATGGTTGAACCAACACCAGAACCCGTACAACCAGAAGTCCCAAGACATGACGAACTGGAAGTCGAGCCTGAAGAGGAAGAACCAATTCCTGGTCCCAGTGAGCTTGCCAGTCCTACTGTCAGATCTCCATCTGCAATAGTACCAGATACCCCAAATAGGTACACGTCCACCCACACCATCAGGCTAAGTACACCCAGTACACCAGCATTACACAAATCAGAGCGTAGTACCAAGGGTCAGTTACCAGCAAGGTACAAAGATTACAATGTGAAATGTAAATATGTTGTATAGTTAAATAGACCCCGGAAGAGTGTAAATGTACAAAAAGGGTGAGAGTAGCATGGTGTTAGGTGGCAGCCACGGAGAGTAAGAACTTGGCCTCTTATGCGGTGACCAGAGGGCCTAGAGGTCTACTGCACTTGTAACCAGAAACACCTGTACGTGCTTATATTTGTTTTGCAACGTTTAAAAAAAAAAAAAAGCCCAGTACCTACATAGGCTATACTGTATGAAATTCTTGCATATTCTTGAACTTTTCTTATTTATTTAAGGACCATATTACCACAGACTGGTTGTGGTAAAGACTCTTTTGTATATATTTTTCAGCCCGGAGGCAATAGACTAAACCCCCCAAAAATATTGCTTTTTGAACTTTTTGGACTCTTTTGAATTTTAGTGATTTTTGTACTTTTATTTTTTAAGACTATGTAAATATTAATTGTTATATTAACTGTTTGTTTCTGTTTCTACAGTCCCAGAGTACTGTCTTTCACTAAGGGGGAACGTGGCACCCAGGGGTTAATGTGCCACAGTAACAACCAAGGACCAAACAATAATGAGTAGTCCACACTGATGAATGCGATTAGTAACCGCATTCATCCACCACCAGAAAATCTGCAAAAAAAAAATCAGTGCAAAAAATTCGCACAGGAATCACACAAAAAGCTCTCTGTTTATAATAAATATTTTTTCCAGTTTGTAGCGAGTGCTATCAAAAAAGTATCAAAAACAGGGCTATTGGTCTGTACGTTTTTTGCAAAAAATATACGCAAGCTGCCTCACCTCGTCACGGTTGCCCTAACGAGGCAGTCCCTAGCTGATGTGTGCATTTAAAACCTGAGTGTGTGAACATACCTCCATCCAGGCTCCAGCCAGGACTCCAGTCTGTGGGCTTTTTACCTGTGAAACAAGCTGTTTCCACACACACAGCACAGAAGGGAAGCTGAGGACCCAGACAGGGTGTGAGCAACCCGGCCCCGATACAGACTCCGTGGACAGTACTTCACTGAATACCATCACCAGTAAAGCCTTGGAAAACTTCAAAACCATGAGTGTGTGTGATCCTTGTGCTCAAACCCTGCGTGCCCCATCATCTCTACTACTACCCCTATCCTACAACATCCATAGCCTCAATCATAGACTATAACTATCACTGCCCCAGGGAACCAAGCTCTACCGTTACATCTCCAGCTGCCCAACATCTTCCCTGGAGGTTCTGCAGCAGTGGTGGTCCCCTCACTGACCACAACCTGTGGGTGGCATCACGACAAACTCCCCTGTAAATATCCCCCCATTACTTGTGGAACCAGGGACACGGTCCGGACCAATACCGCCATGATATCCCCAGCAGTACCCCGGTCCGGTACCGAGTACCACGTCCCAGTGGACTCCACAACTGGATATGAGGAGTATCCACCCATCCATTCTCCAATTGGAAAGCTTTACCTTTATAATGATGTTAGAGACAGAAGCATCAATTCATTAGATTTAGAATTTTCAAAGAACAAGGGAGATTGGTAGTGATGAGCGAGCAGTGAAATATACTCAGAACGAGTACTTTGTAATACTCACATACTTGTCCGAATAGTAAGTCCTATGTTAGTCAATTAGTGATAGGCTCCACCCACTCACATCTGGCCATAAAATGAGTATTTCCCGGACAGCGCGGGAGGGTGGGCTTTTCTGTGTTTTCACTGCATATAACACCTGTCAGTTGGTCCAAAAGCTGAGTGATATATCACGGAAAAACTACTGAGGTCCCTTGATTCTGACGCTTTGTTCCATTTTGCACTGCAAAATTGCAGAGATATTCACTTGTGTTGCTTTTGGAGCACAGTATGGGAAATCTCTGCTTCCAGGCCAACTGGGTGTTTCTTCAGAGTCTTCTCTAGAATTGTGTACTTTTGCCACACTCTTTCAGAAGCAGTAAATAACAACAAGGCAGTGTGGGAGACCGCTAGATCGGCTGTTGATCTATTATTTGCAGCATGAGGGAGGCATATGCCCCCAAAGAGGACTCTGAAAAAACATCCAGGTGGACTGCTATCAGAAATGTCACATCCCAACTTTCACCTCATTCTCCCACTCTTATCTTTTTTGTGCTGCATTCCTCCATTGCAGAGATATTCACTTTTTCTTTTACTTTTGGAGCTTACTATGTGAAATTTCTGATTGCAGACCAACTGGGCATTTCTTCAGAGTCTTCTTTGGAGGCAAGTGCTTTCATCCCTTCTCCCAGATGCTGCAAACCACAGATTAGCAGCATACGTCTGAAAGGGTGGGGTAAAAGTGGTTCCATGAAAAATGCCCACAAGGAAAAATGGCCACAGGCAACCCTAACGCCCAACCCCTAACCCTAACCCCAGCACTGTGGGCAATTTTCCTTATGGGTATTTTTCTAGTCACTGGTAAAAGCACGTCTCCAGAGAAGACTCTGAAGAACTACCCAGATGGTCTGTAAGGAGAAATTTCACATACTGTGCTCCAAAATTAACAATTGTGAATATCTCTGCAATGGAGCGATGCAGCAAAAAAAGGAGAAGAGTGGCAGAATCAGGCAGAATCAGGGATCTCAATATATTGAACAAATGACAAGTCATCTATCAGCATTTTACTGGAAAAGCAACATCGAAATAAAAAGGAGTAACCCACCTTGGTGGTGATTATATTTAGGCTGGAAAAAATGGATTTCCATAGCCTCTGCCCAGTTTCTATTTTTGCCCATGATAAGCTCTATTGGGCTACGACAAGAATAAATACAAGTACAATACACACATGAATACGTCAGTAAAATGTGTTGTTTCAATGGCAATGAATATTTAATAGGTTGAAGGAGAAAATTCCCAGTTTGGCTTCTCGGCGGCTGTCACGCTCAAGTAGAACTTCAGTTCTGATACATTAGTCTGATGTAGATCTTACCGAGACGTCTGGCTCTCTGTCAAATATTCATCTGGACGCTTCCCTCTAAATACGGAGCGGTGTTATATCAGACCGGAGAGAGGAATCTACTCCCGAGTCTTGTCTGCAATTTTCAAGAGGAGAAAGTAAAATGTTAAATGGTTTTTAGTATTTTTATACCTGAGCGGATAAACTGAATAATGGATTAGGATTTGGGAAGAGCCGTAATAGACTTCCCATAGACTCCCGGCTTCGTTCTACCTCCCTGTGCCCATAACTTCCATACAGATATTTTTGTTAAGTTTTGTTTCACAGAGCATGAAAAATGTGCCATTATCTACAGAATAACATCCAATATATGGAGAAAAGTATGTGCCCCCTCCACATTGCACCTCCAGGAACTTATCTGACCTCTGAGTCAACCTAAAAGACCTCCCAGTCTACATCCATAGACGTAAATATGGCGTTGGCCCCGCAGCAGATATAGGCTCTACTGGAAAGGATTTCTATAAGATTTTGGAAGCCACGGGGTACTCGGAAGCGGGCCGGGTCGATCCTTTTCTGGGGAAGTCATTGGGCTGTGACCCGTTCTGTGACCCTGGCGGTGTCGTTAAATGGGGAAAGGGTCTATATGGGATTGTGGACGCCACCCATGGTATTCGGCTACGTAAGGCTGATGCTGCAGTTGATGACGCAACAAAGATGGCACAACTCCCCACAGGTGGAGCAGGGCCCCAGGGCAGATGTTACAGTCACACAGGGCTGTGGTGTTCGTTGGGGTGCAGGGTGATAGACGCAGGGAAAGGACTGAAGGACACAGGGTTGTAGTTTCCATTACCTTTGCTTGGTGGTTGCAGATGCAGTCCGGGGCACTTATTACAGACTAGATGTTGGCCCGATTCTAACGTATCGGGTATTCTAGACTATGTATGTAGTTTATTTATGAAGATTTAACAATAATGCAAAGGGACGCTGGGTTTAAATCCTGCGCCAATATCGCTGATTGCTGGCAAGGCAACTGGCCGGGCGCAACCAATCAGCAAAGCGTGGTTGAAATGCCGAGCCAATTTGCGGGCAAACTGTCCTGTTTACTGATTGATTGGTCAGGCCAGCCGCCTGCAACCAGCGACGCAGGATTTGCGTTACAGACAAATAGACAAAAGTAGACAATTATATAGTACATACCTACAGCAGTACCGGTGTGCAACGGTGCCAGTGAGTAGTGGTGCCGGAGTCCAGGAGGGGACAGTGGACGGGGGTGGTCAGGAGAGGGCCAGGGCACAGCGGGCAGGAGGGGGCTGGGTGCAGGCAGTAGGCGGCCAGGGAAGAGCGGGCGGGTGCAGGCAGGAGGGGGCCGGGGAAGAGCGAACGGATGCGGGCAGAAGGGGGCTCGGGGACAGCGGGTGGGTGCGGGCAGAAGGGGGCCGGGGAACAGCGGCGGGGTGAGGGCAAGAGGGGGGCCCTCCTGCCCCCACCCGGCTGCTGTTCGACAGTCCACTCCTGCCCGCAGCAGGGTGCTTAGCAGAGTATACAGGGACTCAGTGGTTAGTAGAGTATACGCTGGCTGAGTGGTTAGCACTGCGCGGTGGCTCAGTGGTTAGCACTGCGCAGTTGCTCAGTGGTTAGCACTGCGCGGTGGCTCAATGGTTAGCACTGCGCGGTGGCTCAGTGGTTAGCAAAGTATGGTCGCTCAGTGTTTAGCACTGTACTGTGGCTCAGTGTTTAGCACTGTACGGTGGCTCAGTGGTTAGCAGTGAGTGTGGTGGGCAGAGTGGTCAGCGCAGCAGTGCGGTGGGCAGAGTGGTCAGCGCAGTAGCGCGGTGGGCAGAGTGATCAAGGCAGCAGCGCGGTGGGCAGAGTGGTCAGCACAGCAGCGAGGTGGGCAGAGTGATCAGCGCAGCAGCGCGGTGGGCAGAGTGGTCAGCGCAGCAGCACAGTGGGCAGAGTGGTCAGTGCAGCAGCGCGGTGAGCAGAGTGGTCAGCGCAGCAGCGCGGTGGGCAGGTGGCAGGGAGCAGGATGGAGCGAGCGAGGCAAGATGGAGCCAGTGGGGCAGGATGGAGCTAGCGAAGCAGGATGGTGGTGGTGGGGCAGGATGGAGCCGGGGGGGCAGGATGGTGGGGAGGGGGCAGGATGGTGGTGGGGGTGCAGGATGGAGCCGGCGGGGCAGGATGAATGCGGGGGGCAGGATGGATGCGGGGGGCAGGATGGATGCAGGGGGTCAGGATGGAGCCGGCGGGGCGGGATGGAGCCGGTGGGGCAGGATGGAGCCGGCAGGGCAGGATGGAGCGTGCGGGGCAGGATGGAGCGTGCGGGGCAGGATGGAGTGAGCAGGGCAGGATGGAGCCGGCGGGGCAGGATGGAATCGGCAGGGCAGGATGGAGCCAGCGAGGCAGGATGAAGCAAGCGGGGCAGGGTGGAGCCGGCAGGGCAGGATGGAACCGGCAGGGCAGGATGGAGCCGGCGAGGCAGGATGGAGCAAGCGGGGCAGGATGGAGCCGGCGGGGCAGGATGGAACCGGCAGGGCAGGATGGAGCCGGCGAGGCAGGATGGAGCAAGCGGGGCAGGATGGAGCCGGCGGGGCAGGATGAATGCGGGGGGCAGGATGGATGCGGGGGGGGGCAGGATGGATGCAGGGGGTCAGGATGGAGCCGGCGGGGCAGGATGGAGCCAGTGGGGCAGGATGGAGCCGGCAGGGCAGGATGGAGCGTGCGGGGCAGGATGGAGCGTGCGGGGCAGGATGGAGTGAGCAGGGCAGGATGGAGCCGGCGGGGCAGGATGGCATCGGCAGGGCAGGATGGAGCCGGCGAGGCAGGATGAAGCAAGCGGGGCAGGGTGGAGCCGGCGGGGCAGGATGGAACCGGCAGGGCAGGATGGAGCCGGCGAGGCAAGATGGAGCAAGCGGGGCAGGGTGGAGCCGGCGGGGCAGGATGGAACCGGCAGGGCAGGATGGAGCCGGCGAGGCAGGATGGAGCAAGCGGGGCAGGATGGAGCCGGCGGGGCAGGATGGATGCGGGAGGGCAGGATAGATTGCCGGGGGGGCAGGATGGATGCGGGGGGGGGGGGGCAGGATGGATGCGGGGGGGCAGGATGGATGCAGGGGGGCCAGGGTGGATGTGGGGGAGCAGGATGGATGCGGGGGGGGGGCAGGATGGAGGCGGAGGGGCAGGATGGATGCGGGGGGGGGGGGCAGGATGGATGAAGCGGGGGCAGGATGGATGCGGGGCGGCAGGATGTATGCGGGGGGGCAGGATGGATGCGGGGGGCAGGATGGATAAAGAATGGGCAGGATGGATGCGGGGGAGCAGGATGGAGCCAGCGAGGCAGGATGGATGCGGGGGAGCAGGATGGATGCGGGGGAGGGGGCAGGATGGATGTGGAGGGGCAGGATGGAGCCGGAGGAGTATGATGGGGGGAGGGGGCAGGATGGAGCCTGCGGGGGGCAGGATAGAGGCGCTAGTCCTGCCCCCCTCTCTCCCCACGGCTCTCCCTCTCTCTGCCTCCCCGCAGACCCCACTGCCCCTGCCTTCCCCCCCCCCCCCGCTCCTCAATGGTGAGAAAAAATCCCATAAGGATACTCACCCTACGCACCCTACCTGTCTTCTATCTCCCAGGACAGGACCTGTCGTTGCCTGGGAAACCAATCAGCTGATCGGTCACATGACCACAGTTAGATAAGTGTATTATCTCGGGTACAGGGCTGCTCAAGTGCTGGGGGACCCCTTGCCTGGATGATGCAGACATGCTGCATCCAGTGCTGTAATTAGATCACCATGCCTGGTTTAGTGACAGGTCCTCTTTAAGTTGACTGCAGACTTTCTTCTCATTCCCGGACAACACTTTTATGCACAATTTCTGCCCAATTCCATGATCTTTATTTTTTTTTGAAGAGGTTTTGAGGTTGTGGGTTGAATTACTCATCTAGGCAGGTTAACAATGCAATAATTTTTATTTGTATCCTTATGTGGCAGGTAGGCCGCCACCAGAGGTACTGCACGCCTCCATTAGAGGGAGAGTTTGCCTCTGGTCTCCAGGTACTGGAATGGTGCAGTTGAGTTTCACTCACACACACAACACTTAGGACCCTGGGACGGTGGGTGGACCAAGAGGGAGGACCTAAGCGTAGCCTTGAGGAGAAAGTGAGGTGCAGAAAGAGAACAACTGCAGGAGTAATAGAAAAGAAGTAGTAGAGGAGAGACCATTGGAAGAGACACAGGGACCCGGCTCAGAACGCGGCGCGGATGCTTCATGCCCGGACCGTTGAACCGAAGGCCCCAAGTTCCTAACAGGAGCTGTGGCCAAACACCCGACACAACTTCGAGAAGGCAGCCAATCTAGGGAGCAGTGCCCGGGAGGGGTACAACAAAGCACCCGCTGCTGTCGCTACCTGAGCTCTGTGCTGCGGAGGCGCTAAGTGAGGCGTGGCGGGACGAGCTTGTAGCGTGAAGGGACCACCAGAGACAGAAACACCTAGTGAAAGAGAGAGAGACACCAGCCGAGGCTTGACTGCACTGACCCTGTTCTGGAGACAATGCTGAACCGGAGGTTAGCAAGGGAAGTACCCAGTGGCCATGCTGAAACAACTAAGTAAAAGTAACAGAACTCCAGCTGTGGTGTGTGAGACTTTCTTTACTGGCAACCAGCGGCCACGTAGGCCGCATGAGACACCGGGGTGCTGATGACCTAACGAACATCAGCCAAGGTACGAACTGACTCCTCCATCCTACTGCCCTGGGGACTGCACTCCATCTGCGGGGAACGGAGCCATCTAACCTGCCGATCATTGTCCCCAGAGGATCTGAAGCAGGGGCGACATGAATACCCCTTTCCCTAGTCATCCCTGTCATCTACCCTCGTTTATTAAAAATGACACCGCCAGGGTCACGGGATCGGGTCTTGGCTCCCGTCTGTCCCCGTGAAAAGAACCGAGAAGTGAAGAACAACAGCTGCCCAGTCACTGAGTACCTGCGGCTCGGCAGGAGTGGGTGTGTCACTTACACAGTCTTAAAGCAACTCCAGTTAGGCAGCCACAATGCAATACCCCCGGTCCATAAGATCCCAATCCAGTCGGTAACAATAGTACTTAAATTCTTCCAGATGTCATGACTGTAGCTCGTGTATCTAGCTCCAGTCTGCAAAAACAGCCATTAGGATAGTTGCTAAAATCCAGACGGTAGATATCATGACCGTAGCACATATATATACAGCTCCAGTCTCTACAGTCCATCCATGACTTTGCCTCAGGACTGATCTCCTGCCTACCAATTCACAGCACTGATTAACTGGAGCAAGTGGCTTATTGTTCCAGAAACCCACTCTCTGACCCTGTCTGCAGAATTGTGCATTGAAGAAGCCACAGGAGAAGAACAAAGACAAACAACCCCCAACCAGATGCAGGACAATGAGTTCTACTGCAGGCTGGATTACATTGGAGTCAAGGGAGGCCAACTAGGATGACACATTCCCATAACCGATTCCCTCGTCCAATTGTGCACAGACAAGTGACCCCCAAACTGACATGCAAGTAAATTTCCAAGAAAACCCAACAACATTGATGTAATCAACACCGGGCTGTAAAAAGTCCGCTCTACGTCCATTGGTCTAGTAGACTTTAATCCATGGTCATCTCCTTACAATACGGTAGACCCATTTTTGGTAGGAAATATAGGATTTAACCCCTAAAGTATTTTTCTTACTGTCACATGGTGGATCTATCATTTGTAACATGTGACTTTGATTTTGTATTGTACAATATCATAATTTGTGATAAGTTTGTACTTTTCATGACATAGTTGTGGATCCGGCAACTGTAAAGAGCAGAATTACCTGGCTCAGATTATCATTTAGAGAAACCATTCTACGGGAAACACGTCAGAACAATGTATGATCCGTGCCGATCGCCGCGCCTCGCCTCAATCCAAGGTTAGGAAAAGGACGTTCGGCACCTTAAGACTTTTCTAAATTAACAGCGCAGGACACATCTAGTGTAAGACACTCGGTTACTTATATCTCGCCGTTTCCTCTCCCCAGGCCACACATGAACTTCATTTCTAATACTTTGTGCTTATTCCGTTCCTGCCATATAGCGTTCTTTACAATAGCTATTCGTCTGGCTTTGCTCCTAGGCAATAGCCTGGGTTATCAATTACATATGATTTATACATGCTGCATCAATGCGCTCTACCCGTTAGTCAATTCTCCTCCACGTTCCTTATAATACACAGACACATTTAATTTTTATTTTTAGATTTTCTCATACGTTTGTATATCTTGCTGATTTTTTTATGCACCCGGTGGAAATGTTTGCTATTAGTTTTTGCTCCTATTTTATTCCCGTCACTCAATTTAGTGTTACTTCTTTATTTTTTTTAATACCCATCGTACGGTTCCGTATGAGCCTTTTCATTTAATACTACTTTTGTGGTTATGAAGAAGAGCAGCCCAAAGACACGCCCCAGAGGATCCTGAGAGCCACACCCCTTGATAAAGACCAATAGAATTGGCACAAAATAAAATGGCCCATATCTATGGAACCATTTGGTTGATCTAAAAAAGAAACACCAAGAAAAAAAGGAAGCAGGGGTAAAAAAATAAAAGCAAAAGCCACCCACTTTTAGAATTCTTTTAGAACTTCAACCACAGGACAATAATGTGGCTGCAGGTTTTTTTTATCTACAGCCACTACTGAATTTAAGGTTTTAGAAATTGCCCTAATCTCCATTGCAAGGTTGAACTACTCAGGATTATTGAGCAATTTATGGTGGTACGGTATATATGAAGTGCCTCACACTAGCGGGTATGGACCCACTGCACCATGAACCGGCTTATCCTGAAGGGGTGTGACTAAGTGTCTTTGGGGTCTTCACTAGTGCTTCTAATGGTGAGGATGGCATGGCTGCCGGTAGACACCAGATACCGCTCTAGGGCAGACCCCGATACTTCAGCATTGGACCAGATAATCAGTGATGAAGGTATGGAAGAGAAGGCGGGACAAAATCGGAGCAGGAAGCAGGGGTCTGTCACGCTACAGAAAATGGAGGTAGGTCTTTGTCTCTCTTCTATAAGTATGGTTGGGTGTATTACTCTCTATAGGAAGTAGGGGTGAATCCTAGCAAACAGGGGCAGGTCTTTGTCTCTCACCTGGAAGTAAGGTTGGGTCTTTGTCTCTTTACAGGAAGTGGGGGTTGGGTCTTTACCATGCTACAGAAAGTGGTGTGGGTCTATCTTTCTCTACTAGGGCACATCTTGTCTCTGCAAGTCTTTGTTTTTCTGCAGGAAGTTGGTCTTTCCCCAGGAAGTGGGGGTGGGTCTTTATCTCTCTCCAGGAAGTGGGGGCAGGTCTTTATCTCTCTCCAGGAAGTGGAGGTGGGTCTTTATTTCTCTCCAGGAAGTGGGGGGGTGGCAACCCGCCATGCAGGCATCACAGAGGGGTACTGCACTCATAAAAGCGGTGCAGATACTACAGCTGCAAGCAGATTCTAAGATGGTGGGTGGAACCCATTAACCAACACCCCACACTAGATTCTAGGACAGTGGGAGGTACCCGGGAGGGAATAAAACCACTTCCCAGGGGAACAAGGCTGGAGGCCTTTTGGGTCTCTGGTCATCGCCTCTGGGTCTTTGACCAGAAGGGAGACCAGGAGAAGAGTTTTAGAGAAGGAAGATCCCAGGCGCAGACAGCTTGAAGGGACGAGGAACTCGAGGGGGTTCAGCCCAGTCAGCTCACCAGGCACCGGAGCCCGCACCTGTGGGACCCTCCAAGGACCACAGAAAATTCAAAGAGCTGGGGAGTATATATTACTCCCAGGCTCTTAAGCGACCAAAAGAGGGTACCAGGCACCACTTAATGGTTTGGCGGCGAGCCAGCAGAAGGTAACCCGACGGGAGCGAAAAGAGAGAGGGAGAGACAGCTGGAGGTCAGGTTTGCTTTATGGGACCAGACTTCACCACCACTGGGAAACAGGAAAGGAATAGACGGGAGAGAAGGCACACACCGAGGGTTCTACCATACCACCTGGGATCCGCTTGCAGCTACCCATTAGCTACCTGCTCTAACATCTGAATGCTGAACTGAGAACTGTAAATAATGCTGCTAAAGTTTCCAGTAAAGTACCCGGAGTGAAGTGAATCCACCTCTGCTGCATCTTCTTTTCCATGAACTTGCTCTATTCACAGAATTGCTGCCCCGGAGGTCCAGTCCTACCTGCGGAGGACTATACCATCTCAGCCACGATACCATCCACCTCCGGCGGACTGTGGCAGCGCTGGTGCAAATCACCAGAAACTGCAGGTGGCATCACGACAACAAACTTGTATATAATCTCCTGTATATAAAACCCCCTTTTCAAAAGATGCCCCAGGACACGGAGTCAGGCGCGGCCGCCATCCCCCGCGACAACCGGATAGTTAACCCTTGCTGCCTGACATCCAAGTACCCCAAAGCCTGGGCGCTACAGGGGCAGGTCTTTATCTCTCTCCAGGAAGTGGGGGCAGGTCTTTATCTCTCTCCAGGAAGTGGGGGTGGGTCTTTATCTCTCTCCAGGAAGTGGGGGTGGGTCTTTATCTCTCTCCAGGAAGTGGGGGCAGGTCTTTATCTCTCTCCAGGAAGTGGAGGCAGGTCTTTATCTCTCTCCAGGAAGTGGGGGCGGGTCTTTATCTTTCTCCAGAAAGTGGAAGTGGGTCTTTATCTCTCTCCAGGAAGTGGGGGCGGGTCTTTATCTTTCTCCAGAAAGTGGAAGTGGGTCTTTATCTCTCTCCAGGAAGTGGGGGCGGGTCTTTATTTCTCTCCAGGAAGTGGGGTAGGTCTTTGTCATTCTATAGTAAGTGGAGGTGTGTCTTTGTTTCTCTATATACAAGCAAAAAAGAGTATTTGTCTCTCTACAGGAAGTAAGTGTGGGTCTTTATGTCTCTACGGTAAGTAGGGATTGGGTCATTATATGTCTACAGGAAGTTTATGTTGGGTCTTTATCTCTCTACAGGAATTAGGGGTTGGGTCTTTATCTCTCTACAGAAAGCGAGGGTTGAGTCTTTATATAAAATCCAAAAATGAGAGAAAGGGTGCTAACTGCGCTGCCAGGAAGGATGAAAAGATCCATAGGAAATATATAATACATGTATCTACCTGCAGCAGCTGGTTTATACATATACTAGATGGTGGCCCGATTCTAACGCATCTGGTATTCTAGAATATGTATGTAGTTGACAAACTGTGACTGACAGAACTTGTTCAGTCAACATGAGTGAACCACACCGCTCCTCCTGTCACCGCTCTTCCATCTCTCCTCCTGTCCCCACTCCTCCTGTCACCGCTCCTCTGTCTCTCCTCCTGTCACCGCTCCTCCTGTCCCCGCTCCTCGGTCTCTCCTCCTGTCACCGCTCCTCCTGTCCCCGCTCCTCGGTCTCTCCTCCTGTCACCGCTCCTCCGTTGCTCCTCCTGTCCCTGCTCCTTCTGTCACCGCTCCTCCTGTCACCATTCCTGCAGTCCCTGCTCCTCCTGTCACCGCTCCTCCATATCTGCTCCTGTCACCGCTCCTCGTGTCCCTGCTCCTCCGTCTCTCCTCCTGTCCCTGATCCTCTTGTTCCCGCTCCTCCGTCTCTCTTCCTGTCACCGCTTCTCCTGTCACCGCTCCTCCATCTCTCCTCCTGTCACCACTCCTCTGTGTCTCCTCCTGTCGTTGCTCCTCCTGTCACCGCTCCTCGTGTCCCCGCTCCTCCATCTCTCCTCCTGTCCCCGCTATTCCTGTTCCCGCTCATCTGTCTCTCTTCCTGTCACCGCTCCTCATGTCACCGCTCCTATCACCACTCCTCCTGTCCCCGGTCCTCCATCTCCCCTCCTGTCCCCGCTCCTCCAGTTCCCCCTCCTCCATCTCTCCTCCTGTTACCACTCTTCCTGTTACCGCTTCTCCTGTCACCACTTCTCTGTTCTCTGTTTCTCCTCCTGTCCCCGCTCCTCCGTCTCTTCTCCTGTCCCCGCTCCTCCTGTTCCCGCTCCTCCATCTCTCTTCCTGTCACCGCTCCTCCTGTCCCCGCTCCTCTGTCTCTCCTCCTGTCACCGCTCTTGCTGTCCCCGCTCCTCTGCCTCTCCTCCTGCCCCGGGCTCCTTCTGCCCCGCGCTCCTCCAGCCCCGTGCTCCTCCTCCCCTGTGTTCCTCCTGCCCCTCGCTTCTCCTGTCCTTGCTCCTCCATCTCTCTTCCTGCCCCATGCTCCGTGCTCCTCCTGCCCCGCATTTCTCCTCCCTGCGTTCCTCCTGCCCCCCGCTCCTCTGTCTCTCCTCCTTTCACCGCCCCTCCTCCGTCCCTTCTCCTGCCCCCACTCCTCCTGTCCCCGCTCCTCCATCTCTCCTCCTGCCCCACTCCTCTCCTGCCTCATGCTCCTCCTGCCCTCCATTCCTTCTGCCCCCCGCTCCTCCTGTCACCGCTCCTCTGTCTCTACTCCTGTCAGCGCTCCTCCTGCCCCCTCCGCTCTTCCTGCCCCCTCCGCTCCTCCTGCCCCCTCTGCTCCTCCTGCTCCCTCCAGTCCTCCTGCCCCTCCTGCCCTCTCCGCTTCTCCTGCCCCCTCTGCTTCTCCGGCCCCTCCTGCCCCCTCCACACCTCCTGCCCCCTCCGCTCCTCCTGCCCCCTCTGCTCCTCCTGTCCTTCTGCTCCTCCTGCCCCTCCTGCCCCCTCCGCTCCTCCTGCCCCTCCTGCCCCCTCCGTTCCTCCTGCCCCCTCCACTGCTCCTGCTCCCTCCGCTTCTCCTGCCCCCTCCGCTCTTCCTGCCCCTCCTGCCCCCCGCGCCTCCACAGTAAAAGTAAAAATAAAAAAATATTCAGTGAGGGTACTCACCCGTCTGCTGGCTCGCTCCCAGGGCAGGACCTGTCGTTGCCTGGGAAACCGATCAGCTGATCGGTGATCGGTTTCCCAGGCAACGACAGGTCCTCAAGCCCTGTAGGAGCTAGAAGACGGAGGTGGAGTGAGTCAGCGGACGGGTGAGTATCCTCACTGAAAATTTTTTTATTTTTACTTTTACTGTGGAGGAGTGGGGGGCCAGGAGGACCGGGGGGCCACAAGGAGCGCAGGCAGGAGGAGCGGAGGGGGCAGGAAAAACGGAGGGGGCAGGAGGGGCAGGAGGAGCGGGGTGCCGCAGGGATTGCGGGCAGGAGGAGCGGGGTGCTTTGAGGAGAGCCGCGTGGCGCGTGAATTTTGGATTTGCACGCCGCACAGCTCTTTTGCATACTGGCCACTTCCGTCTGCGGCGCGTGATTTCGGCCTCAGACGTAAGTGGCCATTAGATAATTATATAGTAGATAGTGATTGTGGCTCAGCACAACCATTAAAGGTGAGACTTTCCATAAGTGTTAATATTAAGGTTATATTAGATAAGACTCTATTTTGTGCTTTTTGTCCTTCCAGTTTTACTTGTATCTTTAAATAGCAAGTGGTGTGCGTCCATTTTTTCCAAAGGAATTGGGGACCCATCTATATCGCTACAGGAACTGAGGGCAGGTCTTTGTTTTTCTGCCAGAAGTTGGGGCAGGTCTTACTCTCTCCTGGAAGACGGGGTCTATTTTTTTCTTTCCACAGGAAATGAGGTGGGTTTTGTCTCTCTGTAGTAAGCGGAGGGGGTCTTTTTCTCTCTATAGGAGGTGGACCTTTGTTTCTAGATCCAAGTAGAATGGGGTATTTGTCTTTCTACAGAAAGAGAGGGGCGGGTCTTGGTCTTTCTACTTGAAGTGGTGAAGTATCTTTGTCTCTGTGCGGGATCTTGTTCTATCCACAGGAGGTGTGGGTGTACTTTTCTCTTTTTATCCCTTTTCTGCTGTCTATTATGCTACATACAGGCCTAACAGAGAGGCAGGCTTTCAGTTTATGGCAGGCAAACCATTGGAGTTGGCAGGAACCATGCTTGCTGGAAAGCGATGTAAAAGAAGTCCCTACACCTGCAATGTTAGTAATAAAAAGTTCCTGGACTTATTATACTGGTACGGGCACCTCAAAACTGTTTAAACTTGTTATGGGGATGATTGCAACAGGTTTTGTGTGAAAGAACAAGCTGGCATGCTGAAACACTTGCCATGCGGCACAAGTGGAGGGGTAAAGCAGGGAACATGTAAAGGAAGGCCCTGACAATAGAGAGAGAGTAGTTGGGTCACCACCAAACTCACATGTGGCTCCCTAATGCCCTAGACAGGTTTTTCCCCCAAGTGCGATCACATGCCTAGCCCTGGCTGTCCCCTGGACTTACCCTGACTAGTAAGCAGGTCAGCAAGACACTAATTTTACTACTAATATAAAGACAACATGAGGGAACTACTTCAACAAAAAAACTCCACTTCTTCTCCAGAGAGTGACTCCACCACATTTGTTAGATTAGTAACAAAGTTTTCTCCAGAGACAACTCTTTTTACAGGTCAGTATAGAATGAACTATAGCCGGCATAGAGTAAGGAGTGAGTTGATTTATATATCTGAATGGAGTGGCTGAGGGGCTGAGATGACAGCTACATGTTAATCACAGCAGGATGGAAAAAGGACCTTAACACCTTCAGCACCGAATGGAATTAAATAAGCTTCTACTCAGGATAAATGACGAGCGGGCTTTACAGAGGATATGACTGCCTGATCCTAGATCCCCCCAATTCACATCAGGCCGTGACACATTCGAGACACTTTAACTCTTGAGTGTACACCTCATTCTTTTAAGGCCAAACTAACGCTGAGGATGGAAACTGCATATCTGATGAAGATCCAGTCTACATGAGAGCTGAAGAGCAGATATGATCCAGAGGTTCCCCGTGCATGTGAATGGACACGTTTGGGTTTATACTATTTTATTTATTTGGATGGCTGTGAACTAAGCAATGATTAATACAGACCTCATCTGAGACATAGACTACCATACCAAACAGCACTCAATGGCTTCATTTCTCCTCTGACCTTCAAAATGTCCTTAGAAGATTTAGGTTTGCTGAAATGCATTATAGGGTCTCCTCATCAGGGGTGAGCCGAGCCGGGTGGCAAAGATGCAGATGCCCTCCAGGCCGCTCGCCAATGGTGGAGCGCACTGTACATTTGAATGTAACTAAATTCCCTCCTGGACACTTGGATCACTGTGGTGCAGACACGCTCACTGCATGCTGTGTGGAGAGTGTCTGCAGAATCACACTGCGCGCCGGCTGCTTTGGCCTCCCAGAGAGCAGCTTGTGGGAGGGCTGGAGATCTAAGTGCATGCCATGTGTCGGTAAGAATGAGGTAATTAATAATGGTACCCGGGTAGGAGCCTCACCCAACAATTTATATTATTCTGGAGTAACTACTGTTAGGTGCAACATTGTGATGGAAATGCAGTCGCCTCACAAAGGAAACTAAAGGTATTTATTAGAGTTTGTGCAAACTGGTTAATACAACAACTGGTTAATCTCTTCATGGGAACGGTGAGAACTTCCTATTTTCTGATGGCATCAGTGGCTCTTCTTTTGATTAGCCATCCTGTCGCCATATCATTTTGCGGTAAGTTGCACATGTGACATCACACAAGGCCGATCAATCATTATTATTATTATTATTATTAGGTATTTATATAGCGCTATTAGGATACATAGCGCTGTACTAGTTAGGGGGTAGACAAAGACAAGTGGTCGAAAAACGACGACAAATCGACAAAACAATTGTACGGGTACAATGGGGCCAGGGATCCTGTCCACGAGGGCTCACAGTCTAGAGGGGTGGGGAGGGATACAGTAGGAGGGGGAGAGAGGTGAGGTGGTGCAGTGGATTGGGTGTGTGTTGTAGGCTTGTAGGAAGAGGTGGGTCTTCAGGTTTTTTTTGAAGGTTCCCAGGTTAGGGGAGTGTCTGATGTGGTGGGGGAGGGAGTTCCAGAGTCTGCTGGAAGCACGAGAGAAGTCTTGTGTGCGGTTGTGGGAGGTGGAAATGCGGGGGGTTGAGAGAAGGAGTTCATGAGAGGAGCGCAAGTTGCGTGAGGGGAGGTAGCGGGAGACTAGGTCGGAGATGTAGGGAGGGGACAGGTTGTGTATGGCCTTGTAGGTCAGCGTTAGGGTTTTGAAGCGAGATCGCTGGGGGATGGGGAGCCAGTGGAGGGCTCGGCGGAGGGGGGTGGCGGGCGAGTAACGGGGAGATAGGTGGATGAGTCGGGCAGCAGAGTTGAGGATGGTGCGGAGAGGTGCGAGGGAGGTGGCAGGGAGGCCGGTGAACAGGAGGTTGCAGTAGTCCAGGCGGGAGATGACGAGGGCGTGGACAAGTATCAAGTGAAGAGTCATGGATGCCAGAAGATGTTCTCATGGTTCCCATCCTTTGGTCACAGATTACTATTTTGATCAATTGATCGGGTCATGAGCCTAGTATTTATAGTGCCTAGTATGACTGGGGACTAGACTGAAATGGGACCACTTAGCAGATGACCAGAGGTGGTAGAATTCAAAGGAAAAGGAACGGCCATATGGCTGGATATAAAAATTGGACTTCACGGCAGGAGACTGATGGAGGAAGAACTACTCTACAGCTGGACACCAAGATCGGAGCAGTTGTCTTGATATTCGAACTCCATGTCAATGCATTGAGGTAGGAGAATCTAGCACAAGGATGTCAAACTCAAATACAGAGAGGACCAACATTAAAAACTTGGACAAAGTTGTGGACTAACTTTGATCCTCTCCACCCCGTCTTAATTTCATCTTCCAGCAGCTTAATCTTCTATCACCACCTTTTGTGTCGGACTATTGTGATTTTTCACCTTCCAAGAGCTCCGGAGTTTGCTGGAACACCCTGGAGATTACAGCTCAGTTAATCTCTATGGAAGCCTTGTCCTGACCTTGCTCCGGCCTCGTTGTGACCTTGTTCTGGCCTTTTTTTAACCTCATTTTGGCCTCGTGCTGGCTTTGTTCTGGCCTTGTTGTGACCTCGATTTCACCTTCTGCTGGCCTTGTTCTGGCTTTGTTTTAATCTCATTTTGGCCTTGTGATGGCTTTCTTCTGGCCTCGTTCTGACCTTGCTTTGGCCTCGTTCTGGACTGCTTCTGGCCTCATTCTGGCTCCGTTTTAGCCTCAATCTGGTCTCATTCTGATCTCTTTCAGGCTCTCATAGAGATGCATTGGGAGCTTGCGGCATAACTTTTGACTACCGGCCAGTAAGAGGTTACCATCAAATCAATGAAGCAGCAAGACCAGAGCAGCGTCGGTAAAAGGTGAAGTCGCCAGAATGGGACTATATGATGAAGGGGGGGGCTTAGATTTAAAGCACCTCTCCACCTCTGATTGAACCCCCGCTGGAAGGGTGCTTTAAAGAAAGAAGTCAACAATTGAGAAAGTTTTTCTTTATCTCCGAATCTTTATATTTTATATCTTCAATGAATCATTTTATATGGAAACGAACTTAAAGGGGTTGTCAAACTAACAAAGTCCATTGAAAAAAAAAGGTTTTAAGAGTCAAATCACATGAGCGGAAGAGCATCGGCTATTTCCTCGCAGGCAGGAATATACATAGAATTATGAGTCCCACAACACCCTCTATACAGATTAATGGGCTTCATAAAAAAAAGAAATAAATAAGAAAATACTCACCTATCCCTGTTCCACCACTGCTCCGGTCTCGGCTTAGCGGGCTCAAAATAGTGACGTCATCGCACCTTCTGCGCTAGGTCCCCAGATGGGGAATAATGGGGGAGGGATGCCGACACAGTTAAACGTGTGATGCCAAGTTCAAGGTTTGAGCAAATATAATCAGTGTCGTTGGCCAAATATAATAATCCTGTAGGCCAGATTTTGACATTTATGATCTAGCGGAAGACGAAAGGAAACAGAGTCATTGTGGACGGTCTGGACTGGACGAAGTGAGACCACACAGCCAGAAAATGCAAGAGGGACTGACAGATGGGAAGAGGGGGGCTAACGATAACTTCTAGAAACCTCGAACCCCACCCACAATGATGATCAAAAAAATATATACATATACCATAGACTTTATACAAAATCACTAAAAAAGGCATAAATAAAAAACAGAAAACCCCAATAACATGAGCGATGGCCATGAATACTCACTAGTGATTGTCTATGGAACTCAGCCATCTGCCGTTATCTTCCTTTAGGGTCTCCTCCCAATTACCATATTCTTACCCCGACCTGAGTTTATAATGTCCTATACAGTATTTATAGATGGCACAAGCAAATAATATGTAAAATATACCATAAAAGGAACAAAATAAAAAGAGTGGATAAGATAGGTGGTGCTGGAACAATATTAAAGAGAGACGATGTACATGGATGAGTGGATGAGACCCTCGGAATATTGTCCTTGAAAATATATTAAAATGCTGCAGCCTCTAGAAATCATCCCTGTAAACTAATTTGTTGACAAAAAGAAAACCTCATAAGACGTTTCCTCAATATCTTCAATACAACGTGCGGCGCCTCTGATCCCTCGACACAGGAAATCACTTTCTGATAAAAAAGGAACGCTAAGGTTCAGTGGTTACTGTTCCTATAGAGCTCGAAAACTACACATCTCCTCAGCAAATGCTCCCTGCACACAAACAGGCTTTTTCTTTAACTCGTGCACTTTCCCTCCTATGTGGAGGGTCACTGGCCACCTAGCAATGTCAATGCTCCTGTTATGCACACATAGTAACTCACATGGGCCTATCTCTAAACTATTGCAGCTGACCCAACTGGTTCCTATACAGACTAAAGTTCCTAGCTATACACAGTCCCTTATGGGAATGGCTGGAATAACCCTACCCGTAAAACTACCGTGTTTCCCCAAATATAAGACAGTGTCTTATATTAATTTTACCCCCAAAAGTCCCACCCTGACTTATTTTCGGGGTATGTCTTATATTTCCCTCCCTAGGGCCCTTTCACATCAGCGGTTATTTCAAATCACGGCAGATGCGGTGAAAAAACCGCATCTGCCGCGATTGCCGCATACCGGCTGCACTTGCGGCACGGTTGCGGCGCGGTTGCGGTAAACGCCATACAAGGTATAGGCGGACTTGCGGCAGGTGCGGCAAGTGCGGTTTTGCACTTGCGGCAGGTGCGGCCGCGAAAAAAACCGCGGCTGACCGCGTTTTTTTTCGCGGCCGCACCTGCCGCAAGTGCCAAAACCGCACTTGCCGCACCTGCCGCAAGTCCGCCTATACCTTGTATGGCGTTTACCGCAACTGTACCGCAAGTGCAGCAGGTATGCGGTAATCGCGGCAGATGCGGTTTTTTCACCGCATCTGCCGCGATTTGAAATAACCCTAGCCCTAACCCAGGGGCATACACATACAGGGGCACACTCACACATACAGGGGCACACTCACACATATAGGGGCACACTCACACATACAGGGGGCACACTCACACATACAGGGGCACACTCACACATACAGGGGCACACTGACAGGGGCACACTGACCTGGGCTCCTCCGACCACCGGGGACCGCAGCACATCCCAGGCATCCACATGCCTGAGGACCGCAGCACATCCCGGGCACCTCCGACATCCCTGGCACCTCCGACAGCCCCGGGCACAGCAGCACGCAGGCTGGGCATTGTCGCACAGACAGCCCGGCCTGCACACGTGCCGCTGTCCCGGCGAATCACAGGCCAGGAGCTGCCTGGGGAGCCAATGACAGGCCAGACTGACGTCATGCAGCGCGACTGGCTTGTGATTGGCCTCTGGGCAGTTCCTGGCCTGTGAATGGCCGGGACAGCGGCGGGGGATTTAAAATACCAGCCCTGCTCACCCAGGCACCGGGAACACAGCGGGGGCACCGGAGACAGCAGCGGCAGCAGCGGTAAGTATGAGAGATTCCCCTGGCCCCCCCCCAACCCACCAAATTTTCTCCGAAAATAAGTCACCCTGTCTTATAATCGGGTATGACTTATATTAAAAAAATTGCCCCCAGCCCTGCCCTGTCTTATAATCGGGGGTGACTTATTTTCGGGAAAACACGGTAGATAGATAGATAGATAGATAGATAGATAGATAGATGTCAAACAGCGAAATAATGTCCCACCCCCTATACATTGTAAGCTTGTACCCTTTAGTACCTTTCATTTTGCAATAAATGGTGTTTATTCTTGTATTTAGCAAAAAAGAAAAAGATTAAAAAGAGACGTGGTTCCCCCCTATTTTTGATTGCCAGCTAGGGTTAAGCTGACGGCTGGAGTCTGCTGACCACATCTGGCAGCTCTTCCTTGGCTGGTAATCCCAACTACTCATATTTTATTTCACATTTTTTAGTTAAAAATAAATAGTTTGAGGTTTGGGCTCTGGTATTCTCAGGCTGGTAAGGGTCATCTTTCATAGACTCTCCTCACCCCACCGCAGCCATCCCAGAATGTCAGTGTGAAGGCAAAGAGGGAGAACGATGAGAGAGGGAGTACTCCGCTCCCTCTTTCATCATTGCTTTCAATTGTATTTTCATCTGCAATACCGATACAATTAAAAGTGCGGTGATGAATGGGGGACCCACTCGTGGGGACGCAGTGCCTGTGCTGGCACTGGGCCCCCCTGACTCATGGAGTGGCCACATGGTCTGCTGCCATTGGGGTTACTCCATTGACCCTCATGTCTTACAATATGTCGATGTTTCAGATTACAACTTGTATCTCCAATGAACACCCAACCCCAACCCAAATTATAATAGGGGCAAATACTGCAGCTCGTGGTCCTAAAGAAAGAGGGAGACCAGAGCTCACATCAATATTTCATGAATGAGGCTTCTTGGCACAAAACGGTAATTAGCCCAAACACAGACATCAACACAGAGCCCCTGGTGCCTCCTGATTACATTTGCTATATGAGAATATCATCATAAATCTTTTCATTTTCTCACATTAAACATTTTAATGAGATAATTTCATCTTCTTCTGGTGAAGTTACGTTGATGATTTTATTTGATTTGCAAAATTAAGTAGTATCCAGTCAATCCCAGAAATGTCTAAAGCCTTGATTTCATTTACCCACCTTCAATTTTCTTCTTTTAAAACAAAATCTATGTTATTGTGGAACATTAACACAGCAAAACCTGTAAAGAATGAAAAAAGTTGTCCCAACTTGGCACATAACCAACTCTCCATAGGTCTGGTGATAACAAAGATTGTTGGGATCCCCAAAGACCTGAGAATGGGGTTCTGTGTAGCCTTTTCTTGAATACTGGTTTCTTAAAGAGAATGAACCAGCAGGATTTAGGGCTATAAAGTGAAGCCAGTGCTTTTCAGGCACGGGATACTGAATGCAATCATATCTTTACTTGATTGATTCCATGTTTGATTGCAGAGAAAATTGTCATAAAACTCCTGGAAAACAGGGCAGCAGATGATTGGCGTGTGCAGCGCTGCGTCAGTATTTGGAGTTTTTTTTCTCTTACTCCTTTATGGGCATGCCTTTTAGCTATAATCCACCCCCCCCCATCCTCCCTTTCATCTTTACTTTCAGTTTTGTTAGGCAGCTTGTGGCTGGAGTATAGTGACTGTGCGCAAGAGCTAGAATCTGAAAGAGAAAAAAAGGAAGGGAGAGGGTGTGGCTTACAGCCGAAATGCATGCCCACGGGGGAGAAACAAAACCTCCAAATAGTGACGCAGTGTTGCACACATCCAGGGGCGGACTGGCCCAGGTGGCAGTGGGGCAACAGCCCCCCGGGCTGGTGGTATAGCCCACATACAGAGCAGCCGCCCCACAGGAATGGGCCGGTGATGCAGACAGCGGCAGACATGGTGAGCGAGCGGCATGAAAAGTCTGCTAGCACCCAGCACCCCCCCCCGGTCATCAAGAATTTCTGCTAGCACCCCCCCCCCCCCGGTCATCAATCGGGGCTGGCTGGATGGCCCGACCACCCACCCAGGGCCAGAGGCTCCAGCCAGCCCCTGCACACATCGATCAACTGCTGCCCTGTTTTACAGGAGTTTTATAACACTTTCCTCTGCAATCAAACATGGAATCATTCATGTACTGGTACAATTACACTCAGCATCCCAGTGCGTGTAAGGCCCAGGCTTCACTTTATAGCCCTAAATTCTGCTAGTTGGTTCCCTTTAAGCCGGTCATACACATTAGATGGCTGCCAGCTTACCAAGGTTTCAACTGAGCTTTTAGCACGTCTGTGTTCCCAATGTGACATCTGCTTAGAGACATCTCTGCTGATGGCTTATCTCTGGGAGAGCAAAGCAATAGGCGGACAATAATCAGTCAGGCCAGTTTGCATCTCCTCCAACAAAGAGTTGTCCACAGCCCCCATAAACATCATACTTTTGGCCAAACTCCATATTGGCAGGTTCAATCGACATTAGGCGGCCGTCACACTCCTCAATATCGATAGCGATATTGTTAGCGATCACGTGCACGCGCGATCGCTAACAATATCGCTCACATCGCTGGTGAGATGTCACACAGACAGACTCACCAGCGATGTGGACCAGCGAGATCGCTGGTAACTATGGTACACATCGGGTTACTAGGCGCCGCGCGGCGCTTAGTAACCCGACGTTTACCATAGTTACCATCTCCCAGCATAGGCTCTGCCGCTGGGAGATCGTTCATCGTGGTGTCACACACCACAATGAAGCAGATTGATCAAGCGATTATCGCTAGATATGAGCTCCGGCTCACCAATCTGCAATCTAACGATCAAGCGATTTTACATTGTAAAATTGCTTGATTGCACGCAGCGATGCACAAACGATATCGCTTAAGCCAGCGCCGCTGTCAGACCGCCGGGGATGGTGGTATTGCAGCCAGTTGATAACGCTCCCTGCAGGCGGAGTGGGATCCCCAGGGCAACGCTGCTGCTGAGCTGGTCAATGTGGCAGCAGCTGCTTCTTAACTTAGCAGAATAAGACACCAGACGCTTACTGACTCTGTACGGGTACTTTACTAGCCACAGTTCACTTCAGTTTACAGTCACGCAGTGTTTGCGGGGAAGCTGGCCGGGTAGTCACCGGAGGGTACAAAGTCTCTCTGAGGCTCCCCAAGTGTTCCTTCTACTATGTTCACTGTTCTCTGTGTCTTTCTTGCGCCTCCTTTCTATCTGTGCGCTGCCCTGTAAAGACCCACTTCCTACCAGGCCCGTCGGGTGTGATGAGGTGACCCTTCTTCTCTAAGGGGCTCAACCTGGTTTGAGGATACCTGGTGGGCTATACGTTGTGGACAAGGTCGGGGGCTGCTTGGCAGACCTACAACCCACCGGTATTGGTGGCTCAGGGTTGGACTCGGCTGCACCGCAACTTGGAGCCGATACCCCGTTGTGGACCGGGATTCCCCCAGATCGTTTATGTGGACAGTCTGACACTGGGTCTCCCCTTTCTCTCTGGGTTTCCACTCCTTTTCGGGCATCCTCCCTGTGGTGTCCCTCTAGGACTTGTTCCTTGCTTCTCTCCTCAGACTAGACTCGATCTGTCTGTGTGTTTCCCGATTCTTCTACCCTAACATTCCTCCCACTGGGACCGATTACCCTGGTGACAGGTTAGCTGATTGGTCCCCTAGTCTAGGTGTAGGGAAGCTGCTAAGAGAGCCTCAGTTCGACATTATCTCCTTCAATGACTGGGATACCGCACACTTATTTTTGGGTGCAGTACCCCTACTGTAGTGCACTGACAACAGATTCCTTCCACTAGCTCACCAGGGATTAGAATATTCGTGCCTTTGGGGCTTCTAGGTCCACTTCTCCAATCCAGCAGCACACAAATTTTGGTGGGCACCCACCGAGAAAGGAACAGTGACAAGCTTAGGAACCTGACTGAGCACAGCAACGTCTGTTGCCTGGTGACCAAATTGTCCCAACCTTGGTATCTTCCTTAAATAGTCACTGATATTTCAACCCAATCCTAGAATCCTAGGAAGAACTCCTGCAGAATATAATACAGTTTTAGTGCTCCTCCAATCAGACCTGAATCTCCTAGATTGAGGCCATGCAGAGTATGAAACACAAAGTTATCCTGGCAGCCAGAATCGAAATTTTTAGGCTGAGGTTATGGTCTTCCAACTGGGACTGCAGACGCTAGATTGAAGCCGTATAGCATATTTCATCCTGGTGAATGAAATAAGTCCTTTTATATAGCCTGGACACTTATCTCAGGTTATTGTGGGTTTCCAGGATTGGTGGAATAAGGCTGTGCTATAATTGGCTGGATTTCTAGCCGCATACATAATTTCCCTTTGAGTCATGTAATCAGAGGGGGTGAGGAGATGAGATAATTAATAAACACATTCACAATGACAATGAAAGCTCCATATAGTCTGGCAATAAATAATGAATTAGCAAATATGAGATAACAAATAAAAGTACATCTGGCCAAATTAAGAAATTTTAGCCACGCTAAGCATTGAGAAAAGGTGTATCTTCACAACAACCCCACAAGATACAACCACATACTAGACAACCACACAAGATGAAACCATATATGACAACCACACAAGATACAGCTACACAAGATACAACTCATACTAGACAACCATGCAAGATCCAAGCACACAGGAGACAACCACACAAGGTACCAGGGGCGGACCGTCACCCCCGGGGGCCCTGGTGCAGGAGAGGATCGGGGGGGCGGGGCTACTGGCCGTCGGCGCGGCCCGGGGGGGAGGGGTGCTGCTGGCCGTCGGCTCGGCCCTGAAAGGGGGGGGGTGTGCCGCTGGGAGCCGCTAGGAGCCGGTAGGAGCCGCTGGGAGCCGCAGGCGCGATGCTCTCCTACCTGAGAGCCGCGCCGGATGTCTGCTAGGGGCCGGAGGAGCAGAGGAGAGGAGGGGCTGGATCAGGCAAGGGAAGCAGGAAGCTCTCTGCTTCCCTTGCCTGACCCTCCTCTCCTCTGGCGGCGGCTTGCGGTGGTCGGCTGGGGGCCCCCCTCCAGGCTTGAAGGGGCCCCCTAACCGGTCGGGGCCCTGGTGCGGCTGCACAACATACAACCACACAAGATACAACTACACAACATACAACCACGTAGGAGACAAGCACACAATGTACAATAACACAGAAGAATCGCTTAAGAAACCACTACAAATGAGATAAAAATACAAGATACAACTACACAATATAAAACTGCACAAGATACAGCCGCACAATATACAATATACAACCATATAGGAAACAACCAGCAAGATACAACTGCACAATATACAACCACACAAGATAAAACCACATAGGAAACAACCACCAAGATGCAACCACACGTGATACAACCACCTAGATACAACCACCAAGATACAATTGCACAAGATACAACCACACAATGTACAATCACATAAGATATTACTGTGGCGCCCCTGCGGATTGGTCGCCACTAGATGGAGCAGCAGCCGGGATTGGTAAGTTCGGTCACCCCAAACACACACCCAACAGACTGTTGATCCCAAGACTAGGGACTCTATGCCCAGCAACGGGATGGCAGGAGGAGTCAAGTGAAGGTGCGAAAGTTAGGACAGGACCCGGTTAAGGGAGGCAACAAAACTAAACAACACCAAGTTCAGGAAGCCAGTCAACCAAGTACCACCAGAGAGTCAAGTTCAGTTAGAAGGAGAGGCGAGAACATCACACAGGAATGAAAGAACACGGGACTGAAAGAACACGGACCTGGCAGTCTGTGCCACCATGAGGCTTGTCCAGGTCCCAGTCTGCAGGCCGTAAGAAGAGACAGAAGGAGTCCCAGGTGTGCTTGGATTAGCGGGGACGCTAAGGGACTGGGGCCGAAACTAGGGTGCTGGCTCTGAGGAAGAGGCCCGGACACGTTACCACAAACACCGACAGAGTATGGGGTCTCCGGCGCAGCAAAAAGAAGGCCGCCATACCAGGTCTAGGGGACCCGGTAGGTTGCCCAACAAAAAGCCAGTGGCAACTGGATCGTAGCTAGCGTGCGGAGAGACCAAGTGGGCCCTTAAAAGGAACACGAAAGGGGGGGAATTTGATCACGTGGATTGCACCAGTAATGGAGAATAGTTGAGTGCCTCTTGGACAAGCATTGGACAAGTTTTTCCATCCAAGAAAAGACTAATTTAGCAGCTGAAAACAGCATCCTGATAAGTAATTATCTGAACGTTGGTCTAATTAGGTTCCACATCTTCACAAGTAAACCTGACCCTTCCCCAGAGGATGCCTTGAAGTATACTCAAGATATCCCAACTCACAGAAATAGTCATGTCTATTACAACTAAGAGGATGAGGTACATTACGTATGTATGAAGAGAGACAGAACCTCGCGCCATTTACATTCACGGTAATGCGGAAACATTCAGACATCTGCCTGCAAAAAGAAAAAAAAAAAATTAATTGTAAAAGCAAATTAAAAGGAATCTACGTCCTTCAAACAAAAGCTGGTGAAGAATAGGAAACGACTCCGGTAAATTAAACCTCACACAGATAAAGGCAACAGAAAAATTGAATTAGATCCTCGTCCCATATGGACGTCTTTTCTCATTTAGCTCTTTGGGGAACGGCATCTGGTGTCCTTTTTCTCTGTTTGCACAGTATCGCTTCACAAATAGCGGCGCTACTAATGTGATAAATTCCTAAAATTGGCAGAGATAATTTTGCTCAGTGGAATTTGCAAAAAGTCACCTAAAATGAGTGAATATATGTGATATCTTTAGATGATTTTTGGAAATATATATATAAGCAACTACAGTAATTTATTTGTAGTTCAGAGGGTACACATTGACTGTTCCACCTTCATCATCTAGTAATTGTAGTAATATCAGATTCACCAATTTGTTTGTAGAGTTTCAGCTCTTCGCAAAGTTACTATCCCTTATTTAGTGGTTTATAGTACTTTAGCTCCCTCTAGTGGATGAACTTTTTATCAGCATCAGTTTTCTATTTTTTATGTCTGTTTCTCCTCCCCTTTACAATTTATTATGGTAGTTGAGTCTCCATTTACTCTCCATTTTTATTCTCCAGCACTGAGGAGCGATGTGTTGACCTGAATCGATGACTATACACGCTCTGACATTCTGAATTAAGAAGCCTAATGGGTGCCAAAATCCTTGGTGGCCGCAGGAGGCAGCCACCAATGAGCACAGACTATGCAAATAGGCGGGCAAATTTAAAACCTGGCGACAGCGACAGACAGTGCTTTTTTGCGACGGTACGGTGTACTGGGAAATGTGAGCTGGGGGAGGCTGGTGGAGGCTGCAGGAGGGAGCGGGAGATCTCCTGCTCCCGCTTATATAATATGCATAGCCGCTGTCTATCACCATGGTGGTGAAACTGCACCATGGTGATGGGCTGGGGGAGCGGCACATATTATATGGTCCAGCGACCCCCTGTGATGGCACATGCCCCCCTAAGTTAGATATTGCCCCCATGCTGCTGCCATAGTAAAATAATAAACTCTATACTTGCCTCCTGGCTCCTCCTCCAGTGCTGATCTCCCGGTGTCTCTCCAGTCTCCCGGCTGCCGCTGTGATCGCACGCAGAGATGATGTCACTATCTGCTGTGCCGATCACATGACCGCACAGAACCAGGAAGTGGAGGAGCTCTGCAGCATCATCTCTGCCCGATCACAGCTGCACAGAGGGAGACCAGGAGATCAGCGCTGGAGGGAAGAATAGAGCAGCATTGGGGCCATATCTAACACAGGGGGGCATGTGCCATACATAGGGGACGTGTGCCACGCATAAGGTACGTGTGCCTTGCATAGGGTGTGTGTGCCATGCATAACGGACGTGTGCCATGCATAGGGACATGTGCCAGGCATAGGGACATGTGCCATGCATAATGGACATGTGCCATGCTTAGGGGACGTGTGCCCTGCATAGACGTGTGCCATGCATAGGGGATGTGTGCCAAGCATAGGGAACGTGTGCCAAGCATAGGGGATGTGTGCCATGCATAGGGAATGGGTGCCATGCATAGGGGACGTGTGCCATGCATAATGGATGTGTGCCATGCATAGGGGACGTGTGCCAAGCATAGGGGACGTGTGCCAAGCATAGGGGACGTGTGCCACGCATAGGGGACGTGTGCCACGCATAGGGGACGTGTGCCATTCATAGGGGATGTGTGCCATGCATAGGGGACGTGTGCCATGCATAATGGACGTGTGCCATGCATAATGGACGTGTGCCATGCATAGGGGATGTGTGCCATGCATAGGGGACGTGTGCCATACATAATGGACGTGTGCCATGGATAGGGGACGTGTGCCATGCATAGGCAGGGCCGCACTGTCCAATGGTCAATATGAGCCTTTAGACTCAGGCGGCAAGGAGGCAGGGGGAGCCGCAAAGCAGAAGGGGGCGGCGCCTGCACCATGCAGCCGGCTCCCTGTGTGACATGCGCCGTCTGCACCATGCAGCCGGCTCCCTGTGTGACGTGCGCCGGCTACATGGAGTAAAATCACCAGCGGCGGCTACCGACAGCACCCCCCCTCCCCGCTCCTCACCCGCGGCTGCCGACAGCAACCCCACCCCACTCACCTGCGGCCGCCGACAGCAACCCCACCCGCTCCTCACCTAGACTCAGGCGGCAGAGAGCCTTGCTGCATGCCTGTGCATAGGGGAAATTAATCTGAAATGCGTACAAATATGTTTTTTTCCCAAAAAAGCACTGGCGACGCATCAGCGACGTGGGATTGCCGTGACAGAGACGACAGCGCTACACTCACATAGCGGGCGGGAAAGCCGACTTCACTGTCGGCTTTCCTGTCCCGCTATTTGAAATGAACAGCGATGTGAAAACGACACACCAGCGATCTCAGCCAGGTCGTATCGTTATCGGTATCGCTGGTGCATTGTTATGTGTAATGGGGGCTCTATACTTACAGGACCTCTGATGATGTCACAATCATGGCTGGAGCAAGATCACATGGCTGTGACATCACCAGGAGCAGGTACTGCAGACCACTTACACTCACACAACCTACACTCACCCTGCACTCACACTCACCCACCACTCACACTTACCCTGCACTCACGTCACGCCCTGCCCTGCACTCACGTCACGCTCTGCCCTGCACTCACGTCACGCTCTGTCCCGCACTCACGTCACTCTCTGCCCTGCACTCACGTCACATTCTGCCTGCACTCACGTCACACTCTGTCCTGCACTCACGTCACACTCTGCCCTACACTCACATCACACTCTGTCCTGCGCTCACGTCACACTCTGTCCTGCACTCACGTCACACTCTGTCCTGCACTCACGTCACACTCTGTCCTGCACTCACGTCACACTCTGTCCTGCACTCACGTCACACTCTGTCCTGCACTCACGTCACACTCTGTCCTGCACTCACGTCACACTCTGTCCTGCACTCACATCACACTCACCTTGCACTCACCTCACACTTATCCCTACACTCACCTTGCATTGACCTCACACTTAGCCCTACACTCACCTTGCACTCACCTCACACTGTCTCTAACGCAAAACCTACTGATTGTTCGTGACTGGCTGGGTGCAGCCAATCAGCGACTCGGGATTTCCGTAATTCCGTAACTATTGTATTACTCTCCCTCTAGTGGTGGCTGTATAAATCTTTATGTAGTGAGCTCCCTCTAGTGGTGACTGTATAAATCTGTATGTAGTGAGCTCCCCCAATGGTGGCTGTATAAATCTGTATGTAGTGAGCTCCTCCTAATGGTGACTGTATAAATCTGTATGTAGTGAGCTCCCTTTAGTGGTGGCTATATAAATCTTTATGTAGTGAGCTCCCTCTAGTGGTGACTGTATACATCTGTATGTAGTGAGCTCCCTCTAGTGGTGACTGTATAAATCTGTATGTAGTGAGCTCCCTCTAGTGGTGACTGTATAAATCTGTATGTAGTGAGTTCCCCCAATGCTGGCTGTATAAATCTGTATGTAGTGAGCTCCCTCTAGTGGTGGCTGTATAAATCTGTATGTAGTGATCTCTCTCTAGTGGTGGTTATATAAATCTTTATATAGTGAGCTCCATCTAGTGGTGGCTGTATATATTGTGCATGTAGTGAACTACCTCTAGTAGTGTCTGTATAAATCTATATGTAGTGATCTCTCTCTAGTGGTGGATGTATAAATCTGTTTGTAGTGAGCTCCCTCTAGTGGTGGCTGTATAAATCTATATGTAGTCAGCTCCCCTAGTGGTGGCTGTTTATCACTATAAGCAGTGAGCTCTTCTAGTAGTGACTGTATAAGGCTGGAGGCACACGGCTGTTAAAGCCGGCAAGTTTAAAATGACCGCTTTGCCGGTACAGTAAGCTATCATCTTGTAGCACTGTGACAGCAGCTGTACAAGATGTTTAGCTAAGACAATGATGATTGTAGTTAAATAATGTAGTCTGGGGTTATTTTACTGAATAACCCCATCAGCATCCTCTGGACCGCATGAGTGCACAGAGGATGCTGAGAGGCTGTAAACCCAGTGCTGAAGGGGTTAATATGCAGCTGGTGTAGTGACACCATGTATGTGGAGAGTGTCCTCACTCTCTGCAGACATGGTGTCATTACACCATGTGTGTGAAGGGGTTAATTTTTATGTATAATGGGTTAAAAGAACTGTCGGGTTTATAAATTCAGAGAAAAAGCCGGCGCTCTGTTACTGTCTATGGGGAGCTGTCCCCTCTCATGGTGCTGAAGCCACAGCTCCCCATAGACAGTAACATAGAGCCGGCTTTTTCTCTAAATTTATAAACCCGACAGTTCTTTTAACCCATTATACACAAAAATTAACCCCTTCACACACATGGTGTAATGACACCATGTCTGCAGAGAGTGAGGACTCTCTCAACATACATGGTGTCACTACACCAGCTGCATATTAACCCCTTCAGCACTGGGTTTAGAGTCTCAGCATCCTCGGCGCACACATGCCGTGCAGAGGATGCTGATGGGGTTAATCAGTAAAATAACCCCAGAATACATTATTTAACTACAATCATTATTGCATTAGATAAACATCTTGTACCGCTGCTGTCACAGTGGATGATAGCTTACTGTACCCACAAAGCGGGAAATTTAAACTTTGTGGCTTTTACAGTCGCAGAGTTTTTATTCCCGACAAATGCTGTCTGTGGTCCTTCAGGACTGTGGACAGCATCACAATCACGCAGCACACACGCACTCACACCTCACAATCACAGCACAGTAACCTACATACAGCCAGCCACACTCACCACACGCACCATACTCGTACCATACACACCCACAAACACGCACAGCACTCACATCACTGTCATGCATCAAAAACGCGGCGTTTTTGATGCATGATAGTGTGCCTCCACCCTAAATCTGTATTTAGTGAGCTCTGCCTAGTGGTGACTGTATAAATCTGTATGTAGTGAGCGCCCCCTAGTGATGGCTGTATAGATTAGTATGTAGTTTGCTCCTCTTATCTCTCTCTAGTAGTGGTTAAATAAATCCTTATATAATGAGCTCCATCTAGTGGTGATTGTATAAATGTGCATGTTTTTGAGCTACCTCTAGTGGTGGCTGTATAAATCTGTATGTAGTGAGCTCCCCCTAGTGGTGACTGTATAAATCTGTTTGTAGGGAGCTCCCCCTAATGGTAGCTGTATAAATCTGTATTTAGTGAGCTCTGCCTAGTGATGACTGTATAAATCTGTATGTAGTGAGCTCTCTCTAGTGATGGCTGTATAAATCTGTATGCAGTGATCTCCCTCTAGTGGAGACTGTATAAATTTGTATGTAGTGAGATCCCTCTAGTGGTGGCTGAATAAATCTGTATGTATTCTACTCCTATTTGTGTCTGTATAAGTCTGCATGTAGTGATCTCTCTCTAGTAGTCGTTATATAAATCTTTATATAGTGAGCTACCTCTAGTGATGACTGTATAAATCTGTATGTAGTTAACTCCCCCTAGTGGTAACTGTATAAACCTGCATGTAGTGAGCTCACCCTAGCGGTAGCTGTATAACTCTGTATGTAGTGAGCTATTTCTAGAGGTGACTGTATAAATGCATATGTAGTGATCTCCCTCTAGTGGTGGCTGTATAAATCTATATGAAGTGAGCTGTTTCTAGTGGTGACTGTATAAATCTGTATGTAGTGAGCTCCCTGAAGTGATGCCTGTATAATCTGTATGTAGTGAGCTCCTCCTAATGGTGACAGTCAAAATATGTATGTAGTGAGCCCCCTATAGTGGTGACTGTATAAATCTGTATGTAGTGAGCTCCTCCTAGTGGTGACTGTATAAATCTGTATGTAGAGATCTCCCTGTAGGGGTAGCTGTATAAATCTATATGTAGTGAGCTCCCACTAGTGGTGGCTGTATAAATCTATATGTAGTCAGCTCCCCTAGAGGTGGCTGTATATCAATGTATATGGTGAGCTCCTTCTAGTGGTGTCTGTATAAGTCTGTATGTAGTGAGCTCCCTCTAGTGGTGACTGTATAAATATGTGTGTAGTGATCTCTCTCTTGAAGTGGCTGTAAAAATCTTTATTTAGTCAGCACCCTCTACTGGTGGCTGTATAAATCTGTATGTAGTAAGCTCCCTCTAGTGGTGGCGGTATAAATTTGTATGTAGTGTGCTCCCGAAGTGGTGGCTGTATAAATCTGTATGTAGTGAGCTCCCTCTACTGGTGGCTGAATAAATCTGTATGTAGTTAGCTCTCTCTAGTATTGGCTGTGTAAATCGGCATATAGTGATCTCCCTCCAGTGGTGGCAGTATAAATCTCTATGTAGTGAGCTCTCTCTAGCAGTGGCTGCATACATCTGTATGTAGTGCGCTCCCTGTAGTGGTGGCTGTATAAATCTTTGTGTAATGAGCTTCCTCTAGTGGAGACTGTTTAAATCTGCATGTAGTGAGCTCCCTCTAGTGGTGGCTGTATACATCTGTATATAGTGAGCTCCCTCTAGTGGTGGCAGTATAAATCTGTATGTAGTGAGTTCTCTCTAGTAGTAGCTGTATAAATCTGTATGTCGTGAGCTCCCTCTAGTGGTGGCTGTATAAATCTGAATTTAGTGAGCACCCCATAGTGGTGACTGTATAAATCTGTATGTAGTGAGCTCCCTCTAGTGGTGACTGTATAGATCTGCATGTTGTGAGCTCCCTCTAGTGGTGACTGTATAAATCAAATCAAATGTAGTGAAATACCCCTAGATGACTTTATAAATCTCTATGTGGTAAGCTCCTTCTAGTGGTGGCTGTATAAATCTGTAAGTAGCGAGCTCTCTAGTGATGGCTGTATAAATATGTATGTAGTGAGTCCCCTCTAGTGTTGACTGTATAAATCTGAATGTAGTGAGCTCCCTCTAGTGGTGGCTTTATAAATCTATATGTAGTGAGCTCCCTCTAGTGATGGCTGTATAAATCTGTATGTAGTGAGCTCCCTCTAGTAATCGCTGTATAAATCTGTATGTAGTGAGTCCCCTCTAGTGATGGCTGTATAAATCTGTATGTAGTGAGCGCCCTCTAGTGGTGGCTGTATAAATCTGTATGTAGTAAGCTCCCTTTAGTGGTGGCTGTATACATCTGTAAGTAGTGAGCTCACTCTAGTGGTGGCTGTATAAATCTGTATGTAGTGAGTCCCCTCTAGTGATGGCTGTATAAATCTGTATGTAGTGAGCTCCCTCTAGTGGTGGCTGTATAAATCTGTATGTAGTGAGTCTGCTCTAGTGATGGCTGTATAAATCTGTATCTAGTGAGCTCCCTCTTGTGATGGCTGTATAAATCTGTATGTAGTGAGCTCCTTCTAGTGGTGGTTGTAAAAATCTGTATGTAGTGAGCTCCCTCTAGTGATGGCTGTATAAATCTGTATGTAGTGAGTCCCCTCTAGTGATGGATGTATAAATCTGTATGTAGTGAGCTCCCTCCAGTGGTGGCTATATAAATCTGAATGTAGTGTGCTTCCTCCAGTGGTGGCTGTATAAATCTGAATGTAGCGAGTCCCCTCTAGTGATGGCTGTATGAATCTGTATGTACTGAGCTCCCTCTCGTGGTGGCTGTATAAATCTGTATGTAGTGAGTCCCCTCTAGTGATGGCTGTATAAATCTGTATGTAGTGAGCTCCCTCTTGAGATGGCTGTATAAATCTGTATGTAGTGAGCTCCCTCTAGTGGTGGCTGTATAAATCTGTATGTAGTGAGTCTGCTCTAGTGATGCCTGTATAAATCTGTATGTAGTGAGCGCCCTCTAGTGGTGGCTGTATACATCTGTATGTAGTGAGCTCCTTCTAGTGGTGGTTGTATAAATCTGTATGTAGTGAGCTCCCTCTAGTGGTGGCTGTATAAATCTGTATGCAGTGAGCTCCCTCTAGTGGTGGGTGTATAAATCTGTATGTAGTGAGCTCCCTCCAGTGGTGGCTGTATAAATCTGTATGTAGTGAGTCTGCTCTAGTGATGGCTGTATAAATCTGTATGTAGTGAGCTCCCTCTTGAGATGGCTGTATAAATCTGTATGTAGTGAGCTCCCTCTAGTGGTGGCTGTATAAATCTGTATGTAGTGAGTCTGCTCTAGTGATGCCTGTATAAATCTGTATGTAGTGAGCTCCCTCTTGAGATGGCTGTATAAATCTGTATGTAGTGAGCTCCCTCTAGTGGTGGCTGTATAAATCTGTATGTAGTGAGTCTGCTCTAGTGGTGGCTGTATAAATCTGAATTTAGTGAGCACCCCATAGTGGTGACTGTATAAATCTGTATGTAGTGAGCTCCCTCTAGTGGTGACTGTATAGATCTGCATGTTGTGAGCTCCCTCTAGTGGTGACTGTATAAATCAAATCAAATGTAGTGAAATACCCCTAGATGACTTTATAAATCTCTATGTAGTAAGCTCCTTCTAGTGGTGGCTGTATAAATCTGTAAGTAGCGAGCTCTCTAGTGATGGCTGTATAAATATGTATGTAGTGAGTCCCCTCTAGTGTTGACTGTATAAATCTGAATGTAGTGAGCTCCCTCTAGTGGTGGCTTTATAAATCTATATGTAGTGAGCTCCCTCTAGTGATGGCTGTATAAATCTGTATGTAGTGAGCTCCCTCTAGTGATCGCTGTATAAATCTGTATGTAGTGAGTCTCCTCTAGTGATGGCTGTATAAATCTGTATGTAGTGAGCGCCCTCTAGTGGTGGCTGTATAAATCTGTATGTAGTAAGCTCCCTTTAGTGGTGGCTGTATACATCTGTAAGTAGTGAGCTCACTCTAGTGGTGGCTGTATAAATCTGTATGTAGTGAGTCCCCTCTAGTGATGGCTGTATAAATCTGTATGTAGTGAGCTCCCTCTAGTGGTGGCTGTATAAATCTGTATGTAGTGAGTCTGCTCTAGTGATGGCTGTATAAATCTGTATGTAGTGAGCTCCCTCTTGTGATGGCTGTATAAATCTGTATGTAGTGAGCTCCTTCTAGTGGTGGTTGTAAAAATCTGTATGTAGTGAGCTCCCTCTAGTGATGGCTGTATAAATCTGTAAGTAGTGAGTCCCCTCTAGTGATATATGTATAAATCTGTATGTAGTGAGCTCCCTCCAGTGGTGGCTATATAAATCTGAATGTAGTGTGCTCCCTCCAGTGGTGGCTGTATAAATCTGAATTTAGCGAGTCCCCTCTAGTGATGGCTGTATGAATCTGTATGTACTGAGCTCCCTCTCGTGGTGGCTGTATAAATCTGTATGTAGTGAGTCCCCTCTAGTGATGGCTGTATAAATCTGTATGTAGTGAGCTCCCTCTTGAGATGGCTGTATAAATCTGTATGTAGTGAGCTCCCTCTAGTGGTGGCTGTATAAATCTGTATGTAGTGAGTCTGCTCTAGTGATGCCTGTATAAATCTGTATGTAGTGAGCTCCCTCTAGTGGTGGCTGTATACATCTGTATGTAGTGAGCTCCTTCTAGTGGTGGTTGTATAAATCTGTATGTAGTGAGCTCCCTCTAGTGGTGGCTGTATAAATCTGTATGCAGTGAGCTCCCTCTAGTGGTGGGTGTATAAATCTGTATGTAGTGAGCTCCCTCTAGTGGTGGCGTTATAAATGTGTATGTAGTGAGCTCCCTCCAGTGGTGGCTGTATAAATCTGTATTAAGTGAGTCTGCTCTAGTGATGGCTGTATAAATCTGTATGTAGTGAGCTCCCTCTTGAGATGGCTGTATAAATCTGTATGTAGTGAGCTCCCTCTAGTGGTGGCTGTATAAATCTGTATGTAGTGAGTCTGCTCTAGTGATGCCTGTATAAATCTGTATGTAGTGAGCTCCCTCTAGTGGTGGCTGTATACATCTGTATGTAGTGAGCTCCTTCTAGTGGTGGTTGTATAAATCTGTATATAGTGAGCTCCCTCTAGTGGTGGCTGTATAAATCTATATGCAGTGAGCTCCCTCTAGTGGTGGGTGTATAAATCTGTATGTAGTGAGTCCCCTCTAGTGATAGCTGTATAAATCTGTATGTAGTGAGCTCCCTCTAGTGGTGGCTGTATACATCTGTATGTAGTGAGTCCCCTCTAGTGGTGGCTGTATAAATCTGTATGTAGTGAGCTCCCTCTAGTGGTGGCTGTATACATCTGTATGTAGAGATCTCCCTCTAGTGGTGGCTGTATACATCTGTATGTAGTGAGTCCCCTCTAGTGGTGGCTGTATACATCTGTAATTGATGAGCACATACAGGAGGTTAGTGCAGGCAGATATAAGTTTGTCATATCATGTTATGATGTCACACGTTATGGCAATGTGATGATTAGCAAAAAAAAAATTGTTGGATCTGAGCTAATGTTCTTAGTCCTTTTTTGAGTAGTCAGTTACCCACAAAGTAACTGAACCCCATGCTTTGGGGCGTAACGTCTGTTATGGGGCCACGTGTTAACGATGATTGCTCAGGCGCATTACGTCCATTCTTGTTCGATAATTTGCTCCTTTTGTTCCAGATGTAAGAACCATTCACAAAGTCGTCTTGATTTCTTCAGATCTGCATTTGTTCTCTCATCTACCTGCTTTACAAATATCATCTATTTATATGCTAATAACTTCAATCGTTTCCACTTTTTTCTATAAATCTCAGTTGATGCAAAATGTACGGTAACTTGTCTCAGTGTCTGGAAAACAGTGAGTGACTGTAGAGAGAGCAGATCTCCCTGTGATCAGTGATGGTCCGGGCTGATCACTGCCGAGGGCTTGGATCTACCTCTGTCATTGTCTCAGTGGAGGGCTGGGATTGGAATTATCTCCAAAATCAACCTTTTTTTAGGAAAATATCAAATCTTTCTGCATTTGCACAATATATGACTTGTCTCACATACAGTCCCTACAAGTAGTCTTCAACCCCCTGCAGATTTAGCTGGTTTGATAAGATGCCAATAAGTTAGAGCCTTCAAACTGCAAACGAGAGTAGGATTTATTAACAGAAGCATAAATCTTACACACCAAAAAGTTATGTTGCTCAGTTGAATTTTAATAAATTTTAAACATAAAAGTGTGGGTCAATTATTATTCCACCCCCTAGGTTTAATATTTTGTGGAATAACCCTTGTTTGCAATTACAGCTAATAATCGTCTTTTATAAGACCTGATCAGGCCGGCACAGGTCTCTGGAGTTATCTTGGCCCATTCCTCCGTGCAGATCTTCTCCAAGTTATCTAGGTTCTTTGGGTGTCTCATGTGGACTTTAATCTTGAGCTCCTTCCACAAGTTTTCAATTGGGTTAAGGTCAGGAGACTGACTAGGCCACTCCAACACCTTGATTTTTTCCCTCTTGAACCAGGCCTTGGTTTTCTTGGCTGTGTGCTTTGGGTCGTTGTCTTGTTGGAAGATGAAATTACGACCCATCTTAAGATCCTTGATGGAGGAGCGGAGGTTCTTGGCCAAAATCTCCAGGTAGGCCGTGCTATCCATCTTCCCATGGATGCGGACCAGCTGGCCAGGCCCCTTGGCTGAGAAACAGCCCCACAGCATGATGCTGCCACCACCATGCTTGACTATAGGGATGGTATTCTTGGGGTCGTATGCAGTGCCATCCAGTCTCCAAACGTCACGTGTGTGGTTGGCACCAAAGATCTCGATCTTGGTCTCATCAGACCATAGAACCTTGAACCAGTCTGTCTCAGAGTCCTCCAAGTGATCATGAGCAAACTGCAGACGAGCCTTGACATGACGCTTTGAAAGTAAAGGTACCTTACGGGCTCTTCTGGAACGGAGACCATTGCGGTGGAGTACATTACTTATGGTATTGACTGAAACCAATGTCCCCACTGCCATGAGATCTTCCCGGAGCTCCTTCCTTGTTGTCCTTGGGTTAGCCTTGACTCTTCGGACAAGCCTGGCCTCGGCACAGGAGGAAACTTTCAAAGGCTGTCCAGGCCGTGGAAGGCTAACAGTAGTTCTATAAGCCTTCCACTTCCGGATGATGCTCCCAACAGTGGAGACAGGTAGGCCCAACTCCTTGGAAAGGGTTTTGTACCCCTTGCCAGCCTTGTGACCCTCCACGATCTTGTCTCTGATGGCCTTGGAATGCTTCTTTGTCTTTCCCATGTTGACCATGTATGAGTGCTGTTCACAAGTTTGGGGAGGGTCTTAAATAGTCAGAAAAGGCAAAAGAGATAATTAATCCACACATGTGAAGCTCATTGTTCTTTGTGCCTGAACTACTTCTTAATACTTTAGGGGGACCAAACAGAATGCTGGTGGTTTGAGGGGTTGAATAATAAATGACCCTCTGAATTAACTTTTAACGCTGTAAAAAAAAAAAAAAAAAAAAAAAAATTAACAAATCTTTTTGGCTGCATTTCCCACTTCCAGGCTGATCTACAGTCCAAATGTCACAATGCCAAGTTAATTCCGCATGTGTCAACCAGCTAAATCTGCAGGGGGTTGAATACTACTTGTAGGCACTGTACCTGTGGTTGCAGTGATTATCCTCTGTATACAGCTCTATCCATAGAATCAATCAAGGCTGCGTCGATGGTCACTGTGCCGCCATCAGACGACCGGATCACATGTGATGATCTGTGAATCACTTTATTCCTACATTATGTTGTCTTGATCCCAAAAAATGTTTCCAAAGTGTCGTCAACTAATCTCTCCATTACATGTTATATGTTTTCCACTTCCAATTGTCAATGTAATAATAATAATAATAATAATAATAATTTATATAGCGCCAACATATTCCGTAGCGCTTTACAATTCCGAGCGGACATAGACAATTTCAGACAATACAAAGTAACAAAAAATTCAGATACAAGAGGAGCGAGTGCCCTGATCACAAGAGCTTACAATCTAAGAGGAACTAGGGAAGACACAAAAGGTAAAAAGTGCCGTCATAGATGTGACTCGCCCAGACCAGGGGACTCAAATCTCAGGCGTGGTTTGGGAACTCACGGGTGGCGGTGCCTGAGGCTGTGACTCGGTGGTCAATGAAAAAGGGAAAATAAAAGAAAAATAAAAGAAATAATGTTTGTTGTTCGTGACGCCACCTGTAGGTGCTGGTGATGGCACCAGCGCTGCTGGAACCTCCGGGGTGATGGGGGGCAGCAAGATGGAGTGGCTCCCTACAGGAGGAGCGGGATCCCCGGGGTGTTGGACGTAGTAATGGATGGTGTAGTACGGCAGCGCAGTCACTGTGGAGCAAGGCAGATCAATAGCAGTTCAAGGAAGAAATCACTGACACGTTGCTCACTCTGAACGGGTATTTACTCCGGTATTCTGCAGGCATACAAGGTAATGCAGGTGTTATTGCAGAGTAGTGGACCGGGTGGTTCTGGCAATGAGTAGTGTCCCTCTGAAGCTCCTCTGGTGTTCCCTCTCTATCACACTCTGTCCCTTGCTCTGCTGCCCTGGCTATACCTGTGTGGTAACACTGAAGGCACTTGTTTGGGTTTCCGCCGTCATCGCTCCACGGTCCCTGGCCCTCAATTGTGGGTGCTCCGGGTGTAGACTATGATGGTCTTGGGGCTGGTGGACCGTGCTCCTATAAAGACATCGACCACTCCGGGTTTGTGGTTCAGGGATGTAGCCAACTGGACCACTTCGGAGCCAGTACTCCGGGTTTGGACTGGGCAAGGATATTCAGTTACCCGTTCTATTCTTGGCCCCTTTCTCTTCTGGGTCACCAGGTGGAGGTGCCCTCCCAGTTAGCTTCTCTCTTTGCTGTTCTGTAGCTTCTCCAACTCCGCTTCATCTGCTGTGCAGCTCTGTGCAGCTTCCTTCTGGCTTCTCAGCTCTTTTACGTTCACTCACTCGCTTCAGTTCACTTCACTTGACTTAACTAACTCCTTGCAGGTTCTCACAGGTGCGGGCTCCGGTACCCGGTTTCCTTCCTGGGGCAAACTCTCTGGTTACTTCTTGCTCCCCACATTGAGTGAACTCTCACCTTGAGTTTCTTTCTCCCTTCTCTCCTTTCTGGGATCTTTCCTTGCTGTCCTTGGTTCCTCAGCCGAGGAGACCCTCCTTTCTCCCTCCCAGGCCGGCTATCTGGTTCCTTCTCCAACTTCTCTCTCTCTCTCACTAACTAACTAACTACTCTCTAGTTCCCCCTGGAGGTCACTATGTTCCCTCCCGGGTCCCTCCCACCTGCTGACTAGTGTGTGGGTGTTAGCTCTAGGGTTCCACCTACTGGCCATAGTTCCACTTTCAGTGGGGTGACTACACCGCTTTTATGGGTGTAGTACCCCTTTTGTGGCACCTACATAGTGGGATGCCACAAATTACAGTAAGTGGGACATTGTCTCTACAGAAAGCACGGGTTGGTCTTTATCTCCCAGCAGTAAGTGGGGGTGGGACATTGTCTCTACAGGAAGCAAGGGCAGATCTTTATCTCCCAGCAATAAGTGGGGGTGGGACATTGTCTCTACAGGAAGCAGGGGTGGGTCCTTATCTCCCAGCAGTAAGTAGGGGTGGGACATTGTCTCTACAGGAAGCAAGGGCAGATCTTTATCTCCTAGTAGGAAATGGGGGTGAGACATCATCTCTACAGGAAGCAAGGGCAGATCTTTATCTCCCAGTAGGAAATGGGGGTAGGACATTGTCTCTACATGAAGCAAGGGCAGATCTTTATCTCCCAGTAGGAAATGGGGGTAGGACATTGTCTCTACAGGAAGCAAGGGCGGATCTTTATCTCCCAGTAGGAAATGGGGGTGGGACATTGTCTCTAAAGGAAGCAGGGGTGGGTCCTTATCTCCCCGCAGTAAGTGGGGGTGGGACATTGTCTCTACAGGAAGCAAGGGCAGATCTTCATCTCCCAGTAGGGAAAGGGATGAGTCTTTGTCTTTCTACAGGAAATGCGGCAGGTCTAAGTCTCACTAAAGGAAGAGCAGGTTAGGGCCTTTGTCATCTTAATAAATAAGGTATGTCTTTTTCTGTACCAACAGTAGGGAGGGTCCTTGTCTTTTACAGGAAATAGAGGCAGGTGTTAGTTTTTTATCAGAAAGTGGGGGAGGATCTTAGTCACACTAAAGGAAGTGGAGAAATGGGCCTTTGTCTCTGTAGGAAATAAGGTATGTCTTCTTCTCTTTACTGGAAATGAGGGTAGGTATTTGTCTCTCTACAGTAAGTGGGGGTGGGTCATTGACTCTCTATAGAAAGTGAGGTGGGAGTTTGCCTTTCTACAGGAAGTGACGGTGAGTCTTTATCTCCCAACAAGAAATAGGGCAAGGTTTTGTCTCTATGCAGGAAATTTAGGTGGGACTTAATGGCGAACTTCCTCTGTGCTTAAAACAATGGTTCTTTATTCCAACGCGTTTCGAGATCGTCCTGACCTCTTCATCAGGGATGCAATAACAGAGTGACCTTGGAATAAAGAACCATTGTTTTAAGCACAGAGGAAGTTCGTCATTAGAGACAGCAGCGCAGATCTAAAAATCTTTTTTGTCTGTTTCTGGAGTTACTGGGGACCATCCATGAGGTGGGGGATCCTGCTGCAGCTGTTATGCTTTAAACCAGATGGGGGTCACAAAACTGACTAAGGTGAGCAGTAGGGATGGGCGAATCTACTCGCTAGGACTCGTTACTCGGCGAGTAGTAAGGGACTCGCAGGACTCGGTACTCGGCGAGTTTCCCAGTGATTACTCGCACGAGTCCAATGCAAATCAATATCAATCCTAGTTTTGTCAGAAACGCTGACAAAACTAGGATTGCCATTGTTTGCATTAGACTCCTGCGAGTAATCACTGGCTACTGTGCCAGTGATAGCAGGGAAACTCGCAAAGTAACTGCTGTTTCTTTGCGAGCCGAGTCCAGCTGTCTTCTCTGTGCAGCTCCAGGGTCCTAGAGCCCGCCTGCTCACAGACATTATGTAGCAGTGCTGAGATTGTTCTCAGTCTGCTCATTCCCTGTGTACAGACATGAATGTCTGTGCACAGAGATGATGTAGCAGTGCTGAGATTGTTCTCAGTCTGCTCATTCCCTGTGTACAGACATGAATGTCTGTGCACAGAGATGATGTAGCAGTGCTGAGATTGTTCTCAGTCTGCTCATTCCCTGTGTACAGACATGAATGTCTGTGCACAGAGATGATGTAGCAGAGCTGAGATTGTTCTCAGTCTGCTCATTGCCTGTGTACAGACATGAATGTCTGTGCACAGAGATGATGTAGCAGAGCTGAGATTGTTCTCAGTCTGCTTATTCCCTGTGCATAGACATCTATATTTATGCACAGGGGATGTAGCAGAGAGGACATCGCGTTTTGGACTGCGTCGGACGGAAGAGGATTTTTTTAATTAAAGATGGAGTCCCTAATGGCTTTTTTTTTTATTTCTAATAAAAAATTTTCCTTGTGTTGTGTTTTTTTTAAAACAATTTAATAGAAATTCATGGCGGTCATGTCTAATATTGGCATGACCGCCATAAATTTCGGGCTTAGGGCCAGCTGATAATACAAAGCTGGCCCTAACCTCTTTATTACCCAGTGTGCCATCGCTACCAGGGCCGCTGGAAGAGCGGGGTTCAGCGCCAGAGGATGGCGCTTCAATGAACGCGCCATCTTCTGGGGCGGCTGCGGGCTGCAATTTGCAGCGGGGGGTGCCCAGAAAGCTTGGGCATCCCTGCGCTGCGGATTCCAGCCCCCAGCTGCTTAGCTGTACCTGGCTAGACATAGAAATTGCGCGGAGCCCCACGCATTTTTTTTTTATTATTTCATGAATTTCAGAGTCAGAGTCTCAGAGTCAGAATCTCAGAATTTCATGAAATAATTAAAAAAAAATGCGTGGGGCTCCGCGCAATTTCTATGTCTAGCCAGGTACAGCTAAGCAGCTGGTGGCTGGAATCCGCAGCGCAGGGATGCCCAAGCTTTCTGGGCACCCCCCGCTGCAAATTGCAGCCCGCAGCCGCCCCAGAAGATGGCGCGTTCATTGAAGCGCCATCCTCTGGCGCTGAACCCTGCTCTTCCAGCGGCCCTGGTAGCGATGGCACGCTGGGTAATAAAGAGGTTAGGGCCAGCTTTGTATTATCAGCTGGCCCTAAGCCCGAAATTTATGGCGGTCACGCCAATATTAGACATGACCGCCATGAATTTCTATTAAATTGTTTTAAAAAAAACACAACACAAGGAAAATTTTTTATTAGAAATAAAAAAAAAAGCCATTAGGGACTCCATCTTTAATTAAAAAAATTCTCTTCCGTCCGACGCAGTCCAAAACGCGATGTCCTCTCTGCTACATCCCCTGTGCATAAATATAGATGTCTATGCACAGGGAATAAGCAGACTGAGAACAATCTCAGCTCTGCTACATCATCTCTGTGCACAGACATTCATGTCTGTACACAGGCAATGAGCAGACTGAGAACAATCTCAGCTCTGCTACATCATCTCTGTGCACAGACATTCATGTCTGTACACAGGGAATGAGCAGACTGAGAACAATCTCAGCTCTGCTACATCAGGCAGCAGGCAGGCTCTAGGACCGTGGAGCTGGCAGCCAGAACACAGAGAAGACAGGATCTTATCTGTGCGAGTCAGCGATTACTTACAAAGTAAACTAGTCCAATGCAAATAAATGACAAAACTAGGATTGCTTCAGGCTGAAGCTTCCGAGACACATCTGCGAGTTGTAAACCTCACACTACTCGCTATTACTCGCTTCCCCATTCATTAACATTGGACTCGCTAGACTCGCAACGAGTAGCGAGTCCTGGGCTCGGACTCGCTAGAGTCAAGCGATTCCGAGTAATTTAGGATTCGCCCATCACTAGTGAGCAGTTCTTACACTGCACATACACTTCCCACAAACAGTTTAGACCCATTGCACCCTTGTCTACCCCTTTTCATTTAGATAGGTGGGACTTTGTCTCTCTACAGGAAGTGAGGACATCTCTTCATCTCTCTACAGGAAGTGAGGACATCTCTTCATCTCTCTACAGGAAGTGAGAACATCTCTTCATCTCTCTACAGGAAGTGAGGACATCTCTTCTTCACTCCACAGGAAGTGAGGACATCTCTTCATCTCTCCACAGGAAGTGAGGACATCTCTTCATCTCTCCGCAAGAAGTGAGGACATCTCTTCATCTCTCTACAGGAAGTGAGGACATCTCTTCATCTCTGTCCAGGAAGTGAGGACATCTCTTCATCTCTCTACAGGAAGTGAGGACATCTCTTCATCTCTCTACAGGAAGTGAGGACATCTCTTCATCACTCCACAGGAAGTGAGGGCATCTCTTCATCTCTCTACAGGAAGTGAGGACATCTCTTCATCTCTCTACAGGAAGTGAGGGCATCTCTTCATCTCTCCACAGGAAATGAGGGCATCTCTTCATCTCTGTACAGGAAGTGAGGACATCGCTTCATCTCTCCACAGGAAGTGAGGGCATCTCTTCATCTCTGTACAGGAAGTGAGGACATCTCTTCATCTCTCTACAGGAAGTGAGGACATCTCTTCATCTCTCTACAGGAAGTGAGGACATCTCTTCATCTCTGTACAGGAAGTGAGGACATCTCTTCATCTCTGTACAGGAAGTGAGAAGATCTCTTCATCTCTCTACAGGAAGTGAGGACATCTCTTCATCTCTCTACAGGAAGTGAGGACATCTCTTCATCTCTCTACAGAAGTGAGGACATCTCTTCATCTCTTACAGGAAGTGAGGACATCTCTTCATCTCCTCACAGGAAGTGAGGACATCTCTTCATCTCTCTACAGGAAGTGAGGACATCTCTTCATCTCTCTACAGGAAGTGAGGACATCTCTTCATTCTCTACAGGAAGTGAGGACATCTCTTCATCTCTCTACAAGAATGAGGACATCTCTTCATTCTCTACAGGAAGTGAGGAGATCTCTTCATCTCTCTACAGGAAGTGAGGAACATCTCTTCATCTCTGTACAGAAGTGAGGACATCTCTTCATCTCTCTACAAGAAGTAGGACATCTCTTCATCTCTCTACAAGAAGTAAGGACATCTCTTCATCTCTCTACAGGAAGTGAGGACATCTCTTCATCTCTCTACAGAAGTAAGGACATCTCTTCATCTCTCTACAGGAAGTAAGGACATCTCTTCATCTCTCTACAGGAAGAAGTAAGGACATCTCTTCATCTCTGTACAGGAAGTAAGGACATCTCTTCATCTCTGTACAGGAAGTAAGGACATCTTTCATCTCTGAACAGGAAGTGAGAAAATCTCTTCATCTCTGTACAGGAAGTAAGGACATCTCTTCATCTCTCTAGAAGAAGTGAGGACATCTCTTCATCTCTCTACAAGAAGTAAGGACATCTCTTCATCTCTGTACAGGGAGTGAGGACATCTCTTCATCTCTCTACAGGAAGTAAGGACATTCTTCATCTCTCTACAGGAAGTGAGGACATCTCTTCATCTCTCTACAGGAAGTGAGGACATCTCTTCATCTCTCTACAGGAAGTGAGGACATCTCTTCATCTCTGTACAGGAAGAGAGGACGTCTCTTCATCTCTGTACAGGAAGTGAGGACATCTCTTCATCTCTCTACAGGAAGTGAAGACATCTCTTCATCTCTCTACAGGAAGAGAGGACGTCTCTTCATCTCTGTACAGGAAGTGAGGACATCTCTTCATCTCTCTCTACAGGAAGTGAGGACATCTCTTCATCTCTCTACAGGAAGTGAGGACATCTCTTCATCTCTCTACAGGAAGTGAGGACAACTCTTCATCTCTCTACAGGAAGTGAGGACATCTCTTCATCTCTCTACAGGAAGTGAGGACAACTCTTCATCTCTCTACAGGAAGTGAGGACATCTCTTCATCTCTCTACAGGAAGTGAGGACATCTCTTCATCTCTCTACAGGAAGTGAGGACATCTCTTCATCTCTCAACAGGAAATGAGGACATCTCTTCATCTCTCTACAGGAAGTGAGGAGATCTTTTCATCTCTCTACAGGAAGTGAGGACATCTCTTCATCTCTGTACAAGAAGTGAGGACATCTCTTCATCGTCTCTACAAGAAGTAAGGACATCTCTTCATCTCTCTACAAGAAGTAAGGACATCTCTTCATCTCTCTACAGGAAGTAAGGACATCTCTTCATCTCTCTACAGGAAGTAAGAGGACATCTCTTCATCTCTCTACAAGAAGTAAGGACATCTCTTCATCTCTCTACAGGAAGTAAGGAACATCTCTTCATCTCTGTACAGGAAGTAAGGACATTTTCTTCAATCATCTTATCTAAGGAAGTGAGGACATCTCTTCATCTCTCTACAGGAAGTGAGGACATCTCTTCTTCTCTCTACAAGAAGTAAGGACATCTCTTCATCTCTCTACAGGAAGTAAGGACATCTCTTCATTCTCTCTACAAGAAGTAAGGACATCTCTTCATCTCTCTTACAGGAAGTGAGGACATCTCTTCATCTCTCTACAGGAAGTGAGGACATCTCTTCATCTCTGTACAGGAAGTAGAGAACATCTCTTCATCTCTCTACAGGAAGTGAGGACATCTCTTCATCTCTCTACAGGAAGTGAGGACATCTCTTCATCTCTGTACAGGAAGTGAGGACATCTGCTTCATCTCTTTACAGGAAGTGAGGATTACAAAGATCTCTTCATCTCTTACAAGAAGTAAGGACATCTCTTCATCTCTCTACAGGAAGTGAAGGATCTTATCTCTTACGATCTCTCTCATCTCAAAGAAGTAAGGACATCTCTTCATCTCTGTACAGGAAGTAAGGACATCTCTTCATCTCTGTACAGGAAGTAAGGACATCTCTTCATCTCTGTACAGGAAGTGAGAACATCTCTTCATACTCTGTACAGGAAGTAAGGGACATCTCTTCATCTCTCTACAAGAAGTAAGGACATCTCTTCATCTCTCTAAAAGGGAAGTAAGGACATCTCTTCATCTCTCATCGGTACACTTTAGGAAAGTGAGGACATCTCTTCATCTCTTACAGGAAGTAAGGACATCTCTTCATCTCTCTACAGGAAGTGAAGGACATCTCTTCTCTCTGTACAGGAAGTAGAGGACATCTCTTCATGATCTCTCTTCATCTACAGAAAGTGAGGACATCTCTTCTTCTCTGTACAGGAAGTAAGAGGACATCTCTTCATCTCTGTACAGGAAGTGAGGAATCTACTTCTAAGAGTAGACTCTCTTCATCTCTCTACAGGAAGTGAGGACATTCTTCTCGGAAGTGAGAAAATCTCTTCATCTCTATACAGGAAGTGAGGACATCTCTTCATCTCTCTACAAGGAAGTAAGGACATCTCTTCATCTCTCTACAGGAAGTGAGGACATACTCTTATCTCTCTACAAGAAATGAGGACATCTCTTCATCTCTCTACAGGATGAGAGTACTAAGGGGGGACATATCTTCATCTCTTACAAGAAGTGAGGACATCATCTCTTGCATCTACCTCTACAGAAGTAAGGACATCTCTTCATCTCTGTACAGGAAGTAAGGACATCTCTTCATCTCTGTACAGGAAGTAAGGACATCTCTTCATCTCTCTACAAGAAGTAGGACATCTCTTCATCTCTTACAGGAAGTAAGGACATCTCTTCATCTCTGTACAGGAAGTGAAGGACATCTCTTCATCTCTGTACAGGAAGTGAGGAACATCTCTTCATCTCTATACAGGAAGTGAGGACATCTCTTCTATCTCTACAAGAAGTAGGACATCTCTTCATCTCTCTACAGGAAGTAGGACATCTCTTCTCTCTCTACAAGAAGAGGACATCTCTTCATCTCTCTACAGGAAGTGAGGAATCTTTTCATCTCTCTACAGGAAGTGAGGACATCTCTTCATCTCTGTACAGGAAAGTGAGAACATCTCTTCATCTCTGTACAGAAAGTGAGGACATCTCTTCATCTCTCTACAGAAAGTGAGGACATCTCTTCATCTCTTACAGGAAGTGAGGACATCGCTTCATCTCTTTACAGGAAGTGAGGACATCTCTTCATCTCTCTACAAGAAGTAAGGACATCTCTTCATCTCTCTACAGGAAGTGAGGACATCTCTTCATCTCTCTACAGAAGTAGGACATCTCTTCATCTCTGTACAGGAAGTGAAGGACATCTCTTATTCTCGTACAGGCAGAGTGAGGAACTCTCATCCTGAGGAGTCGAAATCATTCAGTTCATCTCTGTACAGGAAGTAAGGACATCTCTTCATCTCTCTACAAGAAGTAAGGACATCTCTTCATCTCTCTACAAGAAGTAAGGACATCTCTTCATCTCTGTACAGGGAGTGAGGACATCTCTTCATCTCTCTACAAGAAGTAAGGACATCTCTTCATCTCTCTACAGGAAGTAAGGACATCTCTTCTTCTCTGTACAGGAAGTGAGGACATCTCTTCATCTCTCTACAAGAAGTGAGGACATCTCTTCTTCTCTCTACAGGAAGTGAGGACATCTCTTCATCTCTCTACAGGAAGTGAGGACATCTCTTCATCTCTCCACAGGAAGTGAGGACATCTCTTCATCTCTGTACAGGAAGTGAGGACATCGCTTCATCTCTGTACAGGAAGTGAGGACATCTCTTCATCTCTCTACAGGAAGTGAGGACATCGCTTCATCTCTGTACAGGAAGTGAGGACATCTCTTCATCTCTCTATAGGAAGTGGAGGTGGGACTTTGTCTCTGTATAGGAAGTGGAGGTGGGACTTTGTGTCTCTACAGGAAGTGGAGGTGGGACTTTGTCTCTCTACAGGAAGTGGAGGGGGACTTTGTGTCTCTACAGGAAGTGGAGGTGGGACTTTGTCTCTCTACAGGAAGTGGAGGTGGGACTTTGTCTCTCTACAGGAAGTGGAGGGAGGACTTTGTCTCTCTACAGGAAGTGAAGGTGCGACTTTATCTCTCTACAGGAATTGGGACTTTATCTCTCTACTGGAAGTGAAGGTGGGACTTTGTCTCTGTATAGGAAGTGGAGGTGGGACTTTGTCTCTCTATAGGAAGTGGAGGGGGGACTTTGTCTCTCTACAGGAAGTGGAGGGGGGACTTTGTGTATCTATAGGGAATGAGGACAGTTCTTAGTCTCTGCAGAAAGCATAAAGGGGGGACCTTTCTCCATAGGAAATAAGGTGCAAATTCTTCTCTCTACAGGAATTAGGGGTGGGACTTTGCAGAAAGTTTGTATCCTGTACCATCAAATTGAATAGCAAACATGATGCATACCTATGCCAACGACTGTGTACATCGAACATCTTCTCAAGGGTAACTATTAAGTGTAAGGAACCTCTATCATATCCACAATAGCAAAGGAATTTCTAGTGAAAAGTAAATCTGCTAAAATTCCAATTTGGCATTATCCTTGAATTCGGCCAGGAAATTAATTTTGCATAGAAATGATCTGATAAGAGTCAAATGTTCCTTTTTATACTCAGGAAACTCTCAACATCCCAAAGCATCATAAATGTAGAGAGAAAAAAATGTCATTCCCAACTCCGCTCACCCGTTCGGCCACAGCAGCCTGGTTCGGTCCCTCTTGCCAATTTTTTTCCATCTACACCCTACGCAATGTCCTCTTCTGTCATCTTGACCCAGTGTCAGGGCTTCCTGTGTTGAGTGAGCCTCTGACGTACTTTGTGCTAGGGCAGGTGAGTATTATTTTTCGCTTCTTACCCTTTTTTCAGGCCTTAACAACTCAGCTGGTGCTTGTGCTGCTTGGGGACCTGATATTATGACTGTAAGAGGTCTACTTGAAATGCCCAGTATGGTTGGTTTATCGGGGGACAAAAGAGGTGGGGAAGTGCTTTATGAGAAGCACCTGGTGGTCTAGTTTAGAGGTGTGGGGGGCCGCCTCTCACCTTATGAGGTTGTGCACCCCTGCACAACCTCGGTCTGTGGCACCGTTGTGTTGGATTGCCCGGTCCTGGCTCCTCCGCTGTCTCTCCCGGTCACGTGGGACGCCGGCCGGTCATGTGACTTGTGCATCAGACGATCCACGTCACAGCAGGTCCTTCAACCCTCATACGGTGTGCGGCAGCCAGCAGCTCACTCCACAACCCCGGAGGGTTGTTTAACAGATGCAGGAGATTTATGTTAACAGAGTTTGGGAGCGCTGGAGCAGCAAAGTATTTAGAAAGGAGTTTGAAGGTTGCAAACCTCTTTATTAAAATTATATACACCACGGCGCGTTTCCGTCTTCATTGGGGGGATTTATCTTCACCTGATGAAGACGGCTGTTTGCTGTGGAAACACGTCGTGGTGTATATAATTTTAATAAAAAGGTTTGCAACCTTCAAACTCTTTTCTAAATAGTTTGCTGCTCCAGCGCTCCCAAACTCTGCTAACATAAAACTATCCGGCACCAAAGTGATATGTTCCAAAGCTTTATTCCAATCCTTTATTCTTTATTCCAAATAATTCTTTGGTGTAAAAACGCAGGCAAACATTTTGGAGGTGGAGAGCTTGGTACAGCGAGGTCCCAGAACACCGGTTTACACGTTTCAGGCTTTGAGTGCCCCTTAGTCATAACCGAGGACAGATGAAAAGGAAGAACATATTTTTCTTTATTACTGACGGGTGCGCGGACACCCCGTTACATCTGGGTGCGCGGACACCCCGTTACATCTGGGTGCGCGGACACCCCGTTACATCTGGGTGCTTACCTTTTTCACAGGATTCAATGGAAAACGACATGAACAGCGTTCTGGCCATGCACAGTTCAAAAACCTGGTTTCGGCATCCGGTTCCAGCGGGATCCGTAGCTCACCAGATCCGGGTTACATAGAGCCACATTTCAATGTAACCTGAAGTGCCCTGAATCCGGGTGTTTGCAGTTTGTGACATGGACACCAAAATTGCAACATGTTACAATCTGGTCTCTGAAAAAAACGGCAATGTAGGGGCGTGGCCTCTCGGCGGCGACATCGCCCCTGTGTCGCCTAATGTAAAGGGGCGAGGGCGACGCCTTTTACTGGTCGCCTGGTTGGAGAGCAATGCTCTGAAACCAGGCGGCCGATCTGGGGCGATGTGTCCTCATCACCCCATGTAAAAGGCCGCCGGCGACCTGACGGGCTCCCATTGTCCTGCATCGCAGCTTGGGTTTTGAGACGGACGCCGCATGTCAGATCGCAGGCGCGGCGCTGGAGGTGTCGCCCCATGTAAATGGGGGATGGCGATGCTGGCGGGGGCCAAAAACGTGCGCGCTCCTGCCAGTCGCTGCCGACATCTCCAACCCCGTCGCCAGGTGTGACGGTACCTTTAGGCTAGCTTCACACCACAGTTTTGGGCTATCAAGTTCTGTCCGGTGCTTTGCAGGAAACACCGGACAGAATCTGATAGCCCCGGGTAGAACAGAACCGGAGGCCAAATATGCCCTCCGGTCCTGTTTTCTGCCGGAATCGGCAGATCGCAGGGTTCAGGAGCTATTCCTGCTGAAATGTCTGGAGCGCGGCTTGCGTGCAGCTAGCCGTGGTCCTGAAATCTCTGCAGGGGACAGCTTCAACACTAAGTGCAATTTTTTGTCAGATCCAACGCAATCCGGCGCCATAGACTCCCATGTTAGGGGGCGCCAGATCGCACCGGATCCAGGAGGATTTGGGAGGATCTGATTTGTTCAGATTTTTGCCCTGGAGAGAAAATCGCAGCAAGCTGTGATTTTGTGTCCGGGTGAAAAGCCCGCAATCTCCCGTATCCTCCCAGACAGATGGAAAATGGATGGCAAATAACTGGCATCCGGCTCCATCTGTCCCCAAAGGGATACATAGGGTTCAAACCGGACAGCCCCTGGATCCACAAAACCGTGGTGTGAAGCCGGCCATTGTTAACGGGTGAGACTTAGCCGAGCTCGGCAGTTGGCTCTCTCCACCATCCCATAGTCGGAGAATGGAGCGTTGGCGTGAATGTGCGGCACATTTCGGAGTTAGGATTGTAACACAGACGGCATAGAATGGTCAAGTATTGGCTAATCTATCTTCAATCTCCCGTAACGAGGATTCTGCACCGTAGAAGGATCTGAGCTCGGATTTTAAATTTTTAGTGATTTACCGATTTTGTCAAAATAATAATATTCAATCTTCTGTGAAATGTTCTGCCAATTACCACGTCTCCTTCTGTATCCCAGGAGTGCTTCAAATTGTCTGTCAAATTTTTAGAATTTCTTGTGCACTTTGATCGTAAAAAGTCGGGATTTGGTGCCAGGCCTCCTGTTCTTGGCGGTTGAGCGCCACAGAAGATTTACCGCCTCAATCTCTACCTCTTTATTGGTGTTATACTGGAGAGGGAGATAGCTCTGTCAACGGAAACACTAAGAACATCTCAGCGGATGATGCATCTGCGGGAAGCGATCAAATAAATAGTCCTGGGCTCTGACAGATGTTTAACAACACAGGAGAAAACTGCGGAAACTTCCAACACCGCGCATAATTCCTAATGCCAGCAGACACCCCCGGACGAACAAAGTGACAATTATCTTCATCCTCCGCTTTTATTGATACATTTTGTCTTGTTTTTTTATTTTTAGGAACGGCTAAAAATCTCTCACTTGGTATTCAAATAGGAAATAGACATTGCAAACATGGAACTGTCGTCTATTAGGTAGAAGATAAAGGAAGAAATATTGTCGAATGTCTAAGGAGCTTCTGGTTGGTTCTCCCAAAGAGAGGGAACAGCTCATCATCCGGGGTCTCGAAAGCAAAGTCTGTCTTCAATTTAAAGGGGGCTGGCTGTAGTTTAAAGTCACCTCCGATCTGTAGAGGTTACATACAAGACTATACATGCTGCCCGACCTCGGAGACTATTAGTGACAACCCGTAAGAGTGGTCACACGTCTTATCTTTGCTGCACCTGCAGGAGTCAGTGCTTGGGCCCACCAGGCAATCCTCCGGTCCTCCGGTGGGCCAGTCCAGCCACATGTATTTCCAGTTGTGTAGAGAAATTGCCGTAGAATTGCCCGTAATGGCTGAATTGCAATCAGTGCAGAATTCAGACATGGCAGCTTTTCAGCATTCATTTCGTTGTAAAACCCTAAAAATCTGTGACTCCCTCCAATCTTGGGTTTAACGGCTCCTTTTCTTGCCCTCATCTCCATAGAGTATACAGTCTCTTATGTCTGCCTGTACATGAAGAGATTGGCTGACATCATGTTATAATATTTAAGCCAGCCCCTTTCTCTATCACAACCAATGTGTAGGTCTGGAGAAAGACTTGCAGCACTCCAAGTTCTCAGTGTGAAAAGAACTTTCTTTATTAGGACAGGCACAAACATGCAACGTTTCAAGTCACAAAGACTTTTCCTCAGGCAACCAATGTGTAGATAGAGGAGGCTGGCTTAGCTATTGAATTGATCAATCAGCCATCCTCCTCCTCCATCAAGGCCAATGTATAGATAGTGGAGGAGGCTGGCTTAGCTATTGAATTGATCAATCAGCCATCCTCCTCCTCCATTAAGGCCAATGTATAGATGCAGGAGGAGGCTGGCTTAGCTATTGAATTGATCAATGAGCCATCCTCCTCCTCCGTCAAGGCCAATATATAGATAGTGGAGGAGGCTGGCTTAGCTATTGAATTGATCAATCAGCCATCCTCCTCCTCCATTAAGGCCAATGTATAGATACAGGAGGAGGCTGGCTTAGCTATTGAATTGATCAATCAGGCATCCTCCTCCTTCATCAAGGCCAATGTATAGAAAGTGGAGGAGGCTGGCTTAGCTATTGAATTGATCAATCAGCCATCCTCCTCCTCCATCAAGGCCAATGTATAGATAGTGGAGAAGACTGGCTTAGCTATTGAATTGATCAATCAGCCATTCTCCTCCTCCATCAAGGCCAATGTATAGATAGTGGAGGAGGCTGGCTTAGCTATTGAATTGATCAATCAGCCATCCTCCTCCATCAAGGCCAATGTATAGATAGTGGAGGAGGCTGGCTTAGCTATTGAATTGATCAATCAGCCATCCTCCTCCATCAAGGCCAATGGTTAGATAGAGGAGGAGGGTGGCTTAGCTAGTGAATTGATCAATCAGCCATCCTCTTCCTCCATCAAGGCCAATGTATAGATAGAGGAGGAGGCTGGCTTAGCTATTGAATTGATCAATCAGGCATCCTCCTCCTTCATCAAGGCCAATGTATAGAAAGTGGAGGAGGCTGGCTTAGCTATTGAATTGATCAATCAGCCATCCTCCTCCTCCATCAAGGCCAATGTATAGATAGTGGAGAAGACTGGCTTAGCTATTGAATTGATCAATCAGCCATTCTCCTCCTCCATCAAGGCCAATGTATAGATAGTGGAGGAGGCTGGCTTAGCTATTGAATTGATCAATCAGCCATCCTCCTCCATCAAGGCCAATGTATAGATAGTGGAGGAGGCTGGCTTAGCTATTGAATTGATCAATCAGCCATCCTCCTCCATCAAGGCCAATGGTTAGATAGAGGAGGAGGGTGGCTTAGCTAGTGAATTGATCAATCAGCCATCCTCTTCCTCCATCAAGGCCAATGTATAGATAGAGGAGGAGGCTGGCTTAGCTATTGAATTGATCAATCAGCCATCCTCTTCCTCCATCAAGGCCAATATATAGATAGAGGAGGAGGCTGGCCTAGTTATTGAATTGATCAATCAGCCATCCTCCTCTTCCATCAAGGCCAATGTATAGATAGTGGAGGAGGCTGGCTTAGCTATTGAATTGATCAATCAGCCATCCTCCTCCTCCATCAAGGCCAATATATAGATAGAGGAGGAGGCTGGCCTAGCTATTGAATTGATCAATCAGCCATCCTCCTCTTCCATCAAGGCCAATGTATAGATAGTGGAGGAGGCTGGCTTAGCTATTGAATTGATCAATCAGCCATCCTCCTCCTCCATCAAGGCCAATATATAGATAGAGGAGGAGGCTGGCCTAGCTATTGAATTGATCAATCAGCCATCCTCCTCCCATCAAGGCCAATGTATAGATAGTGGAGGAGGCTGGCTTAGCTATTGAATTGATCAATCAGCCATCCTCCTCCTTCAAGGCCAATGTATAGATAGTGGAGGAGGCTGGCTTAGCTATTGAATTGATCAATCAGCCATCCTCCTCCTCCATCAAGGCCAATGTATAGATACAGGAGGAGGTGGCTTAGCTAGTGAATTGATCAATCAGCCATCCTCTTCCTCCATCAAGGCCAATGTATAGATAGAGGAGGAGGCTGGCTTAGCTATTGAATTGATCAATCAGCCATCCTCTTCCTCCATCAAGGCCAATATATAGATAGAGGAGGAGGCTGGCCTAGTTATTGAATTGATCAATCAGCCATCCTCCTCTTCCATCAAGGCCAATGTATAGATAGAGGAGGAGGCTGGCCTAGCTATTGAATTGATCAATCAGCCATCCTCCTCCTCCATCAATGCCAAAATATAGAGAGAGGAGGAGGCTGGCCTAGCTATTGAATTGATCAATCAGCCATCCTCCTCCTCCATCAAGGCCAATGTATAGATAGTGGAGGAGGCTGGCTTAGCTATTGAATTGATCAATCAGCCATTCTCCTCCATCAAGGCCAATGTATAGATAGTGGAGGAGGCTGGCTTAGCTATTGAATTGATCAGCCATGCCCCTTGACTATCACCACCAATGTATAGGTAGAGGAGATTGGCTTAGCTATTGAATTTATCAGTCATCCATCCCCCTTCTTACAGCCAACACATAGTTTTATAATTCACTTACATCTGCATTTAAAAAATTGGTCCGATTTTCATGCAGAAAATTTGGATGAGTGAAATCCCTTTGGTATCCATTTTCTCAGCAGACATTGTTCTGCAATCATTTACTACTGGATGGTAATGTTTCCAGAAAAATTGAACGACGTATGGATAATCCATGTCCTCTCCATTGTTTTTCTCCCGCCATTGGGAGTCTTTTCTGATATACGCGTCCATATACAGCATGCTGTGATTTTTTACTCAGGTCAAAAGCAGCTGAAGAAAAACTCACAAATCAGCACTGCCTCATTGAATAACATTGAGCATTGATTTTTTTTTTATCACATCGCACTTAGCATATTTATATGCAGATATGAGTGAACCCTTAGGCTTAGCCATTACATTGGACAGTCAGCCAGCCCCCTCCATATGAAGCACACGTTTCTGGCCTAAATCTTTTCTGTTGAGCACAGGAACAGTAAGGAAACTCCCAAAACCCAGACAGGAGGGGATACATACAGTCATGGCCGAACGGGTTGGTACCTTGAAATTGTTCCAGAAAATGAAGTATTTCTCCCAGAAAATTATTGCAATTTATCATGTCTTCAGGCAGCATATTTCAGCTAGCTTGTAGCCTTACTCAGGATCTCATAAAATTGATGGCTCATTTCTAAATTTGTGGGCAACAACTTTGTTTCCAGCATGTGACGCTCGTTCACACTCACCTGTGGCAAGTATCAGGTGTGGGCAATATGAAAATCAGACCATAAAAAGGAGAAGTTGTCTCAATTTTTGCATTGAGTGTCTGTATGCCACACGAAGCCTGGAGGACAGATAGAGAAGAAGAGAACTGTCTGAGGACTTGAGAACCAAAATCATTGAAAAATATCAAAATTCTCCAGATTACAAGTCCATCTCAAGAGTACTTGATGTTCCTTTGTCCAAGGTGCGCAATATAATCAAGAAGATTACAACCCATGGCACTGTAGCTAATCTCCCTGGATGCAGACAGCAGAGAAAAATTGAAGAAAGGTTGTAACACAGGATAGTCTGGATGGTGGATAAGCCCCAATCAAGTTCCAAAGAAATTCCCTTTGTGGACATTTCAAGGGTGCCAACACTTTTGGCCTTGACTGTATAATACACCTGAGTAAGTAACGCTGTCGACACACTTCTCTTACCTGTCGGCTCCTTCATGGCAGCTCCATACACACACCGTGAATGGACAGGTCTTTCAATAGACACTGTAAATGCAGAGGATACCTTGAAGGAACAAAGGGTTGGGCAGATTGAAATTCAACATGTCCCATCCTCCTGCCTAAGGAATATTAGGACCCCCATGCATTAAACAGTCCTGCCAGATCCAGTGGGTCCAACCAACATTCATCCACAGGGTATAAGCACCTACCTTTCTTTTAACACAGCCAGTTGGAGTAGACATCTGTTCTGATCCACATAGAGCATCACAACTAATTAAAAACTTAACTAATTAAAAATCAGAACTGTGCTGTACATTATACTGCTCCCCATGTTGAACAGACTAGTTCTTGACCCATTCCTTATTTTGCTATATATTTGCTGGTTGTCTTATGGTCGGAAATCTGATAAATAGCCAAAAGAACAATACAAATCAGTAGTGTGCTGTACAATATACTGCTGCTCCACGTTGCACAGACTGTTCTTGACCTATTTTTTATTTATTTGCTTGTTATCGTCATAAAACTGAAAAATGGTCAAAAGCACTATTTAAATATGTCACGTGCCCACTTCTCAGCAAGTGACTTGGGGTTGCGCCTGCAAGGGTTAATTTATCTCCTCTCACTTAGTCCAGCACTGAAACTCTGTCCTATGCTAAAAGGGAGCGTAAATCACACACAGACCGCCGCGCACCCCACTTCCCACACGCTACCACCACTCACCGGATTTAGGGCGATGGGTCCTCCTAAACTAAGACTATCAGACAATCAACAGGATCACACACTCTCTAAGGTTATGGGTTCTTTAGAGCTACAAGGTTCAAACTTATTAAAGTTTTAATCTTTAATAGAAAAGGTACAGTGCTTACAGTAAAAAAGATATAAAAATAGAAATAAAAAGTGACATACAAATATGCAAAACAGTTATAAAATAAAAGGGAGAAACTTATAGAAATATCTAAACTTTGCAGTCCAATGTTATTCTGCTTCTCCTGAGAGTGGATGGATTCATGGATCAGAGTCTGCTCGGCTGCCCCCAACCTGTGAAAGAACTCTTGGCTTGCGTCAGTTCTTATAGGGCTTGGTGTGAGGTCAGATTTCTAGACCAGCCTTCCATTTTAATATTCTAATTCTGGGACTATGGTTGGAGCCCTCGCTAATTTAGCCATGCATACATTATTTTTTAAATGCTCTTTTGTCTTAACCCATTCTATTTCCTACAGTAAATACAACTGTCAGGCTGTGCTAGGTCCCATTTCCTGGAGTCTGTTGAAGCTCACTAGAGGTGTGAATTGTTTATAATTGCTGTGTTGGCAGAATGGGCCCTGAGGGGAAACTAAAGACCCTGTGAAGGAAAGCCAGCTTTGTGCTCAGATAACATAGGTTGTGACCTTTGTCTAGTGATACAGAATTTAACCATTAACTGCTGGGTGTCCCTTCTCTCAGATACATATTTCACTACAAAGTCAGTACTGTGATATACAATATACTGCTTCTCCATGTTGCACAGACTTGTTCTTGACCAATTTGTCTTGTATGGACTGCTCTGCATTAGTTTATATTAGTTTATTTGTGTTGGCACCTCAAGGGTTAACATCAGTGGCTGTAGCTCTGTAGTATTAGCTGTCCATGGTATTAGCTGGCTGTGGCTCTGCAGTACTAGTTAGCTGCTGCTGTGTGTATCAGGGAGTGTGGTTGTCCACTCCCTTAGCCTTTAAGTAATCCCATGACCTACTACATGGTGTCGCTGAAAGAGTTCAGTCTTTACTCTGACCTTGATCTGTTTGGACGCTTTAAGAGAGTTATCTTGTGGAGAATTGCTGTTTTTATCTCTGGGTGAAGGTGACGGGGTGCTATCCCAGGGCTGTTCAGGAGCAGAGCAAGGGTGGCAGCCCAGACAACCTCACCTTTAGAGGTAACTCTGGGAACAGAGTCAGCTAGGGAACCCCAGCTACTTCTATTCCCCTCATCCGCTGTAGCCACCCGTTACACAATCCCTTATTCTTTTTTATCAATTTGCTCATTTTCTTATGGTTAAAAAATTGATAAATAGCCAAAGGCACAAAGAGTACTGTGCTGCACAATATACTGCCTCTCTATGATGCACAGACTTGTTCTTGACCCATCCCACTCTTAACCAGGAAGTATATGGAAAATATTTTGGATGGAAGAGGGGAAAAGTGTAAGAGTTAGAGAGGGGGGTTCTGATGTGGAGGAATGTGTCTTTATCCCCTGGGAATGGGAACAATGGATGGATGGATATTAGCCAGTGATGGTGGTTTTATGACTTGCTCTTTCCCGGTGTCCCAGGAGGAGAATTCCAGCAGCTTTCAGTCCCAGTATGGCGGCTCCTCACCTCGCTTTACTTCTGCTACATAACGGTTATTACCAGCACTTGGAAGCCGGAGAAACAAGTTCTTCCTGATTATATTACCGCAATCCACCGTCCATTTAGCTAATGAAAGCTTTTACTTCCTCCTATTCTCTGTAGGAATTATAATAACCTATTTCTCACTGACTAAATGATTTTTTTTTTTCAGACGGCATAATGAATGTGAGGTCGGTCCCGGGCAGCGGGTCTTGTTCCATAGACACATTTATTGGTAATTTGTTGTAATTATGTGACACGTGTTTTACATGGTATTATGTTAAATGATGTGAAGCATAATGCAACGTGCCGGAGAAATATGAGGCCGGTTCTATTATTAAAGGGAGAGCGAGGATTAAATGTATCACCGGCCAAGCCCGATGTAATTAAAAGTGTGAGCAAAGAATAAACAAAGCGGGAGAGGGGGCGACGAAAGAGAGTGACACAAGGTCAATAGGTTTTCTTTGGATTTGAGGAGCTCATTAGCAAAAAGAAAGGTTCTAGAATAATGGCGGCCAAATAAGAGATTGACTCTAATTGAAGATGAAGACCCATAAGTAGATGTGGCACTCCACTGGTCGGGACGCCACGTAGGGTACTGCACCCATAAAAGAGTGTGTAGTATCCCTGTGACTAGGGAATAGGGATGCTGCATGAAGGACCCTCACACAACACATCCACACACACACCCTAGGTAGGGGACCGTAGGTGGACCCGCTTCAAGGAGGACCCAGTCCCATGGGAGGAGTGAAAGGGTAGAAAAGTGTGTGGGTGGGAGGAGAGAGAGGCCAGTCAGCACAGAGCTCCAGTGGGGAGTGAGGAGTGCGGGAAGGCAGAGAGGTCGTCGGGAAGGAAGGGGATCCTAAGAGCACCAGGTAGCGCGGTGCGCCTGATTCCGGAGCCGGTACGTCTACCGACTGGAGTGATCTGTCCCGGAACGGAGGACTGGCTCTGAGCACGGTGCTGGTGTCTATGTGGTGCCCCACGTAGTCAGGAGTCACAGAGGGGTATTGCACCCGTAATAGAGGTGTAATTTCCCCAGCTGCAAGTGGACCCTATGTTGGTGGGTGGGACCCATTCCCAGCACTCCCACATTAGCATAGTGGTGGTAGGTTACCCGGGAGGGGATATATTCACCTCAAGGGGGAACAAGAGAAAGAAGGCTAGTTGGAGGAGGAGAGGAGTCGGGACAGCTGAAAAGAGTGTGGAACGAGGCGGAAGGGTAACCCAGACAGTTTCAAGCTGATCCAGAGGGAAGAAGATGGGATCTTGAGGAGATTCTGAAAGAGGGTGCCTGACGTGAGAAGTCCGGGCCCCAGAGAGAAAGGGAGAACCCCAGAGTGGAGCGACCATACTCCAGGGAATACTCCAGTCCACCATGGGAACGCCGGGCCCGAGGATCCAGCCAGAGTTCATCTTTGCAGTCGGCAACCGGCTGCTGTGGTCAGTATATCGCCACAGCACCCTGCCAGACGGAGTGGTCTGCCTGCTTCCTCACAATGAGAGAGAAGACTTCCAATACTACCTAAGTGGAGCCATTGGGTATAGGCCCATCCTAAGCGGGGAAGAAAGGACACAGGTTCATCAACTAAGGTACACCACGGGTTCCACCATACAACCTGGGATCCACTTGCAGCCACCCGTAGAGTTACCTGTTATTATAACATCTTGCTGAACTGTGAACTTTGTGTGAAGCTGCTACAAGTTGACAGTAAAGTACCCGGGAGAAAGTGACTTTGCCTGTGTGTGGTTTTCTCCATCATCCTGCTTGTTTACAGGAACGTTGCCCCGGAGTTACAGCCGTACCTGTAGGGGGCTTTGCAATCTCAGCCGCAATACCATCTACCTCCACTGGACTGTGGCGGCGCTGGTGACTCATCACCAGGTACTACAGGTGGCATCACGTGACAAAAACTCTTATCCCCTGTAAATAACCCCTTTTTGAAGTGTCACCCAGACCACGGGATCAGGCGCTGCCACCCGTGACATCCTTAGAACAACCACCGAGCCTGATACCCGAGTACCCCAGGGCCTGGGGCTCGACATCTACTCTCGAGCCGTCGAACCGGAGGCCTGAGTTTCTAGAGGAAGTCGCGGCCAACCCCCGACGTATCCAGAAAAAGGCACCGTATAGAGTCTGGGGGACCCGGAGAAGAGTCCTCCACCGAGAGATTTGTGGGAGCTGGCTTTACGCTCTGCACACAGGAGTGCTGATGGAGACAGGAGAGAGCACAGGAAAGGACAGGACAGGAACAGCAGGCATTCTACAGGGTCCTGAGTAAAGCATCCTGATTCCTACTGACTACCCAGGCTAGGCAGACCCGAAAAGACTGTGTTATTGGTGAACTGCCAGTAAACTTGTAAAGAGTAAAAAGACTGTGTGGCGTCCTTTACTATCTCCACGTGTGGAGCCGCCGACTGCTGCAGGGAGAAGGACAAGTGACCAGGCCTGGTCAAGGGACCTGGCAAGAGGCTCCGTGACATCCCCCGTCAACTGCAATGTCTGGGACTGGGTACTCCAAGGCCCTGGTGCAGGTCATATATTCAGACCCCAAGACAGACCCCTTGATTAGTTTAGACTAAAGAACTAATCCTAAAATCACATTTTAGACTAAAATCCATAAATATATTCAGACTCAAAACCACACCCCTAAATTGATTCAGACTAAAGAACTAATCCCAGATCAAATCACACCTTAAACCAAACCTATAAGTATATTCAGACCCCCATGCTGGACCATTAAATTCATTAATACAGAACTAATCCAAGACCAAATCACAATTTAGACCAAACCTATTAGTATATTCAGACCCCCAAGCCAGACCCCTAAATTAGTTTAGACTAAACAAATAACCCAGATACAAATCACATGTTAGACCTAAAGCATAAATGTTTTCAGACCCCCAAACCGGGCCCCTAAATTAAGTAATACTACAGAACTGTGTCGCCCGGGGCAGTGGGGACTCGGGTGTCCGGGCCCTTTTCCACTGTGGTCGGGGGAATGTCACTGGTAACCTGCCCGGACCCGTGGCCCCGGAGACCGAAGTTTTGAAAAAGGGGGGGGGGGTATATGTACAGGGGAATAAAGTTTATAAAGTTTGTCGTGACGCCACCCGCAGCTTCTGGTAATTGAGCACCAGCGCCTCTTCAGACCTCCGGAGGGTGGTGGTATAGCGGCCTTGATGGTACAGCTCCCTGCAGGTGGAGCTAACCTCCCGGGGCAGGGATGCACCGGTGATGATAGGGGTGCTGGTGATAGATGGATGGACGGCAGGAACACGGTTTAGCGGAGAGACAAAGACACGGAGACTTGTTCACTCTACCCGGGTACTTTACTGGAACAATGTAGATAGTAATACAGTTCACAGCAGGTAACAGTCTCTGGACAAAATAGCTGGCCGGGTAGTCACAACGGGCTGCAAAGTCTCTGGGAGTCTCCTGTGGAATGCCTGATTGGATCTGCCCTTTGTCCTGCTCTTAATACCTGCCTTGAGGTGCCCACTTTGTGCCAGGCCCGTTGTAGATGGGAATCCTTGTGTGACAATTCCTCTGGACAGGGTGTCGGGGTCGGTAAACGGTCCGCAACCTCCGGTGTTCTCGGTGATTGGCTGAACTCCCTCGCCGTCTTCGGAACCGGTGCTCTGGTAAAACAGACCAGGGTTCCCTCCTGAGTATGGGCGCTCATGGGGGTCCCTCCTTTTGTCTGGGCTGCTCGCTTCATTCTCTACGGGATCCCTGTTCTCCGTCTTCCCTCAGTGCCGACTCAATCTCACTGTGTGTCTTCCCTCCTCTGCCATCTGCCTAAGTGGGTGTGTGTGTGGGAGTGCTAGGATAGGAGCCTCCTAAAGAGCATTTACATTCCGTTGTGACAAGGGTAACCGCACACTCATCTATGGGTGCAGTACCTCAACTGTGATGCCTGACCAGTTGGGGCGCCACAGAACTAATCCCAGATCAATTCACATTTTAATCCAAACCCATAAATATATGCGGACCCCCAAATCAAACCCCAAAATTAGTTAAAATTGAAGAACTAATCCCAAAACAAATCACCTTTTGGACCAGACCCATAAATATATTCAGATCCCCAAACCAGACCCCTAAATTAGTTTAGACTATAGAACCATCCCAAATCAAATCAAACCTCAGACGTGAACCATAAATATATTCAGACCCCGTACATTTATTCAGATTACAGGGCTAACCCCAGATCAAATCACACCTTTGGCCAAACCCATAAATATATTGAGATCCCCAAGACAGACCCCTAAATTAATATTGACTACAGAACTAATCCCAAATCAAATCGGACATGAAATTAGACCCATAGGGCCCAGAACCAGAAAAAAGTCATATTACATAAGTCATCCTTATTTATATAGCGCCAACATATTCCACAGCGCTTCACAATTCAGAGGGTATACAATACCATAATATGATAAAACACGACATAATACAAAAACAATACAGTTATCAGAAAATACTATACAATACAATAAACAATACAATATAATTAAAAGCATAATACAATATAATACAATATAATACAAAGCATAATACAGTACAATAATTAGAGCAAAATAATGACAGCCCTGCTCATAAGAGCTTACAATCTAACAATGAGGTGGGGGTGACACAAAGTACAGGGGCTTATTTACAATGATGGTATAATCATAGAGGAGATGGGAACAGATAGGAGCGGTATAAGTGGCCACCAACCATTATTTGTGATCCACTTGAGACTGGTGGAGCGGATAGGCTATGTCTAGATTACTTTGACTAGGCATCATGTCAGGCCATCCTAAAAAGATGAGTTTTTATGGATCTTCTGAAACTATGTAAATTGTGGATACACCTAATTTGTTGGGGTAGAGCATTTCAGAGAATTGGTGCAGCTCGGGAAAAGTCTTGGAGACGGGAGTGGGAGATTCGGATTAATGTAAAAGTGTGTCTGAAGTCACTTCCAGAAGGAAGAGAACGGGTGGGGTGAAAGACAGAGATGAGGGAGGAGATGTAGGGGGGTGCTGCACTGTGAAGAGCTTTGTGGGGGAGAACAGGCAATTTGAATTGGATCCTATAGTGTATGTACAGCCAGTGCAGTGACTCACATAGAGCAGAAGCGCCTGAGTAACAGTTAGCCAGATAGGTGATCCTGGCTGCTGCATTAAGGATGGACTGGAGAGGGGAGAGTCTAGTGCGGCGGAGGCCAATTAAAAGAGAGTTACAATAGTCAAGGCGGGAGTGAATCAGGGCCACAATGAGGGTTTATGTGGTTTCCAAAGTGAGAAAGGGGCGAATTCTAGAGATGTTCTTCAGGTGCAAGCGGCAAGAGTGGGTGAGATATTGTATATATGGGGTGAATGAAAGATCAGAGTCAAACATTACACCCAGACAGCGAGCCTGATGACTAGGCGTTATTGTGGTGCTGCACACAGAGAGAGATGTCATATTTAGGGAGGTTAGTGGAGGGCGGGAGCAGAAGAAGTTCACTTTTGGAAAGGTTGAGTTTCAGGTAGAGAGTGGACATGATATTGGAGACTGCGGTTAGACAGTTATTGGTGTTCTGTATTAGAGCGGGAGTAAGGTCAGGGGCTGAAGTGTATAGTTGTGTGTCATCAGCATAGAGATGGTACTGAAAGCCAAATCTGCTGATGGTCTGTCCAGTCGGGGCTGTGTAGAGAGAGAAGAGGTCCAAGGACTGAACCCTGAGGGACCCCAACAGTGAGAGGAAGAGGGGAGGAAGTGGAGCCAGTGAATGATACACTGAAAGAGCGGTCAGAAAGATAGGAGGAGAGCCAGGAGAGAGCAGTGTCCTTGATGCCAATGGAGTGCAGCATGGAGAGTAGGAGATGGTGGTCAACAGTGTCAAAGGTTGTAGAGAGATCAAGAAGGATAAGCAGAGAGTGGTCATTTTTACGTTTTGAGGTTAGAAGGTCGTTGGTCACTTTGATGAGGGCAGTTTCTGTAGAGTGAAGGGGGGCGGAAACCAGACTGTAAAGGGTCCAGAAAAGAGTGAGTGGAGAGGTAATGGGTGAGGCGGGAGTAGACCAGGCGCTCCAGGAGTTTAGAGATGAAGGGGAGATTGGAGACTGGTCTGTAGTTATTTGTGCAGGATGGGTTGAGAGAGGTTTTCTTTAATAATGGAGTAATGATAGAGTGTTTGAAGGAGGAGGGGAAGATGCCAGAAGAGAGGGAGAGATTGAAGATTGTGGTTAGGTGAGTGGTGACCACCAGAGAAAGAGACTGGAGTAGGAGTGAGGGGATGGGGTCAGCAGTGCATGTGGTGGGACGAGAGGAAGAGAGGAGCCTGGAGACTTCTTCTGTGACTGGGTCGAATATGGAGAGCGAACCGGAGGAAATGCGGGGAGAGGTAGAGGTAACAGCAATTTGAGGTTGGGAGTTTTTTTCCTGACGGATGTTTTCTATTTTCTCTGTGAAGTAAGAGGCCAGATCATCAGCACAGAGGTCAGTGATGGGGCAGATCATCAGCACAGAGGTCAGTGATGGGGGCAGATCATCAGCACAGAGGTCAGTGATGGGGGCCTGCACCTTAGGACTGAGGAGAGAGTGAAAGGTGTCAAAGAGTTTTTTTGGGTTGTTGGATAGTGAGGAGACCACTGTGGTTAAGTAGGTCTGTTTGGCGAGATGAAGGGCAGAGTTGTAAATTATTAGCATAAATGTATAGTGGGTGAAGTTTTCTGGTGTGCAGATTTTCCTCCATAGACTTTCAGCACTCCTAGAGCATCGCTGGAGGAATCGAGTTTGCAGTGTGAGCCAGGGCTGTTTCACTCTGTGTATGAAGCTAGCATAGAACTACTAGCACAGTAGTTGCAGTGCCCAATGTCCAGGCATAGCCATAGTGTCTCCAAAAAGTAGCTAATGTATGGACAGAGAACGCTGGGTCATCCTATTCTCAACCTGTTTCTAGTTCATCACCCTGTCGAGGATCAGTTTGGTCCACATCCTTTCGTTGCCTCTGGCCTCTCACCGCGCGACATTGAAGAGGAACGTGAGGAGGTATCGTCTGTTCATGGCCAAATATTTGAAAACCCACGGACAGAAGAAACCCACTTTCATCCACATGATGTACCGGGTGAAGAGGTGGAGGCTGATGGTGATGACACACAATTGCCATCTGGCCAGCCGGCAATATCAACATGGAAGGAGGATGACATGGGCGACGAGGTGGTCGATGATGAGACCACTGGCACGCATATGTGGCGCCCTCTGGCTAGGCGCCACAGGGAGGTATTGCAGTATGACAATCAAATGTGATATCTCTGTAAGATGGGTCAGCTCTCCACAGGTAAAGTCAATCCCCGGAGCAGTGTGTAATGTCTATGTACAGGGTACAGGGTAACGGACGCAAGTAACAGACAGACTCACTGTTTTGTAGTTTTCTCAGTCCTTTACAGGAGCAGATGGTAAAAGCTGTTGACGGAGTCTTGAGAGCAACTTGGGGTTAGTCTCACCCAACCGGGTCTTTGGCTCCCTTACTGCGCTTGTAATTTGGCTCCTGCTTTTGCGTAAGCTAAGCTGCCGGCCCTGTCTCTTCCTGTGAGGTACCGGTATGACAGGCAACTCAAGTCCTTACCTTTACTCTGTTCTCGGGTGTCAATGTCTCTGAACTCTGTACGTTGCTGTGTTTCTGGTGCAGTGTAGCCTCAGAATTTAGAATCCCCACTCTCCGGTGTTGACTGCCGGGATGTGAGACCCTGCAGTCTCTCGGACTCCGGTGTGAATTCTATATGCCTTTTCTCTGGGGTGAGCATGGAGTTGCTCAGCCTCCCAGGTGTGTTTCTTCCTCTCCTTTCCTCAGACCCTAGCCTTAGGCCTGGTGTTAGTCAGTGGACCTTGGGAAGAGCTTTGCACAGCTCCTTTACACCCAGGTCTTCTTCACAGTACTGCTCCGTACTGCACTAACTTGCTCCTACCAAAATCAGAATATATAGGGGAGCTCAGCCTGAATCCGGGCTTTGTTCTCCCCCTTCTGGCCTGGAGATGTTGGTGTTGTGTTTGTGTTGCCTGATGAGAATACCCTTTGTTGCTCTCTGGTGACACCACTACCCGGGGGCAGTGATGATGACACTGTGGCACTTTGACCCAGGGGTGCCACACACGCACATGGCTGACTACAGAGAATACAAACAGGCTGACTCTGATCGTATTTAACAAGAGTATTTAAGCCCTCCTGATGACAGAATCCCAACCTAAAGTCACCCAAAATGTTATTTTAGGCAACTGGTGACCCTCATTCCTTCATCAACCATAATGGGCTCTTGGGCTACTTTCTGGAGACACTATGGCTATGCCTGCACATTGGGCACTGCAAAACCTATGCTGGGAGACTGTGTGGTCGTGGACGATTGGGTGCTGCTAGAAGATTTCGTGGAGGCCTTCTCAGCCATACAAGACAGTATCTGCTCCTGCTCTTCTGGCTTCCAGACCCATTTACGGTCCAGACCGGGAAATTTTGCAGGAACATAGATGATGCATCAACCTTCTTCTGTCTCCCAGACTCTGTGCCTTGTCGGACACCGCTGACAACCCACGCCCACGTGTGTGTCCCTGTCCCTTCACAACAGCCTTTTTAGGAATTTGGGGTTTTTCTGACATAGCTGCAGATGTTCAGATGCAGATATTGGGGAACAAGGAGCAGTTAGTGCTTGGTGGAAGGGAGCTCTGCAGCCTAGTACTGATTTGTGTCCTACACACAGCGCCGCAACCGCACCAAAAAAATTGCCCTGAGGTTTAAGGCGATATATTATGCAAAACCAGTCACCACACAACACAGCGGTGCTGGCTGCGGGTCACATGTGCAGTACCGGGCGTGCTACTCAGTGTGAACACAGCACAGCAACGGCACAAATATTGGCCTGCAGGGGTAAATGTCACCCCAAAAATAGCTGTGAAAGCTGTCACTACTCCCTGACCTTATACTCTGAGAAGAGGTGAAGTATTGCTGACTGTACTATGTGTACTGTAACGCTCCTGCCTGATCCCTGCACTACAGTCACCGAGTACTACAATACTGGGAGCGCTCACAAGAGATTTTGGTCAATCACTTTGCTCAGCAGCTCTGCCAAGGTAGACAGCATGAGCGGATGAGATCAGTCACTGGATGCAGCACTGTTGATGTGACATCATCGATGCAGTGTTGTTGATGTGACATCATCGATGCAGTGTTGTTGATGTGACATCATCGATGCAGTGTTGTTGATATGATATCATCGATGCAGTGTTGTTGATGTGACAGCATCGATGTAACGCTGTTTATGTGACATCATTGATGCAGCGCTGTTGATGTGACATCATCGATGCAGCATTGTTGATGTGACATCATTGATACTGCGCTGTTTATGTGACATCATCGAGGCAGCACTGTTTATGTGACATCATTGATTCATAACTGTTTATATGACATCATCGATGCAGCGCTGTTTATGTGATTCATAGCTGTTTATATGACATAATCGATGCAATGCTGTTGATGGGACATGCAGCGCTATTTATGGGACATCATCGATGCAGGGCTGTTGATGTGACATCATTGATGCAGTGCTGTTGATGTGACATCATTGATGCAGCTCTGTTGATGTAACATCGTATATGTAATGCTGTTGATGTGACATCATCGATGCAGCGCTGTTGATGTGACATAATCGATGCAGCATTGTTGATGTAACATCATTGATACTGTGCTGTTTATGTGACATCATCGAGGCAGCGCTGTTTATGTGACATCATTGATTCATAACTGTTTATATCACATCATCGATGCAGTGCTGTTGATGTGACATCATTGATGCAGGTCTGTTGATGTAACATCGTATATGTAGTGCTGTTGATGTGACATCATTGATGCAGTGCTGTTGATGTAACATCATTGATGCAGCACTGTTTAAGTGACATCATATATGTAGCGCTGTTGATGTGACATCATTGATGCAGTGCTGTTGATGTGACATCATTGATGCAGTGCTGTTGATGTGACATCATTGATGCAGTGCTGTTGATGTGACATCATTGATGCAGGGCTGTTGATGTGACATCATTGATGCTGTGCTGTTTATGTGACATCATATATACAGTGCTGTTTATGTGACATCATTGATACAGCGCTGTTGATGTGACATCATCGATGCAGCGCTGTTTATATGCAGCACTGTTTATGTGACATCATATATGTAGCGCTGTTGATGTGACATCATTGATGCAGTGCTGTTGATGTGACATCATTGATGCAGGGCTGTTGATGTGACATCATTGATGCTGTGCTGTTTATGTGACATCATATATATACAGTGCTGTTTATGTAACATCATTGATACTGTGCTGTTTATGTGACATCATCGAGGCAGCGCTGTTTATGTGACATCATTGATTCATAACTGTTTATATCACATCATCGATGCAGCGCTGTTTATGTGACATCATTGATTCATAACTGTTTATATCACATCATCGATGCAGTGCTGTTGATGTGACATCATTGATGCAGCTCTGTTGATGTAACATCGTATATGCAGTGCTGTTGATGTGACATCATTGATGCAGCTCTGTTGATGTAACATCGTATATGCAGTGCTGTTGATGTGACATCATTGATGCAGCTCTGTTGATGTAACATCGTATATGTAGTGCTGTTGATGTAACATCATTGATGCAGCACTGTTTAAGTGACATCATATATGTAGCGCTGTTGATGTGACATCATTGATGCAGTGCTGTTGATGTGACATCATTGATGCAGGGCTGTTGATGTGACATCATTGATGCTGTGCTGTTTATGTGACATCATATATACAGTGCTGTTTATGTGACATCATTGATACAGCGCTGTTGATGTGACATCATCGATGCAGCGCTGTTTATATGCAGCACTGTTGATGTGACATCATTGATGCCGTACTGTTTATGTGACATCATATATGCAGTGCTGTTGATGTGACATCATCGATGCAGCGCTGTTTATAAGCAGCACTGTTTATGTGACATCATATATGCAGCGCTGTTGATGTGACATCATTGATGCCGTGCTGTTTATGTGACATCATATATGCAGTGCTGTTGATGTGACATCATCGATGCAGCGCTGTTTATATGCAGCACTGTTTATGTGACATCATATATGCAGCGCTGTTGATGTGACATCATTGATGCCGTGCTGTTTATGTGACATCATATATGCAGTGCTGTTCATGTGACATCATCGATGCAGCCTAACAACAGAGACCCCGGACTCTGACGGAGAGGACTTTGCAAGAGTAAGTAAAGATCAATCTATTTATTTTTCAACAGAACTTGGTCTATGGAAAGTTTATCGAACAGGGACAACCCCTTTAATTATCCCTTAATTGGTCATTACCATAAGTGGTCTCAGACTTACGAGTCTCAGAATTTACTGATTCTGTCACCATTCTGGTTTTGTCTGACTTTGAAGGGAACCTTGAAATAAATTTGGCAGAAAATACTCGTTATTTAAATATCAAAGTCTCCGCTCTATATACAAAATACTTTGTGTATCAGAGAATGAAGAGGAACAGTTGTAGTGATCTATTGTTGGACACAAAGTAAAAAAATCTCCAAGGAATCCACTGGAATCCACTGGAAGAAAATCCAATCGGTAAGAAGAGACAGCGTCTGAGGGGAAAAAGGAGTCCAAGAGTCTATCTGCCCTATCAAAGGGTAACAACGTTCTCTTTCAGTGAAAGTCTTCATACAGAGGCTTGACAGACATCTGTCTGGGAAGATTTAGTGAATCCTGCTTTGAGCAGAGGGTTGGACCAGATGACCCAGGAGGTCGCTTAACACAATGACCCAGGAGGTCCCTTCACACAATGACCCGGGAGGCCCCTTCACGTGATGATCCATGAGGTCTCTTCACATGATGACCCAAGAGGTCCCTTCACACGATGACCCAGGAGGTCCCTTCACAAGATGACCCAGGAGGTTCCTTCACACAATGACCCAGGAGGTCCCTTCACATGATGACCCAGGAGGTCCCTTCACATGATGACCCAGGAGATCCCTTCACATGATGACCCAGGAGATCCCTTCACATGATGACCCAGGAGGTTCCTTCACACAATGACCCAGGAGGTCCCTTCACATGATGACCCAGGAGATCCCTTCACATGATGACCCAGGAGGTCCCTTCAGACAATGACCCAGGAGGTCCCTTCACACAATGACCCAGGAGGTCCCTTCACACAATGACTCAGGAGGTCCCTTCACACGATGACCCAGGAGGTCCCTTCACATAATGACCCAGGAGGTCCCTTCACACAATGACCCAGGAGGTCCCTTCACATGATGACCCAGGAGGTCCCTTCACACGATGACTCAGGAGGTCCCTTCACATGATGACCCAGGACGTCCCTTCACACGATGACCCAGGAGGACCCTTCACACAATGACCCAGGAGATCCCTTCACATGATGACCCAGGAGGTCCCTTCACACGATGATCCATGAGGTCCCTTAACACAATGACCCAGGAGGTCCCTTAACACAATGACCCAGGAGGTCCCTTCACGCGATGATCCATGAGGTCTCTTCACACGATGACCCAGGAGGTCTCTTCACATGATGACCCATGAGGTCTCTTCACACCTTCACAAAAAGACCCAGGAAGTCCCTTCACATGATGACTCAGGAGGTCCCTTCACATGATGACCCAAGAGGTTCGGTCACACAATAAGACAGGAGGTTCGGTCACACAATGACCCAGGAGGTCCCTTCACATGATGACACTTCACACAATGACCCAGGAGGTTTCTTCACACAATGACCCTTCACACAATGACCCAGGAGGTCCCTTCCCAGGAGGTCCTTTCACATGACCCAGGAGGCCCCTTCCAACGCTACCATTCTATGATTCTATGGTTAACATGAAAATACCTAGTTGTACAATTAGCTGTATACACAACATCCCAAACTACCTGCAAAGTTAATTTTTATTTTTACTATAACATCATTAGAGCCCACAAAATAAAAGGGAGACCCATAAATATTTCCACCTTGATTTATGATCTGAATAGAAAACCTAAAAATTGTTAAAGAAAAATGTGCGTCCAACGTGAGCCCGGTGTTATCATGTGGAGCCATGGCGGTTCCTGCAGCTGATTCTGTTGTGTTTGGTTCCAGGTGGAGCAGGCGGTCGGGTCGGCTGCGGGTTCATCCATCAATTCTTCGACATATTTATTTTTTACTTCAATTAAAAGTCACTAATTATGGAGTCGGAGATAGTTATAGAAAGATAAATAATTACATTGGATTTATTACCGCTTTTTCACAAGTATGGAGCTGACGTGGCGGAACGTGGATTTCCCGTCATCCAACATAATGTACAATGGTGAACAACAAAGCTTGTGAAAAGTAGTTGTGTCTTGGTGTAGATGGACGGTCATCTTCAGAGTAGATGGATGGTTGTCCTTATCGTAGAGGAATGGTCGTCCTTGGAGTAGATGGATGGTTGTCCTCGGTGTAGATGGTCTGTCATCCTTAGAGTGGATTTACGGTCATCCTTGGTGTAGATGGATGGTCATCCTCTGTGTAGCAGGATGGTCATCTTTGGAGTGGATGCTTGGTTATTCTTGGAGTAGATTGATGGTCATCCTCGGTGTAGATCGATGGTCATCTATGGTGGAGATGGACGGTTCTCTTAGCAGTAGATGGATAGTTGTTCTCAGAGTAGTTGGACAGTCGTCCTCTGTTTAGATTGATGGTCACACTCGGTGTATATGGACGTCCTTAGCGTAGATGAACGGTTGTCCTCAATGTGGATGGATGGTCATCCTCAGTTTTCTATGGACGGTCATCCTCAGTGTAGATAGATGGTCATCCTTGTAGTAGATGGATGACCATCCTGAGACTAGATTGACTGCCTTCCTCAGTGTAGATGGACGGTTGTCCTAAAGTGTATATAGGGGGTTGTCCTCGGAGTAGATGGTCGTCCTTGGTGTAGATAGATGGTTGTCCTTGGTCTAGATGGATGGTCGTTCCTGGTGTAGATGGACGGTCCTCCTCGAAGTAGATGGACTATCATCTTCGGAGTAGATGAATGGTCCTCCTCGGAGTAGATGGATGGTTGTCCCTGGTGTAGATGGACGTTTATTCTCAGTGTAGATGAATGGTCATCTTTGGAGTAGATGGGCGGTCAGTGTTGATTTTTTCATTTTTACATATCCATTTGTTCCTCATCTGTTCCCAAGAGCCATCAATTTTTTAGTTTTTTTAGTTTTCCATTGACATAACCATGGTAGGCAAGTTGTAGTTTTCAGCAAAATCATTAATTTACCATATAATGTACTGAAAAATGGCCCAAAAAAAACTGCACGAAAAATGAAACATACAGAGAGGTGCCCTTGTGTGTACCTGGTGGTTCAATGGGGATTTTTGGGGGCGGAACTCATGTTTTATGTGATTCCTTTTTGGGCTACATACAATGTTCCAATCGCTTCTTATTATATTATTTGTTAGAGAAAACTTGGTAATTGTGGTGTATAGGGTAATTAACCTATCCTTTAATATATTGGGGTTTTATGTCCTTATCTCAGAACTATTTGCACTGATCCCTTCAATTCTTGATACATTGTTTATCTGAGTGTTTTGTGACATTACCTGGACACTACATGCACTACTTATCTGGGTATTCTGTGCATTCATCTGGTTATTGCATGTAATATCCATATAACCCTGTTCGTAAGACTATGTAGATCATGTGGTTCATGACTATGCACGTTTTAGAGATGGCTGTTCTAGGTCAATGTGACTGCATAATTGTGAGCGATGCAATCTAGTACACCGCAGGGGGCTGATGCAATCTACAATTAGCAGGTATTCCACATATTAGCATAAAAAATGGGATAGTCTCACATGAAACAATGACTCATGTCGCTTGATTTGCAGAACAAAGGAATAGTATGTCTGGCATATTTAAGAATATTTCACACCCGCACAAGAGTCCAGATGCTGAGTTGTCACATTTTAGGGATTTGATCCACAATCTCCCTGAACACATTTCAACCCTGCTTGTAAGTAAGACTATATGCAGGGGCGTAACTACAATAGGTGCAGGGGTTGCGATCACACCCGGGCCCTGCAGCCTAGGGGGGCCCCAAAAGTCCCTTTAGCCCATAGAAAAAGACTAATACTACTAAAGATTTGCAATAATTGTTGGAGCTTTCGCATCGGGGCCCTGAGGCCTGAAGTTACGCCACTGACTATATGGATCATGACTATGCACATTTCAGTCAATCTGACTGTATAACTGTACTCTGAATCTAGTCTAGTACACCGCAGGGGTCTAATACAATCCACAATCAGCAGTCACTCCACAAATTAGCAGACAAGAGGGGGCGCCGGACAGTCTGACATGAAACAATGTCCCTTGACTTGCAGAACAAAGGAATAGTATGTCTGGCATAATTAAGAATAATTCAGGCCCACTCAAGAAGCCAGATGCTGAGTCATCACATGTGACTCAGGACATTTTAGGGATGAAATCCACCATCTCTGTGAACTCATTGCCAGAAAATACAAAATAACAAAATATAGGATCAAACAAACAATCCATTCATCCACCAATGCACAACAAATCATCAATGAACCTTGGGGTATTGACTTGTCTATCTTTTCATTTCACAATATCAGATACAAAGATTTGGCCAAGAAAGTACAAAACTACAAAATATAAGATCAACCAAAGAATTGATTCATCCCCCAATACGTGCAACATGCCGGGATGTCCCAAACAGATCATCGATGTATCTTGACCATATTTCCACATGACAATAGCAGATATAAAGACTTGGCCAAGTTTAGAGATTTCTCATTCTTGTGACTTCTGTATTAAGCAATTAAGTTGACCATCCTGGAAAATAATGTCTGGGTCAATATCCCAAGGGCCCCATCCCCCCCTGCAATGTTATCTGTAGAATTAGATAAGCCATGGCTTTCTATGGATTTGCCCTTTGATACGTTCATTTTTGGATGTTTCTCCTTTATTTCTGGGTACAGGTGTCTCAGTAGAACACTGTGCACCAAACAAGGCGCAGAATATAAAAAAAAAGCAATTTTCATAAAAATTGAAAACACCAGATAAAAATACCATTCCTAATGTGTCCTATCAGCATTTAGATTGCTTTTGCTCTATCTGAATGTCTGTATATTGCATAGTGGAATTTAGTGCAGTCATGATAATAATATTCCGGCACAATGCAGGAGATAATTAGTACAACGGCAGAATACCAGGGCACAGAGACTCGCAGATTAGTGCGTCTTCAAAAAAAGTCATAATTAGATGCTAATTTTTCTGGTCATTAAGTGTTTACAGGAACAAAGGAGCGGAGTATTATCTGGATATTTAATTCTCTGGATATTCGCATGATGGCGGGACGCTAAACCCCGGGGGAGGGGAGGAGATGGATTAAAAGTTCTCAATATTTGGAATATGTTTTTTTCTTTTTTTTTTAGTTTTAAAGATAAAGTTTCTGGCTAATGTACAATGTTACTTTTTAGGTTATTAAAGGGAGGGTATTTAGGATTCCCCATTAGCCCCCTCTCCCCTTTACCCATTCATTTATTCCTATAAAGATCCCTTATCAGGAGTGTTAATCTAAAAATGATTAAAGGGAATCATCTGAGGTCAGCATACCCTGATTACAACAATGTGTCACTTACTGGGCTGCTTGCTGCCGTTTTGATAAAAGCCCTGTTTTCTTGATTGGCTGCTTCCTGTGTATGCTCTGCGTTGTCAACAGCCAATCAGTGTTGGGGGTAGGGTTATACACAGATTACACCAGGATTACCTGGCACATAATACCTATTACTGCAGTGCTAACCTTCTGTTTATAAGTCACTGATTGTACTGAAACTACAGCCTAGAAAGTAACACATTGCTGGAATCAGCATCTCTGCCCCTAAATTATGCTTTTTATATACAATTAAATTGTGGGATTTAAAAATGTTCCAGCACTCCGACCATAGGAAAGAGGAGAATACCATAGTTTTGACATTAAATTTGTGATTGGAAAATGGTAAGTGTCAGTTGAAGGGCATTGCTGGGAAGTGAAAATTGAAATAATTAAAAGAAAGTGTGGGGTCCACCCAGTCTTGATAACCAACCAAGATAAAGCAGACAACTGTGAGTTGGTATTATCAGTCTGGGAAGGTGCATGGTTATTTGGACTTTCCCAGCCTAAATATATCAGCCCGTAGCCATCCCAGAAATGACACATTCCATCCTGATGCTTTACACTGGCTTTCTGATTGCCTTATGCAGAGGCAATCAGTGTAGTTGTTTTGGAGGTTGATGTCAGCTGTGTAGTGTCAGCAAGGTTGGGGGTTAGTAATGGAGAGGTGTATAACAGACATCCCCATTACTAACCCGGTAAGTGTACAGGTAAAAAAACACTCATGGGGGAAAATAGTTTATTTTGCTAAAGACTGTCAGCTGTGTAGTGTCAGCTGGTATCAAGTGGGGTTAGTAATGGAGAGGGGTCTATGAGATACACCCATTACTAACCCAGTAAGTCTACAGTATAAAAACACGCAGAGAAAAAAATGGTTATTTTACTATAGAATGGCAGCTGTATAGTGTCGGCTGGTGTCAAGTGGGGTTAGTAATGGAAAAGGGTCTATACGACACCCCCATTACTAACCCAGTAAGTCTACAGTTAAAAAATGCACAGAGGAAAAAATAGTTATTTTACTAAAGACTGTCAGCTGTGTAGTGTCAGCTGTCATCAAGACCTGTTGTGGTTGCCATTGGGGTAATATTTTTGGGGTTGATCTCAGCAGTGTAGTGTCAGCTGTCATCAAGCTTTGGTGTTAATAATGGACAGGCATCTGTCACACTCCCCACTACTAACCCAGTATGTGTACAGGTAAAAAGTGCATACACATGAAAACATAGTTTATTTTACTAAAGACTCCCCTACACTTTACCTTGTTCACCAATTTTTTATCAAAAGTCTTGCAATGAATCTCCGATGTAATCAACGATCCATGACTGCAACTCTGGACGGTGAATAGTAGTGAAGTTCACAAGTGCCGCATACAAGTGCCAACACTATGAGCCCGTGTCAAAGGTAGGGAGGTACCAGTATGTGAAAGGTCATGAAGGGGTCAAAACAAAGTGTTCCGTGAAGGGATTCTTTCCCTTTTTTATAGTTTTAGTTATACAAAAAAGCAAGTAAATTGGATGTCTGAAGGAGTCAACACTTCACCGGTTAGGAAATAAGACGTCTTTCCTCCATCATGTTCCTCTGTAGTTTTGGTGCCTAATTGTAATATTTTTTGGGTTGATGTCAGCTGTGCAGTGTCAGCTGTCATCAAGCCCTGGTGTGGTGGCCATCGGGGTAATATTTTTTGGGTTGATGTCAGCTGTGCAGTGTTAGCTGTCATCAAGCCCTAGTGTGGTGGCCATCGGAGTAATATTTTTGGGGTTCATGGCAGCTGTGTAGTGTCAGCTGTCATCAAGCCCTAGTGTGTTGGCCATCGGAGTAATATTTTTGGGGTTGATCTCAGCTGTGTAGTGTCAGCTGTCATCAAGCCCTAGTGTGGTGGCCATCGGGGTAATATTTTTGGAGTTCATGGCAGCTGTGTAGTGTCAGCTGTCATCAAGCTCTGGTGTTAGTAATGGACAGGCATCTGTCATACCCCCCATTACTAACCAGTAAGTGTACAGTTAAAAAAATGCACACACAAGAAAAAAATTTTTTATTTTACTAAAGACTCTCCCACACTTTCCCTCGTTCACCAATTTACAATCAAAAATGTTGCAATAAATCTCTGACGCAATCCATGATCCACCACTGCAACTCTGGACGGTGGATAGCAGTAAAGCTCACAAGTGCCGCATACTGATGACAACGCTCTTCAGAGCCGCCGCCTTAACGCTATGCCCCCATGTTTAAGGTAGCGAGGTACCAGTACGTGAAAGGTGATGAAGGGGTCAAAATAATGTGATCCTTTCCTTTTCTTATAGTTTTAGTTATACGAAAAAAAGCAAGTAAACTGGATGCCTGAAGGAGGCTTCACTTCGCCGGGTAGGAAATGAGCAGACGTCTTTCCTCCATCATGTTCCTCTGTAGTTTTGGTGCCTAATTGTAATATTTTTTGGGTTGATGTCAGCTGTGCAGTGTCAGCTGTCATCAAGCCCTGGTGTGGTGGCCATCGGGGTAATATTTTTTGGGTTGATGTCAGCTGTGCAGTGTTAGCTGTCATCAAGCCCTAGTGTGGTGGCCATCGGGGTAATATTTTTGGAGTTCATGGCAGCTGTGTAGTGTCAGCTGTCATCAAGCCCTAGTGTGGTGGCCATCGGGGTAATATTTTTGGAGTTCATGGCAGCTGTGTAGTGTCAGCTGTCATCAAGCCCTAGTGTGTTGGCCATCGGAGTAATATTTTTGGGGTTGATCTCAGCTGTGTAGTGTCAGCTGTCATCAAGCCCTAGTGTGGTGGCCATCGGGGTAATATTTTTGGAGTTCATGGCAGCTGTGTAGTGTCAGCTGTCATCAAGCTCTGGTGTTAGTAATGGACAGGCATCTGTCAGACCCCCCACTACTAACCCAGTAAGTGTACAGTTAAAAAAATGCACACACAAGAAAAAATAGTTTATTTTACTAAAGACTCCCCCACACTTTCCCTCGTTCACCAATTTTTAATCAAAAATGTTGCAATAAATCTCTGACGCAATCCATGATCCACCAATGCAACTCTGGATGGTGGATAGCAGTAAAACTCACAAGTGCCGCATACTGATGACAACGCTCTTCAGAGCCGCCGCCTTAACGCTATGCCCCCATGTTTAAGGTAGCGAGGTACCAGTACGTGAAAGGTGATGAAGGGGTCAAAATAATGTGATCCTTTCCTTTTCTTATAGTTTTAGTTATACGAAAAAAAGCAAGTAAACTGGATGTCTGAAGGAGGCTTCACTTCACCGGGTAGGAAATGAGCAGACGTCTTTCCTCCATCATGTTCCTCTGTAGTTTTGGTGCCTAATTGTAATATTTTTTGGGTTGATGTCAGCTGTGCATTGTCAGCTGTCATCAAGCCCTGGTGTGGTGGCCATCGGGGTAATATTTTTTGGGTTAATGTCAGCTGTGCAGTGTTAGCTGTCATCAAGCCCTAGTGTGGTGGCCATCGGGGTAATATTTTTGGAGTTCATGGCAGCTGTGTAGTGTCAGCTGTCATCAAGCCCTAATGTGTTGGCCATCGGGGTAATATTTTTGGGGTTGATCTCAGCTGTGTAGTGTCAGCTGTCATCAAGCCATAGTGTGGTGGCCATCGGGGTAATATTTTTGGAGTTCATGGCAGCTGTGTAGTGTCAGCTGTCATCAAGCTCTGGTGTTAGTAATGGACAGGCATCTGTCAGACCCCCCACTACTAACCCAGTAAGTGTACAGTTAAAAAAATGCACACACAAGAAAAAATAGTTTATTTTACTAAAGACTCCCCCACACTTTCCTCGTTCACCAATTTTTAATAAAAAATGTTGCAATAAATCTCTGACGCAATCCATGATCCACCACTGCAACGCTGGACGGTGGATAGCAGTAAAGCTCACAAGTGCCGCATACTTATGACAACGCTCTTCAGAGCCGCCGCCTTAACGCTATGCGCTCACGTCAAAGGTAGCAAGGTACCGGTACGGTACGTGAAAGGTGATTAAGGGGGTCAAAATAATGTGTTCCCTGAAGGCATCCTTTCCCTTTCTTATAGTTTTAGTTATACAAAAAAGCAAGTAAACTGGATGCCTGAAGGAGGCTTCACTTCGCCGGGTAGGAAATGAGCAGACGTCTTCCCTCCATCACGTTCCTCTGCAGCTTTGGTGCCTAATTGTAATATTTTAAACTCTGGTTACCATGAAACTGATTATTCAAATCTCTGAACCGCGGTGAAAGGAGAAAGGCAGGAAATTGTCATTTCAGAGTTGCTGCAATTTACTGGATCCGGAGAATTTGCAGATGTGTCACTTTTTTTTTCTCCCTCTCTCTCTATTCTTTTCATATGCAAAAACACAGTAATTTAAATCAATCGAATTAACTGCAGATCCAGGAGGCGATGCAAAAAGCAACAGCGAAAAATGTGTAGAAAAAAAGAGCAAATGCAGTGAAGGAGAAAGACAAAATAAGAAACATTTACAAAGACTATGGCCGCGTTCACACAATGCATTCATCACAATTCATTTTTGTTTCTGCAATTTTCTAAAAATACCAAAAAATGCAATATTGTGTGATGACCATTGAGCTTTAATGCAGAATGTCAATACTTTGTGATTTTACGCAGTTTTTTCTCCAGTGAGATCAAAAATAGGCTAGAAACAAAAAAAATTGTCCTACACTGCCTCCACAGGCGAAAGGGAGTATTACACATTGTATATTCACATGGATGGGTTGACCATGTAAAGCCAGACAGGACTGATCCTACAGAGCAAAAGACGCAGGGGCATAACCAGGGGGCCAACAGGAATTTCACCTGCATGTATGTCCTTGGATGAACATCCAGCTGAAATGTATCATGGCTCATAGATTTGCTTGGCCAATCAGAGGGTGGCAGCAGACTTCGGTTTGCCAGTGACGGGCGGTACATGACAGTGACGTCATGTGGTGCTCATACCAGCACGCAGAAGTCAGCTGCCGGCTTTTGTGCCGGATATAGAAGAAAACGCTGCACGTCGTGGGGGCTGGGAGTAGGGCCCAGTATGGAGATGATTATACTAGGATCGGGGACACTATTAAAACACAATGGGGGATATCATTATAGGACAAATTATATTATTACAGAATGGGGGCCCAGGGCATGGGACATTATTACACAATAGGAGCCAGGATTGGGGACATTATAAGTAAAAGATAGGGGCCAAGACAGGCGACATTATTACAGGATGGAGGATATTATTACAGGATAGGGGCCAGGAAGGGGAACATTATAAAAGAAAGGGGCCAATGAAATGGACATTATTATAGGATGGGAGACGTCATTATATGACAACGGATATTATTACAAGACCAGGAACAGGACAGAGGACAATATTACTGGATGGGGAACATCATTATATAACAAGGGATATTATTTCAGGACCGGGTACAGGGCAGAGGACATTATTACAGGATGGGACCCAATATAATAGAATGGAAAGCATTATTACAGAATGTAGGCCAGGATGGAGGACACTATTTGTTAATAGGGACCAAGAAGGGGGATATTACAAAAGATTGGGAACAATCTAAATAACAGGGTCCAAGACAGGAGCCATTATTAAAGGATGGAGGACATTAATACAGGATAGGGGTCAGGAAGGGGACATTAGTACAGGCTGGAGGACATTATTGCTGGATAGGGGTCAAGAAGGAAACATTACAAATAAAGGGGCCAAGGACAGGGGACATTATTACAGGATGGAGGACATTATTACAGGATAGGGGCCATGAAGCAGTGCATTATAAATGAAAGGGGCCAGGACAAGGGACACTATTACAGGATGAGTGACATTATTACACAATATGGGCTAAAGAGGGAACATTACAAAAGAAAGCGGGCAGGACAGGGGACATGATTACAGGACGGAGGACATTATTACACTACAGAAGCCAAGATGGAGGACATTCTTTCAGTATCATTGTCAGATTGACACATTTTGCCACGAAGCCCATGGTATGGTAGCTACACCTCTTTAGAGACACAAAAGTCTGACTACTGGATAACCACATCCTCACTTGGGTGCAGTATCCTTTCTGGTGTCCAGACTCACTCTGTATGAATATTGATCTTGTGCAGATTATATAGGTCCACCAGGGTCTTCTCCGAATCTATATAGGTCCACCAGGGTCTTCTACAAATCTAGATAGGTCCACCAGGGTCTTCTCCAGGCCTAGATAGGTCCACCAGGTCTTCTCTAAGCCTAGATAGGTCCACCTGGGTCTTCTCTGAGCCTAGAATAATTACACCATGATGTTCACCAAACTTTGATAGGTCCTTCAGGATCTACTCTAAGCCTAGATAATTCCACCAGGATCTTCTACAAGCCTAGATAGATCCACCAAGGTTTTTCCCAAGCCTAGATATGTCCACCAAGGATTTCTTCAAGCCTAGATAGGTCCACAAGGGTCTTCCCCAAGACTAAATAGGTCTACCAGGGTATTCTCCAAGCCTAGATATGTCCACCAGGGTCTTCTACAAGCCAGATAGACAAACCAGGGTATTTTGCAAATATAGATAGGTCTATCAAGGTCTTCTCCAAGCCAGGATAGGTCCACCAGGTTCTTCTCCAAGCCTAGATAGGTCCCACTGGATCGCCGTTATCTTGATAGTATCAATCCATCGGGTTGCTGGTCTTCCTCTTCTCTTCATTCCTTCTATTCTTCTGACCATGTTGTCCTTCTCCAGTGATTTTTCTCTTCTTATGATGTGTAGACAAGTCGTAGCTTGGTGATCTTCTCTTCCAGTGACATGTCTGGGTTGATTTGTTCCAGTATTGATGTGTTTTCTCTTCTTGCCATCCATGGTATTGATAACATCCTTCAGCTCCACATTATAAAGGCGTTGATTCTTCTTCTGTCTTGTTCCTCTATCATCCAGGTGTCACATCCATATATTACTAGGTATACTCCAGACTATGTACGAGCCGTGTCTTCATCACCAGTGAAATGTTACTACAGAATAGACCAGACTATGTACGAGCCGTGTCTTCATCACCAGTGAAATGTTACTACAGAATAGACCAGACTATGTACGAGCCGTGTCTTCATCACCAGTGAAATGTTACTACAGAACAGACCAGACTATGTACGAGCCGTGTCTTCATCACCAGTGAAATGTTACTACAGAACAGACCAGACTATGTACGAGCTGTGTCTTCATCACCAGTGATATGTTACTACAGAACAGACCAGACTATGTACGAGCCGTGTCTTCATCACCAGTGATATGTTACTACAGAACAGACCAGACTATGTACGAGCCGTGTCTTCATCACCAGTGAAATGTTACTACAGAACATACCAGACTATGTACGAGCCGTGTCTTCATCACCAGTGAAATGTTTCTACAGAACAGACCAGACTATGTACGAGCCGTGTCTGCATCACCAGTGAAATGTTCCTACAGAACAGACCAGACTATGTACGAGCCATGTCTGCATCACCAGTGAAATGTTCCTACAGAACAGACCAGACTATGTACGAGCCGTGTCTTCATCACCAGTGAAATGTTACTACAGAACAGACCAGACTATGTACGAGCCATGTCTTCATCACCAGTGAGATGTTACTACAGAACAGACCAGACTATGTATGAGCCGTGTCTTCATCACCAGTGAAACGTTCCTTGATGTGAAGACCTCGTCCAGTGACTTCATTGTGGATTTGCCCATAGGAAAACGTGGCCAAACCCATCAAAACGTTTTGTCACCCTTTTATGTGACTTTTTCACCTTCTTTCCCATCCATATCCCTTTGGTTTAATTTACTCCTTTATTTTATTTTTGATATTTTTTTCATCCTTTCATTTTTTTTACATTGCAAAAATAAAAATTTTAACCTCCGAGTTTTTCCTTAAATAACGTAACAAACCTTTCGATTCTTTCTTGTTGTCTATAAACAAGAAGACGACAGAGCGCGCCTATCAGCCCTTTATCGGTGCAGAACGCCAACTCCATTCAGGTATTTTCTCATTAGCCTCTTTGTTCTGCGAGATGGGATTTTTTTTTAAATTTTTTTTTACTCCCGCATTGTGGTTTCCATGACAACGTGGAGACAGAAGGACTTCAGCAATTCAATCCTTTGTACTTAAATAAGCGCTCGGTGATTATATATGTACATAGCCGGGAAGATTAATACTTTTCTGTTTGATTTAATTAAATTGTAGTCCTGCTAAAATAAAAAAAAAATCACAATTTCGCTCATTTTTTTTCACCTCTTTTTCATTGTACGTCCAATTATTTTTCCCATAATGCCGGAGCGGCTTTGTGTTGTACAGAATTTACACTTAGTTAATCATTTTTTTCTAAAGAGATTATAACAGACTTTGTGGCATGGAAATTAATAAGAGATGTAATGATTTGACTTGGGCAATGCATCATTTGCATCTTGATGGCGGCTTTTAAAGCGCAACTTAACCGTGCGGAATGAGGCCAAACCGGCCCAAAAATGATACATTTTAACCCAATATTAACTCTTCCTCTAGTAAGTCTTCTGTAGGGCACCGGTCTCACAGGTATGTGTGATGCACGCTGTCTGGCTTATAGTATATTGATGACCCCCATACTGTTACATCATGTAAGTGCACCCCACAACGACAAACACCCCAATACACACAGCCAACACTAAAGGTCTTGTATCCTGTGTTCAATAAAAAGATAAACAAATTAGATAGAGAATCAGGAGGCAAGATGGTAAGATAAGCAAAGTCTAGGGAACTAGTCTGTCTCTGACTGAGGATCCCTGGATGGTGAGAATGTCCAGGCTGCCACCCTTGCCCTTTGCGCCTGATCAGCCCTACGCTAAGAACCTCTACTCCACCCACGAACCGGGAACACCCAGCAACTCCAATGGAAGAGAACACCAGCACAGCACAGTACATCCTCACTGCATGGCATTTAAGAAGAGACTGAACTCTATCTGTGACACCCGGTGGAGGGAAGTGGAACTAATTTAAGGCTGAGGGAGTGACACACCCCACCACTTCCACCTGTAGAGCTGCACACAGCAGCTTCCTGGCATTAACTCTGGTTGTGCTAAAGGAAATTAACTCTGGTTAAATTAAAGCAGCATTACATGTGGACTAGAAAGCAGTTATGGCGCCCTATCGGTCTGGACACCACAAGGGGTACTGCACCCAAGTCAGGATGTGGTTACCCATAGTCAGGAGATGAGGGATGGTAGGAGTAAAGATTCAACACACACACTACAACCGGGGGAGGACCCGTGGGACAAGAGTGGGTAGAGAAGTGTGGGTGGGAAGCAGAAGGACAGTTGAGAAGAAAGAGAGAACAGATGGAGTTGGAGTTGGGAATGGAGTGGTAAACAGCTAGCATGTAGAGCTGAGAGCGACGAGAAGTGGAGTCGAGTGAGGAGGAGAGAACAGCTAAACTGAAGAGAGGGGACTTGCGCTGTGCTATGCTTGCCCTGGGAAACCGAGAGCAAGGAAACCCTTGGGGCCCCAGCAGAACTGAAGTGGACAGTGTGCCTGAATCCAAGATTGGTAATACCAGACAGGGGTTGTGGTCTAGAAGCAGGGATCGGACCTGAACACGGCATGGGAATCCATACCCGACCCGTTGAACCGGGTGCTTCATAGGAGCTGTGGCTCACACACCTGGCGTATTCCCAGAGAAAGTAGCCAGAAAAGGGTCCGGAGACAAGGTACCAGTCACCCACAAATACCCGAGGCTGCCGGATCAGGGCTCTGCACTCAGAGGCGCTGTCAAGCACAGGCGATGAGGAACACGACCAGAGAGGGAGGACAGGACTGGCACACCCCGAGGATCTTATACCTGCTACCACAATCTCTCAGAGACTAAAAAGACGGAGCTTATCTCAGAGTGTGTGACATCTATGACCTGTTGAACTTGAAGCTGCTGTGAGTAAACCCAGGTACAGAATTGCAAAACTGTGTGTGACTGTGTTATTCCTAGGGTAACCGCCTGTGAAAGTCACTGAGAAAGGTAATGAGGCCTCAGTTAATCCCTGCCTGACAGAGACTCCCAATTACTCCATCCGCTGCCCTGGGGACCCACTCCACCCGTGGGGAGACACTCCATCCCAGCTGCTCATCCATCACCCCAGAGGTTCTGCAGCAGCGGTGGCTACCCATAGCCGAAAACCACGGGTGGCGTCACAAACAATTCTCCCTTTAAACCACCCAACCCTGTATACTCCTAGAATGCTTTAACACTGAACCCAGGGTCACAGAGCCAGGTCTTCACCCCTGTGACTCCCCAGAAGAAGCACTAAACCCTGGTTCCAGTGCCCATCGGCCCTGGGGCTCAATCTGCACAAGATCAATCTTCATACAGAGTGTTCATCCATCAAGTCACCATGGCTCAAGATCAAGCTGAAATAAATAAAATGGTCCATTTTTAAGTTGTTTTGATTAACGTGGGTATGTACAGTCTCGCCACACTTGTCACTGCCCTGATATAAAAGTATGAAGAACTTGAGCATGTTTTCCACCCATAAGCTTTCCAATGAATATTTGAGCACTTGAGACTCCTCTCTAAGGATTGGGTACTTATGAGTCAACCGTGCTGCGAAGGAGCTATGACTTGAGTTGAGCAAAATAAACATGGACCAGCTATCACCGCCATAGTCTATGACTACCAAAGTAGAACCCTTTTCTGCTGACCTTCTCATGTGAAGAGTGACATGGGCACTCAAGGATTTGTGTGGACTTATCCAGTCTCATTGCTTCTATATGAACTAGGGCCACATGCTTGTACTTGGATAAGTATCTGTACTGCTTAGGAATGGCCTGAAGACTTCATCTATTTTAACTGCTAATTTCATTTTGCACTTTTTTGGTATCATTACCTTACTCGATTATACAGTCATGGCCAAAAGTATTGACACCCCTGCAATTCTGTCAGATAATACTCAGTTTCTTCCTGAAAATGATTGCAATCACAAATTCTTTGGTATTATTATCTTCATTTCATTTGTCTTCAATGAAAAAAACACAAAAAGAATTGTCCTAAAGCCAAATTGGATCTAATTCCACCAAACATAAAAAAGGGGGTGGACAAAAGTATTGGCACTGTTAGAAAAATCATGTGATGCTTCTGTAATTTGTGCCATTAACAGCACCTGTAACTTACCTGTGGCACCTAACAGGTGTTGGCAATAACTAAATCACACTTGCAGCCAGTTGACATGGATTAAAGTTGACTCAACCTCTGTCCTGTGTCCTTGTGTGACCACATTTAGCATGGAGAAAAGAAAGAAGACCAAAGAACTGTCTGAGGACTTGAGAAACCAAATTGTGAGGAAGCATGAGCATCTCAAGGCTACAAGTCCATCTCCAAAGACCTGAATGTTCCTGTGTCTACCGTGCGCAGTGTCATCAAGAAGTGTAAAGCCCATGGCACTGTGGCTAACCTCCCTAGATGTGGACGGAAAAGAAACATGACAAGAGATTTCAACGCAAGATTGTGCGGATGGTGGATAAAGAACCTCGACTAACTCCAAACAAGTTCAAGCTGCCCTGCGTCCGAGGGTACAACAGTGTCACCCGTACTATCCGTCGCGTCTGAATGAAAAGGGACTGTAGGTAGGAGACCCAGGAAGACCCCACTTCTTACCCCGAGACATAAAAAAGCCAGGCTGGAGTTTGCCAAAACTTACCTGAGAAAGCCTACAAGCGTTTTGGAAGAATGTTCTCTGGTCAGATGAGACAAAAGTAGAGCTTTATGGGCAAAGGAATCAACATAGAGTTTACAGGAGAAAAAAAAGAGGCATTCAAAGAAAAGAACACGCTCCCTACAGTCAACATGGCGGATGTTCCCTGATGTTTTGGGGTTGCTTTGCTGCCTCTGGCATTGGACTGCTTGACCGTGTGCATGGCATTATGAAGTCTGAAGACTACCAACACATTGTGCAGCATAATGTAGGGCCCAGTGTGAGAAAGCTGGGTCTCCTCAGAGGTCATGGGTCTTCCAGCAGGACAATGACCCAAAACACACTTCAAAAAGCACCAGAAAATGGTGTGAGAGAAAGCACTGGAGACTTCTAAGGTGGCAGCAATGAGTCCAGACCTGAATCCCATAGAACACCTGTGGAGAGATCTAACAATGGCAGTTTGGAGAAGGCACCCTTCACATATCAGGGACCTGGAGCAGTTTGCTAAAGAAGAATGGTGTAAAATTCCAGCAGAGCATTGTAAGAAACTCATTGATGGTTACCGGAAGCGGTTGATCACAGTTATTTTGGCTAAAGGTTGTGCAACCAAGTATTCGGCTGAGGGTGCCAATACTTTTGTCTGGCCATTTTTGGAGTTTTGTGTGAAATGATCAATGTTTTGCTTTTTGCTTCATTCTCTTTTGTGTTTTTTCATTGAAGACAAATTAAATGAAGATAATAATACCCAAAGAATTTGTGATTGCAATCATTTTCAGGAAGAAACTGAGTATTATCTGACAGAATTGCAGGGGTGTCAATACTTTTGGCCAACACTGTAAGTAATGATAGATGAATTGTTTTGATGCCTACTACTTTATGACCTTGAACAGTGTAGGATCTCCCCTATCACTCCCTGTGTGAACCGAGGGTTCCATATTGATTAAATATACCTAGACACAATAACTCACTGCAGGGCAACTGAGGGTCAGTTGACGCTGAGTGGGAGCATCATTATATCTCCAGGGTGCTCTTTGATAGGGGAAGCATTTTGGGTTAGGTTGCCCAAAATTCTTGATCCAGATTTTCGTTCACATAATTTGGTGTAATGTGTACTAGGTGGGTGTTTTATTTTAGGTTATAATGTAGCACCTGCTGTGAAAGCTATGTTGACGTTGAGTGGGAGCATCATTATATGTCTAGGGTGCTCACCCCGCTCTTTGATAGGGGAAGCATTTTGGGTTCGGTTGCCCAGAATTCTCGATCCAGATTTTCGTTCACATGTGTATATAATTTGGTGTAATGTATACTAGGTGGGTGCTTAATTTTAGGTTATAGTGTAGCACCTGCTGTGAAAGCTATGTATAGAGTGGCACAGTTATTCACTTATGCAGATATTTAAGACTCTTGTGATGCACTGACTGAAACTACAATGCCCAAGAGGCTTGGGAGAGGAGGAGCAGCAGGAGCAGAGGGCAGAAGTTATTGGCTGAGCCAACTGAAGGACAAGGAGGGAGTGAACTGTACTAGAGGAGATGTGTGTGATTAGCAATCATGGATAAGTGAAAGTGATACTCCAGGACTGAAGCATGGTACTGTATGTGTGCTGAGTGTTCTCCATCTTTGTGTGACAAAACTGTGAGCCCTGGAGCTGTATCACAACCAGAGACCAGTCATGTTACAAATAGCTGCGTACTACCACCTGGCTTCCCACCTAGAAGGATTCTGTCTGCAATTCCCAGAGTGTCCACACAACTGGATCCTGAAGCCCCCACCTGTAATGCTGGATGAATACAGAAGATTTGCTGCAAAAGAAGTGAGTAGTTACTGCTGGGACTTGCAGTTCTACTGTTTGAGAAGCATACTGAAGCTAAGTGCAAGGCATAACTATAGTGACTTGTGATTTTAGTAACTAGGCATTACATTAAGTGCACCAACGGGTACATCTGTGGCAACTGGGGCTCCAACCTGGGACTATCATTTGCATAGCTGTAGCCATTTGAAGGTTTATGGTGATTAGAGAGGAGTGTACTTACTGTATGTTAAAGTGCAAACATCACCCCCGACATTCAGGGGTTTATTTGCAACGCATATCTTGTACCTTTATACAATATTGCATTGCATTTTTGTTTGCTGTTATTTGACATTACCCCTATAATTGGCCCCTTTTATCCCCTTGTAAATAAGCCTGTTTATTAGTTCAGCTTAACCTCTTGTGAGTGTGTTCGTAATGTGGACAGAGGTATTCCTGAGTCAGGGGCGGACCTACCGTGGTGCAGCTGGTTCAGCTGCACCAGGGCCCCGATTGGCTAGGGGGCCCCTCAAGCCTGCAGGGGGGTCCCCAGCCGACCCCCGTAACCCGATGTCAGAGGAGAGGAGGGTCAGGCAAGGGAAGCAGGAAGCTTCCTGCATCCCATGCCTGATCCCGCCCCTCTTCTCCTCTCCCCCGCTGCTGCCCCGGCTCCCAGGAATGCATGCATACGGCGCGGCTCAGCGCAGGTAGGAGAGCTGCATCGCCACTTACCGCCCCTCCCCGGCTGCTTGCCGACGGCCGCCAACAGCCCCCCCACTTCTCATCAACGGCCGCCAGCACCCCCCCTGCTTCTCACCGACGGCCGCCAGCACCTCCCCCCCGCTCCTCACCATGGCTGCACCAAAGCCCTCTGGGCTCAAGGTCCGCCACAATGGCAGAAGATGAAAATCCCTCTGCATTCCTTTAGAGCTCCTAGCAAAATTAAGGTGGAAGCACTGCACCATATCAAGGTGAGAACTACCGCACACCCTGCCCATTAATGTTAGTAAGTGTTCTGCTTACCTGGAGCACCATCACAGAAGAAATTAAGAATTGCATACCGTATATACTCGCGTATAAGCCGTGTTTTTCAGCCCAAAAATTGGGCTGAAAAGTTACCCCCTCGGCTTATACGCGAGTCACTATACGGGCGCCCCCCCCCCCAGAGGTATACAGGCCCCCCATCAGTATACAGGCCCCCCCATGGTCCGTAAACCTGTAAAGGAAGATGATTATACTTATCGCTGTCCCGGTGCCGTCCCCGCTCTGCATCGCGATCCTCCATCTGCATCGCCCTCCTCCATCTTCCGGCTTCCTGTCGGCGCCGACAATGACGTCATTCGGCGCAGAACACAGGAAGTCGGAAGCCGGTGAATGAAGATGGAGGATCGCGATGCAGATGGAGGATCGCGATGCAGAGCGGGGACGGCACCGGGACAGCGATAAGTATAATCATCTTCCTTTACAGGTTTACAGACCATGGGGGGGCCTGTATACTGATGGGGGGCCTGTATACCTCGGGCTGCTGTATATACCCTGGGGCTGCAGCTGTATGTACCCTGGGGCTGCTGCTGTATATACCCTGGGGCTGCTGCTGTATATACCATGGGGCTGCTGCTGTATATACCATGGGGCTGCTGCTGTATATACCCTGGGGCTGCTGCTGTATATACCCTGGGAAGGCTGCTGTAACACTGCTGGGGCCTGTATATACCACTGGGGAGGCTGCTGTATACCACACTGCTGGGGGCTGTATACTACCACTGGGGAGGCCTGTATACCACTGGGGGGGCCTGTATACCACACTGCTGGGAGCTGTATACCTGTGCTGGGGTCCACCCTCGGCTTATACACGAGTCAATAGTTTTTCCCAGATTTTGGGGGCAAAAGTAGGGGGGTCGGCTTATACACGGGTCGGCTTATACACGAGTATATATGGTAATTCTCCTTGAATTCTTTGGACTATGTAATCTCTGGACATGCTCATCAGCCATCGAGAAAGCCTCACTTTGTGCTCCTCTGTGGCTAATAAGTCCTGAATGAGGCATTGTCTTCCTGAGAATTCGGTAACTCGATGTCGAGAGAGAAGGTTTTTCCTCTAAATCATTCCTCTATTTAACAATCTTAAAATAATCATGCTTGTAGAATATGCCACTTAAAACTGAAACTTTTAACAAAACCATCAAAACATCAATTTCTCTCTAAAGCAACATTGACGACGCAATGCAATATTTATAGGAGCCGAACACTTAGTCTACAGTCATATCTTACTCTTATATGTGATTAGACAATTTCTTGATTTTCTCCACAGCCAAAGGGTTTTTCATAATCCTGTCTGTAATTAAATAAATATTTGATATGGTCGCCCATGCATTAATAATGAGTTCGCGGCTTCACTGTTCTGGAATGCGCTTTTGTTTCCGGAGAGATCAAATATTGTTGGAGGGGAACAAAGCTGAAGATCGCGCTATCTGGAGGCTGGAGATAAAGTGGTTTTAGAGATCTCATTTTTTTCTGGAGGAGCGCTCTGCTACTTACCAGGGATCAGTGCTTGAATGACAATCTGGACTAGGAGCATCTTCACCCCTCTGGCCCAATCTATGCCAATTTGCATGGCAGGGACACTGAAGCCAGTCAGGATAGGGAGATTACAGTGCACTCCAATGATCCAACCAACTGCACAGTAGCAAGCCGTCTCAGGACCGTGGGGTACTCGGAACCGAATTCGGCAACCCTTTGGGGAGGTCACGGGGCTGTAACCCATTTCCGTGGCCCTGGTGGTGTCAATAAATGGGGGATTCTTTTTATGTGGGATTGAACCCGTGGTGTTAGGCAATGAAAGATGGATAGCCGTCGCTGAAATGTAGATCCTCTGGTGAGGCAGCCATGGTGCTTCAGCTCCCCACGGGTTGAAACCCCAGAGCAGTTATAAAGCCTATGTTGGGGTGGTGAAGCGGTAAATAACTTTGAGAACACAGCTAGGTGCAGTCTTTAAGTCTTTTTACTCAGTTTCAACAAGTGTCCAGGTATGTCCAGCAAGCTACAGGGTGCTGTGTTCTCCGGGTCAGGGCTCCAGCCAACTCTCAGATAATTTGGGGACAGTTTACTGGGACCCCGTCTTGTGTTCCTTCCCGGGTCGTCTCTCAGCGCTGGCTCGCACCCTCCTGCCTCACGCCTCACACTCAGTGTTTTGATCCAGCAGCCCCTGGCAGGCGACGTTTTCCTAGTCCCCTTGACCCTCTGTGGCCACCTTCCTGGCGAATAAGTGTGGATTTGGGTTGTTGCACTTGAAGTCGCCACAACCCCCGGTTTTATAGCTGAGTCTCTCTGCACTCCACTATCTGGGGTCTGGTCCCCCTCTGCGCCCCGGTCAGCTGCATACGGGTGTCACAATGCCTCTGGGACCCCTTATGTCCCTCTAGAGCCCCTCTCTGGCCCCTCTGTTGTTTCTTTCCTTTCTCGGTTCCGGGACAAGCTCCAACCGGCTCCAGTCCCCAGTACGTCTTCGCCTCACGTCTTCTCGCATCCAACTCCAGACACAACCCACTGTTTCCTCTTGTCACCTACGTTCGTCCGTTGTTTACATCTTTCTACTTCTTGCTCCCAATTCCTGGTGCTCCCCTTGCCTACCTTCTCCACCTGTAACCCCTACCTATTCCCCCTCCAGCCTGGAATGTGGCCCTCCCTGAACAGGGTCCACCTTAATCCCCAACCTGGAGTGTGTAGTGTTGGATGTGGGTGTGCGTACCATTTAGTGTCCCCTCCCTACCTGAGAGTGGGGTACCACACCTCTGGCTGAGGTACAGTATCTCTGTGGAGACTGGACTGTCAGGGGCACCACAAAGAGCAGCACTTAAAAGCTCTAATAAAACGAGCTTGTAAGAGTACCTTTACACGATGCAATTGTTGGCGGCGATAGGAGGCAATCTAACGTGCGCGTGCACATTTTTCACGGTCGCCTCAGATCGCCGATGGCGCTTTCACACGCCGCAATTACGCCCTCAACCTAAGGCAATGTGTCGCCCCGGAAATCGCCACAACAACAACGGGGAACATCCGGTCGACTCCCTTCACCGCTTCACACGCCGCAATCCCCAAAGGAATGTGGGCGTACATGTTCAGCGCTGCGAAAACATAGGCGTGGCAGACTGGTGTATACCGCGCCCCAAGCACGCTGATTAGACAACGCAATAGCGTTATGATTGGTCAACCTGCGCTGGAAGGCTGGCTAATACATGACGCCATTGCCATTGTGTGGTGGTGAATGGACAGCTCTTCAAATATGGCGCCCTGTGAAGTGACAGCCAATGCGAACACTGTAGCCACCACCAATCATCGCTGACGGGGCGCGGACTTCAGCACGTTGTGGCTCGCCTACGAGAAATCAATAGGCGACACAGATTCAATCACTATCGCCCGTTCACACGCCAAAAGCCGGAATGTCGCCTTCATGATTGCCTCTGATGTTGGATCAGTGCTGTGAAATCGGAACCAGACGACAGGTTTTTTCTCGCTGCCAAATTCCCAAATTACATGCCGCAACTGGGAGGCAATTTGACGGCGATGGTGCCAGGGCGACATATCGCCGGCACAACTCCTCGCCGCGGTTGCGGCGTGTAAAGGTACCCTAAGTGCTGCTCATTTTCGGCCACCGCTGTTATGGTGCAGAGGTGGCTGGTAATCTAGAAAACAAGTCGTATACCACACAACTAAACATTTGAGGCCACAAATCCAAGTCCTTGCCACCTCTGGCCAACTCAAAAATATTTCCTGGATCCATACATTCATTGACCAAGAAACTGCGCTAACATTTGTGCACGCCCTCATCATCCCCCGCATCGACTACTGCAACCTCCTGCTCACTGGCCTCCCCTCTATCACTCTTGCACCTCTCCAATCTATCCTAAACTCGGCAGCCTGACTACTCCACCTGTCTTCCCCCCTATTCATTGGCCTCTCTCTTCACTGGCTGCCTATTGCTCAGAGACTCCAGTTCAAAACCCTAAATTTGACATTAACCCCTTCCCGACACGTGTCTCAGCGTATGAGACATGAAAACCAATTGCTTCCCGACCGATGTCTCAGATGCTGAGACATCTGGGGAACGCACTGCTGCAGCTCAAGTGAGGGTCTCACTGACCTGTCACTTGAGCTGCAGGTACATGGAGACATGCACTACAGCCCAGGGGGGGTCGCTTTGCCCCCCCCAGGCTACAGCCGCGGTAATTGGCGGTTGAAAATGAAACCGCAAATTACCGCGGCTGTGCTAAGTGCGGTCTCCCCGTGCCTCGCTTCTCCTGATCCCTCGCTCATCCCCCACCCTGTGTCCTCCTGTAACCCCCCACCCTGCTCATTGGCCATCTCCCCCCTGTCTCCTGCCCCCCGACCGCACGATCACAGGTGATTACCGGAGCAGGGATCACCGCTCCGGTAATCACCTCCCTCTGCCGCCTCCTCCCGCCACCGGAGCGGTGATCACTGCTCCGGGCATCGGCTACTCCTCGGGGATCACCCAGCTCCTCCTCGGGGATCACCCCTGTCCCCCGCCCACCGCCGGAGCAGTGATCACCACTCCGGGGATCACTTTCCCCTGTCATGCCGCCCGCCGCCGGAGCGGTGATCACCTCCTAAGGGTGATCACCACTCCGGGGATCACTTCCCTCTGTCCTTCCGCCCGCCACCGGAGGGTGATCACCTCCTCCCGGCTCCAGGGCAGGGATCACCTGATGATGCTGCTGCCAGTGCCGCCTCCAGTGCCGCCTCCAGTGCCTCCTGCCGCCGCCTGCGGCCACCTCCGGCCCCCACGAGTCTTCTTCCGGTCCCGGGTCCTCCTGGCATCGCCTGGTGAGTCCCCCTGCCTGTGGGATGCCTTTACTGCAGCCTGAGCCTCCTGCAGGGGGGATCACTGCAGTGAATAGATCTGACAGTGATCCACATAGTGGATCACTGCGCTGAGACTGCCAGATCACTGCTCTGCGGTCCGATCCCCCTGCATGGGGATCGAGCTGCAGAAAGCGATCTTGCAGCCCCGGCGCAGTGGTCCACGTAGTGGACCACTGCACCCGGGCTGCCAGATCGCTGCTCTGCAGTCCGATCCCCCTGCATGGGGATCGTGCTGCAGAAAGTGATCTCGCAGCCCCGGCGCACTGCACCCGGGCTGCCAGATCACTGCTCTGCAGTCCGATCCTCCTGCACGGAGATCGAGCTGCAGAAAGCGATCTCGCAGCCCCGGCGCAGTGGACCACTGCATTCAGGCTGCCAGATCACTGCTCTGCAGTCCGATCCTCCTGCACGGAGATCGAGCTGCAGAAAGCGATCTTGCAGCCCCGGCGCAGTGGTCCACATGGTGGACCACTGCACCCGGGCTGCCAGATCGCTGCTCTGCAGTCCGATCCCCCTGCATGGGGATCGTGCTGCAGAAAGTGATCTCGCAGCCCCGGCGCACTGCACCCGGGCTGCCAGATCACTGCTCTGCAGTCCGATCCTCCTGCATGGAGATCGAGCTGCAGAAAGCGATCTTGCAGCCCCGGCGCAGTGGTCCACATGGTGGACCACTGCACCCAGGCTGCCAGATCGCTCCTCTGCAGTCCGATCCTCCTGCACGGGGATCGAGCTGCAGAAAGCGACCTCGCAGCCCCGGCGCTGCACCCGGGCTGCCAGATCGGACTGCAGAGCAGCGATCTGCCTGCATGCGGATCGAGCTGCAGAAAGCGATCTCACAGCCCTGGTGGAGTGATCCACATATTGGATCACTGCACCCGGGCTGTCAGATCGCTACTTTGCAGTCCGATCCGCCTGCATGGTGATGATCGTATACGTTGTGGGACCTTCGTTGTGGACTACGTCGGAGGCGATTGAGCGTCGTGGGACCTTCGTTGTGGACTACGTCGGAGGCGATCGAGCGTCGTGGGACCTTCGTTGTGGACTACGTCGGATATTTATAATAAAGATGGAGTCCGAATTTTGTTTGTGTTTTTTTTCAAATAAAAAGATTTTTCTCTGTGTGTATTTTCTGACTATTTACCAGAGATTCCTAATGGCGGGTCTAACATTGGCCCTATATTATGAATCTCGGGCTTAGTGCCAGCTGCCAATAAAAAGCTGGCATTAACCCCTTTATTACCCAGTTTGCCACCGGCACCAGGGCAACTGGAAGAGCATGGGTACAGCGCCAGAAAATGGCGCTTCAATGAATGCGCCATTTTCTGGGGCGGCTGCGGGCTGCAATTCGCAGCATGGGGGGCCCAGAACGCTTGGGCCTCTCCATGCTGCGGATTCCAGCCCCCAGCTGTCTAGTTGTACCTGGCTGGACCAAAAATATGGCGGAGCCCCATGTCATTTTTTTTCTAAAATTAGTTCTAGAAGAAAAAAAAGGGCTTTGCTGTATTTTTGGTGGCCAGCCAGGTACAACAAGGCAGCTGGGGGTTGGTGGCAATCCGTAGCTGCCAAGTTGTACCTGGCTGGACCAAAAATATGGCGGAGCCCCACGCCATTTTTTTTCTAGAATTAGTCCTAGAAAAAAAATAAAAATGGGCTTTGCTGTATTTTTGGTTGCCAGCCAGGTACAATGAGGCAGCTGGGGGTTGCTGGCAGTCCGTAGCTGCCAAGTTGTACCTGGCTGGACCAAAAATATGGCGGAGCCCTACGCCATTTTTTTTTCTAAAATTAGTCCTAGAAAAAAAAAAATGGGCTTCGCTGTATTTAGATGCATAGTGAACACTTTGAACCCCCAGGTGCTTCACAAATTGATCCGTAAAAATGAAAAAAGAAAATTTGTGTGAAAACAAATGTACTTTTTCCTTCTTACGGATCAATTTGTGAAGCACCTGGGGGATCAAAGTGCTCACTATGCATCTAGATGCATTCCTTGGGGGGTCTAGTTTCCAAAATGGGGTCATTTGTGGGGGAGCTCCAATGTTTGGGCACACAGGGGCTCTCCATACCCGACATGGTGTCCGCTAATGATTCCAATAGTTAGCGGACACCATGTCGCGTATGGAGAGCCCCTGTGTGCCTAAACATTGGAGCTCCCCTACAAGTGACCCCATTTTGGAAACTAGACCCCCCAAGGAACATATCTAGATGCATAGTGAGCACTTTGAACCCCCAGGTGCTTCACAAATTGATCCGTAAAAATGAAAAAAGAAAATTTGTGTGAAAACAAATGTACTTTTTCCTTCTTACGGATCAATTTGTGAAGCACCTGGGGGTTCAAAGTGCTCACTATGCATCTAGATACATACCTTGGGGGGTCTAGTTTCCAAAATGAGGTCACTTGGGGTAGCTCAAATGTTTGGGTACACATGGGCTCTCCATACGCGACATGGTGTCCGTTAACAATTCCAATAGTTAGCGGACACCATGTCGTGTATGGAGAGCCCCTGTGTGCCTAAACATTGGAGCTCCCCCACAAGTGACCCCATTTTGGAAACTAGACCTCCCAGGGAACGTATCTAGATTAGTTGTGAACATTTTGAACCCCCAGGTGCTTCACAAATTCATCTGTAAAATTGAATAAGTACTTTTTTTCCACAAAAAAATTCTTTTTTTATTTTTACAGATTATTTTGTGAAGCACCGGGGTGTTCAAAATGCTCACCACCCATCTAGCTAAGTTCTCTGGGGGGTCTAGTTTCCAAAATGGGGTCACTTGTGGGGGAGCTACAATGTTTAGGCACACAGGGGCTCTCCAAACGCGACATGTGTCCGCTAACAATTGGAGCTAATTTTTCAGTCAAATTGTTAGCGGACACTATGTCGCGTTTGGAGAGCCCCTGTGTGCCTAAACATTGGAGCTCCCTCACAAGTGACCCCATTTTGGAAACTAGAGCCCCCAGGGAACTTATATAGATGTGTGGTGAGCATTTTGAACCCCCAGGTGCTTCACAAATTCATCCGTAAAAATGAAAAAGTACTTTTTTTTCCATAAACATTTTGTTTTTTCATTTTTACAGATTAATTTGTGAAGCACTAGGGTATTCAAAATGCTCACCACCCATCTAGATAAGTTCCCTGGGAGGTCTAGTTTCCAAAATGGGGTCACTTGTGGGGAAGCTCCAATGTTTAGGCACACAGGGGCTCTCCAAATGCAACATGGTGTCCGCTAACAATTTGACTGAAAAATCAGCTCAAATTGTTAGCGGACACCATGTCGCGTTTGGAGAGCCCCTGTGTGCCTACACATTGGAGCTCCCCCACAAGTGACCCCATTTTGGAAATTAGACCCCCCAGGGAATTTATCTAGATGGGCGGTGAGCATTTTGAACCCCCAGGTGCTTCACAAATTCATCCGTAAAAATGAAAAAGTACTTTTTTTTCTACAAAAATTTTGTTTTTTCATTTTTACAGATTCATTTGTGAAGCACTAGGGTATTCAAAATGCTCACCACCCATCTAGATAAGTTCCCTGGGGGGTCTAGTTTCCAAAATGGGGTCACTTGTGGGGGAGCTCCAATGTTTAGGCACACAGGGGCTCTCCAAATGCAACATGGTGTCCGCTAACAATTTGACTGAAAAATCAGCTCAAATTGTTAGCGGACACCATGTCATGTTTGGAGAGCCCCTGTGTGCCTACACATTGGAGCTCCCCCACAAGTGACCCCATTTTGGAAATTAGACCCCCCAGGGAATTTATCTAGATGGGTGGTGAGCATTTTGAACCCCCAGGTGCTTCACAAATTCATCCGTAAAAATGAAAAAGTACTTTTTTTTCTACAAAAATTTTTTTTATTCATTATAAAAGATTAATTTGTGAAGCACTGGGGTATTCAAAATGCTCAACACCCATCTAGATAAGTTCCCTGGGGGGTCTAGTTTCCAAAATGGGGTCACTTGTGGGGAGCTCCAATGTGTAGGCACACAGGGGCTCTCCAAATGCAACATGGTGTCCGCTAACAATTTGACTGAAAAATCAGCTCAAATTGTTAGTGGACACCATGTCGCGTTTGGAGAGCCCCTGTGTGCCTACACATTGGAGCTCCCCACAAGTGAACCCATTTTGGAAACTAGACCCCCCAGGGAATTTATCTAGATGGGTGGTGAGCATTTTGAACCCCCAGGTGCTTCTCAAATTCATCCGTAAAAATGAAAAAGTACTTTTTTTTTCTACAAAAATTTTCTTTTAGCCTAAACTTTTTCATTTTCACATGGGGAACAGGATAAAATGGATGCTAAAAATTGTTGGGCAATTTCTCCTGAGTACACCGATACCTCATATGTGGTCATAAACCACTGTTTGGGCGCACGGCAGGGCTCAGAAGGGAAGGAGCGCCATTTGACTTTTTGAACGGAAAATTAGCTCCAAAAGTCAAATTGCCCTCCCTCCCTTCTGAGCCCTGCCGTGTGCCCAAACAGTGGTTTATGACCACATATGAGATATCGATGTACTCAGGAGAAATTGCCCAACAATTTTTAGGATCCATTTTATCCTGTTGCCCATGTGAAAATGAAAGAATTGAGGCTAAAAGAACATTTTTGTTGGAAAAATTAAAATTACCATTTTTTCCTTCCACTTTGCTTTAGTTCCCGTGAAGCACCTGAAGGGTTAATAATCTTCTTGAATGTAGTTTTGAGTAGCTTGAGGGGTGCAGTTTTTGGAATGGTGTCACTTTTGGGTGTTTTCTGTCATGTAAACCCCTCAAAGGGACTTCAAATGTGATGTGGTCACAAAAAAAAATGGTTTTGTAAATTTTGCTGGAAAAATGAAAAATTGCTGATGAACTTTGAACCCTTATAACGTCCGAACAAAAATTTTTTTTTTTCCCAAAATTGTGCTGATGTAAAGTAGACATGTGGGAAATGTTATTTATTAACTATTTTGTGGCACATACCTCTCTGGTTTAGCAGAATAAAAATTCATAATTTGAAAATTGCAAAATTTTCAAAAATTTTGCCAAATTTTTAATTTTTTCACCAATAATCGCAAAAATTATCGACCTAAATTTAATACTAACATGAAGCCCAATATGTCACGAAAAAACAATCTCAGAATCGCTCGGATCCAATGAAGCGTTCCAGAGATATTACCTCATAAAGGGACACTGGTCAGAATTGACAAAAATGGCCTGGTCATTAGGGTCAAAATAGGCCCGGGGGTGAAGGGGTTAAAAGCCATCCACAACCTGTCTCCTCCATACATCTATGACATGGTCTCCTGGTATCTACCTACATGTAACCTGCTATCCTCACAGAATCTTCTTCTCTACTCCACTGTTATCTCTTCTTCCCACAACCACATACGAGATTTCTCCTGTGCTTCCCTGATACTTTGGAACTCTCTACTTCAACACATCAGACTCTCACCTACTGTGGAAACCTTCAAAAGGAACCTGAAGACCCAATAAGCTACAACCTTCTGTGATCCTCAGTCTACTGGACCACGGCATGACCTGCACTACCCTCTGCTACTGTATTCTCACCCATCCCTTGTAGACTGTGAGCCATCCCAGGCAGGGTCCTCTATCCTCCCCTACTGTATTCTCTCCCATCCCTTGTAGACTGTGAGCCCTCATGGGCGCAGTCCTCTCTTCTCACCTATTATATCCTCACCCATCCCTTGTAGACTGTGAGCCCTCATTGGTAGGGTCCTCTCTCCTCACCTACTATATCCTCACCCATCCCTTGTAGACTGTGAGCCCTCATTGGTAGGGTCCTCTCTCCTCACCTACTATATCCTCACCCATCCCTTGTAGACTGTGAGCCCTCATGGGCAGGGTCCTCTCCTCTCACCAACTGTATCCTCACCCATCTCTTGTAGACTGTGAGCCCTCATGGGCAGGGTCCTTTCTCCTCACCTACTGTATCCTCACCCATCCCTTGTAGACTGTGAGCCCTCAGGGGCAGGGTCCTCTCTCCTCCTATACCTGTGTGTTCCTTGTGTTGCTCATGTTTATTGTACTTGTCTATGTATGCCCCTTTTCACATGTAAAGCTCCATGGAATAAATGGCACTATAATAATAACAATAATAATAATAATAATTTCTTCCTTCTTGAAAATGGAGAGGATTTTTCAACGACTAGTAAGTTGCAAAGTTTCGGGCTTTTACAAACACTTTGCAATTTTACCCACTAAAGAACAGGAGACTATCCATTTAAAGGTGGAAAAATGAAATTTTCCAGAGATGGAGATAAAACTTTATATTTTATTTGTACGATTAAAAATGAATAATTTTCAAGACACACAGAAGAAAAGCAAACCAACGCGTTTCGGCGTACCATACCATGACTAAGGCTTAAAGCCGAAACGCTTTGGTTTGCTTTTCTTTGCTTTTAATTCAAACCAATGCGTTTCGGCTTTAAGCCTTAGTCATGGTATGGTACGCCGAAACGCATTGGTTTGCTTTTCTTCTGTGTGTCCTGGAAATTATTTATTTTTAATCGGACAAATGAATGTGAAGTTTTACACCTACCTCATCTTCATCACTGGATGATTTTGTTTTTGCAGCTTCATTCCTCGATCCATATCAGGTTGGCGGCGGTGGATTATCTTTGTCCTCAAGCAGGAACTGCAGATATGGTGAACAGACTCTCCCTTCCCTATTCCTTGTTGTTTATCCAACCAAAGAATTTTTTTCCAAAGTAAATATTAAAAGCAGATCACTAAGATTGTCATCCTTCCTTACTCGATGGGTTCCAGTTGTCGTAACTCCAGTAATCATCATAATTAAGGGATCCTTTAAGGAACTGATAATCAACACCAGATTGTAATTCATGATACAGCCATGCTAGGGGACCTCTACTCACCAACTTTAGGTGAGGTCCCCTATAAATACTGCAGCTGGGGGAGGAGTTAGTTAGAGTGTGCAGATGCTAGGAGAGCTGCAAAGACGTCCTGATGATCGGTGCCGCGGTTAGGCCCGAACCAGTGACCCAGAGTGGCCCTTTTGACATCCCACAAGCCTAGGATTGGGGACAGAAGGCAAGGAGCAGAGCCAAGGGAGCGAGGAACTAGTGGAAGTTCACCCAAAGATGTACCGGACTTCGGGGATTCGCACCTGTAGGATTACTTCAAGACTACAGAAAACCACGTCACATCGTGGAGATTTCAGTCACCCCGTAACCCTTGCGTACCCAAAAAGAGGGAGCCAGGCACTGTAGTGTGGGAACACACAGCAGTGATCAGAGAGGGTAACCCGTGGACCACGCAGGAGGAGAGAGAGGGCCCCAGAGGGGAGGAGGCCAGTCTGGCTGCATGCAGGCTGTGCTTCAGTAACTGCAGAGAAGCTGAGGAGGCCTTATACCCACTTGCTGTGGAAGCTCACTGTGCACCTGTTCACCTGTCAGTGCCCTGGACGTCTTTACCTGCCATTACCACCAGTAAATGTAAAAGAGATTTCTAGAGTGTGTGTGCGTCATTCCTCTCCGCTCCCGGTGTCCCTTATAGACTGCTCCATCACTCCCTATTCCGACTCAAAGTTCCACTCCAAGCTCCCTTTTACACTATGCTGCCCCGGAGGACCAGCTCCACCTGTAGGGAGCTTAGCCATCTCAGTCGCACTACCATCTACCTCCGGAGGACTGTGGCGGCACTGGTGACCCATCACCAGGTACTACAGGTGGCGTCACATGCCAGACTCTAATCCCTTGTTACATACACCCCTTATTGAAGTGTCACCCAGGCCACGGGCTCAGGCGCTGCCACCCGTGACATCACCGTGAAAGCATCCACCGAGCTTATACCCGAGTACCCCAGGGCCTGGGGCTCGACACATCATTGATGTTTCTCATTTGATATTCATCATTTACAATCTTTTGCATGGACAGTTGCATTAGGAAACTTTCACAATTCCTCCACTCAGTACATCTGTAAGGCACTGAGTGACAGCTTCCTGCACTATGAAATCAAGGCATGCTGAGCTGTCAGTTTGGTCGGTAACAGCTTAGTCATCCACTCTGGAACTTGGCCATGCTAAGCTGTTGTTGTGTTAATTGACAGCTTAGTTGGCCAATCTGATTCTGGAAGATTCATGGTTATTCAGTTGTTCCCTGTACTCTGTGATTGGCCAGCTACTTAGCTGAGCAGTTTCTCCAGATCTCTGCCAGTCGTAGCATTCTGTTCAGTGGTGCTTTGGACTGTATCCTTGAGCTCTAATTGATCTATTGCTGTCTGAACTTTGACCTCTTTCTGACCATCTTTATGCTTGTCCCTTTGCTTGGATCTGCTACCCTCCAGGAATTCCGACTCCAGTCCAAGACATGACTACACCTGTTTATCCCCAAAATCCTTAATGTGTTCTCCAGGTACCTGACCCCGGAATTCTTGACTACCCTGACCCACAGTTTAATTTGTGTACTGCACATATTACATGGCCTGAATAGGAAAATGGTGCATGCGCAGTACATAGTTAAGTCCAGTCTACAGCAGACCTCACTAGAGTAGAGCAGGAGCAGAGGAAGAAAATTAAGAGTTGGCATTATTGGGCCTACATAGGGATCAAGACTTAAGGAAATTATTTAGGGTATGGACTGCCAAATACTTTTACATGAAGGTGATATCCAGAAGATGCTTCCCAAACTTTGGGGATTATATCACTTGAAGGTCTAGCCTTCAAATCTTCTTGTTTAAGGCAAAGGTCCCTAACCTGTGGTTCAGGTGCCCATAATATGTGGCTCATGGTTCTCTTCCAGCATGGTGAATTAGCACCACTTCTAGCGAATAATATTGAAGATCTGGTCTCCAGATGATGAATTTTGGGAGTAACCCCATATAGAACAGCAGATTTCTGTAGAGGCTCTGGGTGTCATTATTGTGAGAGATGCAGGAGCTGGATGTGACTCACGACCCTCTCTCAGACCTGAATGTGGCTTACAACCTTCAGACCTGAATATGGCTCATGACCCTCTCTCAGACCTAAATATGGCTCACGACCCTCTCTCAGACCTGAATATGGCTCGTGACCCTCTCTCAGACATGAATATGGCTCACGACCCTCTCTCAGACCTGAATATGGCTCACGCCCCTCTCTCAGACCTGAATATGGCTCACAATCCTCTCTCAGACTTGAATATGCCTCACGACCCTCTCTCAGACCTGAATATGGCTCACAACCCTCTCTCACACCTGAATATGGCTCACGCCCCTCTCTCAGACCTGAATATGGCTCACGACCCTCTCTCAGACCTGAATATGGCTCACAACCCTCTCTCAGACCTGAATATGGCTCACGACCCTCTCTCAGACCTGAATATGGCTCACAACCCTCTCTCAGACCTGAATATGGCTCACGACCCTCTCTCAGACCTGAATGTGGCTCACAACCTTCTCTCAGACCTAAATATGGCTCACGACCCTCTCTCAGACCTGAATATGGCTCACAACCCTCTCTCAGACCTGAATATGGCTCACGACCCTCTCTCAGACCTGAATATGGCTCACGACCTTCTCTCAGACCTGAATATGGCTCTCGACCCTCTCTCAGACCTGAATATGGCTCACGACCCTCTCTCAGACCTGAATATGGCTCACGACCCTCTCTCAGACCTGAATATGGCTCACGACCCTCTCTCAGACCTGAATATGGCTCACAACCCTCTCTCAGACCTGAATATGGCTCACGACCCTCTCTCAGACCTGAATATGGCTCACGACCCTCTCTCAGAACTGAATGTGGATCATGACCCTCTCTCAGACCTGAATATGGCTCACGACCCTCTCTCAGACCTGAATATGGCTCACGACACTCTCTCAGACCTGAATATGGCTCACGACCCTCTCTCAGACCTGAATATGGCTCACGACCCTCTCTCAGACCTGAATATGGCTCACGACCCTCTCTCAGACCTGAATATGGCTCACGACCCTCTCTCAGACCTGAATATGGCTCACGACCCTCTCTCAGACCTGAATATGGCTCACGACCCTCTCTCACACCTGAATATGGCTCACGACCCTCTCTCAGACCTGAATGTGGCTCACGACCCTCTCTCAGACCTGAATATGGCTCACGACCCTCTCTCAGACCTGAATATGGCTCACGACCCTCTCTCTGACCTGATTGTGGCTCACAACCTTCTCTCAGACCTAAATATGGCTCATAACCCTCTCTCAGAGCTGGACGTAACTCCCAAGAGCAGAAAGGTTGGTGATGTCTGGTTTAAGACATAGCACATATGTTAGAAGGATCTAGCACAGATTCCATCATCTGGGAAGGTTCCATTCACATAAGTATGATGCTGGAGGGCATAACAGAAGCCATTATGATTTGCCAACTGATGGACCCTACTAAGTTATCATGGTCTATCTCAGTTTCTGAAGTTTTAACACCTCTAGAACTGGAAAGTTTTTGTATTTTAAATACTATCATTAAAACCCCCCAGAAAATTAGTGTAATTGGGTGGTATAGTGGATAGGGAATCAGGAGGCAAGATGGTAAGATGGGCAAGGGCAAGCTGGGAACTGATCTGCCCTTAGACTGAGGGTACCTGGCTCAACCTGATCCTAGAATTACTTCTGAAGGTGAGGATGTCCAGGACACTACCATTGCCCTTTGCTCTTGATCAGCCCTAGGCTAAGGGCCCCTACCTCCACACATGGACCGGAAAAACCCAACAGCTCCTATGGAAGGGAATAGCAGCAGCCCAGCTCAGCACAGCACATCCTCACTGCACGAGGTCCAAGTAGAGACAGAACTCTATCTGTGACACCTGATGGAGGGAAGTGGAACTATTTCAAGGCTGAGGGAGTGGAGATCTGAATGCTATGACACAGCCCTCCACCTCCACCTGCAGAGCTGCACACAGCAGCTTTCTGGCATTACCTCTGGATGTGTCAAGGGAAATTAACTCAGATTTAAATCACAGCAGCAACACACATGGGCCGCAAAGCAGTCAACACGTGACATCTAGTTGATGACATGTAGAAAGACAAAGATTTACAAAAATGTACCTATCCTATATATGTATCCTTTCTAAGTCATAAGAGGAAAAGCAAAAGAAGAGAAAGCAAAAACATTTCTTTCTGTTAAATGCCTTTTTAATACATTTGGAATTTCAAGTTTTGACTAAAAGAATGTTGAAGGAAGTGAAGTTTTGCCTTATCAAAAATCCACTTACCATTAATAAATGGTTCAAAATGGGCCGAATACATCCGAAAAAGCAGCCTGTTACGGGGCCGGAACAATTACACCAAAGTGCTCCTTAATCGGCACAGGTTGGAAACATGACTATAATCTTGGATAAATAGACCTGAAAGTGTATTGTAGAGCGTTCCTCCTGAAACGCCGGATAATGGGGCTCTCCAGTCTACACAAGACTAATGGTAAAAAAGCCGAATAATAGAAAAACTAAAAGCCAAACCGCTCACAATCAGTTCATTTCACTTACACTTTAGATATCGGATTTTTTAAGCTAGTAAGTTTACTGCTCCATTGGATTTTCAGTTCGACAAGGTTGTAAGAAAATACAAAAACTCTAAATGTATCATATAAATTGCATACTTTTTTAAGTGTTTTCATTGTTTTATTTACTTGCAGAAATGTTAAACTCCTTCACCCCCAGCATTTTCCATTTTCCGCCTTTTCCTCCCCTTCTTCCATGAGCCATAACATTTATATTTTTCCATCAATACAGACATATGACGGCTTGTTTTTTTCCGGGACGAGATGTACTTTTGAATGACACCATATAGTGTACTGGAAAACACAAAGACAAATCCAAGTGCTGTGAAATTGCAAAAAAAAAGTGCAATAATACAATTGTTTTTGGTTTTTTTTATTTACCATGTTCATTATATGATAAAACTGACATGTCGGTATAATTCTCCAGGTCAGTACGAGTACGCAGATACCAAACATGTATAGTTTTTTTTCTGTAATGGTGGATGATGGAAAGGATTATCAATTAGAAATGAAACAAAAAGAACAATTAGAAGGAAGTAAGGAATAGAGGAGTGGAAGAGAACGCAAGAAGAAAAGATGAAAAATTAAATAAATAAAATAAATATAATGGAAAAGGAAAACCAATATTAAAATGTAGTAGATTGTCATGAATAAAGTGAATGAGAAAGTTTGTGGAAAAAGAAATCACCATCAGTGAGGACAGAAATCACCCAAATGAACATTAGAAAATGTAGTGGTGAGCCGTGGGAAGGGAGATCCCAGAGAAGCTATGATTAGTGGTGAGCCATGGGAAGGGAGATCCCAGAGAAGCTATGATTAGTTGTGAGCCATGGGAAGGGAGATCCCAGAGAAGCTATGATTAGTGGTGAGCCATGGGAAGGGAGATCCCAGAGAAGCTATGATTAGTGGTGAGCCATGGGAAGGGAGATCCCAGAGAAGCTACAATTAGTGGTGAGCCATGGGAAGAGAGATCCCAGAGAAGCTACGATTAGTGGTGAGCCATGGGACGGGAGATCCCAGAGAAACTACAACTAGTGGTGAGCCATGGGAAGGGAGATCCCAGAGAAGCTATGATTAGTGGTGAGCCATGGGAAGGGAGATCCCAGAGAAGCTATGATTAGTTGTGAGCCATGGGAAGGGAGATCCCAGAGAAGCTATGATTAGTGGTGAGCCATGGGAAGGGAGATCTCAGAGAAGCTATGATTAGTTGTGAGCCATGGGAAGGGAGATCCCAGAGAAGCTATGATTAGTGGTGAGCCATGGGAAGGGAGATCCCAGAAAAGCTACGATTAGTGGTGAGCCATGGGAAGAGAGATCCCAGAGAAGCTACGATTAGTGGTGAGCCATGGGACGGGAGATCCCAGAGAAACTACAACTAGTGGTGAGCCATGGGAAGGGAGATCCCAGAGAAGCTATGATTAGTGGTGAGCCATGGGAAGGGAGATCCCAGAGAAGCTACGATTAGTGGTGAGCCATGGGACGGGAGATTCCAGAGAAACTACAACTAGTGGTGAGCCATGGGAAGGGAGATCCTAGTGAAGCTACGATTAGTGGTGAGCCATGGGACGGGAGATCCCAGAGAAGCTACAACTAGTGGTGAGCCGTGGGAAGGGAGATCCCAGAGAAGCTACGATTAGTGGTGAGCCATGGGACGGGAGATCCCAGAGAAACTACAACTAGTGGTGAGCCATTGGAAGGGAGATCCCAGTGAAGCTATAACTAGTGGTGAGCTGTGTGAAGGGATATCCCAGAGAAGCAACAATTAATGGTGAACCGCGGGAAGGGAGATCCCAGAGAAGCTACAACTAGTGGTGAGCCATGGAAAGGGAGATACCAGAAAAGCTACAACTAGTAGTGAGCAGTGGGAATGGAGATTGCAGAGAAGCTAGAACTAGTGGTGAGCCGTGGGAAGGGGATCCCAGAGAGGCTACAACTAGTGGTGAGCCATGGAAAAGGAGATACCAGAGAGGCTACAACTAGTGGTGAGCCATGGAAAGGGAGATACCAGAGAAGCTACAACTAGTAGTTAGTCGTGGGAATGGAGATCGCAGAGAAGCTAGAACTAGTGGTGAACTGTGGGAAGGGGGATCCTAGAAAAGCTACAACTAGTAGTAAGTCATGGGAATGGAGATCCTAGAGAAGCTACAACAAGTAGTGAGCTGTGGGAAGGCAGATCCCAGGGAAGCTAGAACTAGTGGTGAGCTGTAGGAAGGGAGATCCCAGAGAAGCTAGAGCAGTAGTGAGCTGTGGGAAAGGAGATCCCAGAGAAGCTACAACTAATAGTGAGCTGTGGGAAAGGGGATCCCAGATAAGCTGAAAATAGTGGTGAGCCATGGGAAGAGAGTTTTCAGAGGAGCTATAACCAGTGGTGAGCTGTGGAAAGGAATATCCCAGAGAAGCTACAACGTATAGTGAGCCATGGGAAAGGGAATCCTAGATAAGCTAGAACTAATGGTGAGCCGGGGTAGGAGGATCCCAGAGAAACTAGAACTAGTGGTGAACCATGGGAAGGGTGTTCCAAGAGGAGCTATAGCTAGTAGTGAGCCATGGGAAGGAATATCTCAGAGAAGCTAGAACTACTGGTGAGCTGTGGGAAATAACTCCCAGAGAAGCTAGAACTAGAGGTGTGCCATGGGATGGGAGATCCCACAGAAACTTGAACTAGTAGTGAGCCGTGGGAAGGGGGATCCTAGAGAAGCTAGAACTAGAGGTGAATCGTGGGAAAGGGGTTTCCAGAGGAACTAGAACTAGTGGTGAGCTGTGGAAAGGGAGATCGCACAGAAGCTAGAATTAGTAGGGACCCATGGGTAGGGAGATCCCAAAGAAGCTACAACTAGTAGTGAGCCATGGGAAGAGAGATTCCAGAGAAGACAGAACTATTAGTGAGCCATAAGAAGGAAGATCCCAAAGAAGCTACAACTAATAGTGAGCCATGGAAATGGGGATCCCAGATAAGCCAGAACTAGTGGTGAGTCATGGGAAGTGGGATCCCAGAGAAGCTAGAACTAGTGGTGAGCCATGAGACAGGAGATCCCTGAGAAGCTACAACTAGTAGTGAGCTGTGGGATGGGAGATCCCAGGGAAGCTGCAGCTAGTAGTGAGCCATAGGAAGTGAGATCCCAGAGAAGCTAGAACAGTAGTGAGCCGTGGGAAGGGAGATCACACAAAAGCTACAACTAGTAGTGAGCCATGGGAAGGAAGATCCCAGAGAAGCTACAAATAGTTAGTAAGCCATGGGATGGAATATACCAGGAAAGCTACAACTAGTGGTGAGCCATAGGAAGGGAATAACCCTGTATTGACCCAACAAATATCTTCTAGTCTCATAAACAATGAATGGAGAGGTGGTAACCGTGTATTGCCAATGGCCATGTCATGTTGCATGCCAGCTCCTATTTATATGCTGGCAGCAGCTACTTCTGTAATGATTGTATGTCCTGAGAAAATCCTGAGAAAGTGGGTGGCTGTCCCCAAAATGCATCGACTAATAAACCTTCTTATGATCATCTTCTGGTCCTTGTCCTTAGATTTCAACATCTGATCGGCAGTGCATGGTTTAACTTTCTTTGTACCGTTGGCTTCCTTGTCTCTTGGGGTCTCGTGCTGCACTCCGATCAAAGCCTGTATAGTGGTTGTGACTCTCAAAACCCATTCAAGTGAGTGGTTTTCTGACCATTCCTTTAGTTTGCAACTTGGATAAGACCATATTGGCGCCTGTCTCTACCCCTTTTAGCTTGTGCACAATACTCAACTTGGCAGACACATCTCAAGCTTGACAAGAGTCCCAACGTGTAGACCTTCTATCTGAACGCTATCACCTATTCTGTTGGGAATATTCCTTTATAGACCCAACAAACAACTTCTAGTCTCAACTAAAGAATGAAGCGGCGTTCGGAAAGAGTTACCAATGGCCCTCGCTCGATTCTCAAGACCCATTCCCAATGGTTGGACCCTATTGGCACTTGTCTCTCCCCTTTTAGCTTGTGCACAATACTCAACTTGGGAGACACATCTCAAGCTTGACAAGAGTCCCAACGTGTGGACCTTCTATCTGAAGGCTATCACCTATTCTGTTGGGAATAACCCTTCATAGACCCAATAAACAACTTCTAGTCTCAACTAAAGAATGAAGCGGCGTTCGGAAAGAGTTACCAATGGCCCTTGCTCGATTCTCAAGACCCATTCTCAATGGTTGGACCCTATTGGCGCTTGTCTCTACCCCTTTTAGCTTGTGCACAATACTCAACTTGGCAGACACATCTCAAGCTTGACAAGAGTCCCAACGTGTGGACCTTCTATCTGAAGGCTATCACCTATTCTGTTGGGAATAACCCTTCATAGACCCAATAAACAACTTCTAGTCTCAACTAAAGAATGAAGCGGCGTTCGGAAAGAGTTACCAATGGCCCTTGCTCGATTCTCAAGACCCATTCTCAATGGTTGGACCCTATTGGCGCTTGTCTCTACCCCTTTTAGCTTGTGCACAATACTCAACTTGGCAGACACATCTCAAGCTTGACAAGAGTCCCAACGTGTGGACCCTCTATCTGAAGGCTATCACCTATTCTGTTGGGAATATTCCTTTATAGACCCAACAAACAACTTCTAGTCTCAAATAAAGAATGAAGCGGCGTTCGGAAAGAGTTACCAATGGCCCTTGCTCGATTCTCAAGACCCATTCTCAATGGTTGGACCATTATGGTTAGCGCTCGTTAATATATGTGTCACATATTTGCAAGCTATCACGTTTTCTGTTGGGAATAACCAATTACGGACCCAACGGACACCAACCGAGTGTACATGGCATCTACTTTATGTTCCATGGTTGCTCGGCATTCTCATGAAATAGGACAACCCAATGAAAACACATTCTACACAGTAGGCTTTTAGTTTTTTTGGTGTCTTAAATGAATAACGCCACTGTTGAGTGTGCCCTTGGAGATTTCTCCTACCTATGCCCCGCACATGTTTTGTGACTAGGTGATAATTAAGCCCATCCTCATTGGATCCACTTCCCATGAATTCCCATAATTCCCTTTGTTTACGCAGCCAAGCCGTTGTTCGGAAGCGATTATTATAATATTCCATTCTCTGTGTGTATAATTTGTGTGTCGTTAGCTGGAGGGATATTGTTCTCTTGCTTTCCTTAATCCGATCATTTATTTTCTCAGTGTGTTTTCTCACGGCTTATTTGTCTGTTGTCTATGTAGAATAAGCCGCCTCTTCCTCCCGCTCTCGCCGATAAGCCTTAAAACATCCTTTAGCTCTTCCGTTTTTTTTAAAGTTTTAGTTTTTACGCTTTTTTTTCTAAAGGATTTAACGCAGATGCTTTTTTGCCACTTACGAATTAGTAAAGTTATTCACGTCGAGAGCTAATATCATTTCTTGTCTGCTACTTTGTAGCTCTGCTGGATATGGAAAATATCAGATAGGAAAGGCTTGCATCGCTCTGAGATACGGCGAGGATGCGAGGCTGCCGGGTAATCTGTTAAAGGTTAGCGCTCGTTAATATATGCGTCACGTTAGAGCATCTACTTTTGAAATCTTAATTGGAGCCAGCAGGGGGCGCCAGACTAGGGGGAGATTCGGAGGGCGATAGCTGAATCCAAGTTTGGGTTCTGTGTTATTTTTATATAGAGATGCAGGAAGAGGATAAGGATATGAAGGAGTATATGAGATTGCTGCTCGACGGTTGGCACAGCAGCGATAGCATGGGTCATTGAAGCCAAAGACATGCGGACGTGCCAACTCCCATGGGAGGCCCAATGCTAGAGTATACTGATGAACACAGAGCTTGGCAGCCCCATTGGGATTTCGTGGAGCAGTGATAGAATATGCACTCTTCCATCTTGGCAAAAATGTCAACATCCTGGTACATATGTCCCTCATCCCGGAATATATGTTCTCCATCCTGGTATATATGTCCCCGATCCTGGTGTAGGTGTTCCTTTATCCTGGTATATATACCCTGCATCCTAGTACATATGTCACCTATCCTGGTATATATGCCCTCAATCCTGGTATATATGTCCTCTATGCTGGTATCTATATCCCTCATCTTGGTATATATGTCCCCATCCTGGTATCTAAGTCCCCCATTCTGGAATATATGTCCCTAATCCTAGTATCTATGTCCTCCTTTCTGGTATATATGTCCACCATCCTGGTGTATGTGTCCTCTATTCTGGTTTATAAGTGCCCCATACTGGTGTATATGTCCCCCATCCCTGTATACATGTCCCCCATCCTGGTATATATGTCCTTCATATTTGTGTATATGTTCCCCATCCTGGTTTTTAATGTACCCCATCCTGGTACATATATCCCCCATCCTGGTATATATATGTCCCTCATGCTGGTATATTTATGTCCCCCCATCCTGGAATATATGTCCTCACCCTGGTATATATGCCCATATCTGGTAGATATGTACTCCATCCTGGTATATATGTCCCCATCCTTGTATATATGTCTCTATATACAGTTGTGGCCAAAAGTATTGACACCCCTGCAATTCTGTGAGATAATACTCAGTTTCTTCCTGAAAATGTTGCAATCACAAATTCTTTGCTATTATTATCTTCATTTAATTTGTCTTCAATGAAAAAACACAAAAGAGAATGAAGCAAAAAGCAAAACATTGATCATTTCACACAAAACTCCAAAAATGGGCCGGACAAAAGTATTGGCACCCTCAGCCTAATACTTGGCTGCACAACCTTTAGCCAAAATAACTGCGATCAGCCGCTTCCGGTAACCATCAATGAGTTTCTTACAATGCTCTGCTGGAATTTTACACCATTCTTCTTTGGCAAACTGCTCCAGGTCCCTGATATGTGAAGGCGCCTTCTCCAAACTGCCATTGTTAGATCTCTCCCCAGGTGTCTGTGGGATTCAGGTCTGGGCTCATTGCTGCCACCTTAGAAGTCTCCAGTGCTTTCTCTCAAACCATTTTCTAGTGGATAACGGGAACAGAACTCCCAGGAAGGACAGACTACCTCCATTCCTCTGTTATGTGCTCTAGGCATGGTGGATGACTCCAGAGGTAAGTAATCTCTGGAGGAAGTACGCATGGGCAAACAGGTCAGCATAGGAACAAGCTTTAGACAAGGAGAGTCTGGTCAACTGTCTGCACCATCAAAGAGTTACAAAAAGAGAAATTGCTGCAACACTAAACATTATATGAATGTTTAGTGTTCCAGCAATTTCTCTTTTTGTAACATATTGGTTTTTTTGCTTGCACCTTAACATTGGTGATGCCAGTCCCTTACTTATATATAATATTAGACTTTTTTGGACTGTGCACCCTTCCCCCGCCCTGTAGCTACACATGCCCCTCCATTTTGCTGTAGCCCTGGTCCTGGGACACACCATCCCAGCTGATTTTAACTGCATTCACAGGCTCATAAATACATCCAAGCAGTAGTACACAGCATAGAATGTTAGCGTAGGACCCGGTAAGATGAGAGCACTTTGTCGTAGTTACCGGGCTCTTCCACAGTGGCGCCAATGTTGAAGCTAAGTCTCTCTTTTTCTTTTTTCCAGTGCAGTATTTACTGTGATCCTATTTCATATATCCACTTTAGCTGTACATATAACCCTGTGTTTCATTGTTATCCCCTAGTCATTAGCCATTAGCTTTTCCACATTCATATAATGTTTAGTGTTGCAGCAATTTCTCTTTTTGTAACATTTTGGTTTTTTTGCTTGCACCTTAACATTGGTGTTGCCAGTCCCTTACTTATATATAATATTGCACCATCAAAGAGACCAGGTCCCTGTGGGTGGGACATGACCCTAAAGCGGCCGTCACACGCACAGATATCGCGCAAGATATCGCTTGAACGCAGCAGATTAAACATCGCGTAAGCGATGTCTGTGCGTGTGACGGCAAGATACGACGAGCGAGAAGTGTTCAAATCGCAAGATCGAGATCTGAGGTCCGGACCTCACATCTTGCGATTTACGATTTAGCGATCTGCTTCATCGTGGTGTATGACACCACATGAACGATCTCCCAGCGGCAGAGCCTATGCTGGGAGATGGTAACTATGGTACACGTCGGGTTACTAAGTGACGCGCGGCGCCTAGTAACCCGATGTGTACCATAGTTACCAGCGAGATCGCGGATCCACATCGCTGGTGAGTCTGTCTGTGTGACATCTCACCAGCGATGTGAGCGATATTGTAAGCGATTGCGCGTGCACGTGATCGCTAACAATATCGCAAGAGATATCTTAGCGTGTGACGGCCGCTAAAGTAAGGAGATTGAATGACTCTAATGTGAGGGAATGTGGTGCCAAGCAGGAAGGATGATGCCCTGAGGAAGTGGCTTTGTGCCACGAAACACGTGTAGGCAGAATAAACGGAGTGGATGATTTACTCTGTTTTTATCCTTGTGGTCAGCGCGGCATTTGATTCCAGCTCTTTATCACTGTTTTCTGGAAGCAGGAAGGAGGACAGAATAGTTCAGCGGTGATACCGGGAGTTATGGAGTAGCCCAAAGTAAAAATGTGCCAAAGGTATTGGTAAAGACTTTTAAAATTGTGGTGTACTCAGTATCAGTGTGTTCATAGTACTGTGCAGAATGTTCAGAAAAGACAACCCAAATCCATGGCTGTGACTCCCCAGCAGAAGAATCCTAAACTCTGAGAAGTCTTGCATGTAAGTATGGCTTCCACACACAAGGAACACACACCCAGCCAGGCCCCTCCATCCCAGCCACAACTGCGACCTTTGTGACCGCAGTCATTACACCCTTGTTATTCTGGAGACACGAGGGTCAGTGGGTGCTCTCGTCTGCAGGCCTGGGCACCTTTAGAAACACGACATCGACCAGGGCTCATCCCACTGAACACCTGAGCTCTTTATTTGTGGGAAGAAAACTACTCAGACAACACAGGGCAAGGGAGCCACACATTGGTAAGACTTTATTGGATCCTCCACAATCAAAGGCATGTCACACAAACACACAATTTTGAAAACACACACAATTAGAATATTTGTGCCTATGGGGCCTCCAGGGCCAACTACCGCAGTCCAGCAGCACCCCGCTTTTGGTGGGCACCCACTGAGAAGGGATAACATCAAGCTTAGGAAGCAGACCCAGCATAGCAAAATATGTAGCCAGGTGACCAAATTGTCCCAACCTGGGTATCTTCCAGCTGAATCCTAATATCCTAGGCTGAACTCCCGCAGGATATGATCCAGTGTTATCATCTTCTAGCCGGGACCGAAGTCCCTAGGCTGACGTCCTGTAGCATATATCCAGTTTATGATCCCCTAACAGAGACAGAAGTCCCTAGGTTAAGGTCATATAGCAAATATCCACCGATGACTGAAGCAAGTCCTTTTATGCCCCCCTCCCAACCTTCACCTTAGGGTATTGTGTTCAACAGGATTGCTGGGATAATGTTATTCTCTTATTGCTCAGCAGTTTAACCGACTGCATAATTTTCCTTTTAAGGATGTACACAGAGACAATTTACATTTAATTAGCAACCCACAATTTAAGACAGTGGTGGCTCCAAGCAGTCTGATAAGAAACATGAGTTAACAAACAAAAGACCAACACGTCTGGCCGAATTAAGAATATTAATCCGTAACAGGCAATGAAAAAGGCTGTATCATCACAGTTATCCCCTACCCTGTGAAGTCCATGAAAATCTAGCTAGAGTTGCTGCCTACAATGCCGCAGGTCTTGAGTTTGGAAGCTGAACAAATAATAAAAGTTATAAGACCCATCTTGAGCGAGGTCAGAGAGCTCTGATGATATTTTCCTATTGACAAGTTGAAGTAGAAGGGACTGGATGGAACAGAAAAATCGGAGTCCTGTGTAGATAATCTAAAGTGGGTACTGTGAAGGCAGAACAGAGATCAGGGGTTATTTAGCCTCTTCCAATGGGCCACACAGGGGCGGACCGTCAACCCCGGGGGCCCTGGTGCAGGAGAGGACCGGGGGGCGGGGCTACTGGCCGTCGGCGCGGCTGGAGGGGGAGTGGTGCCGTCGGCCGTCGGCGCGGCCCGGGAAGGGGGGGGGTGGGTGCTGCTAGGTGCCGCTGGGAGCCGCAGGGAGCCGCAGGCGCGATGCTCTCCTACCTGGGAGCCGCGCCGGATGTATGCTAGGGGCCGGAGGAGCAGAGGAGAGGAGGGGCGGGATCAGGCAGGGGAAGCAGGAAGCTCTCTGCTTCCCTTGCCTGACCCTCCTCTCCTTTGACGGCGGCTTGCGGGGTCGGCTGGGGGCCCCCCTCCATGCTTGAAGGGGCCCCCAGCAGGTCGGGGCCCTGGTGCAGTTGCACCAGCTGCACCAGTGTAGTTCCGCCCCTGGGGCCACACAATGACCATGCTGGATAGTGATGTCTACAATGGACCCATTTACTTTCATGCATAATCCGCAAATATAAAGTGACTGCAGAACGACACTTCACCATGTCGTAATTGGTATAAATAAATATATAAAGGAGAAATCTGAAGTATAAAAGCATTGGATATTCCCTGTATAGTGGAGCAGGGGATGGACAGATGCGACGTGCAGAGGGCGATGAATGAGGGTTTATTGAGAAAGTCCGCGGCGATGCACTAACGATGTGTCGACACATCCTCTATTGAAAGAAAAAGCAAAACGCTCGACTTAAAGTCTATAGAAATCCGTCTTTTCTGCGGCGCCGTCCCCCGGGTCCGGGGTAATTTTCACTTTATGATTATATGATTGTGAGTCATAATTTATTTGACAGTCTCGGTGGATTGTTGCGGAGCCGGTCTCTCCGCCTGCATCTTAAGTGATGACTAATACATATGTGAATAGCGCTGGTGTGCGCTAGCAACAATTTGTCACTTCAGAGTCCGCTCGCTCGGCCTCACAAAGTTTCCATTCAGACATTGATGTGAGAAAATTACATTTAAGAGGGACATCATCACGACTCATGGAAATGGTCCGGGATGTGAAGACACTGGTTTTTTTTTTAGACAGAGCTGTTAACCAGACGTTTAGTGGTATTTCTATAAAAACACATAGTGAACGGTCACCGAACAGCGCCTCGAATCACATTCATTGTAGGGGGATTATGTGATCATAGTGAGCGTCAGCTCAGGATGGATGTTATTTATTTAGGTCCAGAATTCAGAAGCCTTATTCAATAACAGTGCCACCACCTACAATGCTCCCATTACAATGTATACATTCTTTGTTCTTTCTTAAAGGAAATGGGCAGCATGGTTTTGCTGTGCATCTCTTATTGGGATCTGTGCTATTGTTTACTTAAACTAAAGGCTTTATCAGCTGGTAATTATCATTACAGGATTAGATTGTCTTGTCACGTCCAACATGCCCCCTGCTGTGATTCACACCTCACTGTCAATGTACAATCTCTATACAGCTCTAACACCAAGCAAAGTAGGAGGTTTCAAGACCTTTTGTAATGATTATATATATCAAAAATCACGTGTGCTATGTTTTTCAATATCATACATAGTTTCCGGAGGCAGAGAGTTTTCAACCAAAAAATAATAATTGCAAAAAACAAGCCTGTTCTATCTCAATGCTCTTTATTATAAAGTAATGCACACGATAAAAACAAGCTACATATTGCACATAAGTGATAAAAAGATGTAATATAGTCTGGTATCTTAGAGACGGGTTAATGGCCTTTTTCTACCAGCAACCAGTGACATTGGGGTACAAACATATCACCAGACAGGTTATAGTGGGAATATTTATAGAGGTTAGGTCAGAAGATCAGGGGAAAGGTAACTATCTGCCACATAGTCACTATATCCTCCGTGATTCACATGCCCTGCATGGTATTTAAACAGCCAGTTCCCCTCCTATCCCACTATATATACCCAGGAGTAGTTTCTTGCTTACCCATAGCCACAGCTGGAGGTAGATGGCACTCTGGAGTACCCCGACGCGTTTCCCTCAGCTTCCTCAGGGGGCATGTTCTCTATCCAGCCTCTAGTCCTTATATGTCCCCTACACCTGACTAATTGCCTCCCCGCACCTGTTTTGCATACACACGGCCGCGCCGTCCATCACTCGCGGTTTCCGGCCTTCACAGACCGGATGTGCGTCGCGGCGTCACATCCGCCCTTCACAGAAGCCTTCTGCCGCACAGCGAGGGACGGGCGACCGCGCATGCGCGGATTGCGGGCGCCATTTTACAATAGGGCAGTTTTGCCCTCATCATAAGTATGGCGTTTTTTGACTAAATGAAGAACCCCCCCCATGGAAATATCACAGACCACTATCTGGAGGTATATAGAAAGAGTGTTCAAGGAGACAAACTCACAGGGAAGGGGAAGTATCAACATGAATACATATATGTAAAAACATAAAGATATACATTTTTCAACAGTTGTACATTCTCTCTCCAATCCAAGGATGTCGTCTCCAAGACTAAACTCTCCTCCAGATCAGGATTATGATGGTATATAGGGCATCATTCAAGTCTCTCAGGCTCAATCAGTGGATGGTGACACAACTAAAAACTAAAAAAGCAGAAAAAAGAAAATAAAAACAGTTAAAACCACAAAAAGAAATATTTATTAGGGAACCCATCAAGGGTCTCCATCACGGTGCCACATAGAGTCAAATATCTATAGATCAAGCAGCATGCTACCTAGTCAGAACAACGATAGTCACATTTATTTCCCTCATCTTTGGCCGAGAGCGCACCCATGCATAGAGAGATGCACATAGTGGATCAGAATTCATAAATAGGACGAGAAACTAAGTCTCTCGTTCAACCCCCCTGGGGATAAAGTCCCAAGGCGGACGATCCACTGGCACTCTCTTTTTGCAAGTACTTTCTTATAATCCCCACCCCTCGCCCCTAAGTGGCAGACATCAATGGCCATAAATCTGAGGTTCGTTGGGTCACAGTCATGTTTCACCTTAAAGTGACGAGGCAGTGTCTTAAGGCAGGGATCACTCAATTCCACCTTTTTGGCCGCCACAATGTCTCTTACGTGTTCCCTTACCCTAATTCTAAATTCACGTGTTGTTAAACCAATATATATCATGCCACAAGGACATGTGGCATGATATATGACATTTTTAGTGGTGCACGTTATATAGTGCCTTATATCGTAGACCTTATCATTATTTGCGGCCCTAAATGTCTTAGATCTTACTGAATTTTGGCACGCCAAACATTCACCACAAGGAAAGAATCCTACCCGTGTCCTGCCTCCACTCACTATCGGTCTTGCTTTATTCACATAATGACTGTGAACCAACGTGTCCCTCAGACTGCAACTTCTTCTTGCGGTCAGCAGTGGCCTTTCCGTCACGGATTCCTTTAATCCAGGTACCAGATGGAGGATACCCCAGTGTTTTTTCAAGACACCCCTGATTCTGTCCCACTTATCATTATATGTTGTTATGAATCTCACAATTTGTACACCTTCCTCCTTCCCCCTCTCCTCCGACCGTCTCTTCCCCTGCAGAAGGGCACCCCTTTGTAAACCCTGGGCTTTATGGTATCCACGTTTCACACAGCGTTTGCTATACCCCCTTGACAAAAAGCGATTTCTCAGATCTTTGGCCTGCTCCTCGAAAGATGTTTCCGAGGAGCAGACTCTTTTGGCCCTTATATATTGGCCAATAGGGATCGCCGATATCGTAGCTGGGGTATGAGCTGAAGTCGCGTGCAAAAGTGCATTCACTGATGTTTCCTTTCTATACATATCTGTCTGTATAGAACCATCAGGATGAATGAGTATTTTCACATCCAAGAAATCCATCGACGACGTGTGATGCTTGTCGGGGTACTCCAGAGTGCCATCTACCTCCAGCTGTGGCTATGGGTAAGCAAGAAACTACTCCTGGGTATATATAGTGGGATAGGAGGGGAACTGGCTGTTTAAATACCATGCAGGGCATGTGAATCACGGAGGATATAGTGACTATGTGGCAGATAGTTACCTTTCCCCTGATCTTCTGACCTAACCTCTATAAATATTCCCACTATAACCTGTCTGGTGATATGTTTGTACCCCAATGTCACTGGTTGCTGGTAGAAAAAGGCCATTAACCCGTCTCTAAGATACCAGACTATATTACATCTTTTTATCACTTATGTGCAATATGTAGCTTGTTTTTATCGTGTGCATTACTTTATAATAAAGAGCATTGAGATAGAACAGGCTTGTTTTTTGCAATTATTTTTTTTGGTTGAAAACTCTCTGCCTCCGGAAACTATGTATGAAATTGAATATAGGAGAGTCCAATTATATGATTCTTACTGTCCATATAAAACTCAGTTGATTAAAATAAATGTTTTTCAATATGAATTTATTAAAGTATTAAATACATATAAAGTTCATTACATAGCATATATAGGGGATATATGAAACCTCCTACTTTGCTTGGTGTTAGAATTGTTATGTATAGGAGGGGCCCATTCTGGCCATTGGCCAATCAGACGATATACATTGTAAGGACAACCCTTTGTGTAATATTAATCTCTATACAGCGCCTGGCGTGGGGGCAGCTCTGTATCTATAGACCACACCCCTTCCCACACCAGGCTCTGTATGTACATTGTCTATAGACAGAGAGCTGCCCCCGCAGAGAGCTCTGTCTATAGACATTGTACATACTGAGCCTAGTGTGGGAGTGGGCCGCTCTCCTATCTATAGACATTGCACATACAAAGATACAAAGCCTGGTTTGGGTGGGGGCAGCTACTGTCTATAGACATTGTACATACAGAGCCTGGTGTGGATGGCGGTAGCTCTTTGGCTATAGACATTGTATATTCAGAGCCTGGTTTGGGCGGGGGCAGATCTCTGTACATGGACATTGTACATACAGAGCCTTTTGGGTGCAGGGGCAGCTCTCGGTCTATATATATTGAACATACAGAGCCTGGTGTGGGCAGGGCAGCTCTCTATCTATGGACATTGTACATACAGTACAGAGCCTGGTGTGGGCGGGGGCAGCTCTCTATTTATAGATATTGTAAATGCAGAACCTGGTGTGAGAGATGGAATCTCTCAGTCTATAGACATTGTACAGACAGAGCTTGGTGGGGGTTAATTAGCAACAAACAGGTACAGATATGAAGGGCTTTGTGGAAACAGGAATATCTTAATGTCCCTTTGCAGCATCAGGAAGCTGCTGTGCTTCTCTTCACATGCACAGACACAGGAAACTGGTTACAGTCACATGGTATTTCCTCTGTGTGAGCCTCTGGGAGTGTTTCCCCCTTTTTTTAAAGTAACTTTACAGACAATGCACAAACCTAGCAATACAACACTTACACATACAGGATTGGAGTTGTTGCACTTAACATATTCCAACACTCCCACTCATCAGCTACTTATCCTGTTAGTCCCATTGCGGTTCTGACATCCTCAAACTTGGCTCTAGGCAATGGTTTTGTCATACCATCAACTAACATCTTGGCAGACTCGCAATACTCAAACTTTAGTACATCACGTTCCACTAAGTCACGTAAGTGGTGATGCTTAATAGTGATGTGCTTAGTCCTTGCACTGATTTTATCACTACTGGCAAGTCCATTACATCCTTGGTTGTCCTTATATACAGAGGTGCCCCCACTGCTTGTCTATAATTCTCATTGCTGGAGTTTTGACAAATGTTTGTCTTGTGAGGGCTCTTTTTCCTTGTCATGACTGTGGCTCTGATTCAGGAACTGTTCTGGCCCTATAAGAAAGTCGTTTAGCTAAGATACCTATGTTTGGTCTTTCTGATCTCCCGACTGGAGGATGACTTGGTTCTTCTGTTTCTTCCTCGCTGGCTTCAGAGCTTATCCAGACTTCAGTGTTTTCTTTTTCAGTGTCTGGGTTTGATTAATGAGATTCTTGTTCTTGTTTCTTGGTTTGAATGACTGGTGTAACTTCATGGAATTTGAGTGAAACAGAGTTCTCATCGATCCCTACATCTCTGCTGATTGTTACTGTGTTGGTCTCTGGGTGCAGGATTCTGTATCCCTTTTGAGTTTTGCTATAGCCCACCAGGACTCCATTAGCTAAAATGAACTTATCTGACTTGCTTTCATCAAGGTCAGTGAAGAAATCCTTGTTATTTGTCATATGGCTGCTAGCACCAGAGTCTATACACCATATATGCTTTGCATATGGGCCTGTACTGCCATTAAATGCAGCTTTAACACATGCAGAATCTTCCTTTACAGCTGTTTTAAACCTTTGATGACTGTTCTACTTTTTAAGCTGAGTGATTCTTGCTTACCAAATTCTGCAGTCTGCTTTAAGGTGGCCGTTTTTTTTACAGACAAAACACTCATGAGTCTCTCTTAGATTGCTCTTATTTTTAGGAAAGTCCTGTGTCTTTAAGGCTGTTTCTGCTCTGGATTCATTATTGCTGCTTACATTCTGTGTTTTACTCTTGAATTCATGTACAAGCTTGATTTTGACATACTCTAGTGGGAGCTCATCATCTGGCCGTGCATCTAGTGCAGTGACAAGTGTGTGATAACTTTCTGGAAGACCACTTAATAGAAGTGCTGCAACATTAAAGTCTTTAATTTCTTCTCCAATACCCCTGAGACGCTCCACAATCTAAGGGTATTTCTTATATAGTCCTGCATATTCTGGCCATCACTTAGCTTAGACTGATACAGCTTTCTCATGAGATAAAGCATATTGCTGAGATTTGATCTTTCATGCAATTTCTGTAATTCATCCCACATCTCTTTTGCAGTTGCACACTTGCATATATGCACAATCTGATCATCATCTACACTGAGGGAGATAATGCTTTGTGCTTTCTGATCCTTATCTACCCAGTCATCTGATAATGGATGAGGCACTTGTTCCTGAGTTCCACATATCTTCTCTTATGAGCAGCATATTTACCTTGAATTTCCAGGACTGATAGTTCTGGTTGGTGAGGCTTGGCACTGAGAAATTGCAGGGTTCACTGCTTGTGGACATCTCTGTTGCTCTGCTGCTTTTGCTTCTGTTGCTGTATTAATCTTCTGTATGACTCTGTGTTCTGTGTCACTCCTGGGGTTCTGTATCACACTGGAGTTCTGTGTCACTTCTGGGCCCATAACCTATTGGCAGCGCATGTTCAGGATACTCTTCAAGCCTGTGAGAACAGAGCTTCTTTAATTAATGACAAACAGGTACAGATATGATAAGCTTTGTGAAATCAGGAATAAAACATATTCGTATGTGTCTCAGTCTTAGTGCAGCATTTGCAGCAGACAGCTTCTCTGTCATACACAGACACAGGAAACTGGATACAGTCACAGGCTTACATGTGTGGGCCTCTGGGATTTTTTTTTTAATCTAACTATTTCTGCAACATACAAACCTAGTAATAGTACAATCACATATACAGGAATGGAGTTGTTGCATTAAACATATTCCAACAGCTGCCTACTTCCTATTAGCAAACAGAAGATAGGTGCAGAGCAAAAAACAGAAACAGCAGAGAGATAAACCCTAGCTAGTCTCCCACTGATTGGCATAAACTAACGGCTGGACATCTAAATGAGAATATCACCAGCAGGAAATACCAGCAGAGGGAAAGTATTTAAAGCTGCATCCAAAAAGTGATTGGGCAGAGAAATGAGTAAACGAGTGCAACTCCTGACCTAATAGAACTAAAGCAATGATAAGGGAAACTAAACATGTGAAACCAAAGAAACAGTGTATCTACTGTGGTGTCAATATATTGAGTAACTTTTGGAATTCTTATCTTCATCCAAGATGGCATCCTTTGCTTCATGTGCTTTTTATCCTCCTGCCTCTTTAAACCCAAACCCAGCTTCTACTCATTTCTAGAGTATTCTGCCTGGTTCTCTGCCAATAGTGGCTTCTCTGGATCTTTGCCTACTCCTGCAAAGCCTATGTAAATCTCCTGTTGCATTTCTTCAGAGGTTCTGCTACCTACACCTGTTGCCAGCGTTACTTCTGCTTCTGGCTTCTCACGTTACTACCTCAGCTGTGGCTCTTGCCTCACCTGCCTTTGCTGACATGTAAGCTGGTTTCTTATTAAGTGCTCTGTCACATCCTACATTCCAATAGATGCAGAGCACGAGACTGTTGTGGACTTAGTAATTTGCTCTGCATCCGGTTCTGGACTTTTTAAAGACTTCATTTCCCAGGCCTCTGTGAATAAAGTTTTACATAGACTTGATTAAAAATCTCCTTGTTTGGACTTGCCATAGACTTTCCTTTTACAGCATCTCCAAGTGTAAACTGCGCTTTAGACTGCTCTGCTGATTGCATTTTCCTCTTAGGTTCTTTCAACAAACTTTTGATTAGGCTTCACTGTATATCTACCCTATTTGGTATTGATTTTGAGTTTTCCTCTGCATTCTGTTGTCATTCTCCATGTGTTATAATATAGCCTTTTTTACCTATAAACTGTGTTCAGCTTTCTCTTTGCTCCACGCAATAAGATTCCTGAGCTATCCATTATAATTATTACATATGGCTTCATGGACAGAGAAGCCAAACACAGAGCAAAGACTCAAGGTCAAGACGCCTGACAGATCCGACCTGAGTCCCTAACGATCCACTGAACATTGAGGGAACTACAACACAGTAAGTCTCAGGATCCGGAAGATACAGACCTTGAAGACTAGAAGGTAAAAATAAGAGATGAAGTGAGATGGAGTACAAGATATATGGGATGAAAAAGAAAAGAAAGACGAGAAAAAATGTAACCTACAAGAAGAGGAGAAAGAAGAGTAAGACAAAAGAAACATAAGAAGAAAAAGCATTAGAAGATGATCAGTAAGAATGTTACAAATTAAAATCTCTGCAGTATAATGGCGGATAGGTGACGGTTTTACTACGCCAATAGGTAAAATGGCCGAGCTGTAGTGCTGCATTGCTTTGTTGGAGACGTAGCGGCGGCCCCCCGCTGATCAGACAGATGGCATATCAGTCAGATGTCTCTGGAGACAGCCCCTTTAATTAATGTAAATTTAGCAGGAAAGCCCATGGATAACATGCTGAAGCCTGTAGTACAGTATGCCCCCTCCTACGGGTCACATCACAGCTCCTCTCTCCGATGGAGCCTGCGGAGGAAATCTATATATAAGAAAGTATTTTATTTAATAAGTAAAACTTATTTTTTGTTTTCTCAGCAAAGTTGTACAGATAAATACTTAATGAGTTGTAATTAGGACTGTGGAGATGAATTGGCGGCTGCAGCTCCATTATATGAGCAGTTATATCATTACAACCTCTCACTTAATAGTCAGAAACGTTTAATATTAACCCTTAAACGACCACCCGCTGTCTTTTTTAATGTTTCGGCTCAGGTCTTACATTTGCAGCGCTGTTGTTTGATGTTGTATTTTTTTTTCAGGCTCTTGCTTCTATAGTGTAGCTATGGGTGTCCACTTTTTGTCAGTGGACATGTTTGCTTTATCAGCATTTTACCAGCACTGCAAGAGTTGGAACTTTCTTTTCCTCTCTTCGAGTTATGCATGGCACCTGTTCATTTCCAATGGCCTGTTTTCCTTGAACTGAAAGCCCAGAGAGAGAGAAAAAGACGCATCTCTACCTCTTGGAGATATAAAAACTTATGCCCCCATCACCCACTGAGAGACAATGATCCTTCTCTATTTCCTGTAAAAAAGACTGGGCCTGGTCTCCTTCCTCCCAAGAGGAATAGGCCCTTCCCTACTACCTTTAGAAAAAAGAGATCCACCCTATTTCCTGTACAATGACAAAGACCCGGCTGTATTTCCAGTGGAGAGAAAAAGACCCTTCTCTACTTCCTGTAGGGAGATAAAGACCCTTCTCTTCTTCCTGTAGAGAGATAAAGACCCTTCTCTACTTCCCCTAGGGAGAAAAAGACCCTTCTCTTCTTCCTGTAGAGAGATAAAGACCCTTCTTTGTTTCCTTAAGGGAGATAAAGACCCTTCTCTACTTCCTGTAGGGAGATAAAGACCCTTCTTTGTTTCCTTAAGGGAGATAAAGACCCTTCTCTACTTCCTGTAGGGAGATAAAGACCCTTCTCTACTTCCTGTAGGGAGATAAAGACCCTTCTCTACTTCCTCTAGGGAGAAAAAGACCCTTCTCTACTTCCTGTAGGGAGATAAAGACCCTTCTCTACTTCCTGTAGGGAGATAAAGACCCTTCTCTACTTCCTCTAGGGAGAAAAAGACCCTTCTCTACTTCCTGTAGAGAGATAAAGACCCTTCTCGAGTTCCTGTAGGGATAAAAAGACCTTTCTCTACTTCCTGTAGGGAGATAAAGACCCTTCTTTGTTTCCTTAAGGGAGATAAAGACCCTTCTCTACTTCTTGTAGGGAGATGTGGGCAGCACGGTGGCTCAAGTGGTTAGCACTGCAGCCCTTGCAGCGCTGGGGTCCTGAGGTCCTGGGTTCAATTCCCACCAAGGACACAAAGGACAACATCTGCAAGGAGTTTGTATGTTCTTCCCGTGTTTGCGTGGGTTTCCTCCAGGCACTCCGGTTTCCTCCCACATTGTAAAGACATACTGACAGGATGATTAGATTGTGAGCTCCAAGAGAGACAGCATTACTGATGTATGTAAAGTGCTATGGAATTAATAGCGCTATATAAATGAATAAATATTATTATTATTATAGATAAAGACCTCTACTTCCTCTAGGGAGGTAAAGACCCTTCTCTAGTTCTGGTAGGGAGATAAAGACCCTTCTCTACTTCCTATAGGGAAATAAAGACCATTCTCTACTTCCTGTAGGGAGATAAAGACCCTTCTCTACTTCCTATAGGGAGATAAAGACCCTTCTCTACTTCCTGTAGGGAGATAAAGACCCTTCTCTACTTCCTGTAGGGAGATAAAGACCCTTCTCTACTTCCTATAGGGAGATAAAGACCCTTCTCTACTTCTGGTAGGGAGATAAAGACCCTTCTCTACTTCCTGTAGGGAGATAACGACTCTTCTCTACTTCCTGTAGGGAGATAACGACTCTTCTCTACTTCCTGTAGGGAGATAAAGACCCTTCTCTACTTTTTGCTGAGAGAAAAAAGACCTGTCTTTACTTCCTCTAGGTTGAAAATGACCCTTCTCTACCTCTTGTAGAGAGACAAAGACACAGATCTTATTCTGTAAAAGCAAAACAAAATCTTAATTTGTATACTTTATTTGCATAAAGTAAAAGACCCTGCTCTACGTCTCATAGATACATAGGGAAGGGAGAGGGGAGTATGCTCACACTGCAATACCTTGAAGCCGACTGGTGCCTGGATGGACGTCCACAATCCTTGTAGTCAATGATATGAGTAAAATCTGGCACCGGACCACAGTCTTCAATATTTGTGTTTTATTTTTTAATGTATCATACAAATAAAACAATCATATCATCAGACCGAAGCCCCACCAGAACGCAATGTTTTGGTGGGGCTTCGGTCCCATGATATGATTGTTTTAATTGTGTGATACACTAAAAAATAAAACACAAATATTGAAGACTTTGGTCCGGTTCCGGATTTTACTTATATCAAAGACCTGCCACTGCTTCCTCTAGAGAGACAAAGACCTGCCCCTGCTTTCTATAGAGGGATAAAACCTCCTGCTCAAAGATCTGCCCCTGCTTCCTGTAGAGATAATGATCCACTCCTACCAGTCCCTGCTTCTTACAGAGGGAGAAAACCCACCCCTGCTTCCTCTAGATTAACAAAATACTGACCCCTGTTTTAAATAGAGAGATAAAGACCCGCCACTGCTGGAGAGTGACAAAGACCTGCCTCTGCTTCCGGCAAAGAGACAAATGCCTGACCCTACTTCCTGCAGAGAGACAAAACCCTGCCTCTGCTTCCTGTAAAAAAACAACAACATGCCCCTACTTTATGTATAAAGACAAAGACCTGTCCCTGCTTCCTCTAAAAAGACGACGACATGCTCCTACTTCATGTATAAAGACAAAGACTTTCTGTAAAAAGCAAACACCTGCCCCGGTTTCCTGTATAAAGACAAAGACCTGCCTGTGCTCCCTGTAGAGATACAAAAACCTGTCCCTAATTCCTGTAAAGAGACTAAAACCTGCCCTACTTCCTGTGCAGAGAAAAAAGCCCACCTCTATTTAGTATAGAAAAACATAGACATGCCCTTTTTTCCTGTATAAAGACAAAGACCTGCCCCTGTATGAAGACAAAGACCTCCTCCCTGCTTCCTGTATAACCATAAAGACATGTTCCTAATTTCTTTAAGAAGACAAATACCTGCCCCTGCTATCTGTATAAAGACAAAGACCAGTCTGTGCTTTCTGTAGAGATATGAAAACCTGCCTCTGATTTCTGTAAAGAGAGAAAAACCTGCCCTACTTCCTGTGCAGAGAAAAAAGCCCACCCCTGTTTCTTAAGGAAAAACAAAGACCTGCCCCTGCTTCCTGTATAAAGACAAAGACCTGCCCCTGCTTCCTGTATAAAGACAAAGACCTGCCCCTGCTTCCTGTAAAAAAAACAACAAAAAAAAAACTATCCCTTCTTCCTGTGTAAATGAAAGACCTCCCCCTGCTTCCTGTATAAAGACAAAGACATGTCCTGGCTTCCTGTATAAAGATAAAGACCTGACAGTATTTCCTATATAAAGACAAACAACTGCTCCTGCTACCTATATAAAGAAAAAGACATGCCCCTGCTTCCTGTATAAAGCAAAAGACCTGCTCCTGCTTCCTGTATAAAGGAAAAGACCTGCTCCTGCTTCCTGTATAAAGGAAAAGACCTGCTCCTACTTCCTGTATAAAGACAAAGACCTGCCCTGACATCCTGTATAAAAACAAAAACCTGCCCCTGCTTCCTGTAAAAAAAAAAACAAAAAAAAACCTGCCCCTTCTTCCTGTATAAAGACAAAGACCTGCCCATGCTTCCTGTATAAAGATAAAGACCTCCCCCTGCTTCCTGTATAAAGACAAAGACATGTCCCAGCTTCCTATTTAAAGAAAAAGACATGCCCCTGCTTCCTGTATAAAGCAAAATACCTGCTCCTGCTTCCTGTATAAAGGAAAAGACCTGCTCCTGCTTCCTGTATAAAGACAAAGACCTGCCCTGACTTCCTGTATAAAAACAAAGACCTGCCCCTGTCCCCTGTCGAGATCCAAAAACCTGCCCTGACTTCCTGTAAAGAGGCAAAGACCTGCCCCTGCTTCCTGTAGAGAGACAACAACCTGGTCTCACTTCCTCTAATCCATCTTGGTGTCTCAGCTGATAGAGACAGATTACACTTGACAACAGGCAGTGTACAGCATGCTTAGGCATAGAAAGCAGATCTACGGGATTCCTGATCTTGCATTTCTCGGCTGACCCCTGCTGGCTGACTGTCTGTGCTGAAAATCCCTTGATGATTTCTTGAGCTCTTTCGTTCCATTGTCTTGTCCTTCTCCATCCCGTTGCTGTGTAGTGTCTTCCTGTGCACGGTCTTCAGCTCTTAGGTCTGTTCTGCAGATACTAGACCAGCATTGGCTTGTCGGGACCCATACGACCATCTGTCATATAATTTTGTATTTCAAGATCTGTGCAAAGTAAAGGAAACAAAAACATTGTAAAGTTTTGTTTATGAAGCTCCTCTTTCATTGGATGTCATGTGTAAGTATTGCTCGGAGGACGCCAGGGTGGCCCCGGTCTCCTTCTTCGTGTTCTTTTCATTTCTTTTCTGTTACAAAGTTCAGATATTTTAATTTATCACTTGGGTAACTGAGTCACAAACAGAGGAAAACGCTTCTATTCATTTCCTCGTGATTTATTTTACTCTTGTACAAGAGAAAGTTTTGAATGAAAGAAAAAGCAGCGACGCTGAAAGCCCCGAATGCTGCCGCTCGGCCTCAATACACACAGGAGGAGGAAAACATAATTAATATTAGCAACTTAATTCCTCTTTTCTCCGCATGCCGAAGTGTCAGGGCCCATGTGAGCGACTGGCAGCCGTGTAATTATTTCTTCATACTAAAAAGGAATACAATGTTTTACATTTCGGAAATATAAAATAATACAGTCGTCCATTGCTCGCCACCAGATCGGCTGTATAGGCATGAATACGGCTTTCTACACAGCGCATGTTTAAAGAGAAATTGCACCCGGCCCTTAAAAATAAATTGAAAGAAGAAGAAAACTGTTCTGGAGTATTTAAAAGGGTACTCCGAAAAATGTGATAAAAATACATAATTACCATAAATGGATTATATTTCAATATTAGACATTTTACTAAATACCGTATATACTCGCGAATAAGCCGAGTTTTTCAGCCCAAAAATTGGGCTGAAAAGTCCCCCCCTCGGCTTATACGCGAGTCACTGTATACTGTATACACTGTATACAGTGTATACAGTATACAGGCCCGCCCCCAATAGTATACAGGCCCCCCTTTGCAGCACAAACCTGTAAAGGAAGAGATTAGTATACTTATCACTGTCCCGCTGCCACTGCCCTGCCGCCGTCATCGCGCTCCTCCGTCTTCATCCAGCGTCTTCCGTCTTCTTCCAGCTTCCTCCGGTCGGCGCAGGCAATGACGTCATTGTCTGCGCGCCAGAGGAGGAAGACGGAAGACGCTGGATGAAGACGGAGGAGCGCGATGACGGCAGCGGGACAGCGGCAGCGGGACAGTGATAAGTATACTAATCTCTTCCTTTACAGGTTTGTGCACCAAGGGGGGCCCTGTATACACTTCTGGGGCTGCTGTATACTACCTCTGGGGCTGCTGTATACACCTCTGGGGCTGCTGTATACTACCACTGGGGCTGTATATACCACTGGAGCTGCTGTATACTACCTCTGGGGCTGCTGTATACTACCACTGGGGCTGCTGTATACACCACTGGGGCTGCTGTATACACCTCTGGGGCTGCTGTATACTACCACTGGGGCTGTATATACCACTGGAGCTGCTGTATACTACCTCTGGGGCTGCTGTATACTAACCACTGGGGCTGCTGTATACTAACCACTGGGGCTGCTGCTGTATATACCACTGGGGCTGCTGCTGTATACTACCACTGGGGCTGCTGTATACTACCTCTGAGGCTGCTGTATACCACACTGCTGGGGGCTGTATACCTGTGCTGGGGTCCACCCTCGGCTTATACACGAGTCAATAGGTTTTCCCAGGTTTTGGGGGCAAAAGTAGGGGGGTCGGCTTATACACGGGTTGGCTTATACACGAGTATATACGGTACCTTTTATTAGGCAGAAATGTAGCAAAAAGATAATCTTTAGTTAGTGCACTTAGGATTTTAAATGTCAGCTCCCAGCAGTTTCCCTGCCATCCAAGGACAGGCAGTGTAAAGACATCTGCTCGAGACAATGTAGCAAAAAGGTAATCATTACTTAGGCTGGGCTCACATTTGGGCAGGCAATTGAGTTCACCGCATCCGGACGCGGTGAACGCAATTGCCTTCACACACATTTTGTTTCCAAAATGTGTGCTGTGAACTGCAATGCGGTAACCGGATTGCTCCGGATGTGCATTCCGGAGCAATGCGGTTGCTGTATACTTTGCTCATCGATGCTGCCGCAGGGATAAGCAAAGTGTTAAATGTGTATTAACACATTAAATATGAATATTAGCTGTGGCCAACATGTCTCTAGGGGGTGCCCACCCCTCTAGAGACATGCTGTCCACTCCGACAATAGCCGGCTTACTGTAAATGCATTATTAACCCCTAACATGCTGAGAGGAAGGGACAGCATGTCTCTAGGGGGGGTGGGCACCCCCTAGAGACATGTTGCCCACAGCTAATATTAATAATTAATGTTTTAATACACATTTAACACTTTGTTCATCTCTGACCCCAGCCTTACTCAGAGCACTATCAGGCACGGAAATATGTCAGCTCCCAGCAGATTCCCAGCCATCACACATCTTATGGTACCTTCACACCCCGCAATCTCGCCTTGGAAGCCTAAAGGCAATATGTAGCCCCGGATCAATCACCGTGAAATTGCCTCACAGTTGCGGCGTGTGATTGGGGAATTTTGCGGCGATAAATCGCTCTCTCGGCCGTCGCATGATTCCTGAGCACGGCTCTGAAATCAGCTGCAATCATGAAGGCAATATTTCCTTGTTGTGGCGTGTGATAGGGCGATAGTGATGGAATCTGCTTCGCCTATGATTTCCCGTAGGCGTGCCACAGCGTGCTATAATCCACGCCCTGTCAGTGATGATTGGTGGTGACTACTGTGTTCCCATTGGCTGTCAGTTCATAGGGCGCCATATCTAATATTTAAAGCTGAATGTGTGTATGTGTGTATGTATATCCGGGATTGGCATCTACACCGTCGCAGCTACAGCCGCAAAATTTTGCAGAGTCACACGTCTGGACCCCGAGAGCGTCATAGGCTATGTTGTGAGGCGAAATTTTAACCCTGCGCGTTCCAGTTCACCAAACAATTTTGCCCCTATCTACATAATGGGAAAAAAGGGAAAGGAAACATGTGGGAGGAAAATCGACAGCTGTCAGCTATAGAGACAAAATTTTGCACAGTCACACGTCTGGACCCCCGGAGCGTCATAGGCTATGTTGTGAGGCGAAATTTTAACCCAGCGCATTCCAATTCACCAAACAATTTTGCCCCTATCTACATAATGGGGAAAAAGTGACAGTTCCCAGTTGACAGTTGTGAATGAGAGGGGCTTAATGATAGCGCCAAAGACTAACAGCACATACCAGCATATAGTCACTAAGGGTGGGGCCCCAACATGACATATTCACCACACACAGGGACATGTATATACACCACATGCACACAAAGAGTAACAGCAAGTGTATAGTCGCTAAGGTGCAGCCCCAACATTGGATACTCACCACGCACCCGAACAAACACACACACACCACAAAGAGACACACACAACACAGAGACTCACACCCCCCCCCCCCCAAGGGGACACACACACACTCTATAGCGACACATGCACTCACCCCACAGGGACACACACACCACAAAGAGACACACACCACACAGACCCCCCCCACAGGGACACACACACATAGCCACCCTATAGGAACACATGCACTCACCCCACAGGGACACACACACCACGAAGAGACACACACACACCACACAGACCCCCCCCCCACATGGACACACACACATACAAACCCTATAGGGACACATGCACTCACCCCTCAGGGACACACACACCACAAAGGGACACACACAACACAGACACACACACCCCACACAGACACCCCCCCACAGGGACACACACATACACACCCTATAGGGGCACATGCACTCACCCCACAGGGACACACACACCACAAAGAGACACACACAACACAGATACACACACACCACACAGACCCCCCCACAGGGACACACACATACACACCCCAGGGACACACACACCACACAGACAGACACAGATGTGCACAAATCACCTCACACAACTCGCCTCATACGTGTGCTATCTTTAATTTCCAAACATAAACATCTGATTAAAAACAGTCAATGTGCAACACATGACATATAGGGAATTAAGGCAGATGTCAGTCACATGAGCTGTCTATTATGTGTATGTGTGAGGTAACATACACTGCCCGGCCAAGGGGAGGGTTTACTGTTGGCTGGAGATTTATTAGGCTGCCTATAGCAACCAATCACAGCTCAGCTTCTATTTTCCTACAGGTCATTAATATGACATATTCAAATTCTATTTTGTTATAGCTAACAGCAGTTATTTATTAACCTGGGCGTAGCCGGGTACTACAGCTAGTTTAGATATAAAACAACTGGACTGCTGTCGCCAGACATCAGACACTAGGACTGCAGCCAACAGGACTCCAAACAGCTTCACCAAGCTGAACTCCTACCTCCACTCTCAAGACTGAACTTGTTCCCTATGACAGGGACGCTCCAACACACTTGCGTTCACCTCCGCAGTCATCTGACCTTCCCGATTACCATAAATGCAGATAGAAGGTGCCAGGAATAAAGTTGCCTCTAGAGGCGCGACAAATCTCCTGGGTGATGACCTGTGGAATACATTATGGGCATTTAGGACTCTAGCCAAAATGTCATATGGGTTAGTAATGGCTGCCCGCCATATGGTCCAATAACCTTAGAGCCCAGAGCCCCAGATGCATACTTCATTGATGTCTTTAGTGCACAGAACCCATATGTACTCATTCACACACAGGTCCAGACCTGAAGTTTTATTACCACACATGCATTTGGTAGAAGAAGGTAATCCCTTAGGGCGGCTTCACACCACGGTTTTTCGGCTGTCAGGCTGTGTCCGGTGCTTTGCAGGAGGCACCGGACACAGCCTGACAGCTTCGGGCAAACAGAATCAGAGGGTTAATATGCCCTCTGGTCATGTTTGCAGCCGGATTCGGCAGAGCGCAGCTGCAGGAGCTGTCCGTGCTGAAATTACAGAATCGTGGCTAGCAGGGAGCTATCTCAGCAGGAGACAGCTTCAGGTGCTGAAGTTCAGTGCGGCCGGCACTGAGCTTCAGCACCCGCCTGTCATGGTGTAGTGAGAATGCTGATGAGGGAATGACAGTTATGGGCAAGGTGACCAAGGAAGACTAGTCTGACCCTAGTCTAGGAACCCTGAATGGCCCTGATCCCAAAAGTATCTCTAAAGGTGAGAAGGTTCGGGCCTCCAGCCTCTCCCTAAAACTTCTCCACCAGCCCCGCGCTATTATCCCCTCACCTCCCTCCACAGAACTGGGATACAGCAACTCCAAAGGAAAGGACTTCAGTAACACAAATACACAGGTCAGCACAGCACGGCTTCCAGGCATAGAGTGAAACTCTATCAGCAGCACCACCTGGTGGAAGGAAAGGCTACTTAAAGGCTAGGGGGAGGGGATTTCAGGTGAGTCACACATTAACCCCTCAACCAGCGGCCAAACCTCATAGTGAATTCAGTTCTGGAGCACAACACAGGAGGCCAGGACCTTCACAACTATCAACAATGCAGCTCTTTAAGACAAACATACACAGCAGCATCCAGCAATGTCAGCGCCAACCAAGTGCGTGACACCGCTGTCTGGGAACCTGACAGATTCTCTGTTGGGTCCGGTGTGATCCGGCGCCCAGTAGACTTCCATGTTAGGGGGTACCGGATCCGGGAGGATCCGATTTGTGCAGATTTTTGCCCTGGACACAAAAACATTGCAAGCTGCGTTTTTGTGTCCGGGAGAAAAATCTGAATTCTCCCAGATCCTCCGGGACAGATGGAAACCGGATGGCAAATAGCTGCCATCCGGCTCCATCCAGCCACATAGGAATACTATGGAGCTGAAATCTGATCCGGGGCTGTCCGGTTCATACCAGACAGCCCCGGATCAGAAAAACCATGGTGTGAAGCCGGCCTTAGAAGGATAGACAAAAGAGGTGTCCCCGCATGTCTTACAATCCATACCCTCAGAATCATCAGTGGGAAACACCACCCTCCTCCGACCAATTATCCTGAGAGGCCACTTAGGTCTAGTATTAACCTAGGGTGCAGGTAGAGTCTTGCCATATTCTCTGGTGGCACGTTAGCAACCTCCGCCAGAGAGGAGAAGACTTTATAAAGACGGCAAGGATAGCATCCAGGCAATTTTCCATGCAATAATTTTCCCAAATTACTACTTCTCTGGACCGCCAATAAATCACCAGGTTGTGTTTTCTCAGCCAGGGAGGACCTAAGATGATGGGAGTCGGCAGACCCTCCAAGACATAGCACAACTGGAACTCTTTATGGAGAGTCCCTGTGCACAACTTCTTTTGCTGGCTCCAATTCTTCCCCTCTTCCTCTCACTATCGGGGTCCCTCAGGGCTCAGTCCTTGGACCTCTCCTCTTCTCTCTCTACACGGCCCCGATTGGACAGACCATCAGCAGATTTGGCTTTCAGTACCATCTTTATGCTGATGACACACAATTATACACTTCAGCCCCTGACCTTACCCTTGCGGTATTACAGAACACCAATGACTGTCTAACCACAGTCTCCAATATCATGTCCGCTCTCTACCTGAAACTCAACCTTTCCAAAACTGAACTTCTTCTGCTCCCCCCATCCACTAACCTCCCTAAACCTGACATCTCTCTCTCAGTTTGCGGCACCACGATAACGCCTAGGCAGCAGGCTCGCTGTCTGGGTGTTATGTTTGACACCGATCTCTCCTTCTCCTCCCACACACAATCTCTCGTCCGCTCCTGTCGCTTACACCTGAAGAATATCTCCAGAGTCCGCCCATTTCTCACCATGGAAACAACAAAAACCCTCACCGTGGCCCTAATCCACTCCCGCCTTGACTATTGCAATTCTCTATTAAGCGGCCTCCCCCTCACTAGACTTTCCCCTCTACAGTCCATCCTTATTGCAGCAGCCAGGATCACACATCTGGCCAATCGTTACTCCGATGCCGCTGATCTGTGCCAGTCATTGCACTGGCTGCCCGTACACTACAGGATCAAATTCAAATTGCTTGTTCTCACCCACAAAGCTCTTCACAGTGCAGCACCCCCTACTTCTCCTCCCTCATCTCTGTCTATCACCCCACCCGTTCTCTACTTTCTTCAAATGACCTTCGACTAACATCTGCACCAATCTGATCCTCCCACTCCCGGCTCCAAGACTTCTCCAGAGCTGCACTAATTCTCTGGAATGCTCTACCCCAAGAAATCAGGACTATCCACAACTTTCATGGCTTCAGACGATCCCTAAAAACGCATCTTTTTAAGGCGGCCTATCATACTCCCTAATAGAAGTCCTTTGTACTGTAGACAGTGAATGAGCTATCCCTCTGGACATTACTCTTCTACAAACTCCACCAAACCAAAAAGGTCTACACAGACTGTATAATGACCATCCATGTAAGCTTATCTCTATGCCCCATTTCCTCGAGATGCCTGGACCATCAGTGCAATAAGCCCCTGTACCTTGTGCAACCCCTATACCGTTGTAGATTGTAAGCTCTTTTGAGCAGGGTCACCTTCATTTCTTGCTTTATTTATTGTATTTTCTTTGTTACATTGATTCTATGCCTATTGTTTTGTATCCAATTATTGTATTGTATTTGTTCTGTACTGTAATTACTTACTGTATTATATTTTCTTCTACTCTAACCACTGTATTGTAGAGCGCTGCGGAATATGTTGGTGCCATATAAATAAAGCATTATTATTATTATTATTATTATTATTATTTATTATATTGTGTATGACTTGGGACAAACTCTTCTGAATGAGAGGAGCGGAATCGATGGCCTGCACAGGAATGGTCTCACTAATGCACTACAGGCCAGAGCATGGACTTGAGTAAAGCTAGAATCCACCATATTGACTCCTGTTCCACTATCCACCAGAACCCGGGATAGTCTCACACCCTGGTCACCTCCCACAACACAACCAGAGAACGCAGCTTTTTAGGTGATGTAACATGTTTGGGGATAAATAGACAAACCCCAATGTAATGACCCTTAATAGAATAGAAACATATCCCTCCACGAACCACAAGGTACCAACTGCATGGGTTCATTAGACTGTACCTGTGGGACCTCCTTCCATGGGAGAACAACAGGGGCATGACCATTGTAGATCTACAAAAACAGCAAGGGCCATGGTGGGCTATAATGACTCCAGAGTAACATATTGAGCAAGACAGCCTTGAAGCTTGGCTGATAGACGCTGACATAAATGACTCTTCGGTTCTCCAAGCAGTACTGCTCAGCCAGCTACGCTCCCTGCATCAACTTATGGATTTTAGACTTACCTTGGCCGACACCATGAGGCTAAAGCCGCAAAAATGTCGTCCGCCACCTGCAAAGGTGGAGAATCAGTCAGCAGAGAGAAGGCCCAGGAATGGAGATCTCCATTATGAAGCGAAACTACAATCCCCACTCACTGGTACTCCCTAAGGAATGAGGGTAGAGACTGATATATAATTTACAGACTTCCCAAAAAAGCATAAACATATTAAAACCTGTCTGAAAGAGATATCTTGGGTTCCGGCTGAATTTGGGCATGAGCTGAGACCAGCAGACCTGCAGTGTGCTGCAGCTGCTGCACCACCTGTGACCACAGACCTGTAACTTCATCTATGAGGGTCTGGATCAGGTGTGTAAAAGCTGCAACCTGAGCCATCAAGACTGCGATCATCCACCCCTGTTGTCTTCGGGGACATCCATTCTTGTTTGAGCTCACCAATGCCTTCTTTATTTTTTCCATTCACCAAACTGTTGATTTGGCCGTTCCTAACATTTCTCTTCTCTCTGATGGATTTCTTCTTTTTATTTTGCCCAATGATGGTCGGGTACTCTTCCATTGAGGGTTCCTTTGACCGCATGTTCTGGGTTCACAGCAACAGCTTCCAGATGCAAATGCCACACCTGTGATCAGCTCAAGACCTTTTACTTGCTTAACTGATGAAGCATTAGAGAGGGAATCCATATTCTCAGTACTGTTAATAATACACCCAGTGGAAGGGCCAGCCCTGAATTGTTGCTAAGTGACCGGCCCAGGGAGCAAATGCCTCCCTGCCCTCCGGCCCATCTCGCCCATGCAGCCCAATAAAGAGCTTCTTAGATAATTATCCAATCACTTTTGCTCCTTTAAAAAGGCAGCTCCATATTATAAAGCTGTAATTCCTAAACCTTTCACCAATTAGGATGTAAATATCCTCAAATTAAAGCTGCGAGTTAGCACTTTAAGCCCAGATTGTGACCGGCCCAGGAGCAAATGCCTCCATGCCCCCCGGCCCAGCTCGCCCATGCAGCCCAATAAAGAGCTTCTTAGATAATTGTCCAATTACTTTTGCTCCATATTAAAGCGCTGTAATTCCTAAACCTTTGACCAATTAGGATGTAAATATCCTCAAATTAAAGCTGCGAGTTAGCACTTTAAGCCCAGATTGTGACCGGCCCAGGGAGCAAATGCCTCCATGCCCCCGGCCCAGCTCGCCCATGCAGCCCAATAAAGAGCTTCTTAGTTAATTGTCCAATTACTTTTACTCCATATTAAAGCGCTGTAATTCCTAAACCTTTGACCAATTAGGGTGTAAATATCCTCAAATTAAAGCTGATTGAGTATATCACAGGATCTTGGTTATTTTTTCGGTAAAAGGCTAAATGCCAAAACTTGTGCCGCTGTCCAAATATTTCTGGACCTAACTGTATTGGAAACATAGGGAAGATAATAACTTGCACTTGTTTTGTTTGTGATCTGTCGGCCATTCCTTGTCACCCATCGCTGTCTGCACAAATCTCGTCTATCGGGGAATATTAAAACGCCATTCACCGCCTTCATGTTTGCCATGTTTATGTGTTACTCCTCCGACACGCGAGGCATTTCCTTTACTCTCTTTCAATCAACTTTACATCCGGTGACAAAGCAATATATTCTCTGATTACATTTCAAGGTTTCTTTGTATCCAAACAGTCGGAGGAAATGTCTGATGTTCCCGGAGCATTGGGCTCTTGCACCGCCGATGACTGACAGCAACGAATTGGAAATATGCAAATGAATAGCAAACTACATCTAACAATAATCAAAAAGATGTTCAAGCTTATAATTAAACCTGACCATAATCCCTTTATCTGAACATCAAAGCCTCCTTAGAAAAAAAAAAGTGCGAGATCATAAAAATCTTGTACTTTGTTTTGTTTTCGGCTATAAATCCCCAGAGAAAGGTGAAAAATAAAGGAGATACAAAGAGTGCTGTGATGTTAATGAAGAGGAAGGCTGGGGGTGGAAGGGGTTTGTCTTTATGTTTCCTTTGTTGAAACTAATAAAAGAAAACTAATAGCTTTTATCAGTGGAAGAATTTAAAGGGGATGGTTACTTCAAGCGCGACTGTAGTCTGAAGGTTGGAAATGCTTAGATGAGCAGATGATCCCTTTTATTCCAATGGTCGGGTGGTGCCGATACCCATTACAACTGTGCTGGAGCTTCTCAGTAAGTGTTTAATGTCCCTACAGCTCCCCCACAGGAGAAATCAAGTATTACATGTGGATACATAGGGGTCAGTGGGTGCTCTCATTCGCTGACCCAGCCGCCTTTAGAAAGGCCCGAACTCCTTACCCGTGGGCAGAACCCTACTCAGACAACACAGGGTGAGGGAACTACACAATAGTAAGACTTTCTTGGATCTTCAACAGTCAAAGGCATCTAACACATACCCAACAAAAACACACAATGTAACAGGCAACAGAGTCTCACCCTTCCGCTGGCTCACCAGGGATTACAATGTTGATGCCTTTCGGGGCTTCCAGGGTCAACTATCCCAGTCCGACAGCACCCTGCTTTTGACAAGCACCCACTAAGAAGAGATAATGGCAAGCTAGTAAGCTAACCGAGTACAGCAAAGTCAGTGGCCAGGTAACGGAGTTGTCACAATCTGGGTATCTTCCAGCCAAATCCTAGTATCCAAGGATGAACTCCTGTTGAATAAGATCAAGGTTATGATTTTCTAACTGGGACTGAAGATCCTAGGATGAAGTGATGCAGCATATATCTACTGGTGACTGAAGCAAGTACTTTTTATACACCAAGACTGTACCTCATTGTCTTTTGTTCTTAAAGGATTGGAGGGATAAGGCTGTTTTCTCATTGATCAGCAGTTCAATCCGACTGCTTAATTATCATCTGAATTTATATTTATTTTGCAATCTCCAAACTAAGACAATGGGGGCTCCAAGCAGACTGGCAACAAACAATGCCTTTCTTCTCATGAGTTAACAAAGAAAAGAACAATACATCTAACCTAATTAAGAATATTTCACGCACAACATACATTTTATAATGCTGTCTTGCCATATTACAAATTTAGGCAGTTTTTGTGATGTACAGAGTCCTCCAAGGGGGACCTATTATTTGTATTTCAACTCATACTACTAGTCAAAGGTAAAATGAAAAGAAAAAAAACTGATAGCACTTCCATAACAAGTGTGAACAGGTGCAAAGCTGAACATACTCAATACATAAACAGCTGCAGTCTGATTAGAAAGAAACACTAAGGTAATCACTGAATATAGGAATATAGACATGCATTACTGCTAAGGAAATACATTGACTATAGAACTACAGACATGCATTACTGCTAAGGAAATAAATTCAATATAGAAATATAGATATGCATTACTGCTAAGGAAATACATTGAGTATTGGAATATAGACTTTCATTACTGCTAAGGAAAAACATTGAATTTAGGAGTATAGACATACATTACTGCTAAGAAAATACACTGAAAAAGATGTTGTCGATGTAACGATGCCACCCACTGACATGCCGCCAGAATGGGGAGGTGTTCACGTGTTCGCCCTCTAGGACAGCCATGTAGATGTTAGCATACGTGGGGGCCACGTTGGACCCCATGGCTGTCCCGCGGCGCTCTTTGGGGATGACTACTACTTGCAGCGCCGCGGGACAGCCATGGGTCCAACGTGGCCCCCACGTATGCTAACATCTACATGGCTGTCCTAGAGGGCGAACACGTGTACACCTCCCCATTCTGGCAGCATGTCAGTGGGTGGCGTCGTTACATCGACGACATCTTTTTTGTATGGAAAGGTGAAAGGGAGGATTTGATTGCTTTCTTTGACTCCGTAAATAACATTTTTCCGGAGCTAAAATTTACAATGGAAAGATTTCAGGAGTCTATACAGTTTTTGGATACCTTGGTGTATAAGAGGGGTAATAAATTACAAAACAGATCTTTATATTAAAAAAAAACTGATAGGAATAGTACCCTTCTTTACATTAGTGAACATCCTAAAAAGATGGTCCAATCTCTGCCTTGGAGCCAGTTATTGAGGGTAAGGAGAATAGTTTCTGAGGAGGACAGGTTCGATGAAAGGTTTGAAACTATGTGTAGGAGATTTTTGAATCGGGGGTATCCAAGGGACTCAGTGATGCGATACAAAGAGAGGGCCTTGACGGTAACCAGGGAAATGTTGTTAACACCAAAAATAAAAACACAAGACAACAAGAGAATCCCACTAGTTACTAACTATAATCACCTTAGTGGTAGAATAGGTGGGATTGTACGTAGACACTGGCCAATGTTGGGCAGGGGTCGTGATATTGAACAATTCGCGAATCTCCCCTTATTCTCTTATAGGAGAAACCGTAACATAAGAGATAGGGTTGTGAAATCAGATGTAGGGAACTCTAAGAAAGATCTACAAAAGACATTGAGCAACCCTAGCTTGGGTAATTTCCCGTGTCTGGGGTGAGCTCAGTGTAGTAATATCTTAAAAGGGAGAACTTTTTTCCATCCTAGGTCCGGCAAGAAATATACTATAATTAAAAGATATACTTGTAATAGCAACTTTGTGGTATATCTTATTTCTTGTCCATGTGGTCTCCTATATGTGGGAGAGACCACTATGGGGGTTAAGGAGAGAATTTCAAAACACAAAAGCACGATTAGAACTAAAAAAGTGGAATTGCCGTTACCTAAACACTTTATGGAATTTGGACATTCGGTCAAACAGTTAAGATTTAGGGTGATTGACGATGTCCCAGTTCCACGGAGAGGGGGTGATAGGGTGGCCCTCCTTATGGAAAGAGAGAGGAAATGGATCTTTGAATTAGAGACCATGTACCCTAAGGGTCTTAATATTGAATATAACCAACGTAGTTGTCTACTAAAATGAAGGTGAACTGTGATGACTTGCTGCTGATTAATATGTCCTGTTTTTAATCTCTTCTTTTTCTCTACTATACAGATTGAGGTGTTGAGGTCCCCCATTGGGTCTATTTATTTCTCTATTTATATAAGTACTTGTGATATCAGTGGATTAACATTTTCGCCTAGATGCAGATTATAAGAAAAAGTGTGAATACACATGTTGATTGATATGGTACGTGTACTATATAACGTCATATAAACGGACTATGATCATATTTTTATGAACTATGAAAAATTAGGATTATGGACTATGATCTTGAACTTCCTGTATTTTTGAAGCCAAGTGGACTATATGATTTTTTTCTTTTTTTTCTTTTTTCCTTTTATTCATCAGTATAATGAGCGGCACCTTTCTATTGTTCTAATAATGATAATATGATTCCTTTGTAGGTTGTTCACGATTTAGCATATTAAAATGTAGGGTAGGACAATTATGTTTGGCCAGTGACCTTAATGTTTCACTATATAGTTAATGATTAGTGCACTCAGCAGGATGATTGATAGTATTGTTCATTACATGCTGCATGTTGGGATCGATCACATTGAGCCAGGGATAAATGTTAGTAAACAATATTAATCTGCACGCTAGTAATATTATGCGCTAAGTATCTCAATTTTTCAATGCATGCATGTCTACATTCCTATATTCAATGTATTTCCTTAGCAGTAATGCATGTCCTTATTCCTGTATTAAATGTATTTCCTTAGCAGTAATGCATGTCCTTATTTCTGTATTCAATGTATTTCCTTAGCAGTAATACATGTCTATATTTCTATATACAATGTATTTCCTTAGAAGTAATGCATGTTTATATTCCTATCATCAATGTATTTCCTTAGCAGTAATGCATGTCTATATTCCTATATTCAATGTATTTCCCTAGCAGTAATGCATGTCTACATTCCTATGTTCAATGTATTTACTTAGTAGTAATGCATGTCTTTATTCCTATATACAATGTATTTCCTTAGCAGTAATGCATGTCTATATTTCAATATACAATGTATTTCCTTAGCAGTAATGCATGTTTATATTCCTATAATCAATGTATTTCCTTAGCAGTAATGCATGTGTATATTCCTATATACAATGGATTTTCTTAGCAGTAATGTATGTCTATATTCCTATAATCAATGTATTTCCTTAGCAGTAATGCATGTGTATATTCCTATATACAATGGATTTTCTTAGAAGTAATGCATGTCTATATTCCTATACTCAATGTATTTCCTTAGCAGTACTGCATATCTATATTTTTATATTCATTATTTGCATACCTTAGCATTTCCTTCTAATCAGCGTGAAGCTTATAATTAGTCATAGGTGTCATTCTATTAGATAACAAACCCCTAATATGTAGATAAAATGTACGTTTCAAACCCCAAATCTAATTTAAAGACAAAGTACAGTCCTGCTGATCTGACACACATGCTATGCAGAGAGGGGACTGTAAAGCCTATTATCCTGAATCACCACTGATTTTGGGTCTTTCCAGCCATTCCTCAGGATAAATCATCTCTGGCTCAAAGACGTCAGCTCCAAGAAACATATTTGGTTCCTTACATCTCTTGGACTCTGTCTTATGCCATCTAACTGTCTCCCTGCCAACAAACTCTTCACTTCTCTAACCAAGTTACAATTTGTCCTCGGCACAGGGCTTACTGCCCACCCGCCACGTAGCTTCTGCGACATACACTAACTTACAGCTAGAAGCCCCTATTTATGCTCTAAAGTTCTGAAGAGTCAACCAAATAGCAAAAATACATATCATAAATTGTAATATTTATAGCCAGCCAAGTAGACAATTATATTGGCATATTTGGCAGTTAACCATTTGCCTGATGTAACCTCCTAATTGCATACGTCTCTGCTGTTAACCATCTGTCTGCTGCAAGTCCCTGAATGCATATATCTCTGATGGCTACCAGTCCTGAACTTTCTAGACATCTACTGTTCTTCTGTATATCCATTGACCTGATTAATTCATCTAATGTTTTCTATTTTGCTGCCCATATGGGATTACAATAGAGAAAGCTCATCTAGACTGAAAAAGACTATAAGTAATCTTTTCATTATGTGTTTTTATTATTATTATTATTATTATTATTATTATTATTATTATTTTTAGGTTTACTGTGATTTAATGATCAGGTTTTATTTTAATGTGTATAAGTCATTTGATTTAAAAAACAAACCAAAAATTCCAAAACTGCACTGGTTGTTAATGATGGGTCAGATAGCAACTAAGCCAGAGGTCCCCAACTCCAGGCCTCAAGGGCCGCCAACAGTGCAGGATTTCAGGATTTCCTTAGAATTGCACAGGTGCTAATTTGATCATCTGCACTGGTAATGATTCCAAGCCCTGTGCAATACTAAGGAGATCCTGAAAACCTGCACTATTGGCGGCCCTTGAAGCCTGGATTTGGGGACCTCTGAGCTAAGCTAATGCTTTTTTGTGCCATGTGACTTATTTTCTGACATTTTTCTATGCTCTTTTTAAAACTACATTTCAAGTCTTTGTGGACATGGCCAGCAGCTGCCAGCACTGTGTGGGCATGGCCAGCATCTGCCAGCACTGTGTGGGCATGGCCAGCATCTGCCAGCACTGTGTGGGCGAGACCAGCAGCTGCCAACACTGTGTGGGCATGGGCAGTGTCTGCCAGCTCTGTGTGTGCATGGCCATCAGCTGATAAGGAGCAGTGCAAAGTGTGTGTGTATTTCCACAGCTTGCTGAGAGCAGTCTGATAGTGATCTGGGGAGCCAACAGACAAGAGGTTAACAGGGATTGTGACTGAGCTGTGTGTAGTCAGATGACAGATCAGAAGCTTGTGCCAAGGAAAGGGAAAATGAGTTTACACTGATCTTGACATTCTGAGATTGCTTAGCTGTGGTAACCTGACACATTGTTTCCTCATCAGCTGCAGTCAGCAGTGTAGGCCCCGCCCCCTTTCCCTTATATGGTTAGATACCCCATATTCAATGTGAAGACAGATCTAACTGAGACTGATCAAGAGGCTGCTTGAGTCACAGTCTAGTGGGGACACCTTGTGGAAGGTTTTCTGAATGGTTTTCACCCAGAATTTTCTAATAAAGTATATTTGAAAGTTTATTATAATCATTTCTTCTGCATTATTATTAAATAAAAATTGAAATGATGGTTACACTTTAAGTCTTGAAAAAAATAATTCCAGGAAAGTTCATGATCCCCATCTTCTAGGAATGACATACAGCTGGAGATCTTCATGTGCTGTAACCTATCGGGACTTGTCATGTGTGAACTTCAATTTCAGCAGAACATGTCTCCTTTATGACCTGTCCCGCAGAACCTGCACATTCCCTGGAATTATTTCTCTATTTTTGATTGGTCACTAGAATGAAATGTGTTTTCTTCCCTTTATCGGGGTCTCAGAGCTCTGACTATGACGTCTCCGATGTTTATGATGTTAAATACCAGCAGGCTAACCTTGAAGAGATTGGTGGCAGCACATAAAACCTGGCATTTAGTAGCTGTAATTCTAAGTATCAGCAGTCAAATAAGAACGAAGCCACGTCTGGGGCTGATTGCAAGACGAGCAGAATATTTATAAGCTGGAATTAATTCAACCGTGCAGAAGAATTAGGAAATACAAATATCCTGCAAATGACAAATCTAAATTAAAGGGAAAGTATGTGTGAGGATAGGAAACTTTATAATACTTTGCTGCAAAATATTTGAGTTTTATGTAATCACATAAAACATTCATTATAGAAGGAGCAGTATTATAGTAGTTATATTCTTGTATATAGGGGCAGTATTATAGTAGTTATATTCTTGTATATAGGGGCAGTATTATAGTAGTTATATTCTTGTATATAGGGGCAGTATTATAGTAGTTATATTCTTGTACATAGGAGCAGTATTATAGTAGTTATATTCTTGTACATAGGAGCAGTATTATAGTAGTTATATTCTTGTATATAGGGGGCAGTATTCTAGTAGTTATATTCTTGTACACAGGAGCAGTATTATAGTAGTTATATTCTTGTATATAGGGGCAGTATTATAGTAATTATATTCTTGTATATAGGAGCAGTATTATAGTAATTATATTCTTGTACATAGGGGCAGTATTATAGTAATTATATTCTTGTATATAGGAGCAGTATTATAGTAGTTATATTCTTGTACATAGGGGCAGTTTTATAGTAGTTATATTCTTGTACATAGGAGCAGTATTATAGTAGTTATATTCTTGTACATAGGAGCAGTATTATAGTAGTTATATTCTTGTATATAGGAGCAGTATTATAGTAGTTATATTCTTGTACATAGGAGCAGTATTATAGTACTTATATTCTTGTATATAGGGGCAGTATTATAGTAGTTATATTCTTGTACATAGGAGCAGTATTATAGTAGTTATATTCTTGTACATTGGGGCAGTATTATAGTAGTTATATTCTTGTACATAGGAGCAGCATTATAGTATGTTATATTCTTGTATATAGGGGCAGTATTATAGTAGTTATATTCTTGTACATAGGAGCAGCATTATAGTATGTTATATTCTTGTATATAGGGGCAGTTTTATAGTAGTTATATTCTTGTATATAGGAGCAATATTATAGTAGTTATTTTCTTGTATATAGGAGCAGTATTATAGTAGTTATATTCTTGTATATAGGAGCAGTATTATAGTAGTTATATTCTTGTATATAGGGGCAGTATTATAGTAGTTTTATTTTTGTATATAGGGGCAGTATTATAGTACCGTATATACTCGTGTATAAGCCGACCCGTGTATAAGCCGACCCCCCTACTTTTGCCCCCAAAACCTGGGAAAATGTATTGACTCGTGTATAAGCCGAGGGTGGACCCCAGCACAGGTATACAGCCCCCAGCAGTGTGGTATACAGCAGCCTCCCCAGTGGTATATACAGGCCCCAGCAGTGTTACAGCAGCAGCCCCAGTGGTATATACAGCAGCAGCCCCAGTGGTAGTATACAGCAGCCCCAGAGGTATATACAGCAGCCCCAGTGGTAGTATACAGCAGCAGTCACAGTGGTAGTATACACGCAGCCCTAGTAGTATATACAGCCCCAGTGGTAGTATACACGCAGCCCCAGTAGTATATACAGCCCCAGTGGTAGTATACAGCCCCAGTGGTAGTATACAGCAGCCCCAGTAGTAGTATACAGCCCCAGTGGTAGTATACATCCCCAGTGGTAGTATATAGCCCTAGTGGTAGTATACATACAGCCCCAGTAGTAGTATACAGCCCCAGTGGTAGTATATAGCCCCAGTGGTAGTATACATACAGCCCCAGTAGTAGTATACAGCCCCAGTGGTAGTATATAGCCCCAGTGGTAGTATACATACAGCCCCAGTAGTAGTATACAGCCCCAGTGGTAGTATACAGCAGCCCCAGTGGTATATTCAGCCCCAGTGGTAGTATATAGCCCCAGTGGTAGTATATAGCCCCAGTGGTAGTATACATACAGCCCCAGTAGTAGTATACAGCCCCAGTGGTAGTATACAGCAGCCCCAGTGGTATATTCAGCCCCAGTGGTAGTATACAGCCCCAGTGGTAGTATATAGCCCCAGTGGTAGTATATAGCCCCAGTGGTAGTATACATACAGCCCCAGTAGTAGTATACAGCCCCAGTGGTAGTATACAGCAGCCCCAGTGGTATATTCAGCCCCAGTGGTGGTATACAGCCCCAGTGGTAGTATATAGCCCCAGTGGTAGTATATATACAGCCCCAGTGGTAGTATATAGCCCCAGTGGTAGTATACATGGCCCCAGCAGGGCCCCCCTCATAATTTGGTGCCCCCACCTCCCTTTCTGGGCCCCCCCGCATGCAGCGCTGCACATATACATTACCTGTCTAGCAGCTGTCACCCTCCGATGGCGGATCGCGGCTCCCGGCTCCGGGCTCCATCTTCCTCGCTGTCTTCCTGCTTTGTGACCGGGGCTCAGCGCGATGACGTCATCGCGACGCCGGCCGGTCACCTGACAAGCAGGAAGTCAGCGAGGAAGATGGAGCCCGGAGCCGGGAGCCGCGATCCGCCATCGGAGGGTGACAGCTGCTAGACAGGTAATGTATATGTGCAGCGCTGCATGCGGGGGGCCCAGAAAGTGAGGTGGGGGTGCCAGTGAGGTGGGGGCGCCGTATTGACTCGCGTATAAGCCGAGGGGGGGACTTTTCAGCCCAATTTTTGGGCTGAAAAACTCGGCTTATACGCGAGTATATACGGTAGTTATATTCTTGTATATAGGAGCAGTATTTTAGTAGTTATATTCTTGTACATAGGAGCAGTATTATAGTAGTTATATTCTTGTATATAGGGGCAGTATTATAGTAGTTATATTCTTGTACATAAGGGCAGTATTATAGTAGTTATATTCTTGTACATAGGGGCAGTATTATAGTAGTTATATTCTTGTATATAGGAGCAGTATTATTGTAGTTATATTCTTGTACATAAGGGCAGTATTATAGTAGTTATATTCTGTACATAGGAGCAGTATTATAGTAGTTATATTCTTGTATATAGGAGCAGTATTATAGTAGTTATATTCTTGTATATAGGGGCAGTGTTATAGTAGTTATATTCTTGTACATAGGGGCAGTATTATAGTAGTTATATTCTTGTACATAGGGGCAGTATTATAGTAGTTATATTCTTGTATATAGGAGCAGTATTATAGTAGTTATATTCTTGTATATAGGGGCAGTATTATAGTAGTTATATTCTTGTACATAGGAGCAGTATTATAGTAGTTATATTCTTGTATATAGGGGCAGTATTATAGTAGTTATATTCTTGTATATAGGAGCAGTATTATTGTAGTTATATTCTTGTACATAAGGGCAGTATTATAGTAGTTATATTCTGTACATAGGAGCAGTATTATAGTAGTTATATTCTTGTATATAGGAGCAGTATTATAGTAGTTATATTCTTGTATATAGGGGCAGTGTTATAGTAGTTATATTCTTGTACATAGGGGCAGTATTATAGTAGTTATATTCTTGTACATAGGGGCAGTATTATAGTAGTTATATTCTTGTATATAGGAGCAGTATTATAGTAGTTATATTCTTGTACATAGGAGCAGTATTATAGTAGTTATATTCTTGTACATAGGAGCAGTATTATAGTAGTTATATTCTTGTATATAGGGGCAGTATTATAGTAGTTATATTCTTGTATATAGGGGCAGTATTATAGTAGTTATATTCTTGTACATAGGGGCAGTATTATAGTAGTTATATTCTTGTATATAGGCACAGTATTATAGTAGTTATATTCTTGTACATAGAGGCAGTATTATAGTAGTTATATTCTTGTACATAGGAGCAGTATTATAGTAGTTATATTCTTGTACATAGGAGCAGTATTATAGTAGTTATACTCCATATATTTACAAACAATGCATCTTATACCATGTTCAGAAGTAACGTAACAGATGCAGCTTATCAAATTAACATTGGTATTACAATAAAAGAACAAATAGCAAAAAATATGTACACAGACATGGATGATAAAACAAAGTTAGCAAAATCTCCATATTCTATAACACAATAAAAAGTTTTCTAATAGGCAATAAAACTTAGTAATAGAAACGTTATTAATGGATTTAGCCTAACAGAGTTTCCCAAATCTATGCCTCACTCTAAATTTAGGTTAGGAGCAAATTTTCTCACCCAATTTTGCCATTGTATCTGGTATTTTCTGTTTGAACCATGTCTTAGGGCAAAGGAATATTCATATAAATTATGATTTATCAATCTGTCCACAAGTCAATTATAGTAAAAACAAGCAAAAAAGCCAGCACCACCAGGAATAAACTTGTAATGAAACTTGTGGAATTGCACATATTGCCTCCAAACTGTATATTGTAAAAATGTGAGAATTTGGCAAAAAAAATGTATCAATATTTTTGAGCCACCCTGCCGCATCAAGGCATCTCAAGTAGGGCAGTCCTACGTGTTACTTTTTTAGTTTAGTTGCGCATTACTATCTCAAACATAAAAAATATAGTAGAATATCCAAAGTGAATATACCTGGTACATCTCCAGTCCGCTCCCATGTTTCCAGTCCAAATGCAAGTGAATAACAAGCCAACCCAGGCCCATCACACTTGCCATTGACGCAACAGGAGTCTGGACTTCTCAGACTTAACTCTTATTGCAGCAGACCAGCACACATTTATTCACTTGCAAAAAGTGCATACGCACATATTAATTCCTAACTGTACTTTAAAAAAATGAGATTTTTAGCAAACAAATGATCAATTCTTTGAGCCCCCCTGCCTCGTCATGGCAATCTCAATAGGGCGGTCCTACTGTATGTTTATTATTTACATTGTACCATACGGTCTCCTAAATACATTAAAAGCAGAATCACGTACATGCAACAAGTACCTGAACATCTTTTTTTATTTTTTAATACTATTGGTTTATTTGAAAAATATGTTATTTTGGGCAGGTAGTGTAGAATTTTACATGTATGCACCAATAAAAGGTTCTATATATTGGATTGTATATGTGTTAACTTAATTCTGGCATTTTATATTGATTTGTATGGAAATGATGAAATTCATCACCCGGTCCCCTGGGCAAATACATTTCTGTTCCTTTCGCAATTTTTTTCATTCTGCCTTATAGGGCAAAACAGCAATTTTTTTGTGAAATTGTAGCCTGTAAGGATTATATTGTAATTCAGCTGAGGAAGAAATACATAAGAATATATTTGCAATCAGTTTGGGCAGGTGTGATATGATACTACAATGTATTAATGCTTTTAAAAGACGTATGAGTAACTATTTGTATGTTAATGTAACAAAATATAGAGTGAATGAACATGAGATCTTACATGATGAGAATAACCACAACAACGACTCAAGGTAGTTATACTGCATCAGCAAGCTGCCTCCCAGGAGATGAAGTCAAAGCCGATCGGAGCTTTAACATGTGACCTTCAAGCTCTTTTGAAGAAGTCCAAACGTTTTGCAACAGTGAATATTTAGCAGCTCAAATCATTAATGAGGGAACTTAACAGTAACAACTTTAACACCAAATTATCATACACAGTGGGTACAGAAAGTCTTCAGACTTCTTTAAATGTTTCCCTCTTTGTTGCATTGCAGCCATTTGGTAAATTGAAAAAAAAGTTCATTTTTTTTCTCATTAATGTACACTCTGCACCCCATCTTGACTGACAAAAAACAGAAATGTAGATACAAAAAGAATAACTGAAATATCCATGGTCATAAGTATTCAGCCTCTTTGCTTAGACACCCATGCTGTCCATTCCTTGTGATCCTCCTTGAGGTGGTTCTACTCCTTCATTGGAGTCCATCTGTGTTTAATTAAACTGATAGGACTTGATTTGGAAAGGCACACACCTGTCTATATAAGACCTCACAGCTCACAGTGCATGTCACACCTGGATCATGAGCAAGGGAACTGTCAGGAGTCGAGACAGAATGTCAAGCAAGACTCCAAGGTGCAAAGAATTTCACAGTGCTTCATAATCCTTAAATGGCAGAGGTTGCAAAGAATGTCTAGGGCTCAGCAATGAGCATGTGGGAGAGACCTTATCCAAATGCAGAGGGTGGCGAGAAGTTACAGCTCCCACTGAGCCAAGTTGTGAAGTAAGAAACAGCACTGTTTGCGATGCGTAAGAGAAGTTCCTAAGTACTTCCTGAGCTCATCGGTGAAGGGCCTGACGAAACCATCTCCTCTCAACCAAAACTGAGAATTGTCAAAAGCCTTTCATAGAGACATGACGAGAAATAAGATCCATGTCGTCGAGATGCAGATGGTATTCTAATATGGAGACGTATTGCAATCACATGGACTGTGCAATCAGGTTCTCACATATAGAAAGCGTAGAGATCAAAAAACTTCATGGCTCAATTCAATCCTGCCCAATCCACATGACTGTCAAGAGCCTGCATATGTTTATTACAATCCAACAGTGAGACATGGTGGCACATCAGACTCAGGGATAACTCGGAATGAGCGGTTCCCAAATCCAGTAATACATGATTCAGAGTCAGCTTACAGAGACAAGAGGTGGAAATTATCAATACTAGAGCAAAGGGGCTGAATACTTATCAATACTGAGCAAAGAGGCTGAATACTTATCATCAATACTGAGCAAAGAGGCTGAATACTTATCATCAATACAGAGCAAAGGGCCTGAATACTTATCATCAATACAGAGCAAAGGGGCTGAATACTTATCATCAACACTGAGCAAAGGGGCCTGAATACTTATCATCAATACTGAGCAAAGGGGCTGAATACTTATCATCAATACTGAGCAAAGGGGCTGAATACTTATCACAATACTGAGCAAAGGGGCTGAATGCTTCATCAATACTGAGCAAAGGGGCTGAATACTTATCATCAACACTGAGCAAAGGGGCTGAATACTCATCACCAATACTGAGCAAAGGGGCTGAATGCTTCATCAATACTGAGCAAAGGGGCTGAATACTTATCATCAATACTGAGCAAAGGGGCTGAATACTTATCATCAATACTGAGCAAAGGGGCTGAATACTTATCATGAATACTGAGCAAAGGGGCTGAATACTTATCATCAACACTGAGCAAAGAGGCTGAATACTTATCATCAACACTGAGCAAAGGGCCTGAATACTTATCATCAATACTGAGCAAAGGGGCTGAATACTTCTCATCAATACTGAGCAAAGGGGCTGAATACTTATCATCAATACTGAGCAAAGGGGCTGAATACTTATCATCAATACTGAGCAAAGGGGCTGAATACTTATCATCAATACTGAGCAAAGGGGCTGAATACTTCTCATCAATACTGAGCAAAGGGGCTGAATACTTATCATCAATACTGAGCAAAGGGGCTGAATACTTATCATCAATACTGAGCAAAGGGGCTGAATACTTCTCATCAATACTGAGCAAAGGGGCTGAATACTTATCATCAACACTGAGCAAAGGGCCTGAATACTTATCACCAATACTGAGCAAAGGGGCTGAATACTTATCATCAATACTGAGCAAAGGGGCTGAATACTTATCATCAATACTGAGCAAAGGGGCTGAATACTTATCATCAATACTGAGCAAATGGGCCGAATACTTATCATCAACACTGAGCAAAGGGGCTGAATACTTATCATCAATACTGAGCAAAGGGGCTGAATACTTATCATCAATACTGAGCAAAGGGGCTGAATACTTATCATCAATACTGAGCAAAGGGGCTGAATACTTATCATCAACACTGAGCAAAGGGGCTGAATACTTATCATCAACACTGAGCAAAGGGGCTGAATACTTATCATCGATACTGAGCAAAGGGGCTGAATACTTATCATCAATACTGAGCAAAGGGGCTGAATACTTATCATCAACACTGAGCAAAGGGGCTGAATACGTATGACCATGGGAGATTTCAGTTTTTCCTTTCTAATAAATGTGCAAAAATGTCTACATTTCTGTTTATTTTCAGTGAAGATGGGGCAGAGTGACATTAATGAGGAAAAATGAACTTTTTTGAATTTAACAAATGGCTGCAATGAAACAAAGAGTGAAAAACTAAATTAAAGGAAAATTGAATGAGTCTCCGTACTTTCCATACCCACTGTAAGTGCAGCTCCAGAAATATTGAGTTCCTCGATATAGATATTAACATTGATAAATTTGGATTTATATGGACGGACGTCCAGGGAATTGAGAAGGAGGATAAGGGAGCATGTTGTGGACACATGAACTTGAATTGAGGACATGGACTATACTATGAGTGATTCTAGGGTGATAGATATAGGAATAGGGACTTGTGGCCGCGCTCCAGCTCCAAAAAATCCAAGATTCAAGGATTAATTGAATTCATATGGTGGTATTTATTTCTATGCATTTCGGGGTAAACCCATTCCTCAGGAATAGCACAATAATGGAATGTACCCTGAAATGCATAGAAATAAATACCACCCTATGAATTCAAATAATCCTTGAATCTTGGATTTTGTTGGAGCGGGAGAGCAGCTACAAATCCCTATTCTTATATCTATTTCCCTGGATTACTGCTGTAGGGAGGACTGCTGCAGACCTGCATCTAAAGTCGTCACAGGCGAAAAGGGTGGTTGTGACGTCTCACAACCCAAATAGGTGAGCGAATCCACTACTTATTTCTTCACCTTCAGCAGACAGTACACTATTGTGCGCCCTTTTCTTTTTATCCATTTATCCCTATGGGTACCTTTATACACAGCTACATTTGTAGCTTGTCACCAGGTAACTTACTGGTTGCAGTGAAATCATGGATACATGGTTCTATCTTGTTGCTGTGTACAAATGGAATCATGTATCCATGACTTCACTGCAGCCAGTAAGTTACCTGGTGACAAGCTACAAATGTAGCCGTGTGTAAAGGTACCCTATAAGTGATTGTCACGGGGTCCTTCTCCGGTATCCCACAATCAACAGAGCGACAGATGCGTGATCAGCCCCTAGAACCTTTATTGCTTGAAAAACATAAAATTCCATAAAATAATCCAGCCATATATTGTATATCCAGGTAATCCAGGTTTGTCTAAATCCCTTGTGGAGCTGGTCTGAACTCAGCATCCCACACACACAGACTGACTGCAATCACACACTGCATCTCCTCCCCCAAACCTCCATCCAAAAAAAGTACTATTGACACTCCAGGGGGGGGTACATACATTTACAGACAGAGGACTTGTAGAATGACCAATAAGGACATGTCCACAGTAATTCAATTATCAAACTCTGGAGTGTAATTTGTACACAGGAAGTGAGGAAAGGCGAAATACACAGTATAGGAAGAGCAAAGCACCTGTAAAATGCAGTTACAACATAACCCACCATATCCACCATCACAGTGATTCTAGTTATATATCCAATATACATGTTTGTGTTCCTCATACGTAGTTCAGTAGTTCAGTGGGTTGTGTCTGGAGCCCTGCTCTTCATTATTCACTTCTATGCTCTTTGCTCATGCGCGGTTTCCATGCTGACACATCCAGGAGCTGGTGCCTGCGCATTGAGAGCGGGGCTGATGAGGGTGGTGGCGGTAATCCGTGCACAGTGTACCTGCGTGCACAGACTAACCATCACCCCCTACATCAGTCCTGCTCTCAATGCGCAGGCACCAGCTCCTAGATGTGTCAGCATGGAAACCGCGCATGAGCAAAGAGCATAGAAGCAAATGCAGAATTACAGCCGTGATAATGATTGTACTGCTGTCTATACCCCGGGGATCAGTGGGTTTGGTGCGGCTCCTCCTTTCTTCTCTCTCTTCCCCTTGAAGAAGCTATGGATACCTAAAAAAGTGAAACATACGTTCGGATTTGATGTGATGGCCAGCCTTTTATCCTTTTTGAGCTCTTGAGTTGTACTCTCATAGGGTATGCTTCTTTCAGTATAGTGTAATTTGTATGTAGAATTAAGCTCTACTTTAGGTATGTGCTATGTTTATAGGCTAAATATTTGCACTCGCACTTTGAATAGCCCATGTTTTCTCATACTAAATATACCTCACTATTAATATACAGGGGCATCGCAATGAATTAGAATGTCATGAAAAAGTTACTTTATTTCAGCTATTCAATACATATATTATACTGGATGGTGGCCTGATTCTAGCGCATTGGGTATTCTAGACTATGTATGTAGTTTATCTATGAAGATTTAAAAATGATGCAATGAATACACGATATGAATCTATCATCTACCTATGTGTCTACCGTCTATGTATGCTATATTTATTTATCATCTCTGTATACATGTTCTATCTATCTATCTATCTATCTATCTATCTATCTATCTATCTATCAGAAAGAATTCACTGCAGCACTCAGCTACTACCAAAAATGCACACATGCTAATAAGCGGCTAATCAGAGAATTAGCGAGACTTGGCGCACGGTTTGAATTCCGTGTCTCTCATTGGCCGCTATACAGACCAATGAGAGACGTGGCGCGTGGCTTGGCGCGCGGTTTAAATGCTGCGTATCTGATTGGTCGGCGCTAATAGCGCAAACCAATCGTAGAAGCAGTGCGTGCCTTGGCGCCATATTTAAAATACACTTTGCAGCGCTCAGTCTATTTCAAATATGGCGCCATGGCGCGCACCGCTATTGTGATTGGCCGCCGCGTTCAGCAGCGACCAATCAAAATAGTGGCGCGCGCCATGGTGCCATATTTCAAATACACTGAGCGCCGCACATTGTATTTCAAATATGGCGCCGTGGCACGCGCCGCTATTCTGATTGGCTGCCGTATTCAGCAGCGACCAATCAGACTAGCGGCACGCGCCATGGCGCCATATTTGAAATACAATCTGCTCAGTGTATTTAGCTACAGCGATTGTATTTGAAATATGGCACGCGCCACTATTCTGATTGGTCACTGCTGAACGCGGCGGCCAATCAGAATACTGGCGCGTGCCATATTTCAAATACAATCGCTGTAGCGGCAACCAATGAGAGGTGCGGCATTCAAACCGCGCACCAAGCCGTGCTACTGCTCTGATTGGTCGCCGCAGCCGCAAGTACTGAAGCCTCCCTGCCGCGCTTTCCCCGTGGGTCCCTGTGGCTGCTTAAGCTGGGCTGTGGCCCTCTCTCTTTCTTCTGCAGTGTGCCATATAACAGGCAGCTTGAGTCCTTTTCGAGCCCCACTTCCCTGGCGGCTGATGCTGTGCTCTTCACGCTGCTTTCCCTCCTGGCACTTTGGTGTAGATGGGGCACTTGGAATTCCCCACCCTCCGGTATTGGCTGCCGGGACGTTAGACCCTGCACAGCCTTGGACTCCGGTGTCCAATTCCTGGTACTTACTCCTCTGGGGTGAGCTCGACACTTGCTCTGCTCCCCAGGCTCTCCTCGACTTCCTCAGTCCCTTGCCTACAGGTCACTCAAGCTAGGTCTAGCTATCCTGGGATGAGCTTAGCACTGCTCCCAGTCCACAGGATGTCTTCCTCAGTCCTCCTAGGAACTGAACTAACTAACTCCGCCCCAGGCCAGAATTTATAAGGGAGTTACCCTGAACCCAGGCTTTAGAGCTCCCCCTTCAGGCCAAGAGGCAGAAAGGTGTTGTGTGCTTTGGGTTTGCCTGGTGTGAATACCCTCTATTGCTCTCTGGTATGATACTACCCCAAAGATGAGATAATGACATTGTGGTATTTGTACTCTGGGGTGCCATATCTATACACGTTGGATCAGGTTTGCTTGTGCTGAAATAGGCCCTAGTTTCCCGCATGAGTTACTTCAAGTGCATAACATTTAGCCATTATGTAACTCCATCAGGTTGGTGTCTGACTAAGGCTAGGGTCACACATGCGGTTTTATTTTGAAATCCTGATCCAGTTTTGAGCCTTTAAAAAGCTCAAAACCGGAGCAGGAAACGCTCCTCATAGGAGCCCATTATGGTAACTGGATTGCTTTACAAGCAATCTGGTTACGGGCTCCGAATCTGAAAAATGATGCAGGCTGCAGTTTTTGGAGCGGTTCTAGCCTCCGCAATGCGGATACCGGATTCCTCAGGAATGGATGTGTAATCCGGAGCAATGTGTTTACCGTACAGTTTGCTCATACCTGCTGCCGCAGGGATGAACAAACTGTAAAATATGTGAAAAAAGATTAAATATTAATAATAATTGTGGGCAACATGTCTCTAGGGGGTGCCCACCCCCCTAGAGACATGGTACCCACTCAGGTGGGCATGTAATGTGTTAATAACTCATGTACAGTAAGCCGGCTCCTGTCGGCTCTGTACAATTTTCTGAATGAAGCCGTGGCTCCCCTGTGAGCTGGGCACATACTATACGTGATGTACGTATAGTATGTGCCGCTGTCCGTGGTACTGTATGCATTTACAGTAGATCTATGGTGGGCTCATCATGACCAATAAGCCCCCTTACCTAAGATCCTTGGAGGCAGACACTCAAATTCTTACTTGTTGCCACAAACTTTTCTACGTCTAACGCTATAAACTTTGTAATCTCAAGATACTGAGACTAAACCCAAATGAGAACTCTCGAAAACAACCCAAGGGCCACTAGACTCCGACTTGTAGATACATCATAAGAAAATATAAAATCAAGCCAAGCATTTAGACTTGTATTGAGTTCTTCTCGAGATTGATTACTTTCCAGGTTCCTATCTGACAATTTAATTAGCTCGCCCAAGTGCTACATACACTAATTCTTACTTATCTTTCCACCGCGCTCCTGCCTGACAGACAGGGCAGCCTTGTCCTATCTCTCAGCCAAACTTCTCAATTCTCCCATTTGTCTAGAGTTGCAATTTAAAGAGATAGTCTTGTGGATGTATCCAGGATCCTCAAGGTCTTACTTTCCTTTTTATTTTGTCCTTTACACTATTCCTGTTCTTTCTTTTTTGTGTAAGATCAGGAATTGTAGTGAAGAATTTACTCAGGTTATAACTAATTGATAAAGGAAGTGTGGATATATACAAAACTAGGAACGCTAGGACCTTATTGTTTAGATAAGGAGCATTGATGCCTAATTTATTTAATAAATCCTTAATGGGCAGGACAAGTTTTTTTATAACGATGTTCCGCTAAATTTCATGCCATGGTGACTTGATGGATGAAAGCTCGGTAGGAAGATGCTTATGCAGCCTAAATAGGTTCACCAAGTTCTTCTCCAAGCCTAGATAGGTCCATCTTTGTTTTCTCCTAGCCTAGGCAGGTCCACCAGGGTCTTCTCCAAGCCTAGATAGGTCCACCAGGGACTTTTCCAAGTTTAGAGAGGTCTACCATGGTCTTTTCCAAGCCTAGATAGATCCACCAGGGTCTTCTCGAAGCCTAGATAGGTCCACCAGGGTCTTCTCCAAGCCTAGATAGATCCACCAGGGTCTTCTCCAAACCTAGATAGGTACACTAGGGTCTTCTCCAAGCCTAGATAGGTCCACCAGGAACTTCTCCAAGTTTAGAGAGGTCTACCATGGTCTTTTCCAAGCCTAGATAGGTCCACCAGGGTCTTATCCACTGTCATCTTCATTGTATCAAGCCATTAGATTGCTGGTCTTCCTCTTCTCCTTGTTCCTTCTATTCTTCCGACCATGATGTCCTTCTCCACTGATTGCTCTCTTCGTATGATGTGTAGACAAGTCATAGCCTGGTGATCCTTCCTTCCAGTGGACATGCCTGGCTTGATTTGTTCCAGAGTTGTGTTTGTTCTTCTAGCCATCCATGGTATTGATCAGTGGCGCACCCAAGGGGGGGACCTACGTGTCTGGACCCCCCTTTGGACGGCCCTGAGAAACTGAGAAGCCGTTTTCGTGCAGTATTAAGCATTAATTAGGTATTCAAATTTACAAAAATCACTTGGCTTTTAGGGGGGCTTTGCTCCCCCAAACCCCCCCACCGGGGGCTTTGCCCCTCGGAACCCCGATGGGGGGTGACACCCCCCTTTCAGGGCCAGTGTGTGTTTCTTGGAACCCTACCCTGGGAAATTTCTGGGTGCGCCACTGGTATTGATAACATCCTTCTCCAGCCCAGCACCACATTTACAAGGCGTTGGTTCTTCTTCTATCTTGTTCCTTTATCGTCCTTGGTCATTAGAAAGCTTATCACACCTCGAGAACCTCATTGTTGAAACAGATTTATATAGGTCAGTTCCTGTACAATTAGTAGATTTCCAGGGATAATTCTCATATTGTCTATACGGGAATGACCTCAACATATATAAGAAACTTGCGATCCTGATTTTGGAAAAGCAGAATCGTTCCATAAAGGCAGCATTCCAGCTCAGGTGCTTATATTATCTTCGTCAAGTAAGATGGTCAGTAAAAAGAGTAGAGATGAGCAGATTGCTTTGCACAACTTTGACTCAGGTCAGTGCGGGTTATCCGGTGGGGTACTTGATTAGCTGTCCTGGCAAGATTTCACCTCTGCTCTGTGGGGTGCACAGGTGATGAGGCAACAGCACTGAATATCAAAGATTGAGCATCGGAATCTGGAAGATCAGGAGTTCGTGCAGCTCCTGTTGACCTGCAGTGCACAAAGTGATCCACTCATCTCTAGAAGGATACCTCAGTCTTATGAACATTGGGGGCCTGACCACTGGATATGCCATGAATGATTGATAGGTTCTGTTCACAACTTTTCAACTATTCTTACAACTCAATACTAGACTTCAATAAGGTAAGCAGCTGATCTGAATTATTGAACAGTGACTGGATATGTGAGTTGCACAGGTGGGACTCTCAACAATTCATGACATCTAAACACCTATATGTAAATGTTACTTTATCAAAGCTTACTAACATCTTTCCATGCCTCGGAATTCGAATTAGTGAGCCTGAATTGTGTCATTTGCATATTTCTCCTCTGATACACAGTGGGTTCTGTGTTTTTCCAGGATCTTATTATATGTTGTCCTTGTTTCATTCCTCTTAAGACAACAGGTGTTTCCATTTGTTAGTTTATTCTGTCCTATCACCATTTAGGTGCAGCTATTTAAACCTTCCCCTGACCAATCTTTCCTGCTGGTGATATTTGTGTATTCTTCTTGGAGTTACATCCATACTGCCTATGGATTTCTGCCAGTCAGATAGATATCAGCTAGGTTATTGATCTGTTTTTTTCTATCTGTTCTACTCCTTTCTAATTACTTTAGTTAGGAGATTTGAGGCATTTCTTTCTAGCATTAGTATTTTACTTTTTTGCTTTGTGTTTTTGATTTCTTATTCACTCACTCAAGGATTATTTCTATCTCTGCTTGCTTTCCTGACTTAGAGTTATAGTGCTCTTCCCCTTCGCCCGGTTCCTAAGAAGGTATGTGGAACACTCGACAGCCAATTATGAAGCCAAGTCCGGGATGTCATCTCCTAGATCAGTGGTTAGCATTGTTCCAGTCTGTGCAGGGACCACTCGACACTGCACAGCTAGGAAACATAATCTGTACAGGAACCGGTTGGGTGAAGTGTGTTTATTCTGAGATAGGCCATACATTCCTATGTACATTACTTAGATTGCTCTGAAGGGCTTCTGAAGAAAGGGTGAACCCCTTGATTTTCACAAGAGTTGGCAAAGATCACAAGTGAAGTGATGGAGAAGTTCTAGAAGGGTTTTAGTAAGTAATACGAGCATTCGCCATCATAAGCTCTGGTGGCCGGATTTCCTAGCTTTTAATTTTCAAAGTTGACAACTATGATTTAATATCATGTATGGAATTGTATCATAATGATCCACATGAGAAAGGAGGAAGAAAATATCCACTGGTGCTAGTAGTGCAAGTAGGCTAGGGAACTAAGGCAAGTTAGTGGATGCTTCTTCTATACATCTGCATCTGTCACAAAAGCCCCTATTGGCCAAGACAAGGAAAAGACCTGGCTGCCCTTGGCTTACTCCACAATGTATCAAAGGTGTTTGGTACAAAACCTGAACCGACCATTTGATTGCTATGTGTAGTCAGCTCTGCAGTCTATGTGAGCTGCTCTGCAGTAGTTAAAATGTGTTTAATAGCAGTCCATGGTATTAGCTGGCTGTGTCTCTCCAGGTGAGCTGCTGCCGCTATGTGCGTCAGTTGACATGGTTGTCCACTCCCTCAGCTTTTAAATAATCCCATTACCCATCACCTGGTGTCGCTGAAAGAGTTCATTCACTCTTTGACCTGTGAGCTGTGTTATGCTGTGGGTAGTTTCTGCTGGAGCTTTCAGAAGATGTCTCTTCTTTGCAGTTGCTGTTCCTGTCCCAATCCCTGAGTGGAGTTGCTGTGACTATTCTGGTTCCTGGGAGGAGGTGATGGGGTGTTAGCCCAGGGTTGGTCAGAAGCAGGGCAAGGCTGGCAGCTCAGACATCCTCACCTTCAGAGATACGTCTGGGAGCAGATCAGCTACGAACCCCAGTCTAAGGGTCAGACTAGCTCCCCTGATCACCTTTAGCATGTCACTGCCACCCCTTTGTCCATTATAGCCACCTGTGACACTGATCACTTGCAAAGCTACTGTTCGAAAGGGCTTGTCCTTGGGACAACCTATACAAAGGACGTCCTCCATATATCAAGCCAATCACCTCTAAAGGATATCTACCTATCCGAGAAGTGACATACATAATATATGAAGGAGATTTTTAGCGGAGTTTCTTAAGTTTGGTGATTTTTATCCGACTGAGGTGAAATAATGGATTGGGTCCATTGTCGGCAGAGGTTACAGGAACGGTACTGAGCATGCAATGTATTCCTGGTCACAGAGAATACATTTATCATGTGTTATTAATGTGCAACCTTATAGAAATCAAGAAGCAGAAGGAAAGTGTAGAGGAGGCAGAGATGAATTTTGTTATTTATGCAGGACAAAAACAGAGGACAGAGCGCCAACATTTCATGCTAATAGGCCTCTTATCGGGAGTGATTATCTCCAGCGCTGATTGTATATTCTGCGCACACTCGCCTCATCTTCTCAGATTTGTTCTTTTTGTGCATTGATCTTCATTTCACCCTTATAAAACGATGACCTTGTGAAAGCAAACAGGTGTAGTCACTCCGGCAGCACCATATCACCGCATGGATCCCGCCACCCCTAATGAAGTCAATTAACATTAATCTGGAGGGTCGAGATTGAGATATGGAGGATTGCAAGATTCGGACCTCAGGTAGGAATAACAAAGTTTGCATAGTACATAATGGTCCTGTTGTATATTCGATGCAATCAAGGGGTCAATTATTATTTCCCCTCCAAAGAAACCTAATTTGGATGCTAGTACCACATTGTGCCGATACATTGTGGTTCTGTATTTTTGTGTAGGATATCCAAAGAATATCAATTCGGACGCCCCTTTCCTTACAGTGAAGGAAATAAGTATTTGATCCTTTGCTGATTTTGAGGGTCGGCTAATGTTAACAGTAAGAGATAGAATAACCAAGATAACATCCAGAAAATCACGTTGTCTAATTTATATAAATGTATTTGCATTTTGCAGAGAGAAATAAGTATTTGATCCCTCTTAAAAACAAGACTTAATACTTGGCGGTAAACCATTGTTGGCAGCACAGCAGTCGGACATTTCTTGTAGTTGATGATGAGGTTTGCGCATATGTCAGAAGGAATTTTGCTCCACTCCTCTTTGCAGATCATCTCTAAATCGTTAAGATTTTGAGGCCGTCGCTTGGTAACTCATAGCTTCAGCTCCTCCATAAATTTTCTATGGGATTAAGGTCTGGAGACTGGCTTGGCCACTCCATGACCTTAATGTGCTTCTTTTTGAGCCACTCCTTTGTTGCCTTGGCTGTATGTTTTGGTTCATTGTTGTGTTGGAAGACCCAGCCACGACCTATTTTTAATGTCCTGGTGGAGGGAAGGAGGTTGTCACTCAGGATTTTACGGTTCATGGCTCCATTCATTGTCCCATTGATGCGGTGAAGCAGTCCTGTGTCCTTAGCAGATAAACCCCCTCAAAGCATAATGTTTCTACCGCCATGCCTGACTGTGGGGAGGGTGTTCTTTGGGTCATAGGCAGCATTTCTCTTCCTCCAAATATGGCTAGTTGAGTTAATGCCAAAGAGCTCAATGTTTTTCTGTGTCCTTAGCAGATAAACCCCCTCAAAGCATAATGTTTCTACCACCATGCCTGACTGTGGGGAGGGTGTTCTTTGGGTCATAGGCAGCATTTCTCTTCCTCCAAACATGGCGAGTTGAGTTAATGCCAAAGAGCTCAATGTTTTTCTCATTTGAAAACAGCACCTTCTCCCAATCACTCTCAGAATTACCTATGTGTTCATTGGTAACTTCAGACGGGGGCACATGTGCCTTCTTGAGCAGTCCAAAGTATTCACTGATCTCAGGGAGACCAGTCCAAGAAAACACTGCAGGCAGCTGCCTAAAGCGCTCAACACAGTGAATTCCTAAGCGTATTGCCTCCTGGGAATCATGAATATGCAAATAGAGTCTGTGGAGCCTCGGTTAGGAGGCAATGCGCCTAGGAATTCACTGTGTTGAGCGCTTTAGCCGGCTGCCCAAAGTGTTTTCTTGGACTGGTCTCCCTGAGATCAGTGAATACTTTGTGATGTTGGTCTACTAGGCCTTGCTTCCACCTAGCCAAAATCCTACACCACACTGATGAGGGGCAACACCCTGAAACAGCTGTCTGAGGATGGATACCTGGTCTTGGTACTCCCTTGTCATATCTCTAACCTTGTAAAAGAGCTGGATGTTGACTAAAAGAGCCACTTAACATGGTGGTTATGGTGTTCTCCGCAAGGAGCCACCCCTTGGCTCGGTCCTTCCCTGGAGGGATATCTGGCTAGTCCTGTGTTTGAGACTCCTAACCGAGGCTCCACAGACTCTATTTGCATATTCTTAAGCAGTGGGACATTGCGGGCACTGCAGGATTTTAATCCATTACAGTGTAATGTGTTACCAATGGTTTTCTTGGTGACAGTGGTCCCAGCTGCTTTGAGATCATTAACAAGTCCCCCCGTGTAGTTTTAGGCTGATCTCTCCCCTTCCTCATGATCCTGGATCCCCCACGAGGTGAGATTTTGCATGGAGACCCAGATCGATGTGGATTGATCTAATTTTGTATTTTTTCATTTTCTTACTATTTTACCGGCAGTTGTCTCTTCTCCCCCAGCTTTGTCTTCCTTATGGTTTTGTAGCACATTGCAGCCTTGTGCAGGTCTAGGATCATTTCCCTGATATCCTTAGAAAGATCTTTGGTCTTCCCATGTTGTAGAGGTTAGAGTCTGTCTGATTCATTGAGTGTGTGGACAGGAGTCTTTATTAAGAACCAAATCTATTCCCATCTCACTTGTTTATTTTCTCCAGGTAAACTAACATAACTGCACATAATTTAGAAATAAACATTTCTGACATGCAAAAAAAAGAAAAAAAAGAAAATGAGTGCCCAATATCGCCCCCTTTCTTTATGATGACACTCAGCAGCCTCCATTCATAGATTGTGTCAATTGCTTGATCTGTTTACGCTCCACATTGCGTGCAGCAGCCACCACAGCCTCCAGGCACTGTTCCCAGAGGTGTACTGTTTTCCCTCCCAGACACTGTCCCCAGAGGTGTACTGTTTTCCCTCCCAGACACTGTCCCCAGAGGTGTACTGTTTTCCCTCCCAGACACTGTCCCCAGAGGTGTACTGTTTTCCCTCCCTGTAGATCTCACATTTTAGGAGGGACCACAGGTTCTCTATGGGGTTCAGATCGGGTGAACAAGGCGACCATGTCATTATTTTTTCTTCTTTTAGACCTTTACTGGCCAGCCACACTGTGGAGTAGTTGGATGCATGTGATGGGGCATTGTCCTGCATGAAAATCATGTTTTTCTTGATCGATACCGACTTCTTCCTGTACCACTGCTTGAAGAAGTTGTCTTCCAGACACTGGCAGTAGGTCCAGGATTTGAGCTTCACTCCATCCTCAACACGAAAAGGTCCCACAAGTTGATCTTTGATGATCCCAGCCCATAGCAGTACCCCACCTCCACCTTGCTGGCATCTGAGTCAGAGTGGAGCTCTCTGCCCTTTACTGATCCAGCCTGTTTCTTGTTCAGAGGTGGTGGTTTTTCAGCCTTCCTTACCTTGGCCATGTCCCTGAGTATGGCACACCATGTGCTTTTTAATACTCCAGTAATGTTGCAGCTCTGAAATATGGCAAAACTGGTGGCAAATGGCATCTTGGCAGCTTCACGCTTGATTTTCCTCTATCATGGGCAGTTATTTTACGCCTTTTTTGCCCTCACGCTTCTTGCGTCCCTGTTGACTATTTGCCATGAAACGCTTGATTGTTCGGTGATCACGCTTCAAAAGTTTGGCAATTTCCAGACTGCTGCGTCCCTCTGCAAGACATCTCACAATTGTGGACTTTTCAGAGCCCGTCAAATCTCTCTTCTGACCCATTTTGCCTAAGGAAAGGCATTTGCCTAATAATTAAGCACACCTTATATAGGGTGTTGATGTCATTACACCACACCCCTCCTCATTACAGAGATGCACATCACCTGATTTACTTCATTGGTAGTTGGCTCTCAGCCTATACAGCTTGGAGTAGGACAACATGGATAAAAAGCATCATGTGATCAAAATACTCATTTGCCTAATAATTCTGCACACAGCGTACTGCTCCTATGTAGAAGAATATAACTACTATAACACTGCCTCTATATACAAGAATATAACTACTATAATACTGTCCCTGTATACAAGAATATAACTACTATAATACTGCTACTATGTACAAGAATATAACTACTATAATACTGCCCCTATATACAAGAATATAACTACTATAATACTGCTCCCTATATACAAGAATATAACTACTATAATACTGCTCCTATGTAGAAGAATATAACTACTATAACACTGCCTCTATATACAAGAATATAACTACTATAATACTGTCCCTGTATACAAGAATATAACTACTATAATACTGCTACTATGTACAAGAATATAACTACTATAATACTGCTCCTATGTACAAGAATATAACTACTATAATACTGCTCCTATGTACAAGAATATAACTACTATAATACTGCCCCTATATACAAGAATATAACTACTATAGTACTGCCCTATATACAAGAATATAACTACTATAATACTGCTCCTATGTACAAGAATATAACTACTATAATACTGCCCCTATATACAAGAATATAACTACTATAATACTGCCTATTACAAGAATATAACTACTATAATACTGCCCTATATACAAGAATATAACTACTATAATACTGCCCTATGTACAAGAATATAACTACTATAATACTGCCCTATTACAAGAATATAACTACTATAATACTGCCCTATTACAAGAATATAACTACTATAATACTGCCCCTATGTACAAGAATATAACTACTATAATACTGTCCTATGTAGAAGAATATAACTACTATAATACTGACCATATATACAAGAATATAACTACTATAATACTGCCCTATGTACAAGAATATAACTACTATAATACTGCTCCTATGTACAAGAATATAACTACTATAATACTGCCCCCTATATACAAGAATATAATTACTATAACACTGCTCCTATATACAAGAATATAACTACTATAATACTGCTCCTATATACAAGAATATAACTACTATAATACTGATGCTATATACAAGAATATGACTACTATAATACTGCCCCTATATACCTGAATATAACTACTATAATACTGCTCCTATGTACAAGAATATAACTACTATAATACTGCTCCTATGTACAAGAATATAACTACTACTAATACTGCCCCTATATACAAGAATATAACTACTATAATACTGCCCCTATATACAAGAATATAACTACTATAATACTGCTACTATATACAAGAATATAACTACTATAATACTGCCCCTATGTACAATAATATAACTACTATAATACTGACCATATATACAAGAATATAACTACTATAATACTGCCCCTATGTACAAGAATATAACTACTATAATACTGCTCCTATGTACAAGAATATAACTACTATAATACTGCCCCTATATACAAGAATATAATTACTATAACACTGCTCCTATATACAAGAATATAACTACTATAATACTGCTCCTATATACAAGAATATAACTACTATAATACTGCTCCTATATACAAGAATATAACTACTATAATACTGCTGCTATATACAAGAATATGACTACTATAATACTGCCCCTATATACAAGAATATAACTACTATAATACTGCTCCTATGTACAAGAATATAACTACTATAATACTGCTCCTATGTACAAGAATATAACTACTATAATACTGCCCCTATATACAAGAATATAACTACTATAATACTGCCTCTATATTACAAGAATATAACTACTACTATAATACTGCTACTATATACAAGAATATAACTACTATAATACTGCCCCTATGTACAAGAATATAACTACTATAATACTGCTCCCTATGTACAAGAATATAACTACTATAATACTGCCCCTATATACAAGAATATAACTACTAGTGATGAGCGAGCACTAAAATGCTCGGGTGTTCGGTGCTCTGGCCAAGCATCTCAAGATACTCTTGTACTCGGCCAGAGCACCGAGCCCAATGTAAGTCAATGAGTGACAGGCTCCGCCCCAGACTTCCGGTTATAAAACGAGTAATTCCGGAAAAGGGCGGGAGGGTGGGCTTTTTCAAATCACCGCAGCATATAACACCTCGCTGCGGCCCCCAGAGGGATCCTATCAATTAATCTGCTCCCTGTATGGTGCCAGCTCACTGTGTGCACTGAAGGGAGCTGTGTACATGTATCAGATCGCTATTTATTACCGAGCGGTCCGAGCATCTCGGCAGTACTCGGTGCTCGCCGAGCACCCCGAGTACCGAGATACTCGTGCGAGTACCGAGTAGCGCCGAGCATACTCGCTCATCACTAATAACTACTATAATACTGCTCCTATGTACAAGAATATAACTACTATAATACTGCTCCTATATACAAGAATATAACTACTATAATACTGCCCCTATATACAAGAATATAACTACTATAATACTGCTCCTATATACAAGAATATAAGTACTATAATACTGCTCCTATATACAAGAATATAACTACTATAATACTGCCCCTATATACAAGAATATTACTACTATTATACTGCCCCTATGTACAGGAATATAACTACTATAATACTGCTCCAATGTACAAGAATATAACTACTATAATACTGCCCCTATATACAAGAATATAACTACTATAATACTGCTCCTATATACAAGAATATAACTACTATAATACTGCTCCTATATACAAGAATATAACTACTATAATACTGCTCCTATATACAAGAATATAACTACTATAATACTGCCCCTATGTACAAGAATATAACTACTATAATACTGCTCTTATATACAAGAATATAACTACTATAATACTGCCCTGTGTACAAGAATATAACTACCATAATACTGCTCCTATATACAAGAATATAACTACTATAATACTGCTCCTATATACAAGAATATAACTACTATAATACTGCTCCTATATACAAGAATATAACTACTATAATACTGCTCCTATATACAAGAATATAACTACTATAATACTGCTCCTATGTACAAGAATATAACTACTATAATACTGCCTATATACAAGAATATAACTACTATAATACTGCTCATATGTACAAGAATATAACTACTATAATACTGCTCTCTATGTACAAGAATATAACTACTATAATACTGCTCCTATATACAAGAATATAACTACTATAATACTGCTCCTATGTACAAGAATATAACTACTATAATACTGCTCCTATATACAAGAATATAACTACTATAATACTGCTCCTATGTACAAGAATATAACTACTATAATACTGCTCCTATGTACAAGAATATAACTACTATAATACTGCTCCTATATACAAGAATATAACTACTATAATACTGCCCCTATGTACAAGAATATAACTACTATAATACTGCTCTTATATACAAGAATATAACTACTATAATACTGCTCCTATGTACAAGAATATAACTACTATAATACTGCCCCTATGTACAAGAATATAACTACTATAATACTGCCCCTATGTACAAGAATATAACTACTATAATACTGCCCCTATGTACAAGAATATAACTACTATAATACTGCTCCTATATACAAGAATATAACTACTATAATACTGCTCCTATGTACAAGAATATAACTACTATAATACTGCTCCTATATACAAGAATTTAACTACTATAATACTGCTCCTATATACAAGAATATAACTACTATAATACTGCTCCTATATGCAAGAATATAACTACTATAATACTGCTCCTATGTACAAGAATATAACTACTATAATACTGCCCCTATATACAAGAATATAACTACTATAATACTGCTCCTATATACAAGAATATAACTACTATAATACTGCTCCTATATACAAGAATATAACTACTATAATACTGCTCCTATGTACAAGAATATAACTACTATAATACTGCTCCTATATACAAGAATATAACTACTATAATACTGCCCCTATATACAAGAATATAACTACTATAATACTGCTCCTATATACAAGAATATAACTACTATAATACTGCTCCTATATAACAAGAATATAACTACTATAATACTGCTCCTATATACAAGAATATAACTACTATAATACTGCTCCTGTGTACAAGAATATAACTACTATAATACTGCTCCTATGTACAAGAATATAACTACTATAATACTGCCCCTATATACAAGAATATCACTACTATAATACTGCCCCTATATACAAGAATATAACTACTATAATACTGCCCCTATATACAAGAATATAACTACTATAATACTGCTCCTATGTACAAGAATATAACTACTATAATACTGCTCCTATATACAAGAATATAACTACTATAATACTGCCCCTATATACAAGAATATAACTACTATAATATTGCCTTCAATATACTGGGATATAACTGTAATATTTGAATGAAGTACAATTACTATCTTAATTTCTGCATTTCTAAGTTTATTTTATGTGCTATTAGGAAAGAACAAAGTGTTGTAGGAACATTTTTATGAAGAAAACAATGTAAAGTTATAAATGTGAACTGTTCTCAGGCTCTTCCCTCATTTCTACAGATGGAGCTTGTTACCTTGGGACGACCACCAGACCGTGGAGCAGATGTCACCTGCGCCATATGTTGTGCTTGAACTATATAGTTAAATGTTCACTGTACTCTATAAGGAGATAATGACATAGGTGAGTGGAGAGCGAGTGATGATGATTACTCTATAGAGAGGACGGACATCCTTTATATAAAAGTAATGTAGTCCCTGTGATCCGAGTGTGCGGAGCCAGGGCTGGATTGATGACTCGGCTTTTGTAGTCTGCTGTAATTGAGTGTAAAGGGAACCTGTTAGGCTGCATTCACATTGCGTTCTGCTGCACGTTCATTGGTCATGTAGGGGCTTACATGTGAAATCCCCGCAAAACGGGCTCAGGACACATGCTCCGACATGGCCATTGACTTTAATGCAGATGGTGTCCACGTGTGCTCTGTCTTGCACCATTTTCGGGAGTATACGTTTCCTGCAGTCTACTATGTTCGGGTGTCCGCATGCAGAACACATATACTCACGAATATGGTGCACTTCAAAGCTACGATGACTCCGTCTGCACCATTAAAGTCAATGGTCCCATCAGTACATACATCCGAATTCCATGTTGGAGGTAATCGGTCGTAGGCCACAAAAGGACCACTGAATGTGCAGCAGAACGCAATGTGAAAATGTGGCACCCTGGCACCCTTGTTGGGCACCACAGAACCCTTGGGACGCAAATGGAGTGGAAGCAGCAGCAGTACTCACCACCACTTTAAAACACCTACAACACCTTAGAACACACCTGTTTCACCACAGGCCTCTAGGGGGAGCTCCACTGGTTGCCTTAAGCCAGTTCCCCCTATAAATAGGGTCCTGGAGGGAGAAACACCAGAGTGTGCAGACGCTAGAAGTGCTGCAGGTAGTGTGTCATATGAGGGACACACTAGGCCCAATCAGCCCACCTAGCAGGTGAGAGACCCTTGCAATTGGGGTCAGAGGAAGGAAGGAGAGCACCTCTCAGGGACAACAGAGTTATCCTAACTCTCCTAATAATCCGGTTACTGGAACCGAGCTGTGGACTACCACGTACACCACAGAGAACCAGCACTACAATCAGGGAGTCTAGCCCCCTGTTCACCTGAAGCACCTACCAATGAGAGCCCAGGGAAGGAGTAGCAGCTGCACTTCACCCCCTTTGATAGCGCCCTCAGTGCAGTCAGCCCAGGTGAAACACGTTACACCTAACGTACTACCCGGTCCGGCTGGATTCTACATCCACCCGACCCCACCAGAGAAACAGAGAAGGAAGCCTACACACTGCTGCTGCGAACCTCCAGGAGTGTGGACTTTACCAACCCGGTCCGAGTGTACCTGTTTGCCATCAAGTAAAGGTACCTAAAAGAGACTTTGTGTGTTTGTGCATTACTCCTGGACCTAGCACGCAGTACTACTAAGCTGCCTCACAACATCTTGAGCAGCTCCTGGCTCCGGGGACTCCCGCTCGCCCTGCGGGGAGCGTTCCATCTGGCTGCATCCCATCCCCCAGAGGCCTCAGCAGCGCCGGTGAAATCTCCGGATTACCCGCAGGTGGCGTCACGACAAGAATTAACCCCTTACTGTTCAGCCATCCCCTATTGATCTGGACCACCGGGCCTACACAGCCGCAGGCGCGGTTCCGTGACAGGGAGAAGAAAACGCCTGCCCCGTGTACACCCCGGCTAAGGTGAGTCAGAATCACCCTTACTCGATCCTCATGGTGGTCCGGTTGCAGCCAGGTATGGTATTCTTTGATATACTCTGGTATTTCAGGGAGATCATAGTTTGAAGTGCCAGTTGAGGACTAATAGGAAGAGATGAAACTAGTCTGGTGCAAGTGATTAACAGGCCTCATTAATGTGTGTACATATGGAGAAACCTGTCAATCAACTAGGGTTGTGCCTTCTGGGGGCTCCATACTAGGAATGCTGGAGACTTTTAAAAAAAAATCCTATCGTGTAGTCAGACTCTGATTTATGCTTTGGTTTCCCCAGCAAGAATTGGTTGACAATCTCCCTTTAACTGAAATCCTGCTGTCAGGATTTCCAGTTTTTTCAGGCTACCTTTGGTGTCTCCTCGCCCTTAGTCAAGATTGAGTCTGCTGTCTAAACATGTTTATGTGTTTTCTGCCCTTCCTGCCCTTAAGCTCCAGTCTGACATCCAGGACTTCTTGAGTATTGTGTTTCTGTTCTGGCTCATCTGTGCATCATCTGCATCTTGCTCAATCTCCTGCTATCCCCGGTTGGCCATGCATCCCTGCCTTGCAATCATCTGCTCTACTTAATCTTGGTTACTCTCCAGTAACTAGTGCATGCCTTGTAAGGGATCTTTCCTGCTGCTAGCTCCATACAGACTACTCTGCTGCTTGTAAGCCTTGATTGCGTTGATCTGTTTTGTGGGGTATTTGTGCAATGCGTATTTCAAGACAGTCCAGGACTGTTGTTTCTAGCTGCACTGTACTGCTCTAAATCCAAGACTCCGTGAATTGTGTTACAAAGACATTTCCATCATTTGGCCATGTACTCAGTGTGAACTGTATTGTAAACGCTTTTCCATTATTTGGCTACATCTGGAACTGTGTGCAAGGGACTATTTCCAGTATCGGTCTCGTACTCTATTGAACTATGCCTTTCTTGGACTACCACTACTACTTGAACTTGGTTACCCACTACCTGCCTTGCCTAGTTTTAAATCATTTCCAGAGGATTTGTATATTTCCTCTCCTTTTGTTAGTCTTCAAATATAGATTTGAACTTAAACTTGCCTCTGCCTAGTCATTGCCCTACGCCATCAGATTCTGCGAGCTACCCACATAAAGGGTTACACTTGCCTTGATCTACACATCATATGAACTCTTGTATCATTTCCATCTCTGGATTGGACTACGGACTAGAGATAATCGAACCTTTCAGGGTTTGGTTCAGGTTGCCGAGCTTCCCGGTGTTGAGCAAGCTTGTTCTGGTGCTTTACGTTTCCAGAGCACCGGAGTGAGCCTCGTTGTGGTGGGGTACAGTTGGTGAGTGGTCCAGTGCGAGCTCCGTGCAGTGTTTGATTGGCTCACACTGGGCTTGTACTGTGGGTTCAAATTAATTTGAAAAAACCAAACCCCGTCGTCCCACTTCTGTAAATGGCTGTATGTGGGTGGAGAACTGAACAGCCAATCAGTGACTTCCATTGATGTTCGGGTCTAGTCCGGGGTCACGAATTGTGCACCAAAAAGTTCAGCTGCACCACCCGAACCCAACCTTCAAAAAAGGTTTGCTCATCACTACTCTGGACCAGGATGTTGACTGGGGGAATTCCTTTTGCCTTGCTAAATGACGTGTAAGAAGTTTTCAGCGATAGCTTGGACTCTTCCCGCTGTTTCAGATTGAAAGTTGTATTGACTTATGAAAAGAGACAATGAGACAGCACTATCTGTGCAACATCAACGGTAGACAGGGAATGGTAATACTATCTGTACTTATATAATTTACAAGTGATGAAGGGGCAGAACTAGCTGTGCTTACTTCATGTAGAGGTGCAGACAAAGAGATGGTAATATCAGTATCTACATTATTTACAGGTGATACAAGAAAGAAGTACTATCTGTGCCTGCGTTATTTACAGGGAGATACAGAGAGGCAATACTATCTACATAATTTTACAAAATCAAGCTGGAAAAGACAAAAAAACACATAAATAGGGTCTTATCTGTGTTTCCATGGGGAATAAAACACAATGGGGGCTCACCTATTTTGGTTGGGGGAGCCACAAGCAATATGTGCACAAGTAACCATGGCTGCAGCAGTCACCACAAGGAAGAGATACTGATCCGGTAGTAGAAACCTGCACCATTGCGAAAAACCACAGTAGGATGGAAATATAAAGAAAGTGATTTTACTATACGGGTTTCGGAGCATAAACTTACTCCTTCTTCAGGAAAACCAAATATCAAATATGGCTATAAAAAATAAAGGGGACCCCACATGATTTTTTTTTTAAGTACTTAAAAAATAGCGCGAGGTTCACCCTATATTGCATAATGAACCAAGGCAAAGCAGACAGCTGAGGGTTACAGCCTACAGCCCACAGCTGTCTGCTTTTCCTGTGTCGGTTATCAAAAAGAGGAGGGATCCCACGTCATTTTTCTTTTCCTTTATTGTTTGCAGGCATCTTACGCATGCCAAAAAGCTTGTGAATTGGCTGCAGTGCATTAGCATACGAATAGGACCCAAACTTTGACTGAATTTTTTTAAAAGACCGTGTTCGGGTCGGAGCCTCAGACACCGAGGTGTCCGGTATGAACCCAATATTTTACTGTTCAGGTTTGCTCATCTCTAGTTATCATGATTATAGCACTGGACAACCTTTGTTAACAGAGAGACAGGGAAAGAGTACTATCTGTGCCTAACAAATTTATAGGGAAAATAGGTATACAGTACTACCTGTGGTGTATCACCTATAAGGATAGAAAGGGATAAAGTGCTATTTGTATGTATATTAGTATTTTCTGCTTTTACACCATTTCCACAAAGGAAAGGAAGGAGAAATGAGCGACATAACTTTAAAGGGAAACTCTGGGGGAGGTAAAACTTTTTTGTAGTGTCCCTGCCCTCCGATATAATGAAGCAGAGCCGTACACTGCAGTTCTATGATCTATAGATCACTTATACATCAATAAAATCATATCTGCTCCTCAGCTCTCACCCCTTCCTGAGGGGAGAGAGAACTTCAGCCTCATGCTGCAGCATATACAAGAGGTGTCATGAGGTGGACCCTGGGGGCTTCCGGATCATGTTACGTTTCTGCCTCCTTATACTTCTGTATGAATAGGGGGCATGGCAGGGGGTGTGGCTGCCGGTAACATGGTCACACTACAATCCTGTCCTTGATATACCATCCTATGTAATGTATAAGGAGGGGTAATCATGTTGCCAAACAATAAATACATGTGATCTTCTGCTGTGCAATGATATGATGATGCATAATGTGTGCTGCCATGTATCAGGCTAGGAGCAGAGGCAGAGTACTGCATTGATGGTCTCCCCTCCCCCATATCAACTTGGTACATTCCTGTCCCCTGAATCTTTAACACTATTAATTATTGATTTGTAAATGATCTATAGATCCTAGAACTGCAGTGTACAGCTCTGGTTCATCATGTAGGAGGGCAGGGATCGCACGAAAAAAAAATTATCTCCCCGGAGTTCTGCTTTAAGTTCAGCTGCACCAGGGCCCCGACCGGCTAGGGGGCCCCTCAAGCCTGCAGGGGGGCCCCCAGCCATCCCCCAGAGGAGAGAGGAGAGGAGGGTAACTGAGGGAAACTTCCTGCTTCCCCTGGCTGATCCCGCCCCTGCTCTCCTCTGCCGCCCCCCCGGCTCCCAGGACTGCAAAGCATGGCTCGGCACAGCAGGTAGGAGCAGCATCACCCACAGCAAACCCCCCCGCTCCTCGCCGACGTTCACTAGTACCCCCCCACCCGCTCCTCACCAGCAGCTGCTGCACCAGGGCCCTCCGGGGTCAAGGTCCGCCACTGTACTAACTACACAGTGTTTGTTTGCAAAGCTTTGAACTGTTGAGACAAATACATCTGCATTGTTGCTGTGTACACAAAACTATAAAAGACTGAGAAAAGAAGTACAAGAAATGATTGAGAATTTGTACATGTCCTTTAAGGCTCATTAATCCTGAAGGTGTAGTGCGCTATGATCAGTACCACCATTCAATACTGAATTTAACACCATGTTCTCATTTCGTGACACATTGCCAGGCCCCGAGTGCCAACCTTGTACCTGGCACTGAATCCGCCGTCTAAATCAGGCAAAGAACTTTGGCGCCTTCATCTGACGACTCGTCTCCAGGTGCGGCGGATCCTTCACTCGCTCATCATGAATGTAACGCTAAGGTCACTCAATGTGAAATAAAGCAAGTGCTCGAGTCCGAACCCAAGAGGAGCATCCTTCAGATGGAAACGTGGACCGGTGCCAAGTCCAGCAGTAAACACCGACTAATTGGAGCAATTAATTCAGAACTTGGAGACATCCTGGCAGAGCGGCGTGGATCCTGTCAAATGCTTAAAGGGGTGAAGATCCTGTGAAAGGATGCTGCAAAGATTGGCTTAGAACATCTCTCCTGGCGTAAATGTTTCAAAACCTCTTTTCATTCCCTGACTTCAGGCCGATAAGAGGACCAGGGCTGATCATAGAGCGGTGCTGAGTTGGAGGAAGAAGGGGTCGGTTCTTTTGCACGTCTTGGTGCTGTAAGGCACATGGAGGTGTGAGTGTGGAGATGTGGACCCTCTACACCACCAAAGTGGAGGTGACCCATTGGTAGGAGCTGGCAGGAGATGCAGATAGAGTAAGCCAAACTCTAATGAGAAAAACTCGCCAATACAGTATGGTCGGAGCATACCACTAGATAACAGTCAATGAGGAGCAAGCACGAAACTCAACTGCGAGGTGGTCCAGGAGTTGAGATTCCGGTACAGGTGCAGAGGAACTCTGGCCAATGGGATAAGCATACTGGACATGGTTAACCCCAGGACTGGCAAATGCTGCTGTAGAGAAATGTGTATCTACGTGGCGGGTGCGCTGCAGGTAGAACAGGTACCGTACAGGAGAGTTGGTCCCTTTGTCAGACATAGCAGGTTCTAGGTGAGAAAAGGAGTATAGGTAAGGATCAAGGACAAGAGCATAGGCAGGGAAAAGGATGGGGACCAGAGGGAAAGCAATGCAACTAGTGACAGGCGATGTTGCTCAAGCACCCCCCTTAAGGGGAGGGTGCCTTAAATTGAAGTAGCCACTTAGTGATAGGTATGATTTACACATTCATGCAAAACAAAGACGTTTGAGAGGAGCCGTTTTCGGAGGGGGTGTGTATCCGTGTGACACGCTTGGTTGGTCATGCGTGTGCTCTCCATGTGCTATTCATGAAACATCCTGATAGCACACGGACAGCCTGTCATTGTATACTCGCCTGTCTACAGCGCTGCATGCTTCTCTCACTTCTGGTCCGCTGTTGGGCTCCATGCATTGAATATATATGAGTATAATGAGCGTCCCCGGAAGTGAGAGGAACAGGCAGCGCTGGAGAGAGGCGAGTATGAAATACTTTATTTCTTAACTTTTAACTCTTTGTTTATGTCCGTGCACACGGATGACATCCATGTGCGTGACACTTTTGGCACTGACGCATTGACCTGAATGGCTCAGTGCTGTTGGTCAAAAGTGGACATGTTTCCATGTGGAGCACACGGACATGCCTCTGATCCACACGGAGACATGGTCCATGCTGAATCATGAACGTGTGCAGGGGGGCCATAGAATATAATGTGTACTCATACATACATGCCCCTAGCATGTGGCTGCACGGACAGCACATGTGCAGAGGCACGGATGTGTGAGAGCGGCCATAGGCTGAGAGGTGATTAGTGGTAAAATTAAGAACAGGTGTACTGGCCCTTTAAGAGGAGTGAGTGGGCGGGGTGCATTACCTAAGCATGATACCTACACTATTGTGAAATTGTACTTTTTTATGCATTTTCACTGCACTTGAATTTTTTCCATTTTCCAGTACACTACTGTATATGGTAAAATAAATTATGTCATTCAAAAGAATAACTCGTCCTGCAAAACACAACAAAAATACAGAATCACAAATATGGATAATCGTTCATTGATGAAGAGGTTACAGTGATCCTTTACATATTAACATACAGTTCTATCCACTTCCATATGTCTTTATGGGGTCATATTTCCATGTTTCACACAGTGCTCCTTCTACACAGCTTCTATAGAAACAGACGTGATCTTTCTCCATTAAGACAAGAGACAATAAACAGACTTGGAAAAAAAAAAAAAGAACCTGGGTTTTGGATACTCTGCTGGGAGAGGTTTATGTTGCTAGTGTCTGTATGTGGCCACCCGGTGGTTGCGATGTGTATTGCAGCCTGGTATATGTTAATTACCCGAGGTGAGATTTTTTTTCCCCTCTATTTTGCAGTTTTCACATTTCGGCATTTCCTAACCATTGTGGTCATGTCTTGTTTGGCTCTGTAGGGTAAGGGGAATCGGGCCGGATTATAATACCGGAGCCCTACATAAAGTCATGTTATCATCAGATCTGTACAGATGGAGACAAGCCTTGTCATCTCTCCTGAGCCGCGCCTCTGGAGCTGATCCGGCACTGACCTCTCCCAACACATTCTGGTGGCAGAACTTGTAAAAACTATTAATTAAATTACGCGGATGACATTGCTGTGATTGTGAACGGTCCTGGCGGCTGCCGCACTCCTGGAGTTCACCTCTGTTACCCAGTCTCCAAGCAATTTGTGTCTGGCATTTGACCAAGGTAATTAATAATTAATACAGAAAAACTAAATGTGGAAAAAAAGAATGATGGAAACTTGGCAAAATATTAGAAAAGACTAAGCGTGAGCTGTGTGTGCTGCAGGAAGGTGTGCACCGCTCCTGTGTATGGACCCACTGCAGGGTGGACCAGCGCTGCAATAGAGATGCTAAATATAATAGTTTGATAAATATAATAATATATTATAAAAGCTTACACTCTACAGGAGAGAGAGGGAGGACCCCACTATCCATAAGAGCTTACACTCTACAGGAGAGAGAGGGAGGACCCCACTATCCATAAGAGCTTACACTCTACAGGAGAGAGAGGGAGGACCCCACTATCCATAAGAGCTTACACTCTACAGGAGAGAGAGGGAGGACCCCACTATCCATAAGAGCTTACACTCTACAGGAGAGAGAAGACCCCGCTAATCATAAGGGCTTACACTCTACAGGAGAGAGAGGGAGGACCTCACTGACCATAAGAGCTTACACTCTATAGGAGAAAGAGAGAGAGGACCCCACTAACCATAAGAACTTACACTCTACAGGAGAGATACAGGACCCCACTGACCATAAGAGCTTACACTCTACAGGAGAGAGGACCCTGCTGATCATAAGAGCTTGCACTCTGCAGGAGAGAGACAGGACCCCACTGACCATAAGAGCTTACACACTACAGGAGAGAGAGGGAGGACCTCACTGACCATAAGAACTTACACACTACAGGAGAGAGAGAAGACCCTGCTGACCATAAGAACTTACACTCTACAGGAGAAAGAGAGAGAGAGAGAGGACCCCACTAACCATAAGAGCCTACACTCTACAGAAGAGAGAGGACCCCACTGATCATAAGAGCTTACACTCTACAGGAGAGAGACAGGACCCCACTGACCATAAGAGCTTACACTCTACAGGAGAGAGAAGACCCCACTGACCATAAGAGCTTACACACTACAGGAGAGAGAGGACCCCACTGACCATAAGAGCTTACACTCTACAGGAGAAAGAGAGAGAGAGAGGACCCCACTAACCATAAGAGCTTACACACTATAGGAGAGAGAGGACCGCACTGACCATAAGAACTTACACTCTACAGATGATAGAGAGAGGACCTCGCCAACCTTAAGAGCTTACACTCTACAGGAGAGAGAGAGAAAGAGGAACTCAATGACTTAAGAGCTTACACTCTACAGGAGAGAGAGAAAGGACACTGCACATAAGAGCTGACTCTCTACAGGAGAGAGAAAGGACCCCACTGACCATAGGAGCTGACACTCTACAGGAGACAGGACCCCACTGACCATAAGAGCTGAGACTTTACAGGAGAGAGCACCATGCCCATAAGAGCTGACACTCTACAGGAGAGAGGAGGACCCTGTATGTAAGAGCTCACACTCTACAGAAAAGAGGACCCTGCCCATAAGAGCTGACACTCTGCAGAAGAGATAACCTTGCACATAAAAGCTGACACTCTACAGGAGAGACAACCCTGCACACAAGAGCTGACACTCTAAAGGAGAGAGAGAGCACCCTGTCCATAAGAGCTGATACTCTACAGGAATGAGGAGGACCCTGTATGTAAGAGCTTACACTCTACAGAAAAGAGGACCCTGCCCATAGGAACTGACACTCTACAGAAGAGACAACCCTGCACATAAGAGCTGACACTCTACAGGAGAGATGACCCTGCACATAAGAGCTGACACTCTACAGCATGGGTGGGGAACGTCAGGCCCCCGGGCCGGGTCCGGCCCGCCATGTTACCTGATCGGGCCCGTGGCCACTTTGCTTTTATTTGTAGCGCGGTCCCTTTAAATCAGCAGCGGTGCGTGCCGGAATTGTCTCCGACCTGAAACATAGTCAGCGTGAGGCGTTCTGTGAAGCAGGAGCCTCTGCACTGTCCAGCTCAGCTCCCGGGAGGATTACAATCACCTCCTGCTTATCTTAAATAAACAATTCCTCCACCTCGGGAAGTCCGTGAGTAAATCTAAAAGTGTCAGATAAGTAAATAAATAAAGTGTCTGATCTGTGATCATCGGCTGTGCAGGGATGAAAACTGTCAGCAGTATAAGAAGGAGCTGCATCCAGAAACATAGCCAAGGGAGGGAGATAAAAATCATGTGAAGCCATGTTAAAATTATATATGTCCACATTGATTTTTATCTACCTTCATTTGGATGTGTTGCTGGATCTCTTTTTGCTCTGCCCCCTGTGTACCTGTGTGCCTCTGGCCACCTTGTACCCGTGCGCCTGTGGCCCCGTGCACCCGTGTGTCACGCGCCTCTGGTCCCTGTGTGCCCATGTGTCGTGCGCCTCTGTCCCCCGTGTAACCGTGTGTCATGCGCCTTTGGCCCCCTTGTACCTGTGTGTCGTGAACCTCTAGCCCCCCATGTACCCATGTGTCACGCGCCTCTGGCCCCCATGTACCCGTGCGCCTCTGGCCACCTTGTACCCGTGCGCCGGTGGCCCCGTGTACCCGTGTGTCGAGCGCCTTTGTCCCCCGTGTACCTGTGCGCCTCTGGCCCCCGTGTACCCGTGTGTCGTACGCCTCTGGCCCCCATGTACGCGTGTGTCGTATGCCTCTTGCCCCATGTACCCGTGTGTCGTACGCCTCTGGTCCCGCGTACCCTTTGTGTCATACGCCACCCTTTGTTTTTTAAGTTAATAAATTTATACGGCCCGCGAATGATATTCTAAATTTCCAAATGGCCCTTTGCAGAGAAAAGGTTCCCCACCCCTACTCTACAGGATAGAGAGAGGACACTGCACATAAGCAGGGGTGTAATGATCCTGCTTGGCTCTCAGAGAAGGGATGGATCCTTCCCCTTCCCTGGAGAGGGCCATGATTCTAGCCGGGAATTAGCGATTGGCTCCTAGTGAGTAGTGAGAATGTACCCATGAGTGACACTCTGGTGTTGGAAGAGGAGTACTCTCTTCCTGAAGTGTGCCAAGCCGTGTAAGTCATGGAGGTCATTGGGGGGAAGAAGGATAAAGATGTGTGGGTGTGAATGCAGTTGAGTAGACCCCGTGTAGGTGAGATTGCTAAGCGCTTGACCCAAGGGCTAATTCGGTCCTATGACAGTGAACAGGGCTACAGCCTCGCAATGTAGGAACAAACCGGGCACTGGGTCTGTCAATGCTGGCTCCCTACATCAAGGGCCCAGACTCCATGAGAACGATTGGATAAAATTATTTAACCACCTTCACTCCAGCAACAATGGGCGCTGTCCCACTCTGCAACGCCTCTGAGCACAAGAGAGTCCGTTGCAACACGACCTTGCTGTCTGCAAATAGAAAGTGCCTACACGAGCGAACACTGAGTATGTAGCTCAAGGCCCACACTCAGCCATATATTGTCAAGGAGAAAAAGAGTAGCAGTGCCCAGGCTGCGCACGGTCAGAAGTTTGGTTTGTTTCCTTCTTATGTGCCTTCATGGACTGTGCCTTAATGTCCACAAACTCTTGCAGCCCCAGTTGTGGACTCTGCCCTTTTTGACCTGGACTCTGCCCCATGTGGACTGGGATCTGTTGTCTTAACCCTTGTTGAGGGTAGGGAAGAGGCATTTAGACCTGGCAGCGCTCACCATATCGATCAGATGGACTGTTGAAGAGGGGAACATTTAGATAGATTCATGTGCCACAGTAACACCACAAAGGGTTAACTCCCCACACAACCCACAACACTACACTAGCGCCTCCAGGCCAGAAGGGGGAGCAAAAGCTGCTTCCCTATATATTCTGGTGTGGAGAGGAAGTGGGCAGTTTAGTGCCTAGGAGGACTGGGAAAGAAAGACCTGGGTGTAAAAGAGCTGTGTTAGGCTCACCTCACGGTCCGCTGTCCAGTTCCAGGCCAAGCCAGGGTCTGAGGAAAGGAGACAGGAGAAACAGACCTGGGAGAGCGAGTTACCTTGAAACTCACCCCAGAGAAGCGCAAAGAGCGGATACCAGATCCGGGATTGTGCCTTAAACATACAGCACAGTGAACACGGGATTAGTGAAGGTCCCACATCTTCACTGTACCACAGCGAAGCAACACGGCGGGGTCAGGAGCACAGGACAAGACTCAAGTTGCCTAGCACGTTGCTACCCATGAGGGGAGACAGGGCCAGCAGCTATAGCTAAAGCGGCAGCAGGGCCACACACACAGCGCAGAAACAGGGAGCTAAAGGACCCGCTCAGGGTAGGAGCAACCCGGCCCCTGTACAGTCTCCGTGGACAATACTCAGCTGAATCACCATCACAGTAAAAGACTTGGAAAACTACAAAACCGTGAGTCTGTGTAATCCTTGCAAACCCTGTTCTCCCTCACAAACTGTCATCATCAGTACTGCCCCGGGGACCAGGCTCTGCCGGTGGAGGGCCGTCACATCAAAGGCTGCCACCCATCATCCCCGGAGGTCCTGCAGCAGCGGTGGTCATCCTGACCTCATACCACAGGTGGCGTCACGACTTTCTCCCCTGTAAATAACCCCCAACCTATACTTGTGGGCTCGGGACACTGTCCGGACCAAGACCACCTTGATAACCCCCTGATACCCCGGTCCGGTACCGAGTACCCCGTCCCAGTGGGCTCCACATTTACAACATTTAATGTTTAACTTTTAAGAAATATCCCCATGTCTGAGCTCCCTGTGAAATGTTATTGCTGTGTTCAGGGACAGGACTCCCGTGTACAAGCCACTGTGGACTCTGGGCTCCTATTGGCCTGTGGGTCCTTGTGTTTATAAAGAACTCAACTTTTGGTTTCGGAGTTCCAACCCAATGGGATCAATGTCATGATGATTGGCTTCAAAGAAAAAGAAATGTACTTTAGTCATAGTCAGACCAGACAGTAAATGAGTTTAGAGGCGGTCATGGAGAGAGAGGTCTGACAAAGAGACCTCCCCAAGACGTGCTGATTGAGAAGGGTCTGGTGACTGTGACAGACCATGTCTCAAGAGATGAAGCCCAAAGCCAGACAGTAGACCTGGGTGCAAGGGAGTCGCACCACTGTACTGACTGTTGTGGGCGGAAGAGGCCTCAGAGATATGACTCGTGCAAATGAGATGATGGAGTCTAAAATGTCATTGTTCACAAAGAGTTTGATGACAAAGATTGACCCTTAGTGACAAAGATGACCCACTGGTATAAGAAAATGTGGTGCCAAGCACGACGGCTTTAGGCAGAGGAGGGAAATATGTGATGTTACAACTGCTTATGTTGCAGTGTGATTCTAGAATGATTTCTCTGGGACTGGTTGTTCAATAACGTTTCTAATATATATGCAGGGCCGGTTGCACAGGATGTTAATAAGTGATGGGAGAGACTGATCATCCACATACCTCCCATTGTCGTGTCTCAGGTGATATCATATTACTGGTTCTGTGTGACATGGTGAGACGACCCAGTTCCTGCAAGTGTGCTGGACATGCTGAAGAGTCCAAGGGAACATGCCCCGAGCTATGGACAAGGGGAAGGACCTGAAATCCCTTTGAAAATGGACCAAGGCCAGTGGATACTGTGACTGTACACTTATGTTTATGTTGCTGTAAAGTCAAGGAAAGGTTTGTGCTTATTCTCTCTTCTGTTGGGTTTATGGGGCTGGGAATAAGCCTATTGAACTTTTAAATAGAGAGTGACATTCCTGTTGTTACTCCGAGGACCAGCAAAAGCAAGTGAGGACCCCTATTATGCAGTGAACATTATATCATAGTGTTATAATGATGTCTTCCGGGTGGCAAACCCTTTTAGAGAGCACAGGTCACCCACCTACAACAGAAAGAAGGAAACAACTCTAAGCCGCCCTCTTAAGGACTAGGCGTCATTGTGGTGCTGCACACTGAGAGAGAGATATCAGATTTAGGGAGGTTGCATATTACATACATGTTGTACCATATTACAACACTCGTGGTCAGGTTACTGAGGTTGGGTAGGCTTGGAATAACAAGAAATGTAGACAGAAAATGAAGGGGCAGGGTTTGGTTGTTAGACCGAAGGAATTTGTGGTACCCCGGAATTGTCAGAGGTGTAGTCATCCGAGAGATGGAAGACTCGTGGCTTCAGCCTGAAAATAAGTGAGGTTATTATATTGTTGTCTGCAATGTATCCGGGTCACATATTAGGATCAGTCATAGAAGGAAACTGATGGGACCCCGACATTAAAGGGACCAATACAAGGGGCGAAACTACAACTTGTGCAGGGGTTGCAATCGCACCGGGGCCCCAAAAGTCTCTTTGGCCTATAGAAAAAGACTAATGCTACTATAGTACTTCAATAATTGGGGGCCCTGTTTGAGCTTTCTCATCTTGGCCCATGAGCTTGAAGTTATGCCACTGACCAACAGGTAGAGTTTCCAACTACAACCCCAAATTACACACGATCTCCCTGCCTCTTTTGTGACACCCATCCTGATGTTAAATCTCTTCTGTGTCAGGGGATAAATCACCCAAATGAAAAGGCCACAAATAATCCTCCCCCCATAACATCGCTTCAATGGAATGGGATTTTCATCAAGGTCATTTTTCTCCGGCAAGTCAATGATTTCCATTAGTTGCCCACTCGATGCTCTTTCCCTCTCTCACTTTGTTTGGCAATCACGACTTGACTCGTCGTTTGCAATGTGTCACCGCCGCTTATTTGAATAATGACTGCGACCAGGGAACTTGTAGTGATGAAAAGAGTGAGAAGTCGCTGGCTGCCGGTGGAGAGATCAATCTGTGCATCAATCAGGCTCTGAAGTGGACGGTGAGAGGGAAAACTGAGCCGAGTGGCAGGGACTAAGGTAAACTGGGCCTCTGGTGTGCACCCCTCTCTGCTTAATGAATCATTTGATCCTCCATCACATCAGCCCTCAGCGGAATATTAAACAGTTGGAAGTTGATGCATTAATCATGCAACGGGTCAGCAAAGCCAGAGCGTTCCTTTCTCCGAACGAGGAAATACAATAATTGCTCTTCACTGAGTATCAGTCAACTAATTGTGTTCCATTAATTAGGGCTAGATGGTTTGTGCATCATTGAGGAAATAGTTTTAGATCTGAGTCCAGAGAAGTATAAAATACTCAGTGGTTGCTTAGTTCATATTATTCTTTTATTTTCGAGAACAGGTTTCTCAGATGTTCTGCTTGTGGAGCTGCAGATTCAGAGCTCAGTGACTGCTCACTGTTTGGAGAGCTGCAGGTTCAGAGCTCAGTGAGTGCCCACTGTTTGGAGAGCTGCAGGTTCAGAGCTCAGTGAGTGCCCACTGTTTGGAGAGCTGCAGGTTCAGAGCTCAGTGAGTGCTCACTGTTTGGAGAGCTGCAGGTTCAGAGCTCAGTGAGTGCCCACTGTTTGGAGAGCTGCAGGTTCAGAGCTCAGTGAGTGCCCACTGTTTGGAGAGCTGCAGGTTCAGAGCTCAGTGAGTGCTCACTGTTTGGAGAGCTGCAGGTTCAGAGCTCAGTGAGTGCCCACTGTTTGGAGAGCTGCAGGTTCAGAGCTCAGTGACTGCTCACTGTTTGGAGAGCTGCAGGTTCAGAGCTCAGTGAGTGCTCACTGTTTGGAGAGCTGCAGGTTCAGAGCTCAGTGAGTGCCCACTGTTTGGAGAGCTGCAGGTTCAGAGCTCAGTGACTGCTCACTGTTTGGAGAGCTGCAGGTTCAGAGCTCAGTGAGTGCTCACTGTTTGGAGAGCTGCAGGTTCAGAGCTCAGTGACTGCTCACTGTTTGGAGAGCTGCAGGTTCAAGCTCAGTGACTGCTCCACTGTTTGGAGAGCTGCAGGTTCAAAGCTCAGTGAGTGCTCACTGTTTGGAGAGCTGCAGGTTCAGAGCTCAGTGATGCTCACTGTTTGGAGAGCTGCAGGTTCAGAGCTCAGTGATGCTCACTGTTTGGGAGCTGCAGGTTCAGAGCTCAGTGACTGCCCACTGTTTGGAGAGCTGCAGGTGCAGAGCTTGGGGTGTTCTCTGATATTACTGCAGGTTCAGAGTAAGTGGTTGTTCTCTGATAGTAGACTTACCTCATTCCACAGTGCGTAGTTGGTTTATGTTTCCCCCTCTGTTTGGATCAGAGCCACTCACCGCTGTAGACACAAGTAAACCCTTGCCCGGGAGGGAGGCGTGTGAATCAGCCCCAGCTCAGAAAATTTGAGTTCATTAATCTGGCTGACACATATCTCCCATCCATTACGGTACCAGTAATCATATTACACCTCCTTGTTCAACTGTAGGTTCAAACCCAGAAGCTGTCCACTGCTTGTGCAGCTGCAGGTTTAGAGCTCATTGGTGTTCACTGCTTGTGTTGCTGCAGGTATAGAGGTCAGTGGATATATCATACACGGGCCTTGTGGATCTGCAGGTTTACAATTTCCTGTGTGTTTACAGCTTGTGGAGCTGCAGGTTTAGAGCTCAATGGTGTTCACAACTTGTGAGCTGCAGGTTTGGGGGTAAGTGGATGTTCACTGCTTGTGGAGCTGAAGGCTTAGAGCTTAGTGGGTGTTCATCACATGTGGAGCTTCAGGTTTACAGTTCCTGTGTGTTCATAGCTTGTGAACCTGAAGGTTTAGAGATCAGTGGTTTTTTTTTACAGCTTATGGAGCTACAGGCTTGGTAGTTAGTCTTTGTTCACTGCTTCTGGGCTACAGGTATAGAGCTTAGTGGTGTTCACTGTTCTGGGCTACAGTATACAAGGTGTCCGCTTATGAAAACTGCAGGTATAGAGCTCAGTGGGTGGTTAACTGCTTGTTGAGCTGCATGTTTAGAGTTCAGTGGTAATTACAGCTTATGGAGCTTCAGGTATAGAGCTCAATGGTTGTTCACTGTTGTGGAGCTGCAGGTTTAGAGCTCATTGAGGTTCACAGGATGTAGAGCTGCAGGCGTAGAGCTGAGTGGGTGTTTACAACTTGTGGAGCAGCAGGTTTAGGGTATGTGCAAACAGGGCATTTTTGCTGTGGCCAAAAACGCAGTAAAACTTGAACAGGTTTCAGTTCCTACAAAAAAATCAAACCAATATGGTGCACAGATTTTCCCTGAAACACAGGTTTTGCTGGAAAGTAAAAATGCAGGTTTAGATTAGCATACATTAACATAAAACCATGGTGAAAAGGCTGGGCAAAAATGCAGCAAAAAAGCATGAACAACCACTTGTCACATGCCCTTAGAACCCAGATGGTGTTCACTGCTCATGGAGCTGAAGTTTAAGAGCTCAGTAGGTGTTCACTCATGTGGTGCTTCAAGTTTAGCGCTCAGTGGGTGATCACTCATTGTGGAGCTTCAAGTTTACAGCTCAGTGGGTGTTCACTCATTGTGTGTTTCAAGTTTATGCGGTCCTTAGTGGTGCTGTTTGCCATGTTACATTGTGGAGCTCAAGTTTAGCCAGTCATCAGTGATTAGATCACTACATTGTGGAGCTTCAAGTTTAGCACTCAGTGGTGATCACTCATTGTGGAGATTCAAGTTTACGCTCAGTGGGTGTTCACTCATTGTGGAGACTTCAAGTTTAGTGCTCAGTGGGTGTTCACTCATTGTGGTGCTTCGTCAAGGTTATTTACCATAGCTCAGTGGGTGTTCACTCATTGTGGGTTAGCTTCAATGTTTCAGTGCTCAGTGGGTGTTCACTCATTGTGGAGCTTCAAGTTTACAGCTCAGGGTGTTCACTCATTGTGGTGCTGCAGTTAAGAGTTCAGCGGGTGTTCACTCATTGTGGAGCTTCAAGTTTAGTGCTCAGTGGATGTTCACTCATTGTGGTGCTACAAGTTTAGCGCTCAGTGGGTGATCACTCATTGTGGAGCTTGAAGTTTAGCGCTTAATAGGTTTGTGGAACTCATTGTGGAGCTGCAGGATTAGAGTTCAGTGCATTTTCACTCGTTAAGGACCTACAGGCTTAGAGTTCAGCAGGTGTTGACTGTTAGTGGAGATGCAGTTAAAAGCTCATGAGTGTTCACTCATTGTGGAGCTTCAAGTTTAGCGCTCAGTGGTGTTCACTCATTGTGGAGCTTCAAGTTTAGCGCTCAGTGGGTGTTCACTCATTGTGGTGCTTCAAGTTTACTGCTCAGTGGGTGTTCACTCATTGTGGAGCTCCAAGTTTAGCGCTCAGTGGGTGTTCCACTCATTGTGGAGCTTCACGTTTTGTGCTCAGTGGGTGTTCACTCACTGTGGAGCTTCAAGTTTAGTGCTCAGTGGGTGTTCACTCATTGTGGAGCTTCACGTTTAGTGCTCAGTGGGTGTTCACTCATTGTGGAGCTTCACGTTTTGTGCTCAGTGGGTGTTCACTCATTGTGGAGCTTCAAGTTTAGCGCTCAGTGGGTGTTCACTCATTGTGGAGCTTCAAGTTTAGTGCTCAGTGGTGTCCACTCATTGTGGAGCTTCAAGTTTACTGCTCAGTGGGTGTTCACTCATTGTGGAGCTTCAAGTTTAGCGCTCAGTGGGTGTTCACTCCTTGTGGAGCTTCAAGTTTAGCTCAGTGGGTGTTCCACTCATTGTGGAGCTTCAAGTTTACTAGCTCAGTGGGTGTTCACTCATTGTGGAGCTTCAAGTTTAGTGCTCAGTGGGTGTTCACTCATTGTGGAGCTTCAAGTTTAGTGCTCAGTGGGTGTTCACTCATTGTGGAGCTTCAAGTTTAGCGCCTCAGTGGGTGTTCACTCATTGTGGAGCTTCAAGTTTAGTGCTCAGTGGGTGTCCACTCATTGTGGAGTTTCAAGTTTAGTGCTCAGTAGGTTTCACTCATTGTGGAGCTTCAAGTTTAGCGCTCAGTGGGTGTTCACTCATTGTGGAGCTCAAGTTTACTGCTCAGTGGGTGTTCACTCATTGTGGAGCTTCAAGTTTTAGTGCTCAGTGGGTGTCACTCATTGTGGAGCTTCAAGTTTTAGCACTCAGTGGGTGTTCACTCATTGTGGAGCTTCAAGTTTAGCGCTCAGTGGGTGTTCACTCATTGTGGAGCTTCAAGTTTAGTGCTCAGTGGGTGTGTCCACTCATTGTGGAGCTTCAGTTTAGTGCTCAGTGGGTGTTCACTCATTGTGGAGCTTCAAGTTTAGCGCTCAGTGGGTGTTCACTCATTGTGGAGCTTCAAGTTTAGTGCTCAGTGGGTGTTCACTCATTGTGGAGCTTCAAGTTTACAGCTCAGTGGGTGTTCACTCATTGTGGTGCTGCAGTTAAGAGTTCAGCGGGTGTTCACTCATTGTGGAGCTTCAAGTTTAGTGCTCAGTGGATGTTCACTCATTGTGGTGCTACAAGTTTAGCGCTCAGTGGGTGATCACTCATTGTGGAGCTTGAAGTTTAGCGCTTAATAGGTGTTGTGGAACTCATTGTGGAGCTGCAGGATTAGAGTTCAGTGCATTTTCACTCGTTAAGGACCTACAGGCTTAGAGTTCAGCAGGTGTTGACTGTTAGTGGAGATGCAGTTAAAAGCTCAGTGAGTGTTCACTCATTGTGGAGCTTCAAGTTTAGCGCTCAGTGGGTGTTCACTCATTGTGGAGCTTCATGTTTAGCGCTCAGTGGGTGTTCACTCATTGTGGTGCTTCAAGTTTACTGCTCAGTGGGTGTCCACTCATTGTGGAGCTTCACGTTTTGTGCTCAGTCGGTGTTCACTCACTGTGGAGCTTCAAGTTTAGTGCTCAGTGGGTGTTCACTCATTGTGGAGCTTCACGTTTAGTGCTCAGTGGGTGTTCACTCATTGTGGAGCTTCACGTTTTGTGTTCAGTGGGTGTTCACTCATTGTGGAGCTTCAAGTTTAGCGCTCAGTGGGTGTTCACTCATTGTGGAGCTTCAAGTTTAGTGCTCAGTGGGTGTCCACTCATTGTGGAGCTTCAAGTTTAGCACTCAGTGGGTGTTCACTCATTGTGGAGCTTCAAGTTTAGTGCTCAGTGGGTGTTCACTCATTGTGGAGCTTCAAGTTTAGTGCTCAGTGGGTGTTCACTCATTGTGGAGCTTCAAGTTTAGCACTCAGTGGGTGTTCACTCATTGTGGAGCTTCAAATTTAGCGCTCAGTGGGTGTTCACTCATTGTGGAGCTTCAAGTTTAGTGCTCAGTGGGTGTCCACTCATTGTGGAGCTTCACGTTTTGTGCCCAGTGGGTGTTCACTCATTGTGGAGCTTCAAGTTTAGTGCTCAGTAGGTATTCACTCATTGTGGAGCTTCAAGTTTAGCGCTCAGTGGGTGTTCACTCATTGTGGAGCTTCAAGTTTAGCGCTCAGTGGGTGTTCACTCATTGTGGAGCTCCAAGTTTAGCGCTGAGTGGGTGTTCACTCATTGTGGAGCTTCACGTTTTGTGCTCAGTGGGTGTCCACTCATTGTGGAGCTTCACGTTTTGTGCTCAGTGGGTGTTCAATCATTGTGGAGCTTCAAGTTTACATCTCAGTGGGTGTTCACTCATTGTGGAGCTTCAAGTTTAGTGCTCGGTGGGTGTTGTGGAACTCGTTGTGGAGCTGCAGGATTAGAGTTCAGTGCATTTTCACTAGTTGAGGGCCTGCAAGCTTAGAGCTCAGTGGGTGTTGACTGTTAGTGGAGCTGCAGTTAAGAGCTCAGTGAGTGTTCAATCATAGTGAATCTGCAGATTTACATCTCAGTGGGTGTTTACTCATTGTAAATCTGCAGGTTTACAACTTCGTGTTACTCCAGACTACCAGTCTTTAATCTTCAAGAAGATGAACACATACATCTGCTGAAACACTCTGTGCTGCCTATACTACCATATAACTCTCTACCTATCCACTTTTGCTAGATCATCACACTGCTAGGGGGTGGAGGACCCTATTTCTTCTACTATGTTACTCCCAGTTTGAGACCTGTAACACGATCAGAAAACTTATCTGAAAAAATACTCTGTGCTGCTGTTAATCGTTCTATTAATATTTCCTAAAATATGAGACAGGTATGTGTGCTGCAGCAGCTGTGTCCTATTACCAGGTGGCGCCCAGCTCTAGTACAGGCTGCAGTTTCTTCTCCCATAGAAGGGATGTAGTTTATCATATTTGTTGGGAAGGACTCCGCTGCCATTAATCAAACCCAATATGTATCGCTCGACCCTCCCGGCTCCGTCACAGCTCAGCACAAACTGTTAAAGCAAAGTTTAATAATCTAAAGCAATTAAGGCTCCATTGACGAGGGGCACATTATATTTCTATCTACATATCTATCACTCCGCTCAGCCCCCGGCCGGAGAGCGCGCCTCTGCCACGTCCATTACACACTGCGCACCCACCAGGGTTTTTAAAGACATTCACAAACTGAATTACTTTCCACGTCCCGGGGCCCCAGGTAAAAATCAATCCCATCCATTTCGTCTCTTTCACGGTCTACTCTTGGGGGGGAGGAGGGAAATAAAAAAATGTCTTTATAATTGGCATTGGCACTTTCCCGCAGTTTAGCAAAAGTAGTCACTTTGAAGTTTAACATCCTACTGCTGAAAACATAGATTTACTCCTAATTCGGCTGAAAGTTTGAGAAAACACTACATTTTCCAAAACCCATTGCTCGATGCAGACCCCAAAACCAAATCCGGCGGGCGGGCCCTTTAAACCGTGCTGATGGAGTCATGTGACCCATCAGCTGAGCGGGTTGCCTCGCCTCTTCCTGGTCAGCTGATTAAGGTCCTTAAGCCATCGTAGGTGGATACTTCATCGCGGGACACTCCGTGGACAGGAGAACATTAACTTTTTTTTATTTTTAACCATTCCTTTATTTAATTTTACTTTAGCGGTGTATGTAGATGAGTCGGTCGACAGGGTAGGTTGTACTCGGGTACCGGGACAGGTGGTTACTTCGGTGGTTCCCGGTTCTGTGCCCTGGACCCTCAATGGCGGGGTGGAGGTGATGATGATGGGGGAATGGTAACGTGACGCCACCTGTGGTACCTGGTAATAGGGTTACCATCTATGCGGGCGACCGCTGAGGTGGTGTAAATGCAACTTTGGAGTTACAGCTACCCACAGGTGGAGCTTTAACTCAGGGCAGCGGGGTGAATGAGGGGAGTAGTAGTCCTCACCTCTGTGATGCTGTAGAGGCCCTCCGGGCGGCGGATAGGAGACCAGACACCAGATCAGCTCAAACAGTTCTTTACTTGCACCTGGTGGAAAAGGTACGCGGTACAGTCTGGTTTAATGGGGTTTGTAGCCGCAGATCTTGGAGGACTTTCCAGAGTCTGGTAGTGGTGCCCTTAATATGACGTTCTTGGTCCTGTTCGTCTCTTTCTGTGCTTTCTCCTCATGAGTCAAGTCTCTAGTCCTCGGGGTCTGTTACTTAAAGTCACTTACTTGTCCGTGTCGTGGACCCAGCTGCGGGACCGATGTTGGACATCTTTAGAGGTTCTGTGGCTCCCTTGTGTCGGGCCCTCAGCCTGCCGGTCTGCAGTTAGGGATAGACCTTTGACTAACCGCCTCGGCTCCAGTATGCCGGTGGTGACCACTTTCACGTCTAGGTCACCCCTCTCCTAAGAGGTGCCCTCCTGTTACAGCCACAGGGTCCCCTGCATCCGTCTTCCTCGCTATCTCACACCGTCTGCCTGACACTACTGTCTTTCCCCGTGTCCCGCTCTCTAGGCTTCACCCCCTGGGACCTACTAAATGTACGGTCCCCTGTCCTAAAGTGGCTTACTGTATAGGTGCAGGGTGCAGACTCTGTAGAGTCCTCCATATCCACGGCTATAGAGGCACTACACCTTCTGTTTGGGGTTCAGTACCTCCCTGTGGCGCCTTGCTATAGGGGCGCACATAGACAGTGTATGTAGACAGTGTGTGTAGACAGTGTATGTAGACAGTGTATGTAGACAGTGTATGTAGATAGTGTATGTAGACAGTGTATGTAGACAGTGTATGTACAGTGTATGTAGATAGTGTATGTAGACAGTGTATGTAGACAGTGTATGTAGATAGTGTATGTAGACAGTGTATGTAGATAGTATGTGTACATAGTGTATGTAGACAGTGTATGTAGACAGTGTATGTAGATAGTGTATGTAGATAGTGTATGTAGACAGTGTATGTAGACAGTGTGTGTAGACAGTGTATGTACAGTGTATGTAGATAGTGTATGTAGACAGTGTATGTAGATAGTATGTGTACATAGTGTATGTAGACAGTGTGTGTAGACAGTGTATGTAGATAGTGTATGTAGACAGTGTATGTAGACAGTGTGTGTAGACAGTGTATGTACAGTGTATGTAGATAGTGTATGTAGACAGTGTATGTAGACAGTGTATGTAGACAGTGTATGTAGACAGTGTGTGTAGACAGTGTATGTAGACAGTGTATGTAGACAGTGTATGTAGACAGTGTATGTAGACAGTGTGTGTAGACAGTGTATGTAGACAGTGTATGTAGACAGTGTATGGAGAAAGTGTATGAAGACAGTGTATGTAGACAGTGTGTGTAGACAGTGTATGTAGACAGTGTATGGAGAAAGTGTATGTAGACAGTGTATGTAGACAGTGTGTGTAGACAGTGTATGTAGACAGTGTATGTAGACAGTGTGTGTAGACAGTGTATGTAGACAGTGTGTGTAGACAGTGTATGTACAGTGTATGTAGATAGTGTATGTAGACAGTGTATGTAGACAGTGTATGTAGACAGTGTGTGTAGACAGTGTATGTAGACAGTGTATGTAGACAGTGTATGTAGACAGTGTGTGTAGACAGTGTATGTAGACAGTGTGTGTAGACAGTGTATGTAGACAGTGTGTGTAGACAGTGTATGTACAGTGTATGTAGATAGTGTATGTAGACAGTGTATGTAGACAGTGTATGTAGACAGTGTATGGAGAAAGTGTATGAAGACAGTGTATGTAGACAGTGTATGTAGACAGTGTGTGTAGACAGTGTATGTAGACAGTGTATGGAGAAAGTGTATGTACAATGTATGTAGATAGTGTATGTAGACAGTGTATGTAGACAGTGTATGTAGACAGTGTGTGTAGACAGTGTATGTAGACAGTGTATGTAGACAGTGTATGTAGACAGTGTGTGTAGACAGTGTATGTAGACAGTGTATGGAGAAAGTGTATGTAGACAGTGTATGTAGACAGTGTGTGTAGACAGTGTATGTAGACAGTGTATGGAGAAAGTGTATGTAGACAGTGTATGTAGACAGTGTGTGTAGACAGTGTATGTAGACAGTGTATGGAGAAAGTGTATGTAGACAGTGTATGTAGACAGTGTATGGAGAAAGTGTATGTAGACAGTGTATGTAGACAGTGTGTGTAGATAGTGTATGTACAGTGTATGTAGATAGTATGTGTACATAGTGTATGTAGACAGTGTATGTAGACAGTGTATGTAGACAGTGTGTGTAGACAGTGTATGTAGACAGTGTATGTAGACAGTGTGTGTAGATAGTGTATGTAGACAGTGTATGTAGATAGTATGTGTACATAGTGTATGTAGACAGTGTATGTAGACAGTGTGTGTAGACAGTGTATGTAGACAGTGTATGTAGACAGTGTGTGTAGACAGTGTATGTAGACAGTATATGTAGGTAGTGTATGTAGACAGTGTATGTAGGGATGAGCGAGTACACTCGTTACTACTCATTACTCGGCGAATAGTAGGGTACTCGCTCTACTCGTTACTCTGCGAGTTTCCTAGCGATTACTCGCAGAGTAACGAGTCCAATGTAAATCAATGGAAAATGCAATTCCTCACCTGCTGAACCCTATAAAGAGGTCTGGCAGCAGAGGAAAAACCTGCAATTCCCTAATTCATTGTTTAAAAGTCAGCGGTAAAAAGCCAACGGCTTTTAAACAATGCTGACAACCGCTGACAGCTTCCCTGCGACTGACAGCTGGATCCTCCGCTCCCCCCCCCTATCCTAACTTAGGATCGGGTGGGGAGGCTGCGGGGGGAGCGGAGGACCCTGCTGTCAGGCAGCGGGGAGTGCAGAACCGACTGCGGCCGGCCAGCTCCCTGATCATGAACTGAGGTAAAACCAGATTCTCCCAGATTGCCCCGGTCTGGTGCAATCCGGGACTATAGAGCCCCATGTTATGGGCGCCGGATTGCACCGGACGGGTACTATCCGGAAGAATCTGGTTTTCAAAACTGATTTCTCTTTTTGACGTTTCCCGCCTGGATTTTCAAATCAGGTCAGCTGTTCATTTGAAGTAGCAGTGCTGGCAGGGTTCATGTGAGTTCATGCTTGCCTGCATGAACTCACATGAACTTTCCCAGGGTGCACAGCTTTGCTACATCTCTGGTGGAGGTTCTCTACTAGAGATGTAGCAGAGCTAAAGAAGAACCCTGGATTGCACTACGTCGGACGGAAGAAGATTTTTTTTAAATAAAGATGGAGTCCCTAAGTGTGTTTTTGTTTTTTTTTTTCAAATAAAAATATTCTTTCTTGGTGTTGTGTTTTTATTTAAACAATTTAATAGAAATTCATGGAGGTCATGTCAATATTGGCGTGACCCCATGAATTTCGGGCTTAGGGCCAGCTGATAACAAAAAGCTGGCCCTAACCCCTATATTACCCAGTGTGCCACCGCACCAAGGCCCTGGATGAGTTGGGTTCAGCGGCAGAACATGGCGCTTCAATGAACGCGCCATCTTCTTGGGCAGCTGCGGGCTGCCATTCGCAGCGGGGGGTGCCCAGAAGGCTTGGGCCTCCCTGCGCTGCGGATTCCAGCCCCCAGCTGCCTAGCTGTACCTGACTAGACATAGAAATCGCGAGGAGCCCCATGCTTTTTTTTTTTTTATTATTTCATGAAATTCATGAAATAATAAAAAATATGGGCTTCCCGATATTTCTGTGTCCAGGCAGGTCCAAATAGTCAGCTGGGGATTGGGGGCAGCCCTTTGCCGCCTGCTGTATCTGGCTAGCATACAAAAAGATGGCGAAGCCCACATCAACATTTTTCTGAAAAATCCATTAAACAATCCTATGAAAAGGGACTGCATCTTTATTAACCCATCGCCCATGGTCGAGGGCTTAATAAAAATGCAGTCCCTTTCATTAATATTGTTTTTTTGATTTTTCAGAAAAAAAATTGACGTGGGCTTCGCCATATTTTTGTATCCAGCCGGATACAGCAGGAAGCGACGGGCTGCCATCAACCCCCAGCTGACTATTTGTACCTGGTCGAACACAACAATATAGGGGAGCCCCATTTTTTTTTATTATTTCATGAATTTCATGAAATAATAAAAAAAAATGCGTGTATGTACAGTGTATGTAGATAGTGTATTTAGACAGCATATGTAGACAGTGTATGTAGACAGTGTATGTAGACAGTGTATGTAGACGGTGTATGTAGATAGTGTAGGTAGACAGAGTATGCAGACAGTGTATGTAGACGGTGTGTGTAGACAGTGTGTGTAGATAGTGTATGTAGACAGTGTATGTAGACGGTGTATGTAGATAGTGTAGGTAGACAGAGTATGCAGACAGTGTATGTAGACGGTGTATGTAGATAGTGTAGGTAGACAGAGTATGCAGACAGTGTATGTAGACGGTGTGTGTAGACAGTGTGTGTAGATAGTGTATGTAGACAGTGTATGTAGACAGTGTATGTAGATAGTATGTGTACATAGTGTATGTAGACAGTCCCCTGCATCCGTGTTCCTCACTATCTCACACCGTCTGCCTGACACTACTGTCACTCCCCGTGTCCCGCTCTCAAGGCTCCACCCCCTGGGACCTACCAGACACTAGACGTATTTCTAGGAACAGGGTCAGCCAGGGATCCCTAGTCTAAGGGTCAGTCTAGTTCCTCTCATCACCTTTTGCCGTCCTGTCACCTAACCCCTTTGTCCGCTATAACCTCTCCGTGACACAAACATTAGATTTTTATATAAGGAAAGAGAGGCCAATTTTCAGGAATGGGGAGCACAGGAACAAAGGAAAAGTAACACCAAATGGGTGTATGACGTCACTATAGAGGGATATGACGCGAATAGCGTCATACCGGCTATACCGCCCATGGTGGAGGGCGAGGGAGATCGCACTGCCTTAGCACGCCCATGTGGGCGTGAATAATTGATGTGCAGGCGGCGATGAGAAGCCACAGGGAACGCCCTGTGTGACTTCTCAAGAACTGAGAAGCCGCAGATCTGAAAGTAAAAAAAGCAGTTTTATAAGCTTTACAAATACCCATTTTTGACACAAAGGGATGCCTACAATGCTATACTATATATAAATAGGCTGTGGCTTCAGATGTGTCTTAATCCGCCTGCTTTCTTGCCATAAAAGCATGTCTCATTGTCGAGGCACTCACTGCTGTGCCATCACCCTCAGTCTGTGTGTTCATCCTGACTTGCAACTTTGGCAGCCCTAATAATAGTTATCCCATCCCTCAAGAATTGAAGCATTGTGGCCAAATTTATTTATGATAACTAAGTAAAACTTGTAGCTATTGGTTCCATAGATCCTATTGTCATGCCTGTAATCTATTTTCTTCTGGATGGAGCCAAATCTTGCTATGTCTTTGTCCAAGTGCTTGAAGGTCTATTGCTTTTACATTTGCATCTTTCCTTTGGTTTTTGGTTACAGGTGATGTCACTTATTTATTGTCTCTGTCCAATCACATTCTGGATTGGGTTATTTATACTCCCCTATTCCAGCCATTCTTTGTTGACTACATTCATTTCTAGTCTTGCTAAGGATTTTGCTTGTTGGCTTACACCAGTTTGGTATTTACCCAGTGTGTCCTCATTTCTCTTTCCTACACCCTCCTTCTATTGGATTGGTAATAGGTTTCCCTTGTTTACATTTATAATTTATCCCTTGTCTACTTGTGCCCATCTTTCATGTTTATGATTCAACCAAGAGCTATGGTGGGTGAGGGACTCGGTCACCGGGGCTATTGTGTGGGGAGTCACGGATGGTCGGGACCCCGGTGCCGTGCCCTGGTGATCAACTATACCAGATGTTGATGGCAAACGGTGGGGGTTAAAGGGGTTATTTACAGGGGAACGTGACGCCACCTGTAGAGTCCGGTAAGATGGTACCGGCGCTACCAGCCGGCCACTGAGGTGATGGATGAGGCAGCTAAGTGTGGTACAGCTCCCCACAGGTGGAGCTTTACCTCAGGGCAGCTATGGTGGTGAGACGGTGAGGGAGGACAATGATGGTAATGTTGGTGCTGTTCTTACCCCTCTGCTTGATGATATTAAGCCCTCCGGGCTGCGGCAGGAAGAATAACAGAAACAGTTCCAGTTTAACTCTGCTTTACTCAGTCCGGTTGATGGCATAACAAGACACGGTACAGTTTGGTTTAGGGTGTTGTTGCCAACTCAGGGTTTCTCTTATGGAGTCTCTAGATGTCCTCTCTTAGTCTTTCAGGGTTTACTACTTTCTTTCTTACTCTAGTTCTTTCAGTCTTTCACCACTTTTGAAGAGTTCCCCCGCCAGTCCTACGGTCTGTGTCTAGAAGATAAGGTCTGTCCACTACTCGGCCTGGATAAGGCAACCCGAAAACGGGAAACAGAAGGCTCCCTTCCAGCACCGCAGTATATGTCTGTCCCTTTTAGTTTCTTCTAGTGTCCTGAACCAATTTTTCAGTCCTGAGGGGAGAGGTACCTTGTGGGGCTGTCAGCAACCCATTTCTGTTGGGCCTACAGCTCATCGGCTTTGCAGTCAGGGGTGAACTCCTGGCTGCCTCGGTTGTCCGTGTCACCGGTGTCCACTCAACATGACCAGCTGGCTCCTACCAGCCCTGGCCCGTTGCCATCTGTCCTGGGTCCCCACATAAAGATGGGGTACCCTCCACTCAGCTGGCCTGCCAGGCCTGACCACTCTGTCTGCCTTCCCAGCACCGACTGAGGTAAAACTGTCAACTGTCACTCTACTCAGTCCTAAGCTCCGCCCCCACCTGTGGAACCTACTATATTACCAGTTCCCCCTACTCTAAGTGGTGCGGTCCTAAGTGAGTGTAAATTCAGACTCCATAAAGTGAACCCTGAATTGATGACCTTACAGGGAAAGAAAATATATATAAAAGAAAAATATATATTTTTTTTTATATTAAGATGTAATATTACCCTGTGGCGCCTAGCCGCAGGGGCGCCACATTTACTCACCTTTGTTTTTTGTCTACTCCTGCACTCGTTGGTTAGTTGAATGTAGCCACTTCCCCTCTGCTTCCTGAGGAGGAATGAGAAATGGTTCGATGGCCTTCTAGGAAGCCGGGTCTGAACTGTGGTTTTCATGTTTGCAGCTTGGGACTTCTAGTATGTACGGGAACTATTAGGGGGTAGCTTCAGTGCTTTTAACTTCTTTTCTTCTCTTACCTGTGTGGTAGTTTATAAATGCATAACCCATACATTTACTACCTTAACCCTACCATCCTGGACATTTGTCTTACTACTTAGCATTTCAGCCAGGAAAGACTTGGTAACAATTTTAACAGGATAGTGCTAGGTCCAGACCTCCTGGCCGGAAAAATAAGAGATATCCACTACTTGGCTCCTTGGGCTTTCATCATTTTTCTTGATTCTGGTTTTTATTCTTATTATAGCTGTTTCTTCTCCATATCCCATTCTCTGACTACTGTCTCAGTCTCTTTCTCAAGTTTGTATTCTCCAGATCCTTTTTCTCGGTGAAGACCCTTTACTCCAATCCACTGCGCATTCCAATTACTTCTCACTGCCAACTGGTGACCATACTCAACTTCAACCTCAGAAATCAAGTGGTAAAGTCCAATGTTCCTTGCAGAGGATGGGAATTAAAATTAAGATTTGCAGTCTAGTCCCAAACCAACTGCCGGGGATCCACTTCACTGGAGAGAAACATAACAGTCCTAGTCTGACTTTGTGGAGATACAAAGAGGGAGACGGAGGGGCGCTTCTAGTGAGACATCTGGTGGTCCAGTGGAGGGGATTTGTAATAATTAGATAAACTAACCTTATTGGGTTGTGTAGACCTTCAACAACCGCGGGACAGCGCTGTGACGAAATGGACCCTTTAATATATAATGTAGGAGGATTTCTTATTCATCCAGACATATCATATTGTATATAGGTTTGTAAACTGGTAATGGCCAAGGAGAATTTCCTACAGTATTTTCATAGATGACTGGTGTAAGTTTAGCTTGGTAATGTAATTATCTAACTTGTTTGTCATAGCAGGCCAGAGAACTTAATTATGCTAATCGTCCATTGTCTATTACCCTGTGAATGTTGATTCCATGTACAGCCACGATTGTTTAAGTGTCATTGATTGCAGACTCAATGTCTCAGACTAACATTCCATTGTATCACTGCTAGCATTTGGATTGAGATAGGACTAAAATATGTTAAATGAGGATTGGAGTTCAGCCAATGAAAAGACTGTGTTATTGCACCAATCATGACGTCCCCAATATCCTACAATGAGGGCTGAGGGTATATAAGGAGGACTGTTCACTTTGACCAGCAGATTGGAAATAGATTCTGTCTAGTGGCATCAGTCTAGGGGTTTCGGTCCCGGCTAGAGGTCACTGGATTTGATACAGGCAGCTAATCGAGGGTCTTCGGATCCGATTAGCTAGCCATAACCCCAGGCCTAGGCATTTCGGTGCCGACCAAGGGGATCAGAACACGGACTAAGGAACCACAAGGACTTCAGTATCGGATTATCGGATTCGGCTGTGATAAAGACTGCACAAGATACATAAGGATAAGGAAGCATCCCAGGTTGGGACAATACAGTCACCTGGCTACAGACTTTGCCGTGCTACATTCTAAACCCTGGTGAGCCAGCGGAAGGGTGAGACTCTGTTGCCTGTTACATTGTTGTGTTTTGCTTGGTTATGCGTTATATGCTGTTAACTGTTTGGGGATCCAATAAAGCCTTGATATTGTGATTCCCTCACCCTGTGTTGTCTGAGTAGTGTTCCGCCCACGGTTAAGGAGCTCGGGCGGTCAGCTGGGGATGAGCCCTGGTCCACGCGGTCTTTGTAAAGGCGGCTGGGCCTGCGGACGAGAGCGCCCGCTGACCCCGGGTCTCCACAATTGGTGGCAGCGGTGGGATACTACTCAGCCTGGTTTATCCAGGGGAGCTGCAGGGGACTGGTGTTCGTGGACACCGTCCAAGGGCTCAACAACCAGGGAGGCATATAAGCGTACCCAGCAGGCCATAGGTGAGGCATTCAGGTGTCGGACGTTGCCATGTCCAACCCCACCAGCTCAGCCATGGGACAAGGTCCGGAGAGGAGATACGGCAGCAGCAGTAAATGGATGCTACAGGATCTGTGCCAGAGGAGAAATATTGAATACAGGAACGCTGACACTCGGTCGGCTTTGATTCAGAAATTGGTCCATTGGGACACCCAGAATGATGGTGAGGATGATGAGGACCCCGCCGACGTGGTACCAGAGGATGTAAGTTGTGCACCACATCATGGATCCAGTGAATATCGTGAAATCACCAGGTCCACAGCAGTCCAAATCAAGGAGGGCTTGGCTGCATTGGGGCCCAAAGCCTCAAGAGAAGAGAGGGCTTGGGTTCTGGGACATATTTTAGGAATTCCAGCTCACCAACTGCTACCACCAGCCGCTCGAGTAGGATTATTCCGCTACCCATTAGAAGCCCCACCAGGACAAAGGTATGCAGACAGGATACGTGACTTGCCCAATCCACAGCGCTGTTATACGTGTGGACGTCTTGGACATATGGACAAAGATTGTCGCCAACACCGGGGCCCCATGCCTGGAGCTCATCGGCCAGCACAGCCAGTCCAGGTCAGTGACGTCCAAGCCCCGGGACAACAAGAAACTGATTCTGTCCACATCCTGGTAAGCCCAGCTATTGTTTCTCCAGACCCTGTACCTGTTCCCAATTAACCATCTCCCTGGCTGAGGGTCAGTGCTCAGACATCCCTTCGGAAGGTGTGCAGCTAGCCGAGGCGAACGACCAGGGAGAGGACAAGTTGGAGCTTACAGACAGTGACCCTGCACCTGTTATTTTGGAGCCTGAGCAGGGAGAGGACAAGTTGGAGTTTACGGACAACGTCCCTATCCCTGTTGCTTTGGGAACTGACCAGGAAGAGGTCGATGTGGAGCTTATAGACAGTGACCCTACACCTGCTATTGTGGGAACTGACCAGGAAGAGGTCGATGTGGAGCTTATAGACTGTGACCCTACACCTGCTATTGTGGAAACTTACCTGGAAGAAGTCAATGTGGATCTTAAAGACCGCATCCCCACCCCTGTTAGTTTGGAGCCTGAGCAGGGAGAGGACAATTTGGAGATTATGGACAATGTCCCTATCCCTGTTGCTTTGGAGACTGACCAGGAAGAGCTTGATGTGGGATTTGTGAGCAGCTTCCCCACACCTGTTGTTTCAGGGGCTAACCAGGAGGAGGTTGAAGTGGGGCTCATGGATGGCCCCCCCACATCTGTTGTTTTGCAAGCTGACCCAGGACAAGGACTATCCAGCCAGTGTGTCACAGCCATCACCATCATCCAGGAAGCCAAGCAGGACCCTGATGTGGATCTTGCTACCCCACCTTCAGATGATAAACCATGTTCCCAGACCCCATCATTCTTCTCTGAGCCATCAACAGTGAGTACACCTAGCCAGACTGTGGTCATTGACTGGGGGGGAATTGATTACAAGATGTTTATGGAAGCCCAACTCCTGAATCCCATTTTACTGTTTATCCACAATATGTCTGCCCATCCTGGGGGAGGTAATCTGGGGGAGGTGTATAGATGGAAGCCTCGATTGCTGTTTTCTCCATTAAAAAAGACAATGCCGCCAAGAGGAGAAGGATAACCAGAGACTGATCACATCTGACTGCTCTGTCTGGCTAAATAAGAAGGGGGAGGAATGTGACGAAATGGACCCTTTAATATATAATGTAGGAGGATTTCTTATTCATCCAGACATATCATATTGTATATAGGTTTGTAAACTGGTAATGGCCAAGGAGAATTTCCTACAGTATTTTCATAGATGACTGGTGTAAGTTTAGCTTGGTAATGTAATTATCTAACTTGTTTGTCATAGCAGGCCAGAGAACTTAATTATGCTAATCGTCCATTGTCTATTACCCTGTGAATGTTGATTCCATGTACAGCCACGATTGTTTAAGTGTCATTGATTGCAGACTCAATGTCTCAGACTAACATTCCATTGTATCACTTCTAGCATTTGGATTGAGATAGGACTAAAATATGTTAAATGAGGATTGGAGTTCAGCCAATGAAAAGACTGTGTTATTGCACCAATCATGACGTCCCCAATATCCTACAATGAGGGCTGAGGGTATATAAGGAGGACTGTTCACTTTGACCAGCAGATTGGAAATAGATTCTGTCTAGTGGCCTCAGTCTAGGGGTTTCGGTCCCGGCTAGAGGTCACTGGATTTGATACAGGCAGCTAATCTAGGGTCTTCGGATCCGATTAGCTAGCCATAACCCCAGGCCTAGGCATTTCGGTGCCGACCAAGGGGATCAGAACACGGACTAAGGAACCACAAGGACTTCAGTATCGGATTATCGGATTCGGCTGTGATAAAGACTGCACAAGATACATAAGGATAAGGAAGCAACCCAGGTTGGGACGATACAGTCACCTGGCTACAGACTTTGCCGTGCTACATTCTAAACCCTGGTGAGCCAGCGGAAGGGTGAGACTCTGTTGCCTGTTACATTGTTGTGTTTTGCTTGGTTATGCGTTATATGCTGTTAACTGTTTGGGGATCCAATAAAGCCTTGATATTGTGATTCCCTCACCCTGTGTTGTCTGAGTAGTGTTCCGCCCACGGTTAAGGAGCTCGGGCGGTCAGCTGGGGATGAGCCCTGGTCCACGCGGTCTTTGTAAAGGCGGCTGGGCCTGCGGACGAGAGCGCCCGCTGACCCCCGGGTCTCCACAAGCGCCTCCGGTGACTCTTGCACACCACACTTTGGATTATTTCCGAGTTCGGCAGTCAGCGGGTCACATGATTTGGGGCATCACGGCAGGTCCTCAAGCCACGGGTCTTTTTGGACGATGAAAGCCTCTATCCTCATGCAGCTCCTTCCGCTTACCCTCAATGAGGGATTAGTAACAGGATAAAAAGGAAGAAGCTGTGTTTTTCGGTGCTTGAGACAGAGATCAGAGCAGGGGCGTATCTAGGGGGGTGCAGCCGGATCCTTTGCCCCGGGCGCAACTCAGAGGGGGGCGCCGGCGGCACCAAAAACCTGCCCCACCACTCCTCAACCAAGGCTGCAGGGGCGGTGGGGCTGAAAGCTGACAACCAAGGCTGCAGGGGCGGCAGGGCTGAAAGCTGACAGCACAAACTCCCCCCCCCCTGCTCCTCACCTACTCTGGGGGGGGGACGCCAAAATAGATCTTTGCCCCGGGCGCCATGAAGCCTAGTTACACGGCTGGATCAGAGGGCCAATTCTTCTAATTGGGATGTTCTTTATTCATGGATTACATCACTACGCGTTTCGGCGGCACACTTTGCCTTCATCACATGATCCTCAAACTCTAGTGCCCGAAAATACTGCTTCTTCCTTTGTATCCTAGTCTGACTTTGTGACCTTGATTTGGTCCTCAAAACGTAGGACCTTGCTTTTGTAAACTTTGCTCATTTTTGGAAAAATCTAATAAAAAAGCATCAAGAACAAGTTGGAAAAATACAACAATCCCTAGTAAATGAGCTTTATCTGCTCATAGCCCTCACACCTGAGTTATGCTCAGACACTCATTAGCCCACATCATTATTTTCCATAACCCCAGAGGAATCACGTCGCGCTCAAATGTTGTGTCGAGAGGGAAATCAGAGGAGACCTGCGGGACATTGCCAGACAAGGAGGAAACTCATCCTAAGACAGCGCTAATGAGGACATTAAACTAATTTAGGGCAGGATGAGGCGTCCACAACCAAAGTTTACCTCTCGCAAATCACTAAACTCTAAACAATTAGCAACCGATTGCCTCCAAAGAGAAAGAGATGCAGGAAAGGAAAGGAGAAAGTTTTCCGAATTCTTCACTTTGGTCTAGTTTGTATTGTAGCTACAGATATTGGACGACTTACCAGGGTTGTGGAGTCGGTACGCCAAATATCCAACTCCACCTCTTCAATTTCCCTGAAACCGACTCTGACTCAGACTCCAACTCTACCAAACTGGACACCGACTCCAACTCCACGACTCTGACACCACAACCCTGCTACTTACCAGGATAGTTCCCAGTAGGTCCCCACACGCGTGCCGGCAAACTGAACGCATTCCAATGACGTGGAAATTATGTTTCCAGTATATTTGTAATATTTCATTATTCTGTAAGAACCACAATGGATCCTGAAGAAGGAATGTCGTCCTTCAATATAAGGAAATGTAAATACTATAGATAACTGATTCCAAAGAAGGTGATTTAGGGAATTATTTCCAGTGTTCCCCTCGGTGAGTGCCAGATCCATGATCATCCAATGTGTCAGCCTTAGATTTTCTCAATTTGTGCCTTAGTGAAAAAAAAACATTAAAGGCTTAAAGAGGACCAGCACCCCCCTGGTGCATGGCAAACTAAATGCACCACTGAATGCAGCATGTCTGCTGCATTCAGGGAAGGGCTCCCCCATGTTTCTAGCCCCCCCCCGTACCCTGAGAAATAGACTTTAGAGACCTTACATATAGTGAGTCCGGAGGGCCTTCCTGGTTATGGAGTCATCGCTGCCACGGGGTTCTCCCCGCCTCTGGCTGCTCTGTGATGCCTCCTGCTGCTCTGTTCCTCCTCCTGTGTGTGGCCCCCTCCTCGCAGGCGGTGTAATTGTCTGATCTCACGTAGGCGCACAGCAAGGACTCGTCCGGAGCGGGAGCCGGCGGCTGACATCACGGCCTCGCTGCGTGAGATCAGACACATACACCTGCGAGGAGGGGGCCATACACAGGAGGAAGAACAGAGCAGCAGGAGGCGGCACAGGGCACAGAGCGGCCGGAAGTGGGGAGAACCCCTGGCAGCGATGACTCCATAACCAGGAAGGCCCTCCGGACTCACTATATGTAAGCTTTCTAAAGTCTATTTCTCAGGGTACAGGGGGGCTAGAATCACGGGGCAGCCCTTCCCTCAATGCTTTAGTTTGCCATGCACCAGGGGGGTGACAGGTCCTCTTTAGACCAAGATGTTTTGAGACAATCACAAATACCCCGTCAGGGATTAACCTTCAGAGAGGTTTTACACCGGCCAACTTGTGGAGTTAACTGGCTGCAAGTTGGCTACATGTTTGGCAGTCATTTATTAGCCTTTTTAAACAGGATGACCACACGTAGATTGTTCCGAATGCATAAGCTGGCACTAGTCTCAACAGCATGTGTCCTGTTTAAACAGGACGATGTACAACTGAGAATGATGATTAACAATCATTGCACCTGATGAACAAGTGCTTTGCTCTTTCATCAGGCGGTTGCCAACTTGTCTGGACAGGTTAATTAATAGGCACCGAGCGTTCCTCAAAGCATGATAATTTGCCAATGTAAATATAACCTTAGATGCCGCTATATAGTTCCTCATATATACATTTCTCCGTACTGTGCTTAGTCTCACACACCCCTATCAGAAGCTTAACCTCCATTGTTCATGGTCCCAGATGCCTTCATACAATGCCCTGACTTCCGATTCGAGATGAGCGATGTCCGATTAGAATTGTTCGCCAATTTCAAATTCGGCCTGCTTTGGGCGATGTTCGAGTCATGTGACGAATGCAAACAATTTGCTAAAAATCCGGCAATTCGAGTTTATGTTCGATAACGGTTCCCAAAAGTGTTCCTGACTTCTCGCAGTAATGCTTTTGTACAACGTTATTATGAGTTTCAGTGTCTAGGAATGAATAGTCGGTGGGGGGGGGGTGCTGGGGAGGCGTCTGTGGTCAAATAATGCAGATCCACATTTTTCTCCTTCCCACACTTACTGTAGTAGTCTATCAGTACGAGTAGAGCAAAGTGCACTTTTTGCACACAAGGGCTTGTGTCATTGGCTGAGTATGTCACATGTCCTTGCCATATAACAACCAGCCATTTTTTCTCCTTGCAATTTTCTCAGTGTTGGAGCTCAGTGGCAGCTGTGTGCGCTATATAGATAGTTAGATAGTGATTCCATTCCAAGTTAGATAGAGAGATAGTAGGTTTAGGGGCTACTTCCAAGAACAGCCCTTTTTAGGGCTTAAAAGCACTGTGTGCCAGACAGGTCTGTTCCTGTGCTGTGCAAGTGTTTTTACAGCATCTGGCCAAATCTAGCAAAGTAAATCCTTTTTGGCTAGTAGCAGTGTGTGCCAGGCATTGGTGTAGCACTGTTGTGAAGAAAGCTACACCGCCTGTCTTTACTAGCCATTGTTTACCTTAACAGTAGCAGTCTATATGGTAACAACAATTTTGTAGAATCGTTTCACCATTTTTTTTAGACCGTCCTTTGCAACGTCAGAAGAGAGAACAAGTCTGACACCTAGTGAAGCCTAGAGAGGAGGGTACAGGAGTATGTACAGCTCAATGTCGATGCCATGACTGGGCAACTGGACCCTTGTGCATTATGGGCTTCAAAACTAGAAAATGTCCTGAGCTCGCCATTCACGCCTTGGAGATTTTGTCGTGCCCTGCAGCCAGCGCTGCTGGTAGTGTGCTGACGGAAAAGCACATGTGTTTATCCAATGACAGTGTAGACAGACTAACGTTTATCAAGATGAACAAGTCATGGATCCGCAAGGACTTTTCCACCCCTGTGTCATCCTGGTGGTAACTGATTGGTTGGGTACTTTTTAATGTGCTGCATTAAACTCCACATTTCAATATTTTAACTCTGGGGCAATTGATGCCACTTAAGTGGTGGCTGTGCCTAATTTTTTTGGAAAATGGAGACTGTTGTTGGGGTCTCCTTGCTGTTTGTTGCTTGACTTGAGTAGGGCTCTCTGAGCTCAATACCTACCCCTGACACTCCTGCTCCTGTTTCTGAATATTCAACCTTTTTGTCCATTGAACCAGTGATTAACAAATTTGCCGTATTCACATCCATGATTTTTGAGTGCTTAAAAGCATTGATTACTACATCTCCCTTAATGTTTGTGAATAATGGTTTTGGGCATCAAGCCAGGTTTTGACAAATGTGATGAATACACATGAACAGTTTTTGGGCCCTTAAAAGCATTGTTTTGTCAATCTCCCCTGTCCACTAGGCCTGTACAGGTCACTGACCTACCTGACTAGTTTGGTTTAGTCCTTACTGAATTCCTTTGTCTAAACTTTCAGTCTTTTAATGTCAAATTTCATAACACCCGTTCATGGCACAAATTCATAAATCATATTTTTGGGATGTTAACCTTTTTTCAGCTGTGATGATATATCTTTTATATCGGGGAAACAATCATAGTAACATAGTAACATAGTAACATAGTTTTTAAGGTTGAAGGAAGACTTTAAGTCCATCTAGTTCAACCCATAGCCTAACATGATCCAGAGGAAGGCAAAAAAAACCCATGTGGCAACACTAAGCTCCACATTGGGGGAAAAAATTCCTTCCTGACTCCAGATACGGCAATCAGACTAGATCCCTGGATCAACGCCCTATCAAAGAATCTAGTATATATAACTGGTAATATTATAGTTTTCAAGAAAGGCATCCAGGCCCTTCTTAAATGTTAGTAGTGACTCCCTCATTACACCATTATGTAGCAGAGAGCTCCATAGTCTCACTGCTCTTACAGTAAAGAATCCGCGTCTGTGATTATGATTAAACCTTCTTTCCTCCAGACGTAGAGGATGCCCCTTGTCCCAGTCTCTGTAGAGGACGCCCCCTTGTCCCCGTCTCTGTAGAGGACGCCCCCTTATCCCCGACTCTGTAGAGGAGCCCCCTTGTCCCCGTCTCTGTAGAGGACGCCCCCTTGTCCCCGTCTCTGTAGAAGACGCCCCCTTGTCCCCGTCTCTGTAGAGGACGCCCCCTTGTCCCCGTCTCTGTAGAGGACGCCCCTTGTCCCCGTCTCTGTAGAGGATGCCCCCTTGTCCCCGTCTCTGTAGAGGATGCCCCCTTGTTCCAGTCTCTGTAGAGGACGCCCCCTTGTCCCCGTCTCTGTAGAGGACGCCCCCTTGTCCCCGTCTCTGTAGAGGACGCCCCCTTGTCCCAGTCTCTGTAGAGGATGCCCCCTTGTCCCAGTCTCAGGCCTAAGAGTAAAGAGATCATTAGAAAGGTCTCTGTACTGTCCCCTCATGTATTTATACATTATTATAAGATCACCCCTAAGCCTTCGTTTTTCCAAGCTAAATAACCCCAAGTTTAATAACCTGTCTTGGTATTGCAGACCCCTCAGTCCTCCTGTCTTGGTATTGCAGACCCCTTAGTCCTCTAATAACCTTGATCGCTCTTCTCTGGACCCGCTCTAGTTCAGCTATGTCTTTCTTATACACCGGAGACCAGAATTGTACACAGTATTCTAAGTGTGGTCGCACTAGTGACTTGTATAGAGGTAGAATTATGTTCTCCTCATGAGCATCTATGCCTCTTTTAATGCATCCCATTATTTTATTTGCCTTTGCAGCAGCTGCCTGACACTGGCCACTAAATGTGAGTTTGTCATCTACCCATACACCCAGGTCTTTTTCAGTGACAGTTTTGCACAGTGTTTTACAATTAAGCACATAATTATACCTTTTGTTTCCTCTGCCCAAGTGCATGACTTTACATTTATCCCCATTAAAGCGCATTTGCCATTTAGCAGCCCAAGCTTCTAGTTTACATAAATCCTCCTGTAATATAAAATTGTCCTCCTCTGTATTGATTACCCTTCAGAGTTTAGTGTCATCTGCAAATATTGAGATTCTACTCTGTATGCCCGCTACAAGGTCATTAATAAATATATTAAATAGAAGCGGGCCCAACACTGACCCCTGTGGTACCCCACTGTTAACTGTGACCCATTCTGAGTGTGTTCCATTAATAACCACCCTTTGTTTCCTATCACTAAGCCAGTTCTTAACCCACTTACACATATTTTCCCCTATCCCCATTGCCCTCATTTTATGTATCAACCTTTTGTGTGGCACCGTATCAAAAGCTTTTGAAAAGTCCATATACACCACATCCACTGCATTTCCTTGGTCCAGTCCAGAACTTACTTCTTCATAGAAGCTTATTAGATTAGTTTGACAGGAACGGTCGCTCGTAAAACCATGTTGATAATGGGTCATGAGGTTATTTTTCTTCAGATACTCCAGTATAGCATCTCTTAGAAAACCCTCTAGGATTTTACCCACAGTAGAGGTTAAGCTTACTGGCCTATAATTTCCAAGTTCAGTTTTTGTCCCCTTTTTGAATATTGGCACTACATTTGTTATAGCCAGTCCTGTGGTACAGACCCTGTTATTATGGAATCTTTAAATATTAAAAATAATGGTCTATCTATGACAGTACTTAATTCCTGCAGCACTCTGGGGTGTATCCCATCCGGGCCCGGGGATTTGTCAATTTTAGTGATTTTTAGACGATGCCGTACTTCCTCTTGGGTTAAGCAGGTGACATTTAATTGAGAATTTTTGTTATCACTGATCATATTGTCTGTCATGGGATTTTCTTGTGTAAATACTGTTGAAAAAAAGTCATTTAGTATATTGGCTTTTTCCTCATCCTCATCCACCATTTCACCCAGACTATTTCAGAACCTGGGAAATGGGTTCTGACCTTCTGAACATCATAGATATATCATATTTGATATCAAACTTCGTGTAAATTCCCAAGGGAAAACGCGATGTCCATGGTTTTGACGTGGCAGCGGCCCAACCAAAGATATGAAAAATGGAGGTTTTTGGAGAATTGTGAAAGAGGTGGGTTTCAGAGAACCAGCCCCCCAGGGAGGGGAACACAAGTGGGTTGTTCCTGGATTTTATGCAACATTACATAAAACCAAAGCGTCCATTTTGGGCTCATTCCACCCTGGGACGTCAGACACAGCACCACACTAACGCTGCGTGGAGGAATCATACAACATTTCTGGGGAGCCGTCCCCCCCACTGAATCTGAGTTTGTCACCGCGTGGCGCAGGTTTTGTACTTCTCTCATTTTATTCCTTTTATTTTAATAACGGTTTTATGCATATATGTAAATTGTCTCTTTTGTAATATCTTGTATATCTTTTGTAAACACTGCAAACTTTTTGGAGTAAACTTTGTAAATTTACTTAGTTTCATTTTTCTTGTTCTATGACAAGCTGACACGCATCTCCGCTGTTCATGTTACCAAACAGGTTACTGATCCATCTGAAAAAGATTGGTGGTGGCATCATAATTTTTGTATTTATGTGATATTGTGGCCTGAGGGTGACTGGATCGAGGTATATATATGTTCCTGGCAGAAACTGGTGGTATATATACATCCTGTCACATCATGTGCTGCAGTAGACGACATAAATTAGAGCAGCTGGGCTCCTTTCCTTATCCTCTGGCAATACCGGGTTTGACCAGCATGATAAGGGGGCGCCAGAGAGATGAAGGTCCTGACACAGTTTTCATGACACTCCACAAAACTTATAGTTGTCCCACCTGTGTGTTCCCAGGACATAGCATTGATGGGAGCGCTTGCATGAGCTTTGAGGTTATCTGACCCACTAGGCCTAAACAGGTCACTGACCTACCTCTCTATTATTTCCTGTAATACTCCACGACACTTAAATTTGTCCCACCTGTGTGTGGCAGGGCATAACATTTACTGGGGGCACTTGCATGAGCTTTGAGTGTATCCGGCCCAATAGGCCTAAGCAAGTCACTGACCTACCTGACTAGTTTTCTCAGTAATATTCCAAGAAACTAAAAGATGTCCCATCTGTGTGTGGCAGGGCATAACATTGATGGGAGTGCTTGCATGAGCTTTGAGTGTATCTGGCCCAGAAGGCCTAAACAAGTCACTGACCTACATCTCTATTATTTCCTGTAATACTACACAAAACGTTGTCCTCTCCCACCTGTGTTGGGCAGGGCATAACATTGATGGGAGCACTTGCATGAGTTTTGAGTTGATCCGGCCCAGAAGGACTAAACAGCTCACTGACCTACCTGACTAGTTTTTGCGGTAATACTCCACAAACTAAAATTTTTCCCATCTCTGTGTGGCGGGCATAATATTGATGGGAGCGCTTGCATGTGCTTTGAGATTATCGGCCCAATAGGCCTAAACAGGCCACTGACCTACCTGACTAGTTTTTTCAGTAATATTCCACGAAAATGATAGTGGTCCCACCCAGGGTGCATCTAGCCACCTGCCGCCTGGCGATCGAAGGCCGGGGGGGTGGGGTGCTAGCGGACCTCAACCCCGCCGCCCTGCAGCGTCCGGGGGGAAGGGGTGCTAGCGGACCTCCTCAGCCCCGCCGCCCCTGCAGCTACAGTGCCACAGCGCGCCCGCCCTCTTACCGCTGTTACGGGGACAGCGTTCGTCTCTCCTGAGCCGCCGCTGATGTTGGTGCGCCACCCCTTCTCCATGCCGCTCCCCTGGCTGCCGCCGCTCTGGACTCAGGCTCACACTGTCTAATGGACGGTGCGGCCCTGGTCCACTGTGTGTGGCGGGGCATATCATTGATGGAAGCGCTTGCATGAGTTTTGAGTTTATCCTGCCCAGTAGGTCTAAACAGGTTACAGACGTACCTGACTAGTTTTTCCTGTAGTACTCCACAAAACGTATAGTTGCTGAGCAATATTAAACCTTGAAATGCTAGGCCAGGACCTGTTCCAGACCCTGTGCCATGCATGCAGACTGGGCCATTCAGCAATTTTTCGGCTTGGACAATTGATGCCATTTTACTGTGGACTGACCCTTTGGGAAGAGTGAGGACTCTTGTTGGGTCCCCCTGCTGTGTGGTACATGATTTGAGCAGGGTGTGACATGCCCATACCTGTGTCTCATCCTCCTTTTACTCCTCCTCTTTTTACTTAATGTAGAAAACTACTGCTACTTTTCCCCTGTAACTCATCCATTTGTCAATTCAAAGACAGTTTCACTTACCTATGAAATTTCAGGTGAATGTTACCCACCTTCTATTATGAAGAGTGTGCAGGCTGGCACCGACCGTGTCTCATGCACCCATGCTACACCATGAGACTATTGGTACTGTGGTTGGATTGTTGTCACTTTTCCTGGTGTTTGTTGTCTATCCTGAGTAGTTTGGCAGCTTTTGGACACCTTTGAAGGTGTTTTCTATGTGTTTGCTGTCGCCGCCATTGGTTCCAATGGGGTTTGAGGCATCTGAGGTTGAAATACTAAGTAGGGTTTGAGTAATTGAGATACAGATTTGGGGCATCGAAAGTAGTGATGAGCCATCACCTAAGTGCTTGAATTTGATTCACCGAATTGGGGTGTGTTCGTCGAATTGTTAGTCGAATGTTCGACGAACATATGTCCCCATACAATGTCTCATCTTTACATGTCTCCATACAAAACCTCATTCTCAGATGCCCTCATACAATGCCTCATCCTCAATGTCTCCATACAATGCCTCATCCTCAAATGTCTCATACAATGCCTCATCCTCAGGTGTCTCCATAAAATGAATCATCCTCAGATATATCCATGCAATGCCTCATCCCCAGGTGTCTCCATACAATGCCTCATCCTCAGATATCTCCATACAATTCCTTATTCTCAGATGTCTCTATACAATGCCTCATTTCAGATGTTCCAATACAATACCTCATCCTCAGATGTTTCCATACATTCCTCACCTCAGATGTGTCCTTACAATGCCTCATTCTCAGATATCCCATACAATGCCTCATCCTCACATCTCCATACAATGCCTCATCCTCGATGTCTCCGTACAATGCATCATCCTCTGATGTCTCCATACAATGCCTCATCCTCTGATGTCTCCATACAATGCCTCATCCTCTGATGTCTCCGTACAATGCTTCATCCTCTGATGTCTCCATACAATGCCTCATCCTCTGATGTCTCCATACAATGCCTCATCCTCTGATGTCTCCATACAATGCCTCATCCTCACATCTCCATACAATGCCTATCTCCGATGTCTCCGTACAATGCATCATCCTCTGATGTCTCCATACAATGCCTCATCCTCTGATGTCTCCGTACAATGCATCATCCTTGATGTCTCCATACAATGCCTCATCCTCTGATGTCTCCATACAATGCCTCATCCTCTGATGTTTCCGTACAATGCATCATCCTCTGATGTCTCCTACAATGCCTCATCCTCTGATGTCTCCATACAATGCCTCATCCTCTGATGTCTCCATACAATGCCTCATCCTCGATATCTCCATACAATGCCGTATCCTCATGTCCTCCATACAATGCTTCATCCTCAGATGTCTCCATACATTCCTCATCCTCAGTTGCCTACTTACAATGCCTCATCCTCAGATATCTCCATACAATGCCTCATCCTCACATCTCCATACAAACCTCATTCTCAGATATCTCCATACAATGCCTCATCCTCAGATGTCTCCATACAATGCCTCATCCTCACGTCTCCATACAAACCTCATTCTCAGTTGTCTCCATACAATGCGTGATCCTCAGATGTCTCCATACAATGCCTCATCCTCTCCTTTACATACAATGCCTCATCCTCAGATGTCTCCATACAATGCCTCATCCTCACGTCTCCATACAACACCTCATTCTCAGTTGTCTCCATACAATGCGTGATCCTCAGATGTCTCCATACAATGCCTCATCCTCTCCTTTACATACAATGCCTTATCCTCTGATGTCTCCATACAATACCTCATCCTCATAAGTCCCCATTTTCATCTTCAGATGTTTTATATATTGTGACATCCTAAAACTGTTCCTGGTAGCTCCTGCTCATTCCTGCCGTGACAATGCCATCAATACGTGACACCAGTATCGCTTTAATGTGTCATTTGTCTATTACACTTGGATAACATACAAACCAAGGAAACAGAAATGCCCAATGATCTGCACCTCACCAAGTCCAGATTTATTATCTTAAACTACAGCAAGAGGCAAGAGCTGCAATCAACATTCTTCCGACAGGCAAACAGCAGAATTGTGAGTGCAGCTCTGGCAGTAACTAAGCGCTCATACAATACAGGCTGTGTAGAATTGCAGTTTATTATACTGTATGTAAATGTGAACCCCCTGACACATATTATACTGTATATATATGCACTTGATATCAGGATCTGTTCATGATACATTGTAACAATAAATGACTCCAAGGGCTGATTGAGGCTGGAACGACTTTACTCTTCGTCCCCAGACGATGGAAAGCTTAATATAAATGAGAAGAATTCTCCGATATTGGTCCAGACATGTGAGAAAGTGACGTGATATTAAGGTCCGGACGTGATATTAAGCACAGACCCGCCGTTTATGACTCACAGATACCGGTCGATTAAAATTGAATCCGCCGTCTGCTGAAAAGCACAAATAAAAGACGTTGTAATTCACGGCCGCGCCGCAATCATCATCTCATCCTCCGCTCAGGTCTCCCCGGGACCGGCTTAATTAATTGCTGCCTAAGAACATATGTCACAAATATTTAACATTATGATTAGCTGCAAGAAATGAAATGAAATAAAATGTAACATAATATCTGCGGCTCAGACAATATTGTCCTTATCCGCAGATACATATATAATCCAATTCTTCTTTATTAAGCTAATATTAGGATTTCAGATTGTGTACACAAGCGGATGGCGCTCAGCGAGGAGATCACTGCTTATGTTCCTGGCTGCTAGTGTGCTCGGATGGAATATTAACCTCCCCCCATTCACATGTAAATCATAATTTATCGATATTATGACCAATTGGTTTACTGAAGGGATAGAGCTGATAAAGTGACAGTGTTTATGTCACGACAGAGCGAGGAGACGCCCAACGTGCAGAGCTAAAGAAAGGAAAAACAGGGGAAAAGGTGCCCTGAAGATAAATGGATGGGATAGAAATTGTGGTTGAACCCTACACGCCCTATCACCCCTAGGCTGGTACTTCCCCCCATGAGCAATCACGTGCCTAAGCTCTGGTGTGACATCTGCCCAAAGCCACAGGTTCAAAATGGCTATCTCAAACTAACTTGGCACAAGCCACTCTGTTTGGTAAAATCCTGAGAAACCTGACACTCTCTAACCTCTTTACAGGGATCCAGGGATCTGGATTTACGACAAGAGTCTAGACATCTGCCTATGGATGGGCTTCAGTCTAGAGCAGATGTCCCCAAATCCAGGCCTCAAGGGCCGTCAACAGTGCATGTTTTCAGAATCTCCTTAGTATTGCACAGGGCTTGGAATCATTACCTGTGCAGATGATCACATTAGCACCTGTGCAATACTAAGGAAATCCTGAAAACCTGCACTGTTGGCGGCCCTTGAGGCCTGGAGTTGGGGACCTCTGGTCTAGAGATAGGTGTGGGCCCCCTGCGACCAGGTGGCCACAAGAGGGAATGGCAGCCAGGTAAGCAAGGTGGTTGAAAACACACCCACACCACACAAACACTGACTCTACGCCTAGGAAACTAGGTTGGGCAAGGGGTGGCGGGTTTAGCAAAGTGGGTGGAATGTAGGTGGACACTGACAAAGTGGGTGGAGAGACCAACACAATAAAAACCCAGGACCACACAGGGTTAGTTAGTTAGTAGTTAGTTAGTTAGAGGAGAAGAAGAACAGAAGAACAGAACAGAGAGTCTTTCAAAGAGGTTTTGGGTTCCCTAGAGGCGCAGAATCCTGAGAGGCACAGACCCTAGGAGAGAAAGCCCGCTCCATAGCCTGGAAGTGACAGGAAGGAGAAAGAGACTAAAAGAGACCCCACAGCTGAAGGAAGGTGGGAGGACAAGGGCCCGGCAGCCACACACATCTTGGCTGGCTGGAGGCACCCTTAGAAACAGTGACTGACCGAAGGAGCCTGGTGTGCCCAAATATCTGAACATGGGACACTGGAGGGCTAGGCCGACATCAGAGAACTAGCTCTGAAGAAGTGACCGGGGATTTCAGACCCTAATCACGAGATACACCAGTGTGGGGCAGAGACTTTATGTGCTGCAGCCTAACTTACCACCACGGACAAGGAACATAGCCATCATACTAGGACTGGTGACCCTGACTGCAAGGGAAATATATTCACCCGCGAGTCCACGACGACCAGACTGAACCTATGGGTGAGGTACTACGTTGAGAGAGAAGGGCCTGAAAGGACTTTGAGGGAGCAACACAGAAATGCTACCTGAGCTGCACAGTTTGAGTTGCCCGGAGCAGTGTAAATTGTGTGAACTGTACGGAAAGAGCTGTGAATTGTTACCTAATGCTGAAGACCTTAATTAAAGTACCCAGTAAGCTCATCACTGCCTGAGCTGTTTACTTCCAGCGTCGCAGACAAGTCCCGCCTGAGGGTCTATAGGCTGTCATCCCTGCACACTGGCTGGAGAGCTGCAGTAGCAAAGTAAGTGACTTGTACCCAGCACAAAGCCTCACTAGGCCCATCCACAACTACTACTCCTGCCCTGGGGACCCTCAGTCCTACCCAAGGAAGGCTTACCATCCACACTGCCCCAAGTCACCGTTCCTGCAGGAATATGGCAGCGGTGGTTCTACTAACCACATACCCCAGGTGGCGTCACAACAAAATCCCTTGTAAATAATCCCTTTTTGGACTGATTCCAGGCCACGGGATCGGGTCACGACTACCGTGATACCCCAGGGAGAGACAGCACTGGCCCGGCTCCTGAGTACCCCATAGCCTAGGGGTGCATCATAGCAATACTCACCAAGCAGGGTCAAAGCTGGGAGGTCACGAAAAGAACAAAATAAGGATCAGTACTTTCCAGTCTGACAGAGGGGTTATGTGTGCTGTCCAGCTGAAGTCATCAGCTCCATACCCTACTATACACCATGCCCTACTAAAGCCATCAGCTTTTTACTGGAAGCTGCCAGATACAGCCTGTGATTCCCTGGCTAGTCTTCTGCTCTGCATTGGAGTTTTCCTGTTTTACCTCGGTCTGTTTTTTTTTGGAAAATTCTCCTGCCTGATGTTATTGTACCTTATTGCCATCTTGGTTTTAACCCCGCATCCCGACTACTCTATCATTATTGTTATTATTTGTTGGTGTTGGCAGCGGATTATTCACAATACTCTCCAAGGGTGTAAAAATAACAGTTGGTTTATTCAGCAACAATCAGGAACATAATAATAAGCTCAAAAGATCAGCAATAAATCATTTCTGTGTCTCTGCAGGCAGCTTCCTTTCACATAGACACAGGGATCTGAATACAGTCACATGCTCTTCCTGTGTGACCTTCTGGTTTTTTTTTTTGTTTTAACTTTATTAACAGCATACAAACCTAGCAACTAAACACTCATAGACAGGAATGGAGTTGTTGCACTAAACATAAGTATGAAGCAAAGAAACAAGTAAGATTTTGACATGATGAGATAAAATAAAGATGCAAGAAAAAAGTATCCACCCAAGAACTATGAAGGGGCCATTATTAATTGCATAATAACTTGTTTCTGCCTCGTTAGACTTCATCAGTGTAGGGATTAGAAGGTTGGACCTCATGGAGTGAGGAGTGATAAACTATGGAACATTGGTGTGAAAAACAAAGGTATAACAAAAAGTGTCCACTAAATGATTTCATTATTAATTTGCCTTTACCTCATCAGTGCAAGAAATGGAAATCTTGACTTTTAAGTAGGGAGAAAGGTACAACCAATCAGTCAGGTGTCAGTGTGATGGGGGGAAAATAAAATGAAGGAAAAGTATCCACAGGCAGAGTGGGGAACCCATGTTGTCAGTTTAGTTACCTATTTGTTTTGCTGTAGAATACAACAGCTGCAGGCTTATACCGTAGTGGGACCACAGTTGGTGCTTTCTGAACTGTTTTGCTCCTTGTTCTCGTGTCCTGGGATCCTGTGTTAAATAAAGCAGAGACACTCAGACACCCCATTGATCTACATGGAGATCCTCTGTTTTCCATTTGTTGCTTCTTTTTAGGAAGTCAGAAAAACTTCAGTAGTCAGAACTTTTTTATAACTAACTGGTAATCTATACACACAGTTCATATTGGTCCTAGTGACACAAGGGGTAAACTGGAGGGATTCTCACAACTGCTATATGTACAGTCTATCCCTACTACCACAGGAATATCTCAGGGGTCTCTCGTAAGACTCATTATCTCCAGATAGTGGGGAAACAAGTGTATTGTGCCAACTACTGATTATGTTAGGGGGGTAAGTGACGTAATACTACAAAAGGGCCCACCAGAGGATTCCCCGGCTCCCCGGTGGGCCAGTCCGATTCTGCCTCCAGTTTTGCTCCACAGCCTGCTTATCTGCACATCTGGAAGTCTTGAGGGGTGGGATTTATCTTTTTCTGCGACACCTGCTGGCACTCACCGTGGACAGGTGTGGCACAGAGTCCCGGCAGTACTGTCCAGTGGTGTATCAAATTTAGACAGTGAAATAGCAAAGACTGGTTTATGAATGAGTCTAGGAAAAACAAGCAAATATAGAAACAGGTAGCAGAGCTTGGTTTGTCATAGAGTCCTGACAGACCTGGAAAGCATACTAGAATAGTAACATTGATAACTACTACTTGAATACTCAGGTGGCGTACTGGAGCCTGAGCCAGCCTATATAGGGCTGCGAGTGTGATGTAATTAGAGTATAGCAATCCAACATGTAGAAGAGCAGGGACAGGAGAAAGACTCTGACACTTGATTAAAATCAGCTCCTGCAAAAGCTGCCAACACAGGCTGTACTCTCAGCAAAGCTGCCTTCTCTGGGGACACGTAGGATGCCTCTGCCTCTCTCTGCAGGGCAAGGAAACAAGATTAATGAGTTCTGCTATAGAGTCCAATAGCTCTTTCTTTTAGTGCTGCCAATACCTATTGTAATTCATGGTATCACCTGATGAAGATGGTATACCACTGAAACGCATTGTGATGTACCATGATAAAGAACATTCATTAAATAACATCAAATTACTCCCTTCCTGCTGTAACCTGGTGCTCTAGCAGACCTCATTAATTTTTTATTTCCTTAGCTATTCCATCCCTCTTTGTGGGAAAGGTGGCAGAAGCTGGTTCAGGGTTGCGGCAACGATCGCAAACTTAAGGAACTGCAACAGGACCTGCAGTGATGTCAACCGAAACACGCGGCCCTTCAGTCTCAAGGGTCCTAGGAAGGACAAGATCACAGTGTGGGCACTACACACCACAAGCTCTCACCACAGTTGTGCAAGGTTGCACAACCCATTCAGGGTAGTCTAATATTGGCTATTTCACCCCTATCACTGAATCACTTAAGGTTGCACAACCCATTCAGGGTAGTCTAATATTGGCTATTTCACCCCTACCACTGAACCACCTAATGTTGCACAACCCATTCAGGGTAGTCTAATATTGGCTATTTCACCCCTACCACTGAACCACCTAAGGTTACATAACCCATTCAGGGTAGTCTAATATTGGCTATTTTACCCCTACCACTGAATCACTTAAAGTTGCACAACTCATTCAGGGTAGTCTAATATTGGCTATTTCACCCCTACCACTGAACCACCTAAGCTTGCACAACCCATTCAGGGTAGTCTAATATTGGCTATTTCACCCTTACCACTGAACCACCTAAGCTTGCACAACCCATTCAGGGTAGTCTAATATTGGCATTTCATTCCGACCAGGTATCACCCAGGAACCCTTCTACTTTTAATTTGCCTCTCTCTACAGCACAGTCACCCTCTGCTATGCTGGGCTCTCACATAGCGCTTCTGTGGCCTCTAGATCCCATGGATTTACCATATGCAGGGAACCGAAGGCATAACCCAAAGAGGGAGTTTCGCTCAATGGCAGCACAGCGCATGGTCCAGGTCGTGTTGATGGCCAGGCCGGACATTTCTTGGCAGTGGAGTTATTTGACACTCATGGACCCCAATACGGAGTCTCCAACAGTGTCACCAACCTGGACTTTAATAGTGTCGTGAATGGTTGGTTGGGACATCAAAACATGTCCTTCTCCTTAACTGTCTACGTGCCAAATTAATAATAATAAGACGTGTTCACAGGCAATAACCTCACTTGACTTGGGTGCAAATATGAGAGAATTCTAAGTTCATACAGACAATCCTGAGGGTGGTAAGCGCCAAGAGAAGATCATTCATTAATTGGTTACAAAATATTTAACATAACTAATCATTGGTTACTAATAGCTGAGAACTGATTTTATTATCCAAATCTATTCTAAAGCTATTCTGACTACATATGTATCCTTGTACTTTTCCATCATTTGGTGTTATTGATCCATCACACTTCTGCATTATCTGGTGTATTGGAACATCTTCCCTTCTTACCAAAACATGCTAAACATTGGCTTCACTCCCAGACTAGGTGGCCTTCACCATTTCTCTAAACACAGTCAGTAAACAACATTTTATATAAAACGTTCAGAATCTACTTATTCCTATTAAAGTCATAGATGCTAGATATGCAGTACAACATACTACAGGATACAAAGCACATTGGTATATCTCTAGATGTTTTCATATATTAATTTCCATAACAATAGTACTTGACCTTTTTGTCTTTTAAAGGACCCATTGAGCCCTTCTGACTCCAACCACTGTCACAACGCTGTCTTGGTCATGCCTCGTGGAGATGATTCTTTTCTGCCACCACTAAAGTTGTCTCTCTTCTTCCCATTGATAATGCATGATGATCTGAGCATGCATTTGCATGGGAGATGGGATATCTGTCGTATGAGTATATGATTGACAGTCTATGAAGGGTTATGGACGCCTTCATACTCTTTTGTCTCTACGGCATCTAGATTCACTATAAACATGATATAGCCATGTATGGCCAATTTGGTAACAATTGTTCCTGCCCCGTTAGACCTCATCAGTGAAATGCCTCATTATGGACAACTACTTATCCCCGAGGCCGTGGAGCTCCGGTACAAAGAGCCTGTCACCAACTGGGGAGAAACATCAAAGAATCAAGAAGAAATGACCTCACGGAGTAAATAATGAAAATACGTGCAAAATGTGACCATCCGGGGATGACGAGCGCCGGTGACAGCATAATAACAGGCCGGTCAGGGCGCAGTGTGAACAGGACGCTGACGTTGATCGGTTTAATGCAGTGGAAAAGCAGCTGAGACGTTTAAAACAAGACAAGGAGTCAACAACGACGACATGATCATACTTATTAGAGCTATTGATGGCTCGGGACCGTGTCAAGAGGCCGCCGCTGACCTGCACCGCTCACACTTCAAAGGAGTCATTTGCGGATGTTGGCAAACAGAGAGGCGTATCCTGTCAGTGGGAACGAGAAGAGGCGATTATTTGGGGGCAAAAGTTACAGACGAGGAATCATACATTGAAAACAGCAAGAGGAAGACAAATACAGTGAAACCCGCTCCATCTGCTGCACACCGGGGCAGATTAATCAATAGGGTCTAGATTAAACACCGCAAATGTAGACTAGAACGTCCTAAAATGGGTCAGTGTGCCCCAACATGATGACTGGTAAGTCACGTCTGTGTCACATGAAGGGGCAGCCCCTTGTATGGCATAAAGTACTTCTGGGGAAATGGCAATCACCCCAAATCAAACTCTTCTAAAGGCTAGAATGAAGTTTTCCGAGTCTATCTAATGAACTTTCAATCCCTGTTCTCTATAGAGATAAGAAGCCACAGAGGTGTTTCGCAGTGACCCATCTCTTTCTGTGCAAAACTAATGTAATGGTGTCATCATTTGTTCACCCTAAAATTGGTTCCAGTGTGTGCCTGTGCTCCCATTTGCCAATAGATCCCTTAGTAATACTACAGTATATTACACTCTCCACACTCTACCACACCTCTCCACACTCCATCACACTTCTCTACACTCCACCACACCTCTCATCACACTCTACTATACCCATCCACACTCCAACACACCTCTCCACACTCTACCACACCTCTCCACACTCTACCACACCTCTCCACACTCCATCACACCTCTCCACACTCTACCACACCTCCCCACACTCTACCACACCTCTCCACACTCCATCACACCTGTCCACACTCTACCACACCTCCCCACACTCTACCACACCTCTCCACACTCCATCACACCTCTCCACACTCTACCACACCTCCCCACACTCTACCACACCTCTCCACACTCCATCACACCTATCCACACTCTACCACACCTCTCCGCACTCCATCACACCTCTCCACATTCTAACACACCTCCCCACACTCCATTACACCTCTCATCACACTCTACTATACCTATCCACACTCCATCACACCTCGCCACACTCTACCACACCTCTCTACACTTCATCACTCCTCGTCACAGTCTACCACACTCTCCACACTCCATCACACCTCGCCACACTCCATCACACCTCACCACACTCTACCATACCTCTCTACACTTCATCACACCTCGTCACAGTTTACCACACCTCTCCACACTCCATCACACCTCGCCACACTCTATGACAGCTCTCCACACTCCATCGCACTTTTCTACACTCCATCACACCTCGTCACACTCTACCACACCTCTCTACACTTCATCACACCTCTCCCCACTCTACCACACCTCTCTACACTTCATCACACCTCTCCCCACTCTACCACACCTCTCAACACCTGTCCAGACCACTCCACACTCTACCACAACTCTCCACACTCTAGCACACCACTCCACACCTCACCACACCTCTCCACACTCTACCATTCTCCTATACATAGCCGGCAGATACACAGAAGAAAAATGATAGAAGATAAGTGAGAGAACAGGACCAGAAGAAGGACAGGTACAGAGAGGGCTTACGAAGAACGAGTCTAAACATTTTTTTTAACCCTTTCCTGGCCTTTTATAATCCAGACAAATCATGGATGACTGGGTAACACTTTGGCAAATAAAAATTCAGATTCTGGTGAATTGATTTTTGTTCTGTAAACTTCAATGCAAATTCAATTCACCTCGATAACAATTGTTAATCACTACTGATCTGCTTTTTTTGAGGGGGGGGGGGGGTACCACCTTGTGTCCTCAGCACCAGGTGGCAGCACTGTGCAGGAACTTTGTGGCGCTAATGTGAGTTTTATCTGCACGGAAACAATTTTGGAAGAATAATGTAATGCATCATTTACTTCTCTCGCTTTGGGCACCAGACTGGAGATGTGACCAGAAAATTAGAATTGGGTTTAGAGGGGAATATACATCTAAAAAATGCTTGTATTACCTGCTTCACTGGATGCAGAGCCGGAATCTGCGATATATCATCGATGTTGAAAAACAGCCGGATATTTTACAGAAAGACTCCCCATTCTAATACCGCAGTAATTGTGATTCTCTATCAGATTTACATCCCTTTCTATTCCCCGGACAGTAGGAAAGTTTCATCGGTGGACGAAGGCCTGTCCGGTTCTCTCCGGTAAGAGTGATTACCCAGGTGCTGGGATGTCAATGAACCTGCGGCAGCCTTCACACCAGGACGGTAACAGGATTATAAGATCCAGTATCTCTTTATTTGATTCAATAAAAGTGTCAGGGAGATGGATGAGCGCCGGACGTGCTTAGTATTTCAGGACGGCTGCAGGTAGTCCATCATTACCGCTCGGTCATTTCAAATATTTGCGTTACGTGGACAGAAGCCGGAGATGGAGGCTCAGATCAGGAGACATTAACCTGACAGAAAGCAATAAACGCGGGCGCGGGGCGGGGCCACGGGGTGTCTAGTATACAATTCAAGGAGAAGTCAGACGTAAAATATGCCCTTCCTGGATCATCCCATGAATTAATTTGATCAATGTTGATCATTGATTGTGTGTCAGTCGCAAGGGCCCGGTACTCCGCAGCTGGGCTAGGATGTGGTTCACAGTGGCGTGCCTAGTAGCTGTGGTCCTAACCGCGTATGTAGTTAAAGGGATAAAGTTTGTATGTTCATGATGCCGGTTGGAATAATCAGCCAGATGTGGCACTACTGGTAGATAGGTGCTAATGGCAGGGCAGATGTTTTACCCTTCCCAACAAGGGCTGACTCCCTTGGACATTATGAGGGTGATGGTGATGAGGTGCAGAGGAGGAAGGAGACACAAGGAGTCAGTCTTGCCATTACCTTTTAATGCAGGTTGCTGAAGCAGGTCCAGGGTATACAATATCACCAGGCTGGGGGTCAGGCCAGTCTGATGAGAACTGTAGTCCGCTCTGCTGAGTGAATAATATCGTCTTCCTGCTAACCTCCCTTGTTTGTAGGTTTCTTGGTGCCTTTGGCCCTGCAGAACACCTTCTTAGTTCCTCATATCAAAAGAAGAAGAAAAGGAGTTTTTCATTGATTGCAACAAAGAGAATAAAGTTTATTACAAGGTACAATACCTAAAAATGGTTCAAAATGTATGAACAGATGGGGTAGGTACAGTTTAGCACAGCATAGTGTTACAGTGAGCACATAAAGGTATTGCACATGATCAGACCCATCATATGACAGCATTAGTAGTGGTCATAGTCATAATAGACATAACAAACGTGAGGGTTACACATCGATATAATGATTATTACAAAGTATTGCCTGATACTGGAGGGGTCCACCCCATCCCCGTTCTGTTAGCATTGCTAGGCACGAGCAGTTTAGATATGGCAATACTTTGTAATAATCACTTAATACTTCACTTCAGACTTCGAGCAAAGGGGGATCCAATTCCATTCACATTTGCAAGCATGATTTGGTATTTTGCATACCGTACTTTAAGAAGTCATTTTCCTAACAAATTAATTCAGGAACATATTGCAAAAATGAGTACACCCTGAGGAAAGTCTGAAGAGCAAAGCTGAAGTTTGGACTACAGAATTTCAATTAACAAGGATTCAACCACCGATAAGTTTGATTCTTCATTACACGGGTCAGTATAAAGGGTGATACTTTACAAAGGATTCCCATTTCATGCTGGCACCACATGTAAGAGAAATGTCACAAGATCTTAAAAAGAATAGAATTGCTTCATGCAAGAAAAGAGAAGGCTACAAGAAGATCAGCAAAGCTTCACTGATCAATCAGATACCAGAGTAGAAGTGATGGGAAATGTAACAAAGATAGAACTGCAGCATCTCAAAAAGACGTCCAGTCTGACTATAGACGTTACCGCTGAGACAGGATCCTATGGACATTACCGCTGAGACAGGATCCTGTGGATATTACCGCCAAGACAGGATCCTATGGATGTTACCGCCTAGACTGGATCCTATGGACGTTACCGCCGAGACAGGATCCTATGGATATTACCGCCAAGACAGGATCCTATGGATGTTACCGCCAAGACTAGATCCTATGGACGTTACCACCCAGACAGGATCCTATGGATGCTACCACCGAGACAGGATCGTATGGACGTTACTGCTGAGACAGGATCCTATGGACTTTACCGCCGGACAGGATCCTATGGACATTACCACTGACACAGGATCCTATGGACATTACCACTGACACAGGATCCTATGGATGTTACCACCAAGACAGGATCCTAAGGGATGTTACCGCAGAGACAGGATCCTAGGACGTTACCACCATGACAGGATTCTATGGACGTTACCACTGAGACAGGATCCTATGGACGTTACCGCCAAGACAGGATCGTACGGACGTTACTGCCAAGACAGGATCCTACAGACTTTACCACCAAGACAGGATCCTAAGGGATGTTACTGCAGAGACAGGATCCTAGGACGTTACCACCATGACAGGATTCTATGGACGTTACCACTGAGACAGGATCGTACGGACGTTATTGCCAAGACAGGATCCTACAGACTTTACCACCAAGACAGGATGCTAAGGGACATTACCGCCAAGACAGGATCCTAGGATGTTCCCACCAAGACAGGATTCTATGGATGTTCTCACCGAGACAGGATCCTACGGACGTTACTGCCGAAACAGGATCCTGCGGACGTTACTGCCGAGACAGGATCCTAGGACGTTACCCCCAAGACAGGATTCTACCGACGTTACTGCCTAGAGAGGATCCTACAGACGTTACTGACAAGACAGGATCCTACGGACTTTACCACCAAGACAGGACTCTACGGATGTTACCACCGAGACAGGATCCTACGGGTGCTACCACCAAGACAGGATTCTATGGATGTTACTGACGAGACAGGATCCTACGGACTTTACTGCCGAGACAGGATCCTACGGACATTACCGCCGAGACAGGTTCGTCTACTGATAAGAACGGGAAGAAAATTCATATGTAATTCACTGCACTTATCTGTAGAGGTAGAAAACCAATTCGGGATTGTCATGAACACACAAACAGGACACAAAGACGTAGGCCCTGGGACAATGGGAGGACCCTGATGGAGCGCCTGGGTCACAAAAAGGAGGAACAGGAAAGTGTGAGAGTAGAGTAGTAGAGGAGAGCGGAGGAAGCAGCAACAGGAGGATGCAGAGTCAGTGTGGTGCCGGCTCCCGGGGATTGGAGCACAACCATACTTGCTCTGGGAAGAGAGACCAGAAGGGTGGAAGGACAGAAGAGCCCTAGGGGTGCAGAAGAGACACTGATGCCCCATACGCCTGAATCTGAGGAGACAGAGAGGTTGGTGGACGACACAGGGACCCGGCCCTGAATACGGTGCGGGTACTTCATACCCGAGCCGTAAATCCGGAGGTCCCTGACTTCTAATGGGAGCTGTGGCCGAACACCTGATGCATCTTGGGGAAGGTGGCTGAACTAGGGAGCAGTGTCACAGAAGGGATCCTAATGGTGCCCGGGACGCAACAGCACCCGTGGCCATCGGTACTTGAGCTCTGTACTGCGGAGAGCGTTGAGAGAACGTAGACCCACCAGAGGCAGACCACCTAGTGAGAAAGAGAGAGGGCACCAACCAAGGCTCAGTAATACCAACCTGGTCCTGGAGAAAACGCTGAACCGGAGTCTGGCAAGGGACTTACCCGGCGGCCATGTTGAAATACCAAGTAAAAGTAACGGACTGCAGCTGTGGTGTGTGTGTGACTGGAGGCCACATGAAACACCGGGGTATCGACGTTGCACTGAACATCTGCCAAGGTACAGACTGACTCCTCCATTCCGCTGCCTTGGGGACCGCGCTCAGCCTGTGGGGAGTGAAACCATCCGAGCTACCGGTCACCGTCTCCAGAGGTTCTGAAGCAGCAGTGGCCACCCTGGCCGCATACTGCAGGTGGCGTCACAAATACCCCCTTATCCCCTCAGACTTTCCCTGTCATCATTTCCCGTTTATTTTAAATGACACTGCCAGGGTCACGGGACCGGTCTAAAGAACCGAGAATTGAAGAAGAAAGAACAGCTAGTAACTGCCCGGTTCCCGAGTCTTCCCTGGCCCTGGAATGGGCGAGTCAGAGGGGCAGATGATGGTGCAGTATGAGGGGGCAGGTGTAGAGGCAATATGGAGGGGTAGGTGGAGGGTCAGTATGAAGGGGCAGGTGGAGGGTCAGTATAAAGGGGCAGGTGGAGAGGTAATATGAAGGGGCAGGTGGAGAGGCAATATGGAGGGGTAGGTGGAGGGGCAGTATGAAGGGGCAGGTGGAGAGGCAATATGGAGGGGTAGGTGGAGGGGCAGGTGGAGAGGTAATATGAAGGGGCAGGTGGAGAAGCAATATGGAGGGGTAGGTGGAGGGGCAGTATGAAGGGGCAGGTGGAGGGTCAGTATAAAGGGGCAGGTGGAGAGGTAATATGAAGGGGCAAGTGGAGAGGCAATATGGAGGGGTAGGTGGAGGGGCAGTATGAAGGGGCAGGTGGAGAGGCAATATGGAGGGGTAGGTGGAGGGGCAGGTGGAGAGGTAATATGAAGGGGCAGGTGGAGAAGCAATATGGAGGGGTAGGTGGAGGGGCAGTATGAAGAGGCAGGTGGAGAGGCAATATGGAGGGGTAGGTGGAGGGGCAGGTGGAGAGGTAATATGAAGGGGCAGGTGGAGAGGCAATATAGAGGAGTAGGTGGAGGGGCAGTATAAAGGGGCAGGTGGAAGGGCAGTATAAAGGGGCAGGTGCAGAGGCAATATGGAGGGGTAGATAGAGGGGCAGTTTGGACGGGCAGTATGGATGAGCAGTATAGCGGGGCAGTATGACACCTATGAGGAGTCAGGACAATATTACTGCCTCTTCTAATCTGAATGATTATGCCAGATTTCTCAGGATGGAACAGAAGGGACAGATAAGAAAAACACCCAACACCAGACCAAGAAAAGGGGGAGACCCCTGTCTAGAGGTAGCGGATTGTCATGGCCATACTGCTATAGAGTCACATTATACCAGGTGACACCCTGTGTAACCAGACTGGAGGACAGTAAGGTGGGAGTATGGATGACGTCTCACTGGTGGAGATATGTATGCATCCTCATCAGCTCTGCTGCATCTGCCCTTCACCCATCACTATACGAAGATCCTCCGGAAACCTCTAATGAGCGAAATCAGAGGGAAATCAGCAAAATGATACTAATACAGGACTAAAAATGTTACAATCTAATTAATATTCTACCCCGACCCCAGGAAAACCTGCAACACCATGAGCCAGTGATTGATTACTCTGAAGGTGATCGATAGAGGAGCAGAACATGTCTGGATGTAGCAGAGCCGGGAATGATGAAGAAGGCAAATGTGAAATCCTCTACAGCAGTGATCTCAGGAGAGCAGGGACATGACCCCACCATCATCATCATCACTATCATCATCATCATCAGTATCATCATTATCATTACCATAATCATCACTATCATCATTGCCATCATCATTACCATTATCATCATCACTATTATCATAATCCTCATCATCATTACCATAATTATCACTATCATCATCACTATCATTATCATTACCATTATTATCACTATCATTATCATCACCATCATCATCACCATCACCATAATTATCACTTATCACTATCATCATCACCATCACCATAATTATCACTTATCACTATCATCATCACTATCATTATCATTACAATAATCATCACTATCATCACCACCATCATCATTACCATTATCATCATCACTATGATCATCATCATTACCATCACCATCATTATCACTACCATCATCACCATCATCATCATTATCACTACCATCATCACCATCATCATCATTATCACTACCATCATCACCATCATCATAATCACTATCATCCTCACGATCACCATCATAATCACTATCATCATCACTATTATCATCATTATCATCATTATCATTACCATAATCATCCCTATCATCATCACCATCATCATCATTGTCATCATCACTATCATCATCATTACCATTATCATCATCACCATCATCATCATTATCATTATCATCATCACCATCATTATCACTATCATCCTCACCATCATCATTGTCATCATCATCATCACCACCATCATCATCATTATTATTATCACTATCATCATCACCATCGTTATCATCATTATCATTACCATCATCATCATCATCATAATCACCATCATTATCATCATCACCATTATTATCATCATCACCATCGTTATGATCATCATCATTACCATCATCACCATCATCATGATCACCATCATTATCATCATCATCCTCACCATCATAAGGACCACCATTATCATCATCATCACCATCATCATCACCATCATCATCACTATCATCACCACCACCATCATCATCGCCATTATCATCATCACCATCACCATCACTATCTTCACCATTATTGTCACCACCATCATCATCATACAGAGGAAGTAACATACATGACCTAGAGAAAATCTACACATTCCTGGTTCTGATTGCACCATCTGAGGTGTATTATGAGGTTCTGCAGCACACAAGGTGTGTATTATGAGTTTCTGCAGCAGCTGAGGTGTATTGTGAGGTTCTGCAGCACACAAGGTGTGTATTATGAGTTTCTGCAGCAGCTGAGGTGTATTATGAGGTTCTGCAGCACACAAGGTGTGTATTATGAGTTTCTGCACCTGCTGAGGTGTATTGTGAGGTTCTGCAGCACACAAGGTGTGTATTATGAGTTTCTGCACCTGCTGAGGTGTATTGTGAGGTTCTGCAGCACACAAGGTGTGTATTATGAGTTTCTGCAGCAGCTGAGGTGTATTATGAGGTTCTGCAGCACACAAGGTGTGTATTATGAGTTTCTGCACCAGCTGAGGTGTATTGTGAGGTTCTGCAGCACACAAGGTGTGTATTATGAGTTTCTGCAGCAGCTGAGCTGTATTATGAGGTTCTGCAGCACACAAGGTGTGTATTATGAGTTTCTGCACCTGCTGAGGTGTATTGTGAGGTTCTGCAGCACACAAGGTGTGTATTATGAGTTTCTGCAGCAGTTGAGGTGTATTATGAGGTTCTGCAGCACACAAGGCGTGTATTATGAGTTTCTGCACCTGCTGAGGTGTATTGTGAGGTTCTGCAGCACACAAGGTGTGTATTATGAGTTTCTGCACCAGCTGAGGTGTATTGTGAGGTTCTGCAGCACACAAGGTGTGTATTATGAGTTTCTGCAGCAGCTGAGGTGTATTATGAGGTTCTGCAGCACACAAGGTGTGTATTATGAGTTTCTGCACCTGCTGAGGTGTATTGTGAGGTTCTGCAGCACACAAGGTGTGTATTATGAGTTTCTGCAGCAGCTGAGGTGTATTATGAGGTTCTGCAGCACACAAGGTGTGTATTATGAGTTTCTGCACCTGCTGAGGTGTATTGTGAGGTTCTGCAGCACACAAGGTGTGTATTATGAGTTTCTGCACCAGCTGAGGTGTATTGTGAGGTTCTGCAGCACACAAGGTGTGTATTATGAGTTTCTGCACCAGCTGAGGTGTATAATGAGGTTCTGCAGCAGTTGAAGTGTGCTATAAAGCATAGTATAAATCTTCATTATCATTCCTGCATTTGTCTGAATTAAAGTGATCCTAAACCCAGAAACTGACCCCCCCTTATCTTTAGACCTGTCCCTGCACCCCCTCTTATCATTTCTAGCCATCCCTTTTGCAGAAAAAAATCGCTTTTGTAAAGTAAGAGAAAAAGTTATATTACTTTGTCCTGTGTGAGTTCTCTGTTTCTGAGGAAGCCGCAAATAGGCAGGGCCTGTGTGCTGCTGCCTGATAATTATGCACACCCCTCTCTGCTTTTAGGAGCCTGGCCGTGTCATGAAAGGGGGCGGGGCTCCGGCATGACGCGATTTAGCCCCGCCCCTTTCATGACGCGGCCAGGCTCTTAGAAGCAGAGAAAGGCGTGCATAATTACAAGCAAGCAGCAGACAGGCTCCGCCCATTGCGGCTTGCTCAGAAACAGAGAACTCACACAGGACAAAGTAATATAACTTTTTCTCTTACTTTACAAAAGCAATTTGTTCTGCAAAAGGGATGGCTAGAAATGATAAGAGGGGGTGCAGGGACAGGTCTAAAGATATGGGGGGGTCAGTTTCTGGGTTTAGGATCACTTGATACAGAATTCTGCAGTGTCACTTCCCTCCTTGCAGTTACAGATGAGGATCAGGGGTGCCCGGGGTCTGGCCACCATCTGATGAGTCGATGTTCAATAAGGCTGTTCTGTCTCCGACATCCAATTCATTTCCCAATGTTTGTTTTTGCATAATGTTTGTTATTAGTACAGTATAGCTGTAGAAATCATAATCGTGTATTTCTAGTGAGGTAGGAGACCTTCCGTTGATTTGTAATGCTTTGGCTCCCTCTAGCGGCCAATGCCATATTTGCAGTCTAATTTTCTATTTTCTCCTTCTGATTCTCCTCCCCCTTGCAATGCATTCTGGTAGCTCAGTCTCCATTTTACCTTCATCCCTGGATGCAAGAAGACACGTCTACTACTGTCCCATGTGATTGTATTGCCGGTATGAAGCCATGCTCTCTACTTGTTTAATGTTAGCCTAGTTTAGTTAGTAGTGCCCTAAGGCCAGTTACTTGTTTGTGAACATTCATGTATATTGTATAACATGTATGATCTGTATTCTGCTGTACCATGCACTGATTGTTCTGTATTCTGATTGTGTCCAGTTTTACCATATGCAAATATACAGCAACGTTTAATAAAGCACAGACTTCACCACAGTCTTCTCATTAGACTCAGTATAAAGGTTTAGCTTCTGTTTAAATTCATGAGCCCCCGGCCCATTTAGTGAGAACAGAACAAAGGTCCTGGGATGGCAAGAGAGCCCTGGGCAGAGCGACGTGGGCAGAGTGACGTGGGCAGAGCAACGTGGGCAGAGCGACGTGGGCAGAGTTCCCTGGGCAGAGCGACATGGGCAGAGCGACGTGGGCAGAGCGACGTGGGCAGAGTGCCCTGGGCAGAGCAACGTGGGAAGAGTGGCATGAACAGAGGGCAGAGCAGTGCGGGTGTTGGGCCCTAAGGGCTGGGGGACTCAGCAGCTGGGCCAGCGGTCTGGATCACGGTGGCTGTACCCTGAGCTGTATCCCTGGCTCACATTAAAATTTTAAGTAAAAATGGATAAAATAAACAAAAAGGAGAAATAAAGAAGGCTCATGACCCCAGCTGAGGTTTCCAGCCACTACGTGGCCGGCACTGTATGTTTATCCTCAGGAATTAGGCCCACGTTACACACACAGATAATTGTGCAGATATTGGTCACAGATCTCTGCAGTGAAATCATGGACACATTGTTTTATTTTGTGGCCGTGTACAAATGTAACAATGTGTCCATGATTTCACTGCAACCAGAGATCTGCGACCAATATCTGAACAGATATCCGTGTGTGTGACGTGGCCCTTAGATGTGAGTGAGATAGAGTGAAGCAGTGAGATGGATAACCTCTTCAGCTGGGGCAGGCCAGAGGAATGAAGTGGAGATGATGGTGGTAGTAGTTGTTTTGAAGTGTGAGAGTACCGGAGGAACGAAGACACAGGAGACAGTCCTTTTAAGTTCTTTACCTCTTTATTGTTGCAGCAAGTCCAGGGTATTTGTACAACCAGGCATGCAGTCCAGCCAGTCTGGAAAGAACTGAAGTCCGCACTGCTAGAGTGAGGTATTATGGCCTTCCTGCTAACTTTGGGTCTTAAAGTTTCTAGATCCTTTAAAGATCTCCTATACTCCTCTAAATTCCAGCTGGGCTAGTGATGTGGACCCTGCGAGTAACTGCTTCTCCACAGCCCTCTGGTGCTCTTTACCACTGGGGGTCCAATGGGCCCACAAGGGTAGCTAGTAGGCATAAAGCCCAGCAACCTCCAGATTCTGCTGGAAACCTGGCAGCCTACGGCCTGGTGCCTTGCCTGCAACTTGTCCCTCTGTTGACCTCCCAGCCGGCTGCAGACTGAACTCTCCTCTTTCCTAAGTCTCATTCTTTTTCCTAACTCCTCCCTATTACCAAAGATAGCGGTCTGCCCAGGGTGGGTCTCTTCCCCTCTCAACTCTCTGGTTGGAGTTTGAAAAGAGTTGGATGCCTTGGGATCCAGCAGAGGGCGCCTCAATTCTCTTCAGACATGGCTTTGTAAACAATGCTGGACAATATCATCCGTGGCAGCCAAACCGCAGGGGTGCCCCACGTGCAGAGTGACACGGGCAGAGTGACATAGGTAGAGCCGTGCGGGCAGAGCAACATAGATAGAGGGCAGGGCAACATGGGCAGAGCAGCACAGGCAGAGTGACACAGGCAGAGGGCAGAGCGACACGGATAGAGCGGTGCGGGCAGAGCGACATAGGCAGAGCGGTGCGGGCAGAGTGACACAGGCAGAGGGCAGAGCAACATGGGCAGAGCAGCACGGGCAGAGTGACATGAGCAGATTGGTGCGGGCAGAGTGACACAGTCAATACTGAGGCATGGGTTTGGGCACAGACCTTTAGCCGCATTTACATATAAATTAGCCTCTTATCACCTTCTCCAGAATCTTGGTGTTTCAGAGAATTCGGTGACTCTCAGCAGACGATGTCTCAAGTCTGTAAATTACCAATTATCAAGTCGCTAACCGGGGAATAAAGGGCAGCCGAAATATGAGACAACATGAGCGGAGTCTGCGGGGGTCCGTCCACTGTTACCTGCAGAAAAGCCAATAACAGGAGGCGCTCAGTCTCTGATACAGGGGGAGATGTCGTTGCAGTGTGCCAGTCTTTTGTAAGGAAAGATTAATGGCTGCATATGAAAAGATTCACGTCACCAATTTTCTAAGTAAAGCTGCTATTGACAAAATTTTCTGACTAGATGTCGGTAACAACCCATCCAATCCACACAGGCAAAGAAATCAAACCATAGATGTCCAATAATGATGTGTATCAATGAGAAATGACACAGGGAAAAAGTATTGAACACATTACTGAATTTTATTTAATCTTTGGTTCTTCAACTTTGGTTGGTGATGAAGCTGCAGAGCAGACCCCTCCTGTATGGAGACACTGGTCCCTGCATTGTATGGAGACACTGGTCCCTGCATTGTATGGAGACACTGGTCCCTGCATTGCTCAGGTGGATTTTGGCCCATTCTTCCACACAGACACTCTTCACCTCCTGCAGATCCTGTGGATCCTTCTATGATCTTGGAGCTTTAATTCCTTCCAGACATTTTCTATTGGATTCAGCTCCGGTGATCGGCTCAGACTTTCTAACAGATTTATTTTCTTTCTCTTGTTTCATCATCATCGTCTCGTTTCATCATCATCATCATCCTGATAGATGGAGGCAGATTATTATCAGGAATGTCTCGGTACATTTGTCCATTCCTTCTTCCTTCAATTATATGAAGTTTCCCAGAGCCGTATGCTGAAAATCAGCCCCACACCGTGATGTTCTCACCTCCACACTTCACTGTGGCTGATTTGCCTTTTGGCCTCCAAACCTGGTGTGTATTATGGCCTCCAAAGACTTCAACTTTGGTCTCATCTGACCAGACTATATTCTTCAGTATTTCACACACTTGTCTTGATGTGGTTGAGCAAACTTTAGGCGCACTTGAATCTGTTTTTTCAGCAATGATTTCTTGTGTGGTGAGCATCCATACAGGAGCGTGCATACAGGAGCGTGCATACAGGAGTGTGCATACAGGAGCGTGCATACAGGAGTGTGCATACAGGAGTGTGCTGCATACAGGAGCGTGCATACAAGAGTGTGCATACAGGAGTGTGCTGCATACAGAAGTGTGCTGCATACAGAAGTGTGCATACAGGAGCATGCATACAGGAGTGTGCTGCATACAGAAGTGTGCATACAGGAGCGTGCATACAGGAGCGTGCATACAGGAGTGTGCATACAGAAGCAAGCATACAGGAGCGTGTATACAGGAGCATGCATACAGGAGCATGCATACAGGAGTGTGCATACAGGAGTGTGCATACAGGAGTGTGCATACAGGAGCGTGCATACAGGAGCGTGTATACAGGAGCGTGCATACAGGAGCATGCATACAGGAGTGTGCATACAGAGCATGTATCAGGAGCTGCATACAGGAGTGTGCATAAGAAGTGTGCATACAGGAGCATGCATACAGGAGTGTGCATACAGGAGCGTGCATACAGGAGCGTGCTATACAGGAGCGTGCATACAGGAGCGTGCATACAGGAGCGTGCTGCATACAGAGGGATCAGAGTGTGCATACAGGAGGTGCATACAGGAGTCGTGCATACAGGAGGTGCATACAGGGACGAGTGCATACAGGAGGCAGATATCAGGAGCGTGCATACAGGAGCGTGCATACAGGGATCGAGCTGCATACAGGAGGTGCATACAGGAGGTGCTGATACAGGAGTGTATACAGGTCATGCATACAGGAGCGTGCATACAGGAGGCGTGCATACAGAGGTGCATGTATACAGGAGCATGCATACAGGGAGGCATGCATACAGGAGTGTGTGCATACAGAAGTGTGCATACAGGAGGTGCATACAGGAGTGTGCATACAGGAGCGTGCATAAGGGGAGTAGAGTGCATACAGGAGTGTGATACAGGAGCGTGTATACAGGAGCGTGCATGAAAGGAGGTGCATACAGGAGTGTGCATACAGGAGTGTGCATACAGGAGGCGTGCATACAGGAGGTGCATACAGGAGCGTGTATACAGGAGCTGCATACAGGAGCATGATACAGGAGTGTGCATACAGGAGCATGTATGCAGAGCATGCATACAGGAGTGATTGCATAGAGAAGTGTGCATACAGGAGCGTGCATACAGGATGTGCATACAGGAGCGTGCATACAGGAGCGTGTATACAGGAGCGTGCATACAGGAGCGTGCATACAGGAGGTGCTGCATACAGAATGTGATACAGCGCGTGCATACAGGAGTGTGCATACAGGAGCGTGCATAGTGGAGTGGTGCATACAGGAGCATGCATACAGGAGCGTGCATAAGGAGCGTGCATACAGGAGGTGATACAGGGTGCATACAGGATGTGTGCTGCATACAGGAGCGTGCATACAGGAGCGTGCATACAGGAGCGTGCATACAGGAGCTGTATACAGGAGCATGCATACAGGAGCATGCATACAGGAGTGTGCTGCATACAGATGTGCATACAGGAGTGTGCATACAGGAGTGTGCATACAGGAGCGTGTATACAGGAGTGCATACAGGAGTGTGCTGCATACAGGAGCGTGCATACAGGAGCATGCATACAGAGCGTGCATACAGGAGCATGAATACAGGAGCGTGCATACAGGAGCGTGTATACAGGAGCGTGCATACAGGAGTGTGCTGCATACAGGAGCGTGCATACAGGAGCGTGTATACAGGAGCGTGCATACAGGAGTATGCATACAGGAGTGTGCATACAGGAGCATGCATACAGGAGCGTGTATACAGGAGCGTGTATACAGGAGCATGCATACAGGAGCGTGTATACAGGAGCGTGCATACAGGAGCGTGTATACAGGAGCGTGTATTCAGGAGTGTGCATACAGGAGCGTGTATACAGGAGCGTGCATACAGGAGCATGCATACAGGAGCATGTATACAGGAGCGTGTATACAGGAGCATGCATACAGGAGTGTGCATACAGGAGCGTGTATCCAGGAGCATGCATACAGGAGCGTGTATACAGGAGCGTGTATACAGGAGCGTGTATACAGGAGCATGCATACAGGAGCGTGTATACAGGAGTATGCATACAAGAGTGTGCATACAGGAGCGTGCATACAGGAGTGTGCATACAGGAGCGTGCATACAGGAGCGTGCATACAGGAGCGTGCATACAGGAGCGTGCATACAGGAGCATGCATACAGGAGTGTGCTGCATACAGGAGCGTGCATACAGGAGCATGCATACAGGAGCGTGCATACAGGAGCGTGCATACAGGAGCATGCATACAGGAGCATGCATACAGGAGTCTGCTGCATACAGAAGTGTGCATACAGGAGTGTGCATACAGGAGGGTGCATGCAGGAGCGTGCATACAGGAGCGTGCTACAGGAGCGTTGCATACAGGAGCATGCATACAGGAGTGTGCATACAGGAGCGTGTATACAGGAGCGTGCATACAGGAGCGTGCATACAGGAGCATGTATACAGGAGCGTGTATACAGGAGCATGCACACAGGAGTGTGCATACACGAGCGTTCATACAGGACCGTGCATACAGGAGCATGCATACAGGAGTGTGCATACAGGAACGTGTATCCAGGAGCATGCATACAGGAGCATGTATACAGGAGCTTGTATACAGGAGCGTGCATACAGGAGCGTGTATACAGGAGCGTGTATACAGGAGTGTGCATACAGGAGCGTGTATACAGGAGCGTGCATACAGGAGCGTGCATACAGGAGTGTGCATACAGGAGCGTGTATACAGGAGCGTGTATACAGGAGTGTGTATGCAGGAGCGTGTATGCAGGAGCATGCATACAGGAGCGTGTATACAGGAGCGTGCATACAGGAGCGTGCATACAGGAGCGTGTATGCAGGAGCATGCATACAGGAGCGTGTATACAGGAGCGTGCATACAGGAGCGTGTATACAGGAGCGTGCATACAGGAGCGTGCATACAGGAGCGTGCATACAGGCGCGTGCATACAGGAGCGTGCATACAGGAGCGTGCATACAGGAGCGTGCATACATGAGCGTGCATACAGGAGCGTGCATACATGAGTGTGCATACATAAGCGTGCATACAGGAGCGTGCATACAGGGGCGTGCATACAGGAGCGTGCATACAGAAGCGTGCATACAGGCGCGTGCATACAGGAGCGTGCATACAGGAGTGTGCATACAGGAGCGTGTATACAGGAGCGTGCATACTGGAGTGTGCATACAGGAGCGTGCATACATGAGCGTGCATACAGGAGCGTGCATACAGGAGCGTGTATACAGGAGCGTGCATACAGGCCATGGAGGGGGATTGCGTTGCTCATTGTTTTCCTTGAAACAATTCTACCTCTGATTCCAGGTCTTTGTCACTCTCAGCAGGTGTCCTTGGCTCTTAAACAACTCTTCTGATAATTCTTTTCCCTCTTCAGTGTGAAATCTTGCAGGGAGTGTGGCGCCCTGCTCACGCAGGTAGCCACAGACTTCCCTAATGCACAGTTGGGTTTCCACAGCAGGTACCTACTACATGCAACACCTTCCACCCCACTCCTGTAGGGGGAGCACCACTTGCTGACCGTAGGCAAGATCCCCTATAAATACTGCTGCTGGGGGAGGAGTTAGTCAGAGTGTGCAGACGCTACAAGAGCTGAGAAAATGTCCGGGTGATCGGTGCCGCGGTTAGCCCTGAGCCTGTGACCCGGAGTGGCCCTTCTACGTCCCGCAAGTGGAAGTGGAACTAGTGGAAGTTCACCCTAAGACGTACCGGACATCTGGGATCCACACGTGTGGGATACTTCAGGACTACAGAAAACCCTGTCACACCGTGGAGGTTTCAGCCACCCGGTCCTCCTGTGGGTAAGAGAGGGAGCCAGACACAGCAGTGCAGCACCGCCTTGATCAGAGAAGGTAACCCGTAGACCGCGCAGGAGGAGAGACAGTCACCAGAGTCAGGAGGAGAGAGGAGGCAAGTCAGGCTGCAAGCAGACTGGGCTTCAGATAACACAGAGGAGGCCTTATACCCACTTTCTGTGGGGACCCACTGTGCACCTGGTCACCTGTCAGTGCCCTGGACATCTTTACCTGTGAATACCACCAGTAAAAGGTAAAAGAGACTCCTACAGTGTGTGTGCGTCATTCCTCTCCACTCCGGGTGTCCCCCATAGACTGCTCCATCACTCCCCATCCCAACCTACAGCTCCACTCCAAGCTGCCCCTTCACACTACACTGCCCCGGAGATCCAGCCCTACCTGTAGGGAGCTTTGCCAACTCAGCCGCACTACTATCTACCTCCAGCGGACTGTGGCGGCGCTGGTGACCAATCACCAGACACTACAGGTGGCGTCACATGACAAAAACTCATAATCCTCTGTAAATATACCCCTTTTTGAAGTGTCACCCAGGACACAGGATCAGGTGCGGCCACCACTCTCCGTGACACAGCAACGCTACCCCTGGAGCCTGATACCCGAGTACCTTATAGCCTGGAGCTCGACAGGAGCACCTGGTCATGGTTGTTTATGGGGAAATGATGTTCTTTACTTTTCCGGATTACGGCCTCAGCAGCGCTAACTGGAGCATTCAGTAGTTTAGAAATTCTTCTGTAACCAATGTCATCAGTGTGTTTGGCAACATTAAGGTTATGAAGGTCTTGAGACGGCTCACTGGTTTTACCCATCAGGAGATGTTTCTTGTGTGGCTCCTTGGTAATGAGACGCCTTTTTATCAGCCATCAGATGATCCAGCTGATATTATTATCACTCAGTGTCAGGATTGTGCCTAATCACTGATAGATTTCAGATGGTATCAGGACTTTCCAGGGCTTTTTGCTCCTCTCTTTCTTCATGTGTTCAGTACTTTTCCCTGTGTTGTTTCTCATTATTACACGTAATTTATGGACATCTAGGTTTGATTTCTTTGGATGTTTGGACCGGATGGGTTGTTACTGACATCAATATTGCCTTCAGTAATATTTTTACTGTATGCTTATATTTTGTAGGCACTGTATGGTTGTATTATCTGGGCATTATATGGTTAAATTGTTCAAACCCTTTATGATTGCATTACTTTGGCTCTGTATGGATGTAATATGTAGACAGTGTATTGTTTGCATAATTTGACACTGCATGGTTGTGTTATTTGGGTAGTGTCATTTTTTATTATTTGGACATTGATTTTAGCTGGGCACAGTATGGGTACATCATATGTGCCCCCTTATGATTGCATTATATGGACACTGTATGTTATATTATATGAGCACTATATTATATTGACCCCATATGGCTGTATTATTGAGGAGTGTATATTTGTATTTTCTATGCACTGCATGGTTGTATTACAGTTGTGGCCAAAAGTATTCTTTTCCGTCCACATCTAGGGAGGTTAGCCACAGTGCCATGGGCTTTACACTTCTTGATGACACTGCACACGGTAGACACAGGAACATTCAGGTGTTTGGAGATGGACTTGTAGCCTTGAGATTGCTCATGCTTCCTCACAATTTGGTTTCTCAAGTCCTCAGACAGTTCTTTGGTCTTCTTTCTTTTCTCCATGCTCAATGTGGTATACACAAGGACACAGGACAGAGGTTGAGTCAACTTTAATCCATGTCAACTGGCTGCAAGTGTGATTTAGTTATTGTTATTTGGGCAGTGTATGATTGTGTTATTCGGGCAGTGTATTGTTGTATTATTTGGGCAGTGTATGATTGTGTTATTCGGGCAGTGTATTGTTGTATTATTCGGTCAGTGTATTGTATTATTTGGGCAGTGTATGATAGTGTTATTCAGGCAGTGTATGATTGTGTTATTCGGGCAGTGTATTGTTGTATTATTTGGGCAGTGTATGATTGTGTTATTCTGGCAGTGTATTGTTGTATTATTTGGGCAGTGTATTGTTGTATTATTTGGGCAGTGTATGATTGTGTTATTCGGGCAGTGTATGATTGTGTTATTCGGGCAGTGTATGATTGTGTTATTCGGGCAGTGTATGATTGTGTTATTCGGGCAGTGTATTGTTGTATTATTTGGGCACTGTATGATTGTGTTATTCGGGCAGTGTATTGTTGTATTATTTGGGCAGTGTATGATTGTGTTATTTGGGCAGTGTATGATTGTGTTATTCGGGCAGTGTATGATTGTGTTATTCGGGCAGTGTATGATTGTGTTATTCGGGCAGTGTATTGTTGTATTATTTGGGCAGTGTATGATTGTGTTATTCGGGGAGTGTATGATTGTGTTATTCGGGCAGTGTATTGTTGTATTATTTGGGCAGTGTATGATTGTGTTATTCGGGGAGTGTATGATTGTGTTATTCGGGCAGTGTATGATTGTGTTATTCGGGCAGTGTATGATTGTGTTATTCGGGCAGTGTATTGTGGTATTATTCGGGCAGTGTATTGTTGTATTATTTGGGCAGTGTATTGTGGTATTATTCGGGCAGTGTATTGTTGTATTATTCGGGCAGTGTATGATTGTATTATTCGGGCAGTGTATGATTGTGTTATTCGGGCAGTGTATGATTGTGTTATTCGGGCAGTGTATTGTTGTGTTATTCGGGCAGTGTATTGTTGTATTATTTGGGCAGTGTATGATTGTGTTATTCGGGCAGTGTGTGTTATTCGGGCAGTGTATTGTTGTGTTATTCGGGCAGTGTATTGTTGTATTATTTGGGCAGTGTATGATTGTGTAATTCGGGCAGTGTATTGTTGTATTATTCGGGCAGTGTATTGTGGTATTATTCGGGCAGTGTATTGTTGTATTATTCGAGCACTGTATGATTGTGTTATTCGGGCAGTGTATTGTTGTATTATTCGGGCAGTGTATTGTGGTATTATTCGGGCAGTGTATTGTTGTATTATTCGAGCACTGTATGATTGTGTTATTCGGGCAGTGTATTGTTGTATTATTTGAGTAGTGTATGATTGTGTTATTCGGGCAGTGTATTGTTGTATTATTCGGGCAGTGTATGATTGTGTTACTTGGGCAGTATATTGTTGTATTATTTGGGCAGTGTATGATTGTGTTATTCGGGCACTGTATGATTGTGTTATTCGGGCACTGTATGATTGTGTTATTCGGGCAGTGTATGATTGTGTTATTCGGGCAGTGTATTGTTGTATTATTTGGGCAGTGTATGATTGTGTTATTCTGGCAGTGTATTGTTGTATTATTTGGGCAGTGTATGATTGTGTTATTCGGGTAGTGTATTGTTGTATTATTCTGGCAGTGTATTGTTGTGTTATTTGGGCAGCGTATGATTGTGTTATTCGGGCAGTGTATGATTGTGTTACTTAGGCAGTGTATGATTGTGTTATTCTGGCAGTGTATTGTTGTGTTATTTGGGCACTGCAATGTACGGCTCTGAGTTCTCACCAACCAAGATCGAAATTGGCCCTTAATGTCATCCCTTGCTATATTTGCTTTATGAACCAGGAGGATCAGGATGAGCAGATTAATGGATTGAATATACAGAAATGTGAATATAATTAGAAAGCGGCATCTATGGGTTGTCATCAATACCCCTCCCACCGAAATGAATTATGTGTGGTGTAATTAATAGAACCGTCCAGATGATTGCGTCCTCTATAATCAGGTATTTGCTTATTAGAATGAGCAAAATTTAATTGGGCTAAATCGCTAAATAAAAATCATTGATAATTGCAAAAAAGTAACTGAGTGTCCCCAGCGTGGACTAATCCCCGCCAATCCCCCAATCCTCCATCATCGGTAACCTCGCGTAGTATTTATTCCTTCTTTCGGCACAAGTGTAGGATCTATCGGGGGTCGGTGAGTCAGCGAGCGTCACATTAGGCGCATGGAAGACTCCGGTAATAACGGGCGGTGATGTCACAATCCGCTCCGCACTGAATGAATCACCGCTCCTGACATTTCACAATCAGGTGTTTACACTCAGTCCTGGAATTACTCCGCACTCATACAACCAAGGAGAGGCAAATAATGCAAGACTCAATCAGTGATCACTAACGAGGCGGCACAACAAGGGACACAGAGCGGCGAAGCACAAGGTGTCACATTTACATAGGACTGCTGGAATATTCACCAAACTCTCTTAGAGCGGATGTCCATATTTGCTAAAGAGCATTGATATAACTTGAAGCTCATAGACCTCAATGCAATCTTTAATAGCATTAGTCTTTTTCTTTATGCAAAAGGGACTTTGGGGGTCCCCTAGGCTCCAGGGCCCGGGTGCACAACCCCTGCACCTGTTGTAATTATGTCCCCACTAAAGGGGTTTTTCAATGGTGCAAATCTGTAACAAAGGGTCTAATTGTCTCAGAAGGCAACGTATAATGTTATGCTATAGTGACCCTGCAGGAATTTAATGGAATGGAACCCTCCGGATTCCTGCCCATGTTCAGATCATAGGGTATATATTTAAAGCATAACTGCTGTTTAAATGTTTATTGAATAATAATATTGAGCAATTGATTTTAATAAACTTTCAAATATACTTCATTAGAAAATTCTTGTTGAAAACCATTCATAAACCTTCCACTAGGTGTCCCCACTAGACTGTGTGTGAAACAGACATATGATCACTCTCAGTCAGATCCGTCTTCACACTGAATACAGGGCATGTAACCATATAAGGAACGGGGGGTGGCCTACACTCCTGACTGCAGCTGGTGAGGAAACAATGTATCAGATTACTTCACCTTACAGCACAGTTGCCAACCAATGTCAGAGTGTCAGAATCAGTGCAATTTCCTCTTTCGTTGGCACAAGTTTCAGATCTGACATCTGGCTCCACACAGGTCAGTCAGGATCTCTGTTAATCCCTTCTCTGATGCAAAAAATAGTAATGGCGGTCTGATTAGGAGCGCTCTAAGGATCAAGCAGACATGTAAGATGTTTTCATAATTGGCAAACCTTTTATTAACTTCTTAGCTCCCCTCGCAGCTCCACTACGCGTTTCAACTGCATACAAACAGTCTTCATCAGGTGGTGTACAATCCCTTCTCTGATGGCACATCACACTGCTCCCTATCAGCCTGCTCTCAGAAGCTGTGGAAACATACACACAGTGGAGACTCTGGCCAGGCCCACACAGTGCTGGCAGACAATGGCCATGCCCACACAGCCATAAAATGCAGTTTTTAAAATAGCACAGAAAAATGTGAGAAAATATGTCATATGACACAAAAAAAACATTATCTTAGCTGCTATGTGTCCCATCATTAACAAGCGGTGTAGTACTTGTTTTTTTTCCCAATGAAATGACTATTACACTTTAAAAGAAAAAAATAGAAGATCCAGCGAAAAGAATCTCTTGTTTGGAGGTAGATTAAAATTTCACATTTATTGTGCGATTAAAAAAGTTGTCATACAAGAATATTGTGGTCAGACATTAACATAAAAAACGTAGTCACGGGGATGTAACCAAAGCCGATGCGTTTCAGCTAGAACGTAGTCTTAATCCTGATATTGCATTTGGCCGCAAGGGCTGGGGATACTCAACCATCCGGGATCAGTCAGAGGGATGTCCCGGAGGTCGTGACCCTGACCGAGCATGAAGAGGGGACTATCTACAGGGGAATTATAAAGTTTGTTGTGACGCCATCCATGGATACTGATCAGGGTGACCAGCGCTGCTTGTGGTGACCCCGGGGGATAGATGTTATGGCAGCTAGGTGGAACAGTCCCAACGAACGGAGCGGGCCCCCAGGGTAAGTAATATGATAGGATGGTTGATGATGGTGGTTATTGCTGTAGCTGGGGGTAGCAAAGGATGCAGGTAGGAATGACAGACACCAGGGTTGCAGTTCTTACCAGTCTCTTTACTTGCCGTTGGTGCAAAAACAACCCAGCCGGGGTACCATGCTCTCCCAGATTACAGCTTGGCCAGCTCCCAGATGGTCTCAATGGAATGTACTCAGACTCCTTTCATAAGCCTTTCCATGCTGCTCTTCCCTTCCTGCACAGTTCTCCTCTGTCTTCCCCTGTGCCTTCGTGCTACTGATCCCAAGGCAGGCGACTGAGGGTCCTGCTGGGTGATGGCCTGCAATATCCTCTTCACCCTCTATAGCCACTGTGCCTGGGAGAGTACATGGTGATGGCCACTGCACCTACCTTTCAGTGACCTCCAGTTTCTTGGCTTGGTCTTAAAGTGCCACACCAAATTGGGGCAAGCACCCCTCCTGCAGCTAGTTCTTCTACCATGACCTGGAAGTCAGCTGTAGATTCAGGGTTCTCCAGACTGGGGGTTCACGTCCGACCACCGACAGGTCCTGCTAGACCCCAACCCAAGCGTCCCTTAGAACTACATCCTGCTTCCTCTCCTTACTTCTCCTAACATCTTCTCACTAACTAACTCCTCCCAACCCCCTAAACCTACTCCTTCCTCCAACCAGTAGATGGGATCTGCTGTCTAGAGGAGTTTCTTCCACCCTTCATCTCTCTGGTTTGGAGTTAAGATGGGTGTTGGGTGTGTGGTTGGGTGTCTCAGTTTCATGTCCCCATCTTACCTGAGAGAAATGACACCACACCTGTGGAGAAGGTGCAGTACCACTGTGGCGATCAAGACATAGGGTCACCACATTCCCCACTGGTTAAGCACCGCATGTCCGCGGGCTGTAAAACAGTTACAAGGTGTTAAGTCTAAGAGCATGCAATATTTTTCATCTGCAGATCAACAAACAACATTTTCCCTTTATGGGAGGTACATTTCTTGAACGTTACAATAAAAACGTATCAAAAATAGAAAAAGTACAAAGTCTTCGTCCCTGGGCGTGGTTACAGGGCACATAGACCATATTTTGACTTAATTCTTCGGCCATGCCAACAGTTTTGGAGGTCAGGGCTAAGTGCTTAACTTTTCAAGTGCTAGCAGTTAGCAAAGTGCAATGAGTTTCAGGGGTTGCACCTTGCGTTATTGGTCTTAAAACCAACAAGAGGCACCTTAGGAAGTGCAACTATGTACAGGTGAATTGTCCTGCGTACCACATAGTCCTGTGGCCCAATTGTCCATCACTTACACAAAACCTAGCTGGCTAACTTATAAACTAAAACATTACCTATGCCTTATCTAGCAGATATCTACATCATATTATAGTTACATTCTATAGCCTAACCGGGCTACTTACTAGTTTACTAAATATATACTAAACCACACTAAGGCTGCCTTCACATTTGCGGACCCCTCCGCAGCGTTCTGCGGAGGGGTCCGCAATGTGACCGCAGCGGCCGCCAGCTCCTATCTTTATAATGGGAGCGCACGGTGCTGCGCTTGACAGCGCAGGACCGTGCGCACCCATTCACTGCCATATGTGATCTATGCGCAGGCAGATGCCTGCGCACAAATCACACACTTCCGCCCGCACCAGGGACGCGACATGATGCGCGCGGGAGTGTGTGATTTGTGCGCAGGCATCTGCCTGCGCACAGATCACATATGGGAGTGAATGGGTGCGCACGGTCCTGCGCTGTGAAGCGCAGCACCGTGCGCTCCCATTATAAAGATAGGAGCTCGCAGCCGCTGCGGTCACATTGCGGACCCCTCCGCAGAACGCTGCGGAGGGGTCCGCAAATGTGAACCCAGCCTAACAGGCACTTCGGTGCAACTTTTGCAAACGTTCAGCAGTTCAATATTTACTCTGGGTCATTACTCACTAGGTTGTGAACTTTGCAAGCAGGTGACAATATAGGTGTTTGAGGATACTCAATCATGACATTGCAGCGATTCATAGTGGCAGCAATAGCAGGTGGTGACGAGGATGTGCCCACTGTCATCCCCACAGCCCCATGGCTATATGTGGCGGTCAAGTTGCAGGATAAGTCCATCCTCTGTTCTCTATGTTCAGCGACACCATCTGGGTATGTCGGGACAGGAGTCTCACGTCCTGTACCATGAGTGCTGCTAACGCTCACATTGTCGTGATCTGGCGTATGGAGGCTTGACTCTAAGGGTAGACCAATGGTCACATTGGCAAACCATCCTTTATTGGCCCACAATACAGCATACTCGACCATGTCACCAGCATATAGGTTGCGCTCCATCTTAGTGCCTCCTTTTGAGAGGATGTCCTTATGGGGACACATGGATATCTCGCTCAAAGTCACTGTCCTTGATAAAGCCGAACCCCTTTCTCGGGCTGAATTTAATCACAGTCCCGGTTTTCCAGGTAATGGGTAGCCTGTGAAGCAATTACGGGCCATATCTTTAAAGGCCGCATCCCGGGCATGGGATTCTAATCTTTTCTGGGCCTCTTGTCAAGTACAAATATTGAAGGAACTCCGGCACCAGACTTGTTGCAGTTAAAATTCCAGATCTTTATTCAAACATCCTTAAAAGCATTTAGTGGGGTACGCAGCCCCCTTCCTCCACGCCTTACGCGTTTCGGATACAAAATCCTTAGTCTTAGGCATGCTTGCAAATGTGAACATCACATATTTATAGAGAAAATAAAAGCCTTCATACCTATCACATGTGCCATCATTCACCATTCATTAACATCTGGATAAGTGGCTTTTCAGCAATCTTTTCATTTTAACTATATCAATACTGGACTAAAAACTGCTAACTTGATATAAACAGATAAATATATTGCACTAGTAGATATAATATAAATCACTTTTGTAAAAATTCATACAATATTACAAAAATATATGATTCACATTGAGTGATAAGGTTCCCCAAATAACTCGTTTTTACAGAGTATGCCAAAAAATTGGAGAAACATACCCACTCACATGAAACACAATTTCTTTATACCCATGCAATACATCATTTTTACTCTTTGGATACAGCTTATTACATCCCAGGTAAGCTCACTGATACATGTCTCAGTTGACTCTTTTCTCACCACATCTACTATTATTCTGCAAAGGACAACCAAGGATAGTGTTACTATTAGTTTCTACATAGTTCTCCCCTATATATTATATTCACCTTAGGAGCATGAAATTGCGTCCCTATAAACATCTAATAAAAATACATTAGATCCGTGCGGAAATTTAAACCTTCGGGGAAGCGAGCAATCAGCGCTAGAATCCACCGCGCCTCCTGACATAACACTGCTCGCTCCCGGTCCCCGCCCCTTACTGGTCTGGGCACCCTATGTATGCCCTTCACTAGAAGGGACTCCATAGCCCCTCCATTCAGCGCTAGAATCCACCGCGCTTCCTGACATAACACTGCTCACTCCCAGTCTCCGCCCCTTACTGGTCTGGGCACCCTATGTATGCCCTTCACTAGAAGGGACTCCATAGCCCCTCCATTCAGCCCTAGAATCCACCGCGCTTCCTGACATAACACTGCTCACTCCCAACCTCCGCCCCTTACTGGTCTGGCACCCTATGTATGCCCTTCACTAGAAGGGACTCCATAGCCCCTCCATTCAGCCCTAGAATCCACCGCGCTTCCTGACATAACACTGCTCGTTCCCAGTCTCCGCCCCTTACTGGTCTGGGCACCCTATGTATGCCCTTCACTAGAAGGGACTCCATAGCCCCTCCATTCAGCGCTAGAATCCACCGCGCTTCCTGACATAACACTGCTCACTCTCAGTCTCCGCCCCTTACTGGTCTGGGCACCCTATGTATGCCCTTCACTAGAAGGGACTCCATAGCCCCTCCATTCAGCCCTAGAATCCACCGTGCTTCCTGACATAACACTGCTCGTTCCCAGTCTCCGCCCCTTACTGGTCTGGGCACCCTATGTATGCCCTTCACTAGAAGGGACTCCATAGCCCCTCCATTCAGCCCTAGAATCCACCGCGCTTCCTGACATAACACTGCTCGCTCCTAGTCCCCGCCCCTTACTGGTCTGGGCACCCTATGTATGCCCTTCACTAGAAGGGACTCCATAGCCCCTCCATTCAGCCCTAGAATCCACCGCGCTTCCTGACATAACACTGCTCGTTCCCAGTCTCCGCCCCTTACTGGTCTGGCACCCTATGTATGCCCTTCACTAGAAGGGACTCCATAGCCCCTCCATTCAGCCCTAGAATCCACCGCGCTCCCTGACATAACACTGCTCCCTCCCAGTCTCCGCCCCTTACTGGTCTGGGCACCCTATGTATGCCCTTCACTAGAAGGGACTCCATAGCCCCTCCATGGATTTCTAAAAAATGTTTAGATAGTCCTGAACTATTACGACGGCTCGATGCATTATTGGGGTTCGCAGCAGTAACATGTTCACTGATGCGCTTTTTTAGGGACCGCGTAGTGCATCCCACGTAGTATTTCTGGCAGCTTGTACATGTTTCCATATACACTACGTGATGCATATTGCAATTTATATACGCTCTGATTTTATAGCTCTTCCCAGTTACTGAATTAACAAAACTATCAGTCCTGTCTATATGGCGGCATAGATTGCATTTATTCCCTCCACATCTATATGATCCTACATGCTTCAACCAAGTGGGGGTTCTCGGCTCACTTAAGAACATGCTAGGTGAGAGCATGTTCCCCAAGGTCCTAGACCTCCTAGGCGCACACCTGTACCCTTTGCTCAAGATTTTAGATACCTTTTCGTCCTGATATAACATGGGCACATATTTTTTGATAATAGCCACAATGTCATAATAATCCTGACTAAAGTTAGTAGAGAAAGTTGGAATGGTAGATTTTTTACTTTTTTGACTATTTTGTCAGGAAATGTCATTTACATGGGGTTCTTCTTCTACATTATCAAGTAGGGACTCCCTTGTTCTTTTCTTTACCATATTATGCGCTCGCTCAATCATCCAAGTCTTATATCCCCGATTTTTTTAGGCGTCGACTTATTCTCTGGTTTTCCATATCCAGAGAAAAAGAAGTTGTGCCTGACCTCTTTGCCCGTACAAATTCTCCTACTGGGAGATTTCGCACCACAGGATGTGGATGGCAGCTCTCCGCATGCAGCAGTGAATTACCGCTAATGCTTTTGCGGTACAGCTCCGTGTGTATGATACCAGATGGAAAATGTCCCTCCAACACCACATCCAAATATACGGCCCTGCTCCCATGTATTTCATGCGTAAATTGAAAATTCCAGGTATTGTTGTTAATATATGAGGTGGGGGGCTGCGTACCCCACTAATGCTTTTAAGGATGTTTGAATAAAGATCTGGAATTTTAACTGCAACAAGTCTGGTGCCGGAGTTCCTTCAATATTTGTTCAAGTGAATGGGAACCAGCCATTACTTCGAGCACTAACAGCCTCTGGAAGCCGTGGTGAGCAAAATACCCCCTTCCCCTTCCCTTATACTAAGCCTCTTGTCAAGTAGTTGGTTTTGTATGGGGCCTCCAGGCAGTGTGCCCCCGTGTGGCTTCTTTCACTGCTTCCAAAGCGCAAACTGGGTTTGTCTGCTCGGGCTCTCCCAGCTCCTCCCCTTCTGGGTCACTACAGGCTTCCAGGTGCAGAGGGGCTGATTCATCCCCTCCTACGGCTCCTGGGGTTCCCAGCAATGATGAACGGCTCAGAGACCAATCAGCCTCTGCTACCTTTTTAGTGGGTAGCAGATGTGGTTGGCTGGTACTGTTTCGGCCAGACAAGGACGGGGCTCCCTTCTCTAGCAACATGTTCATTCAATCTCCATCTTTGTTGGGGACCACAGTCCAGGATCGGGTCACTATTGACGCCGCGATTACTGACATAGCCATTACATGACACACAGGGACACTTAGGGGTCCTACCTCGGCCTGTGGCGTTGCAGCCTTCTCCTCCGGTTTGGCAGATGTGGTCAAGAGTGGCGTGGCCGGATTGTCTTGGGTGTCAGTCCCATCCGGATGCTTTCTTTCAGTGGCAGCCAGGCTTTGCTGTTCTTCCGCAGCCGGCAGAGGTGGCGGGGCTCTCGCTAGTTCATGCACAGGGTTCTACGATGATGCTGTAGTCCCTGGGGCGGACTCTTCTTCTTTTTTCAGCTCCTCCACTAGCCGAATCTCCAATCAGCACCGCTAGCGTTGCTTTAGGGGAATCGTCACGTGGAGTCCGGCGTAGCAACACTGTGTTTTCCTCCTCTCTTTGGTCACATTGTCCCATGCATCCATCCTAGTAAGTACCCTGCTCGAGCGTCAGTGGATGGCAACATCCACACATACCGGAGGATAGCCCACTCTTCTGCAGAGGCCTCAGTCAGTCCGCTTGACCAGTCAATATTCTTCCATTTGGATTCCTCTGCCATGGTGCTGTCCTTGCTGCATTTGTTGCTTTCTGCTTTTTTTCTTGCACACCTCTTTTTGCCTGCAGCCTTCTCTTTTTTGGTTTTTGCACTCTCTTGTTGGGGTGGAGCGGTCCAACTGATGGGTACGTCAGCTCACTCCTTAGTCAATAGCAGGGGTTTTCACAAGTTTTGGTGCTGCTGGCTGGTTCTTCCAGGACGGGCAGGCACGACACTCCTCCTGAGCAGCACATGGTGGTAGAGTATGGCGGCCACCATTACCCAGTTTATGCAAACACTGTCTCTGGCACACAGAAACCGAGTATACAGACATCCAGATCCTGTTCATGATGCCACAATGCATCAGCCGCAAGGGCTTGGGATACTCAACCATCCGGGACCAGTCAGAGTGATGTCACGGTGGCACGTGGCCCTGACCGAGCATGATCAGGGGACTATTTACAGTGGAATAATAAAGTTTGTTGTGACGCCATCTGTAGTTTTTTATCAGGGTGACCAGCGCTGCTTGTGTTGACCCTAGGGGGATAGGTGTTATGGCAGCTAGGTGGAACACTCTGCTCGGATGGAGCGGGCCCCCTGGTTATGTAACATGATAAAATGGTTGATGATGGTGGTTATTGCTATAGCCGGGGGGTAGCAAAGGGCGCAGGAAGGAACTACAGAAGGTTGCAGTTCTTACCACTCTCTTTACTTGCTGTTGGTGCAAAGACAGCCCAGCCGGGGTACCATGCTCTCCCAGATTGCAGCTTGGCCAGCTCCCAGATATCTGAAACAAAAAAACATGCGACCATATGTCTAATTCAAAGTGATAAAGTGCTTTTCTGTTGGTTAAAACCAGAAGGGGGGAGGAGGAGGGGGTCAAGGGCATACAGGGTTAGCACCCAAGATTGTAGGCTGGAACCCAAAGAGCACATACTACCTCTCTGTATGCATCAGAATATATGAATTTTCTGCATAGGTTGGATTGTGCGGTGCTAGGGGCGATATATGTACCTACATTGCATGCACCAGTCACTTTTGATATACAATTGGTGGATGCCATTATATGTTGTGCAGAGGTCTGTAACTGGAATGTAATTGTATATTGCAGCCTTTGTATTCTATGTGTCTCAACAACTGCTCTGTAATTGTGCATGTAATTATTTCACACTTGTTCTCTTTGGGTGTTAGCCTGCCATCTTGGCTGCTAACCCTGTTTGCCCCTGCCTCACCTTTAACCAATAAAAAAGCACTTTATGACTTTGAATTAGACGTATGGTCATATGGTTTTTTGTTTCAGTTGCTGCCTTAAGCGCGACCAGTCTCATCCTTGGGTGGATGTTTTCTGTTATTTTGTGGGATACATGCAACCGTCCTCAATGAAGGCTATTAACAGCTCCCGGATACTCTAAGTACATTCCACTGAGACCCTGCTCTGAAGCCTTTCCGGGCTGCTCTTCCCTTCCTGCGCTGTTTTCCTCTCTCTTCCCCTGCGCCTTTGTGCTATTGATCCCAAGGCAGGCAGCTGCGGGTCCTGCTGAGCGACGGCCTTCAAAGTCCTCTTGACCCTCTATAGCCACTGTGCCTGGAAGAGTACACGACGGTGATGGCCACTGCAATTGCCTTTCAGTGACCTTTGGTTTCTTCTCTTGGTCTTAAAGTTCCACACCAAATTGGGTCCGGCGTACCCGTGCAGCCAGTTCTTCTACCATGACCTGGACGTCAGCTGTAGATTTAGGGTTCTCCGGACTGGGGGTTTGTGGCCAACAGCTTGAGCCCAGCTCTAGCGTCCCTTAGAACTCCATCTTGCTTCCTCTCCTGACTTCTCCTAACAACGGATCAGTAACTAACTCCTCCCACCCCCCTAAACCTACTCCTTCTTCCAACCAGTAGATGGGGTCTGCTCTCTAGAGGAGTTTCTTCCGTCTTTCATCTTTGTGGTCTGGAGTTAGGATGGGTGTTGGGTGTGTGGTTGGGTGTTTCCATTTCATGCTCCCATCTTACCTGAGACCAATGGCACCACACCTGTGGAGTAGGTGCAGGGGCGTATCTAGGGGGGTGCAGCCAGACCTTTTGCATCGGGCGCCACTCAGTGGGGGGCGCCGGTACCATCATCAGGTGCCCAGGTGTCCAGCGGTGGCACTGCAGCGCCGCCGCCGGAACTAATCTCCTCCGACTTCGCCGCATATTGTGCAAGGCGGCCGCGGAGCTGTGCGTGCACAACCCCCCTGCTGCTGGTCCGCCCCTGGCAGTCCCCCCCACCCCCAGGCACGTCGCGCTGCGGCTGACGTCACCCGGCGCGCTGCACAGTCTGGGACGGAGAGGAGAAGAAGAACAGAGCCGAGGAGCTGCTGTGTGGCCGGCTGCCTCCTCCTGACTCCTGACTCAGACTGAGTCGTCCGGGTCCGGTCCGTCCTGGCTACGCCTACAAGGCTGCAAATCTACTCCTAATAAAGTAAGGACGTAATAAAGTAACCTCAGGAGGGGGTGGGGTGGGGGAGGGTGCCTGTCCTGGGCTGGCCCGGCTGAGGTGTATATATGTATACATCAGGCGCAGGCACACACTATGAGGTAGTGTGTGCCTGCCTGGTGATGTATACATGTATACACCTCATAGTGTGCCTGCCTGATGTATACATATATATACCTGAGGTATATATATGTATACATCAGGCAGGCACACTGTGAGGTATATATATGTATACATCAGGCAGGCACACTGTGAGGTATATATATGTATACATCAGGCAGGCACACTGTGAGGTATATATATGTATACATCAGGCAGGCACACTGTGAGGTATATATATGTATACATCAGGCAGGCACACTGTGAGGTATATATATGTATACATTAGGCAGTGAAACACATAATACACAGAGCACAGCTGTATATAGAGGACAGACTGCACACACCGAGCACAGCTGTATATAGATGACTGTCATCTGTATACAGCTGTGCTGTGTGTGCAGCCTGTGCGTGCTTTATATACATCGGTGCCTGTATACCTGAGGTATATATGTGTATACATCAGACAGGCACACACTATGAGGTGTATATGTATACATCAGGCAGGCACACACTATGAGGTGTATACTGTGTATATGTTAGGGTACTTTCACATCAGCGGTTTTTGCCGATCGCGGCAGATGCGGTGAAAAAAACGCATCTGCCGCGATTAACGCATAACCGCTGCACTTGCGGCACAGTTGCGGCAAGCCCCATGCAATGTCTATGGGGCTTGCGGTAAGTGTGCGGCAGGTGCGGCAAGTGCGGTTTCGGCACTTGCGGCAGGTGCGGCCGCGAAAAAAGACGCGGTTACTTAGTAAGTGAGCATTTCAATAGAGCTACGCATCAAATAAAAATTGGTGGGGGGGGGGCGCCAAAATAAATCCTTGTCCCGGGTGCCAGAAAACCTAGTTACACCACTGAGTAGGTGCAGTACCACTGTGGCGACCAAGGTGCAGGTGAGCCACAATATCATGCAGAAGAGGTGACGCCAGGTCCAGATTACAGTAAACCCCTTTTTGAGAAGAACTGAGGGACAAGTGGACACCCCTGACTCAGCCAGTGGAAAGTGAACTACAAGGGCAGGGGTAAACCGGTTTTATCACAAGAGTGCCCAAAAAGGGATTGGAGTTCTCCAGGCTGTGGGCCATTACCACCAGGAAACAAGCCATGCAGGGGATCCTAATCGTAGAAACTCACATTGACCCGTGTGGTTGGGTTCGGGCTTATGGCCGAGAAGTACTGCTACAGCCAGACACAGTGTGACTCCCTCCACAACCCATGTCTATAATGTGCTAGGGTGAGGGCACAGGTCCTCTTGCCCACAACTACTACCCTTGGACATGTTAAACTTATACTCTACAGGACACAGAGATGACCCTGCTGATCATAAGAGCTTACACTTTCCAGAAAAGAGAGAGAGGTCCACACTGACCATAAGAGCTTACACTCTACAGGACAGAGAGAATGCCACTGACCATAAGAGCTTACAATCTACAGGAGAGTGAGAGAACCCCATTGACCATAAGAGCTTACACTCTCCAGGAGTGAGAGGACCCCACTTACCATAAGAGCTTACACTCTACAGGAGACAGGACCCCACTGACCATAAGAGCCTACACTCTACAGGAGAGAGATGGCCCCACTGACCGTAAAATCTTACACTGTACAGGAGAAAGATGACTCCACTGACCTTAAGAGCTTACACTCTACAGGAAAGAAGGAGAGAGAGTGAGTGAGAGAAGGAGAGAGAGGACCCCTCTGACCATAAGAGCTTACTCTCTACAGAAGAGAGAGGAATTCACTGACCATGACAGCTTACACTCTACAGTTGAGAGGCCCATATTGACTGTAAGAACTTACCTTCTACTGAAGAAATAAAGAGATAGATAGAGAGAGAGAAATTCACTGACCACAAGAGGACCCTGCTGACCATAAGAACTTACACTCTACAGGAGAGAGAGGGTACCCCACTGACCATAAGAGCTTACACTCTACAGGAGAGAGAGGGTACCCCACTGACCATAAGAGCTTACACTCTACAGGAGAGAGAGCATACCCCACTGACCATAAGAGCGTACACTCTATAGAAGAGAGAAGGAGTACCTCACTGACCATAAGAGCTTTGACTCTACAGGAGAGAGACAGGACCACACTGACCATAAGAGCTTACACTCTACTGAAGAGAGAGGGAGGACCTCACTGACCTTAAGTGCTTACACTCTACAGAAGAGAGGGGATCCCACAGACAATCGGAGCTTACACTCTACAGGGAGAGAGAGGACCCTACTGACCATAAGAGCTTACACTCTACAGGAGAAACAGAGAGGACCCCACTAACCATAAGAGCTTACACTCTACAGGAGTAAGAGGACCCCACTAACCATAAGAGCTTACACTCTACAGGAGAGAGGGAGAGAGAGCAAGGAAGAGAAAGAGAGAGAGGACCCCACTGACCATAAGAGCTTACACTCTACAGGAGAGAGAGGGTACCCCACTGACCATAAGAGCTTACACTCTATAGAAGAGAGAAGGAGGACCTCACTGACCATAAGAGCTTTGACTCTACAGGAGAGAGACAGGACCACACTAACCATAAGAGCTTACACTCTACTGAAGAGAGAGGGAGGACCTCACTGACCTTAAGTGCTTACACTCTACAGAAGAGAGGGGATCCCACTGACAATCGGAGCTTACACTCTACAGGGAGAGAGAGGACCCTACTGACCATAAGAGCTTACACTCTACAGGAGAAACAGAGAGGACCCCACTAACCATAAGAGCTTACACTCTACAGGAGTAAGAGGACCCCACTAACCATAAAAGCTTACACTCTACAGGAGTGATAGAGAGTGAGTGAGAGAAAGAGAGAGAGGACTCCACTGACCATAAGAGCTTACACACTCGACAGAAGAGAGAAAGGACTCCACTTACATTAAAGGGAACCTGTCACCTGATTCTAAGGCCCTACACTATCTCTAGCTGTCCCTACACCTTCCTAGCAGCTCCCTATCTCTCCCTTTCTTATCTAAAGTCTCCCTATGAAAGAAGTGTAAAATAAGATAAAACTTACTGCAGTCCCCGTAGTTAGGGGACTGGGTAGGCGTGGCCACGCTTCCACAGCACTCCTCCATGTTGTAATGCACGCCCCGCTGGGCGGCATTATTCAGGGCCCTCTCTGCCCCCATGTCTTTGTAATCTGCCGCCATGTTTGTAGTTCTAAGCACCGGCCGGACGTCACTTCCGGCGCGGTGCATTATGGTGCCGGTCACGTGATCGGGCCTAGTGCATTATGGGGCCGATCACGTGATCGGCCCGGCTCCGCGCATGCGCAATGCGCTTACTGAAGCCGGGCCGGTCACGTGATCGGCCCCATAATGCACTAGGGCCGATCACGTGACCGGCACCATAATGCACCGCGCCGGAAGTGACGTCCGGCCGGTGCTTAGAACTACAAACATGGCGGCAGATTATAAAGACATGGGGGCAGAGAGGGCCCTGAATAATGCCGCCCAGCGGGGCGTGCATTACAACATGGAGGAGTGCTATGGAAGCGTGGCCACGCCTACCCAGTCCCCTAACTACGGGGACTGCAGTAAGTTTTATCTTATTTTACACTTCTTTCATAGGGAGACTTTAGATAAGAAAGGGAGAGATAGGGAGCTGCTAGGAAGGTGTAGGGACAGCTAGAGATAGTGTAGGGGCTTAAAATTAGGTGACAGGTTCCCTTTAAGAGCTTACGCTCTACAGAAGAGAGAGGAATTCACTGACCATAAGAGCTTACACTCTACCGTTGAGAGGCCCATATTGACTGTAAGAACTTACCTTCTACTGAAGAGATAGATAGAGAGAGAACTTCACTGACCATAAGAGCTTACACTCTACAGGAGATAGAGGACCCCACTGACCATAAGAGCTTACACTCTACAGGAGAGAGGGTACCACACTGACCATAAGAGCTTACACTCTACAGGAGAGAGAGAGAGGACCCATTGGCCATAAGAGCTTACACTCTACAGGAGAGAGGGTACACTACTGACTATAAGAGCTTACACTCTACAGGAGAGATACAGGACCACACTGACCATAAGATCTTACACTCTACAGGAGAGATGGAGGGGTAGAAATGACCTGGGACACAGTTGTATGATAGAGTGTTATGGGCCATACTCTCTGTCCTGTGCAGAGGTCATCATGCAGGGAGGGGTAGATACGACCTAGAACAAGTCTTCACATCGCTTTTACTCTTTTTTGTTTATTTGTTTCATTATTTCTTTATAGATAGAATGGTTTGAGTGTTTTTATTCTATCATTTGTTGTTATCACATTACCTGTAATCACTTTTCATGGGTTCTGTGATGCTGTAGCTACATGTTGGTTTATGACTCTATTGGACACGATTGTTGAGCTTTTCCTCCATAGTAAATAGGTTTAGTGATGAACCCCCTGATCCTCACCCCTGACCCTTGTGTAGGTCACAGTCACATCTGATTCTGATATACAGAGACTGATGCGGCTCCGCTGTCCTCTGATCCAATCTCAGTGACTCTAAAGATGAGATCAAATATGTGTTCACAATGTAAGCCAAAAACACAAGATAATACATGAAAAAGAAAATAAGGGAAAGTAAAAATAAACATGATAGAGGGGCGGCTCAATGAATGAGAAGATCATCAGAAAGTGACTTTATGTCAGTAATTCACTACAAAAAGTAAAGCACGTATATTATATAGAGTCATTACACACAGCGGGATCTATTTCATGTTGATGATTAATGAAAACTCAAAGGTCATTGTCTCAGAAAATTAAAGTAGGGAGGATGAAGGGTTAAACACTGCGCTGCCGTATTCCACCAGACATCAAAGGGTGAATATAATATTGATTTATTAGTCAACACGTTTCAGGGCTCCCTGGCTCCTTCCTCAAGACAAATCAATATTATATTGGCAGGTATCTGGGAGCCATTAAACACATTGACTAATAAATCAATATTACATTCACCCTTTGATGTCTGGTGGAATATGGCAGCGCAGTGTTTAACCCTTCATCCCCCCTACTTTAATTTTCTGAGATAATGACCTTTGAGTTTTCATTAATCATCAACATTAACAGAAATAAACACATGAAATAGATCCCTCTGTGTGTAATGACTCTATATAATATATGGGTGTCACTTTATGTATTAAATTACTGAGATAAAATCACTTTTGATGATATTCTAATTCATTCAGATTCACCTGTATATATATATTATTGTACAAGTTCAGTATCGTCGACATCATAGTAATATGGATAATTTACTGGATCATTTTTACTATATCTAAATCCAAAACGAGTGATTTCAGACATATAAGAGTGGATCTTACTTACATTTACAGCAGTTGTAAAGCGAGCTACATTTTCAAAGTAAACTTCAGCAGCAGCTCCCTCTAGTGTTCACAAGTGGAAAATATCAAAACGTTTTAAATGTTTCATATTTTATACCATTGGCAAAACATGTAAATATATATATATATATATATATATATATATATTACTAAATTAAAACATTAATATTTTACAATTTTTTCAATTGTTGAAAGTGTTGATTTTCTCTTCAGGAAGGTTTATGTAAATATAATAACTGATCAGGACCTTAATGATGGATCCAGGAGGACTCATCGCCATCCTAGTGTTGGTCCCCGGAGTGTTCGCTGGATGTCGGGGGGAATATCCGCGTGACACGAGCACCTGGTGGACGTGATATCCAGATGTTGAGGTGAAGAATGATCCGCTTGTGTTCCGGGGTGAGGGGGACCTGCAGCTGGAGGATGTATGGAAATATCATCCTACGGTGATCAATCATATTAATTAGCATAACACATCCAAGCGTGAAGGAATCTATGCAAATGTGAACATTAATGTTACAGGTAAGATATCTTCACTGCAGTCAGCGAAGTCAACATGAAGGAGGCGCGAGCTTACAGAGATAACGCAGAGAAGTCATAGCTTTACTAACTGTGGTCAAGTATGTACAAGGTGACTCCACCAGCAGAACAGTAGAGCAGCTCATAATTGTTGTGTCTGGGTGGACATTACTATTATATTTGTAGCATTTTAACTTGGGAGAGACATGTGTGATATATATTAGGCTCAGGGTCCCATCAGAGAAAGGTTACCTTGACATGGCTGGTGGGCTCTCATAAATTGACCAATTGGTGCACCAAGCACCTTCACTTTATAGGCGTATTCTATATAGCAATAATGCAGTCCATAGCTCACATATTCAATGTTTGCTGATATTTTAGTATTTACTTTTATTTTTGTATGTTGCACCTCTTCATTATACTGTTGGAGGTGGAGACGGCTAGAGGTGAGCCAAATTTCCCTGAATATGTTCACTAATTTCAAAGTCAGCACGAACATTGCACATTCTATTCGCGATAGCAAACCCGAACAATTTTTCAAAAAATCAGTAAAGGTGGCTTTGTTAGGGAAAAAAAGTTAAAAATGGCCCTAAAGCTTTCCCTGATAGGGGCCGAAATGCTCACCTGTTTTCTGGAAACAGTGCCAGATATGGCAGCAGCTGTTAAGTCCAGGAACCTTAGAATGTCCTTAACCATCCGTTTAAGCGAGCTTAATATATTTATATATTATTATTATTGTGTAGGGTCAACAGCATGCGAAGCTGCTGCACCTATGTGATAGCAATTCCTATAAAAATAGCAAGTGGTCATTATATGCTTCAAATATATGGTCTTATAGGTCTGTTCACACTCATGAAACACCATACTATACATATTGCTTCTTGAAAATGTGCAATCACTTTATTTCATTCCATACCATACGTTTACAATCCAGATTTTTGACATGTGCACAAGTGTGTTATATGTATCATTAATACTGAACTTGTCCTTGCATTGCTGCTCATTAGTCTTATTCAGCATTCCAGATGAATTAGTAGTGCACTGAATGAATGTATTTGTTTACATTAATTCTCCTTCAAATATGTCAATTCTTCAATAATTATCTCTATCCAACCACAAGCTCAGGTGTTATCTGTGGCATGAGGAATGGGATTTCCTGGTGCCTTCTGCAGCCCACTCCGTGGAAGGGTTAATGAGGAGCTAGGCAACAAGATTGTGCAAGCAATAATATCCTGCAAGCAGTTGTGTTCTGGCACTGGAAAAGGTGGGCCCCTAGGCAATGCAAAGAGTAGCCACGCGGAGCCCGTCGCCATCTTGGCAGTGCAGTACAACTCAGCTACACTTTGCTACTGTGTGACTGCAGTAAACAGTGATATTAGTGATGGATTCTCTGCAAGAAATGCAAGGTCTGGAGGATGTCATCTTCCTCACCACCCCAGGGGCAGAGGGTGCTTCAGCACCAAAACCGGAGCAGTCTGCACAGGACACATGTATGACCTGGAGTTCCACTGTGCTACCCACATTGGGCCTCATTTGCAGCGAGGTAATGATCCACCGCTGGGTTCAGATATGAGAGGACCTGAGGAGCTCACAGTCAGGAGGTAAGCCATTCCCCATGCCAGCTGGGAGAACCAGATGTCACACTCAGGAAGATATTGCAGCATGCCTGGCATTATTACACCTGCAGCCGATGCCACAGCTTCTAGATCAGCAAATCCATTAGCATGATGAGGAGACCAATGAGGATGAGGAAAAAGAGGATGGAGTAGAGTCAGAAGGCCCTGTTTCCCAGCCATGTGTAGCACCCCAACCAGAAGCCTTCAACTGGGAGAATGCCATGTGGGGACCCCTACCTCCTCCAAGCAATTATATGATACAGAATTATTCATCCTCTCTCCTTTTTTGTGGAGATTTGACTTGCAGACAGCATTTCACGAGATTGATTGAATGGGCCTGAGGCCAATGATTTTGATGACCAATGTACCTGAGGCAAAAGTGGTGGCATTCATCCAGCAGAGAGGATTTGGCTTTATTGCCAAAGAAGGTATTGGGCATTGGCGCTATATCAACTGGTACACCCTGCTGCATGACCATCTTCCCAAAAGACTCCTCACAATTCAATTTTGGGTGGAGGTCACTTTTATGAAGATGATTGGTGTTAACAGGTTGTCTGCAGTTGGAATAAGTTGGGTTGACACTGATGACGGCCTTGAAAAGTAGTATCAGGAGACCGGGAGAGAATGATGCGTTAGATGGATGCCAGTCCTATCTTGATTAGCCAGCCAGCTGCAGCTAAACTTTGATACTGCCCTACAGAGACAGGCGAACAAGCCGCAGGCCCATGGCCTGACAGTCTGGGGTATGGAAATGCAAAACAATACACACTCTCCTGTAGAACAGGGCTGGCCAAGTGCAGTATTCAAGGGCTGCCAGCAGTGCATGTTTTCTGGATTATTGTAGCATTGCACAAAGTGCTGGAATCATCACCTCAGACCTTGAGGACTGTAGTTAGCCACCCCCTGCCCTAGTTTCTGTGGAAGTAGCCAGGGGCAAGAGGAATCCTTGAGCAATTTCACTACAACTGTGGCTCTCCCTGGAGCTTCTTAAATCCTGTGCCCATGTTGCATTATCTGATGCATTTTTTGATGCAGAGTTTTAGAATCTGCATCAAAATCTGCATACAGAGAAACCTAAACCAGAGCGAACTTGTGTTAACAAGCCTGAATAGCATGTTCACAATAAACACCAAACTGAAGGAAACAACTAGAAAAAAGTATGTGCACGTTATGACCAAATACCTTGCAAAAAATAAGTAAAAATTAGTGCTGTTAAAAACTCAGGGAACTTGGTACATACCTCTTTTTTGCAAAAAACGTATCTAAGCCATCCCACCTCATCAAGGTGACCCACTTCGGGACAGTCCCTACACTAACCGCATTATGACTTGCTACTGTACAAACTGACGTCATAATGAGCAGGATGCTGTGTGTGACCGGGTGCCAAAGATGGACTCACAGGAATGGAATGCATTATAACAGATCTGCTCAGTGAAGGAAGGGCGTGGCTCCCCCTAACTTGTCAGTAGACAAGTAACCAAATACAATACCGAAAGACCTGAGCTTCTTATGGAGTCAGTTGGTATTTATGTACCAAGTACCCTGTGTTCTTAAAGGGAACCTGTCACCCCCTTTGGGCATTTTAAACTGTGCCCACCAGCTTACACATAATGTAAATGGGGTTCTAGTAATCCCTGTATGTGCCCAGACTGACCCATCATACCTGTGAAAACAACTTTTATTGTGTCCAGCGGTGGCCTCCTATTGAGTCATGGAGGCTGCTACATGGTCATGGTGACTAAACATCTCGCCGCCCATCTGGGCTGCAAAGCCCGCCAGAATAATTTAAACTTCCTGCCCCTCCTCTGGCTGGTGCTTGAGTGACAAGAGCACTGACGCCGGCGCAGTGGAGCGGGTATCTGCGCTCCAAAGAACAGATGTCTCGTGAGACTTCTCAAAACTCGCGAGACATCGGCACTGGCAGTGGAACCCTGTGCAGTGGAGCAGGTGTCCGTGCATAGTGCCGAGGTCTTGCGTGGTGCCCACATTGCTTTTTATTCCCCTGCCCCAAATCTTCAAGGAAAAAAAAATACACATTGGCACCGCACTTCTGAACTCTCATAGACTTTGCTGGCTTCAGGGTAAACATGCAAATTTTGAAGCAGATGACCAAAATCTGCTTCAAAAGAAGCATCAAACAATGTATCATGGGCATGGGCCCTTAAAACTTTTTGGTGTGGTCACATTCACAGAAAGCATCCCCTATATGCTGTGAGAGCAGGCACACAGGCACTGGTGACAGTGTGACAAGCAGTGCCATCATAAACATTACTGCACTTCAGACTCGGGCTAGTGTTATGAGCGCTGATGCCACTGTGGTTATCTCAGAACAACAGCGGGATTCCCTGCTGCGTGATACCTGCTGTGTAACCTGAGACAACCTAAGGGAACTCAAGAGGATGTCTGAGGTTCATGAGCGGGCCCGGAAGCATGGTGATAGCGGAGTTGAAGCTTGCTAAGTAATAATGTAGGAAGATAATGGCTGTAGGAAGATAATGGCTTTGCCAAAACAGCGGGGCTACCCAGTAAAACATTTTGAGCTGTGGTTGGCAATTTTTGGGCTCCTTTGAAGTTATTTTCTAGACCCTTTGATTTTGCCTCCCAAACTGAACCTGAACTTTAAAAGGTTTGCTTATCTCTAGTAATGAGCCCCATATTTGGCTGATCTCTTCTCATCAGTCTAAGGATTTTTAATACATTTTTACTGCCCTTGATATTTGTAGAATCACTCTGGGAGAAACATGTATGCTAAATATTAGGTTTAGGGTCCCATCAGAGAAAGGTCACCTTGACTTGGCTGGCGGGCTCTCAGTTGTCCAGTTTGTGCACTAAGTTTCTTAATTATATAAGTATATTCCATATAGCAGGCAGCAGTATCATCCAAATCTCATATACTCAATGTTTGCACATATCTTAGCACTTATTGTGTATTTTGCAGTCATAGCACCTTGCACCTCTTCACGATATCATTCTTTTGTTAGGAGGTGCTGATCAGTTTTAATTTTTTGCATTATACATTTGGTGTTGGTGATGGCCCCCATATTTGGTTCATCTCCTCTCATCACTTTAAGGCTTTTTAATAAGGTTTTTTAATCCTTCCTGCCCTTTATATTTGTAGTGTTTTAGCCTGGGAGAGACATGTGTGATATATATTAGGTTCAGGGCCCAAAAGGGAAAGCTCACCTTGTCGTGGCTGGTGGGCTCTCATGAATTAGCCAGTTTGTGTGCTAAGTTTCTTTCCTATATAAATATATTCCATATAGAAGTGTCCAAATCTCACATATTCAATGTTTGCACATATCTTAGCACCTACTGAGCTGTATTTTTTTATTTGGGCATTCTGTACTCATAGCAGCTTGCACCTCTGCACACTATCATTCTTCTGTTAAGAGCTGCTGGTCCATTTTCATTTTTTACATTATACCATTGACCCCCTTAGTTGGCTGATCTCCTTCTGCCAATTTAATGCTATTTTAAATAATCCTACCAGCCTTATATTTGTAGTCTTTTAGCCCAGGGGAGACATATATGATAAGCAGGAAAAGCTTGCCTTGTCGTGGTTGGTGGGCTCTCACTTTTGTGCCTTAATTATGTAAATATATTGTCTATAGCAGTAATGCAGCTTATATATCACATAGTCAATGTTTGCACGTCTCAGCGCTGTATTCTTTGGCTTCATAGTTGCTGATACAAATCTGTGCCGCTTCCTATTTATAGTTGTACACATATTATATATCCGGCTGATTTATTTCCAGCTTTCATCTATTGTAAGATGATATAATTACGGAGGTAGCAGCACAGGGTGGTAGGATGTGATGCGGGGTTCTGTGTTTGCTCGCCGCTCGCTGTTTGCCTGTGTTTGTGCCACTCGGGTAAGTCTATTTCTCCACTCTGTGTCTGCATGAGTAGATTGTCTGACAGAAGCATAAAGTGATGCCGGCTGTGAGATGTACCGGTAAACTCGGCGCCCGCTCCGCTCACTGCTGGGACGGCCGGATTCTGGAGGGAGAGCGGACAGCTCCATAAACAACTCCATTAACTTTGCCAAAACCGCGGATTCATTTCCACTGTCCTAGTCGCGCATTATTATCATTTTTTTTGTTTCTTTTTTTTTCTTACTTCCACAGCAAGATTTGTAAATGTATTCATAAATATCCAGAGAAAGGAAACAATCTGGGATTCATAATGCTCGGGCAGAAGACATTACACTGAACAGTGAGAAATATTCAGTGTCTGAAAAAAGAGGCTTCTTCCGAAATAAGAAAATTGGGGGAAAAAGCTGATATTGTCAAAATGGAAAATGTATCAGTATCTAGGTACTAAAGAGAGAGAACCCCAATCTGCAGACCCTGCATTTCAGGGTGATTGCCCCTCATCAGTGCAGTGTGTGGGATCTGATCTGGCTGTATGAGAGGCTGAGACGAGGCCTGGGGGAACAGCTATTCTCCTTATGGAGAGCAATGAGGAGACTTATAGCTGCAATGCTCCACTGGGAAATCTGTAAATTGCACACTGCACTGAACTGATGAAGGGCAATCACCCCGAAACACAGTGTCTACAGTTTGGGGCTCTAATCTGGCACAAATCCTGGATCAAATTAAAAGGCTTGTTAAAGAGTCAATTATGACTTTTAGGATTGCTACCTTTATTAGAGTTCATCTACTTCCTCACTGGAGTGACAATTTGCATATTTCCCAGAGGAACATTGCGGCTATAAGTCTCCTCATTGCCGGCTGGAAGAACACTCTCCGCAAGGAGAATCGTTGTTCCCCAGACCTCATCTTAGCCTCTCTTACAGCCAGATCAGATCCCGTATACTACACTTGTGGCGTCCCACTGGTCGGGATGCCACGTAGGGGTACTGCGCCCATATAAGAGTGTGTAGTATTCCTGTGACTAGGGAATTGGGATGTTGCATAAGGGACCCTCATAACACGCATCCACACCCTAGGGAGGGGACTATGGGTGGACCAGCTGAAGGGAGGAACTCAGAAGGGTAGAAAAGTGTGTGGGTGGGAGGTGAGACAGTGAGGTGTGCAGGACGGTGGAGAAGCCGTCAGGGCTGAAGGAGATCACCAGGGTAGTGCGGTGCACCTGAATCCAGACCTAGTAGGTCTACCAACCGGAGGGATCTGTCCCGGAACAGAGGACCGGCTCTGAGTATTGTGCGGGTGTTCATCCCTGAGCCGTCAAACCGGAGGCCCGAGCTTCTAGAGGAAGTTACAGCCGAATGCCCGGCGCATCCTGAAAAGTCACCGAATAGGGTCCAGAGAACTCGGAGAAGAGTCCCCACAGATAGATCCGTGGGAGCTGGCTTGAGGCTCTGCGCGCGGGAGCGCTTCAAGGGAGGCAGGAGAGAGCGCAGTGAGGGACTGGAAAGGAATGGCAGGCACACCACCGAGGGTCCTAAGTGAGTCATCCCGGTTCCTGGTGATTACCCAGGCCAGAGAGTGACCCAAGAGACTGTATCATCTGTAACTTGCATGACGTATTGCCAGTAAACCGTTCAGAGTTAAAGACTGCGTTGTGTACTTCATTTGCCTGCGCCTGCAGATCCGCACACCTGCTGCATTGCAAAGACTGGTAACAAGGCTGTGTGTTAAGCTGCCTCCCTGTGTAAAGACTGTACATAAACTATTACAACTGCCCTGGGGATCCCGCTCCACCTACGGGGAGCGTAACCATCTTGCTGCTCCACCATCACCCCGGAGGACAGTCCCGCAGCACCGGTAACATTACCGGAACCGTAGGTGGCGTCACAAACTATTTCTATCATTTTTATTATTTTTTTATTGACTCTTTTCAGCGACCACCAGGGCCACGAGACCCGGCACAGGTCCCAGTGACCTTCCCCCGTTAACTACAATGCCTGAGACTGGGTACCCCATGGCCCTGGGGTGGGTCACAATGATGAGGGGCAATCAGCCAGAGACGCAGCGTCTGCAGTTTCGGGTTTTGATCTAGCACAAATCCTGAGTCATATTAAAAGGCTTGTTAAAGAGTCAATTATGACTTTTAGGATTGCTACCCTTATTAGGTGGCATTAGAGTTTGTCTACTTCCTCACTGAAGTGACCATTCCTTGTGGAGAGTGATATGCCAGTATGAGGAGACTTAAACGCCACAATGCTGCTCTGGGAGTTAAATATGCAAATAGTTTCTACTGAGAAGAAGTAGATTGAACTCTACCGCCACCTTCTGGAAGTAAAACCAGAAAATTGCTGCACTCCATCCTAATGTGTACTGGTGCAAGGCAAAAACTATACATTGTTACAAAAAGTCAGCAACGCTCAAAGGCTGAGACAGGCTTATGTGAATATAGACCTGCATTACAGCTAATGAAATATGAAAAATGCCGACACTTAGCAAGCATATATGACCATTGATACAACTACTCAGTAGCCCCTGTACTGAGTCCTAACCTACTACCATACCTGCATTTTTACTCACAGCCATCCTTGATGAAATCTCTCTTTTACCTATTGGAAGTAGCAATCTTAAATTTTAATATTCACCCTTAAACGAACCCATATGACTAAGAGCATAAGCCAAACCAGAATCTCATTTTGCAGACACAATGTTTCATTGTATTTCCTCTTATCAGTGCAAAGTATGAGATCTCATTCGGCTAGAGGTTAAGACTGTGATCTAAAGGGTAACGTTTCTGCTTGTAGGGAGTGATTCGGTCTGAAACAACTGTGAAATGCCTGCGATGCTCAACTGGGAAATTAAATATGTCTCTTCTGAGAGGAAGTAGACTTGAACTCCAGTACCACCTATTAGAAATAGCAATCCTAAAAGTCAATATCCACCCTCTAATGAGCCTTGGGGGGGATAAAAGCCCAACTAGAATTTCAATTTGCAGACACGGTGTTTCTGGGTTTTTGCGACTTATCAGTGGAAAGTATGAGATCTGCTTTGGCTAAGGAAGAGGCTAAGACTGGGATCTAATGGGTAAGGTTTATTCTTGTGGACAGTGACATGCCAGGGTGAGTAGACTTAAACATTGCAGTACTTATCTGGGAAATTAAATATGCTAATTGTCTCTTCAGAGAGGAGATAGACTTGAACTCTAGCACCACCTATTGGAAGTAGCAATCGTAAAAGTCAATATCGACCCTTTAACAAGCTTTGTCATGTGACTTAGGAGACAAGCCAAACCAGAATGCAGACACGCCTCATCAGTGCAAAGTATGAGAGGCTAAGCTTAATAAGAATAATAAAATACCTTGTTAGAAATAAAAGTCGAAGTGTGACAAAATGTTAACGTCAAATAAAAGTAGCAAGAATTTAAAAAAGAATAGAAAAACTTTCAGACAAAGCTTCAGCCATGATGTGATTACCCTAAAAACATTGTGTAAGAGACCAGACAAAAATGGAACCTCAATATCTCAAGAACCTAAAAGTGACACAAAACAAAGACAAATAAAAAAAAAGTGACAATAAGTAAAATAAACACAAATAACAAAACAAAGAAAATCACATAAAAAAAGATATTAAAAAGCGTAAAAAGTCCAATAATATGTGTTGTACAAAGGGATTAATCTGGATACATTGGATGAGTGTCCCCATTGCAGGAATCTGGTGTTTGAGCCCCTGTGATTTCCATCACATTGGGGGGTTGTGACACTACACTGGGGTCTTTGTCGTAGTAATGTATCAGTATTCGACCTGTCCTCATACGGTCGCTGTAAACGCTCGCACTCCGCCTTATGTTGTAATCAGATCACAAGTCGGATTTTTGTAAAATTGTAGGACAAAGCCCGGCCTGACTCCATCGTCGCCTCTGCACAGCGATGATCTGGAAAGACTGCACAGACTCTTCTATGGAAGAACAGACGCTCCACCTGCTGGAGAATAACACATCAGCAGCAACGTTCACTGCAAAGTGGAGCTCCGGCACCAAAAACGATGAAAATGTGAATAAAATGCAGTTAAAATGTCCTCTGGTTATTTGCTGTATGTATATTCATATAACCACTGACTTTAAACTGCATCATGGACTTCTTTGGTTGGTAAAATTCCCATAATGCACCGCAGAACTGGTGAAAAAAAACCTGCCGCAATCCGAATAGTTTTCAGATGACGGAAGCTTCTGACCGGCTTCTTCATTCTTTACGTTTGTTCTCTATCCGTCATCTTAGGGTGGTTTCACACCAGTGTTGTTCTACCGGCTCTGGTCTGTCCCCCATTGACCTACTCTGGCACATGCAGTTGCAGGCCCGACGCCAGCACCCAGCATACCCGGGCAAGTGCCGGGGCCCTGAAGAAATGTGGGGGACCACTCAGTGTCAGTGAGCGGAAGCAGTGAGGAGATCCACTCACACACAGGTGACTTCTCTCCTCTTTTCTCTTCTGCTCTTCACTGATCTAGGTGGTCGGTACACAGCAAGAGACAAAGCACTGGGAGCTGAATGGAGGCTGAAGGACCTTCCAGTTCCAGTCATGTGACTGATCACATGACTGAAATCAAAGCCCTAGAAGAAACTGCTTCTGCTTAACTTCTGCAGCCTCCGTGCAGCCCCCAGCAGCTCCTCTTCCTGCTCTGCAGCGATCAAGAAAAGCTGGATGTGGTAATATGTGTGTATGTATCTACATCTGCATGAGTGTGTGTATGTGTGTGTATCTTATGCGTTTGTATGTGTGTATCTATATCTGTATGTGTATGTATCTGAATGTACAGTATATATATGTGTGAGTGTGTGTATCTGTATGTGCATGTATTGACCATGTAGCAGATTTGTTTGTGTTTGTATCTGCATGTAGCAGAGCGGTGTGTATCTGTATATACATATATTGTACATGTAGCAGTGCTTGGTGTGTAGTGTGCATGTAGTTTCCATGTAGCAGAACTGTGTCTGTCTGTATGTGCATGTATTGTGCATGTAACAGAGCTGTGTGTTTGTATGTGCATGTAGCAGAGCTATGTGTGTGTCTACATGCGCATGTATTGTGCATGCAGCAGAACTGAGTGTTTGTATGTACATGAATTGTACACGTGAGCAGAGCTGTGTTTGTATGGTGCAAGTAACAGAGCTACAGTATGTGTGTTTGTATGTGCATGTATTGTACATGTAGCAGAGCTGGGTACGTAGTGTCCACGTAACGTAGCTGTGTGTGTATCTGTATGTGCATGTGATGTGCATGTAGCAGAACTGTGTGTGCATCTGGATGTTCATGTAGTAGAGCTGTGTATCTACTATGTGTAGTGTGCATGTAGCAGAGCCAATATGCCTATGGGCATATAGCAGCGCTGTGTGCGTCATGTATAATTTGCAGAAAGACACTAACTATAAATCTATTTCCTCCATATTCCACCCTGATACATTAAAATTAGCGCTAATGACCCCTCCATTTATTCTGCCAGGGAAGCTTCAATTAATAGGAAGAAATGTTTTCTTAGTTTTTGCTGTCTATACCTTGGGTGCTGCTTAAGGTGCGGATGTGCAGCAATGAGGAGGAGTGGAGGCAGAGTATTAAAGAGACCCATAGAGACTCTTTCACCCCTGGCTCACAAAAATCAGGATCCGGCCCCGTGCGGGTGCATTCAGTTTCTGACGAATACGGCAAAAACCTTTTTTGTCGACCTCCAAAAGCGTAAGTTGTAGTGTTTTTTGGGGTTAGCAAGAAACTGCCACCAACTGGATCCAGAAGGATCAGTATGAAAGTGGAGAGGAATGTCAGTGTCTGGCACAATCTGCAAAATGCTCAGGAAGTGGGGACATTCTTATTCCTGGTAATGGAAGTTGGGACTTTACTCTTGTACAGGAGATGTGGAGGGTCCTCATCTCTCTACAGGACATGCGGGACAGGTCTCAATACTTCTACAAGAGGTCGGGAGACTATTTATCTTTCTACAAGGTGTAGGGAGAGGTCTTTATATATATTTCTACAAAATGTAATCTTTAAATCCACAGGAAGTGAGGGTGTGTGCATTAAGTGAGGGTGTGTGCAGGAAGTGAGGGTGTGTGCAGGAAGTGAGGGTGTGTACAGGGAGTGAGGGTGTGTGCAGGAAGTGAGGTTGTGTACAGGAAGTAAGGGTGTGTACAGGAAACGAGGGTGTGTACAGGAAGTAAGGGTGTGTACAGGGAGTGAGGGTGTGTGCAGGAAGTGAGGGTGTGTACAGGGAGTGAGGGTGCGTACAGGAAGTGAGGGTGTGTGCAGGAAACGAGGGTGTGTACAGGGAGTGAGGGTGTGTACAGGGAGTGAGGGTGTGTGCAGGAAGTGAGGGTGTGTACAGGAAACGAGGGTGTGTACAGGAAGTAAGGGTGTGTACAGGGAGTGAGGGTGTGTTACAGGAAGTGAGGGTGTGTACAGGGAGTGAGGGCATGTGCAGGAAGTGAGGGTGTGTACAGGAAGTGAGGGTGTATGCAGGGAGTGAGGGCGTGTGCAGGAAGTGAGGGTGTGTACAGGAAGTGAGGGCGTATACAGGGAGTGAGGGCGTGTGCAGGAAGTGATGGTGTGTGCAGGAAGTGAGGGTGTGTGCAGGAAGTGAGGGTGTGTGCAGGGAGTGAGGGTGTGTACAGGGAGTGAGGGTGTGTACAGGGAGTGAGGGCATGTGCAGGAAGTGAGGGTGTGTACAGGAAGTGAGGGTGTATGCAGGGAGTGAGGGCGTGTGCAGGAAGTGAGGGTGTGTACAGGAAGTGAGGGCGTATACAGGGAGTAAGGGTGTGTGCAGGAAGTGATGGTGTGTGCAGGAAGTGAGGGTGTGTGCAGGAAGTGAGGGTGTGTGCATTAAGTGAGGGTGCGTACAGGAAGTGAGGGTGTATGCAGGGAGTGAGGATGTGTGCAGGAAGTGAGGGTGTGTACAGGAAGTGGAAGTAGGTACAGGAAGTGAGGGCATGTACAGGAAGTGAGGCCATGCACAGGAAGTGAGGGTCTGTACAGAAAGTAGAGGCTGAAGGAAGCGATGGAGGCTTTTTTCTTATTTCAGAAAGTGAAGGCTTTTATTCAAGCCAGTTGTGGTGGGACTTTATTACTTTACAACGCATGAAGTGAGCCTTTATTTCTGTTTAAAATGGAGGCTGGTATTTTTCTTGCTTCTACATGGTGTGGGTGTGTGTCATTACTTCACTACAGGGTGTGTGGTGTGGCTTTATCACTCTACAGGGTATGGGGGGGTGAGGATTTACTCTCTACAGGGTGTGGGGGTGTGGTTTTATTGCTCTACAGGGTATGGGGGTGAGGATTTACTCTCTACAGGGTGTGGGGGTGTGGCTTTCATTATAGGGTATGGGGGTGAGGATTTACTCTCTACAGGGTGTGGGGGTGTGGCTTTTCTCTCTACAGTGTGTGGGGTGTTGCTAATGTCTCTTCAGGGTATGGGTATGTGGCTTATCTCTCTACAGGTTGTGGGGTGTGGCTTTACTCTCTACAGTGTGTGGAGGGGTGGCTTTATCTCTACAGAGCATGGGGGTCTGGTTTATCTTTCTATAAGGAATGGGCGTGTGGCATATCTCTCTACAGAGCATAGGTGTGTGATTTATCTCTCTACAGAGCATAGGTGTGTGGTTTATCTCTCTACAGAGCATAGGTGTGTGGTTTATCTCTCTACAGAGCATGGGGGTGTGGTTTATCTCTCTACAAAGCATGGGGGTGTGGCTTATCTCTCTACAGAGCATGGGGGTGTGCTTTATCTCTCTACAGAGCATGGGGGTGTGCTTTATCTCTCTACAGAGCATGGGGGTGTGGTTTATCTCTACAGAGCATGTGGGTGTGCTTTATCTCTCTACAGAGCATGGGGGTGTGGCTTATCTCTCTACAGAGCATGGGGTGTGGTTTATCTCTCTACAGAGCATGGGGGTGTGGCTTATCTCTCTACAGAGCATGGGGGTGTGCTTTATCTCTCTACAGAGCATGGGGGTGTGGTTTATCTCTACAGAGCATGGGGGTGTGCTTTATCTCTCTACAGAGCATGGGGGTGTGGCTTATCTCTCTACAGAGCATGGGGTGTGCTTTATCTCTCTACAGAGCATGGGGGTGTGGCTTATCTCTCTACAGAGCATGGGGGGTGTGCTTTATCTCTCTACAGAGCATGGGGTGTGGTTTATCTCTACAGAGCATGGGGGTGTGCTTTATCTCTCTACAGAGCATGGGGGTGTGGCTTATCTCTCTACAGAGCATGGGGTGTGGTTTATCTCTCTACAGAGCATGGGGGTGTGGTTTATCTCTCTACAGAGCATGGGGGTGTGGTTTATCTCTACAGAGCATGGGGGTGTGGTATATCTCCCTTTAGGGAATCGGGGTGTGACAGAAAAATCAATACATTCTCTTATTCTTCCAATGAGAAGAGAGATGAGCAGTGGGTCAGTGTAACGTTTTAGTTTTCAGATCATGATGGCCTACTTTCAGCATAACAAAATGGGGACAATCTCTTTGATGTTAAAGGAACCTAGAGATACAACACAGGGGGTTCTCCTTTTGGGATCCCCCTCATTCCATCTGCCTCACTATCTTATGCTATTCTTGTATTCCATACAGAAGTGGTGCTGTGTTTCTATTAACGCGGCTTGCTTTGGGCCGCCCTGTATACACCTGCGCTGTCCTGTATACTCCTCCTGCAGTCAGATCTGCAGCTTTACAGTAAACATTACAGCTGGATCTGTCTCAGTCTCTGAGTCGACCATTCATCTGTGACAGATCCCGGCTTATCAGGCTCAGGACCTAACAGCCTATTATATGCATCAACCTCAGAGCGGCTCCTCCATTCTCGCTCTTATCATATCTCACTTTGCAGGGTTTTTTTCTAGGATTATTATAAAAGCTGACCCCATTTCATTAAAGAAAAAAAAAGCATATATTCCACCAAACCTATGTATATATACAGCAAGTGTAGACAAGTGATCTGATAGGGTATCTAAGTCTTCACATTCTAATGAGCACCACCACTAGGGGGAGCTAAACTTTAGCTTAACACTGACATTTAAGGGGTTTTATCAAGGTTAATCTTTAGGGGCTCACGGCTGCTCTGTCTCCTGTGACTGTGCTTTTCTGAAGAATGATGGTTTAATCGAGCTGTTCTGATTGGGTCCATATGGCCCAAAATGAAATTTGAGATCCTGCAGATCACGTATTATGCGGATCTGAAGCTTGTGACTTTTCCTCATTTGAGGGGCTCTTACCATGAGTGTTGTTTTTTTCGTTTACTTTTAGCTACACGCTTATTGTTACACTTGTACTGTTCGGGTCAATATGACCTGATAACATTTTATACTGTTCGACAAATCACTAATTATTTCTGCCTGCAAACTATATTTGTTTTCCTGTGTACTTCAAAAGCGATGAGCAAGTACTCATCCGGTCATTTCTCTTTCAATTCTGTGAGAGAGGAGACTGGATTCTGTGAGAGAGGACACTGAGCTGTGAACACACATCATTACAGGTAGGTAGCATATAAGCGATGCTTTTCTTCTCAAATGATAGAATGTTAGTGAACCTGTAACTGTGGATGAACGACCGGTGGCATTCCGAGGTAGGTGCCCGTTCAGACAATACATACCGAGTAAGACATCAAAGCACGGCATCAAAAGTGTGACCGCAAAAATTCATACGTTGTAAATGCTCAAGTGTCTGCAGTGTGGGGTTCTGATCTGGCACAAATCCTTGGTCGTATTAAAAGGCTTGTTAAAGAGTCGATTATAACTTTGAGGACTGCTACCGAAAGGTGGCGCTAGAGTTCGTCCACTTCCTCAATGAAGTGACAATTTGCATATTTGCATCCTTATCAGCTTATCTGCCTTCTGAAACTGGAAAATTCCTCTCCAAGCGTAGACAGGAAGAAACCCTGGAGAGAGACCTGAAAATAATCAGGGTATGTGAGTTGTTCTCGATTTGACTCCTGGACTAAAAAGGACAAAATGTCACATGTGACAACTATTTCACATCCTACCAACTGGGCCAGATGTTGTGAAAAAGACAACTTACCATGCTGGATACCATAAGAAAAAACATGCCAGGACTGCCGCATGGTATCCTTTATAACAGAGATGTGTATAGTTCTACTTTTTACTTTACTGTGGATACAACAGTTACGTCTCACGTTCCTCCAAAAAATAAACATGTAATTCTAATGAGCCCAATGCACCACGACAATGCAATAATCGAGAAGACACAAAGCAGGACACAAAAGGAGCAGTTGATACACTAGATCAAGCAATATCAACATACACATGCAAACGCTAAACTAATCGTTGGCCAATGATAATATTTTACAACATTCTGGATGTTTCGGCATACAACACATTTGTTTTATGAAGAGAAATCAACCCCAATTGGAACTGAAATAAACTGCATGAAAGAAAAATTGTTATTGAAGAATTAGGAAAATCCCTCGTTAGGCCGTATATCAAAGCCAGAAAAGTAAACCCCAGAGGTGAAGAGCAGCAGCTCAAGAAAGAGACTCCACCGCCTCCAGCAGCACCACTACCAGCCAAAGAAGGAGGAGATGGAGCCTCTGTCCATCTTCTTGTGACAATAAAACAAATCTGACATGTGCTGGGTGCGCAAAATACCTATGTAAGGCTGCGTTCAGACTTGCAGATGCCTCCACAGCGTTTTGCAGAGGCATCTGCAAGTATCTGCATGCAGACTGTGACCCCTATGTTTATAATGGAGTGCACGGCGGTCTGCAGATGATTGCAGACCGCCGTGCGCTCTCATTGCCCGCCATTAGTGATCTGTGCGCAGGCAGGCACAAATCACACACTCTCGCCCGCACCAGGGACGCAACATCTCTCGTCCCTGGTGCGGACGAGAGTGTGTGATCTGTACGCAGGCATCCGCCTGCGCACAGATCACTAATGGCGGGCAATGAGAGCGCACGGCGGTCTGCAAGCATCTGCAGACCGCCGTGCGCTCCATTATAAACATAGGGGCCACAGTCTGCATGCAGATACTTGCGGATGCCTCTGCAAAACGCAGCGGAGGCATCTGCAAGTCTGAACGCAGCCTAAAGGACATGTGTTTTATTATTGTGTTCAATGTAAAAATGCAGGAACCTGTTCACCCTTTTTTAGAGATAAAAAAGAAAAACTGAAGTTTTCATTATATTTCATTTTTTTAAACAAGTGTTATACAGTTGTGGCCAAAAGTATTGACCCCCCTGCAATTCTGTCAGATAATCCTCAGTTTCTTCCTGAAAATGATTGCAATCACAAATTCTTTGGTATTATTATCTTCATTTAATTTGTCTTCAATGAAAAAACACAAAAGAGAATGAAGCAAAAAGCAAAACATTGATCATTTCACACAAAACTCCAACAATGGGCCGGACAAAAGTATTGGCACCCTCAGCCTAATACTTGGTTGCACAACCTTTAGCCAAATAACTGCGATCAACCGCTTCCGGTAACCATCAATGAGTTTCTTACAATGCTCTGCTGGAATTTTAGACCATTCTTCTTTGGCAAACTGCTCCAGGTCCCTGATATTTCAAGGGTGCCTTCTCCAAACTGCCATTGTTAGATCTCTTCAGACTTCATAAAGCCATACACATTGTCAAGCAGTCCAGTGCCAGAGGCAGCAAAGCAACCCCAAAACATCAGGGAGCCTCCACCATGTCTGACTGTAGGGAGTGTGTTCTTTTCTTTGGATTCCTCTTTTTTTCTCCTGTAAACTCTATGTTGATGCCTTTGCCCATAAATCTCTACTTTTGTCTCATCTGACCAGAGAACATTCTTCCAAAACGTTGTAGGCTTTCTCAGGTAAGTTTTGGCAAACTCCAGCCTGGCTTTTTTATGTCTCGGGGTAAGAAGTGGGGTCTTCCTGGGTCTCCTACCATACAGTCCCTTTTCATTCAGACACTGACGGATAGTACGGGGTTGACACTGTTGTACCCTCGGACTGCAGGGCAGCTTGAACTTGTTTGGATGTTAGTCGAGGTTCTTTATCCACCATCCGCACAATCTTGCGTTGAAATCTGTTGTCAATTTTTCTTTTCTGTCCACATCTAGGGAGGTTAGCCACAGTGCCATGGGCTTTACACTTCTTGATGACACTGCGCACGGTAGACACAGGCACATTCAGGTCTTTGGAGATGGACTTGTAGCCTTGAGATTGCTCATGCTTCCTCACAATTTGGTTTCTCAAGTCCTCAGACAGTTCTTTGGTCTTCTTTCTTTTCTCCATGCTCAATGTGGTTCACACAAGGACACAGGACAGAGGTTGAGTCAACTTTAATCCATGTCAACTGGCTGCAAGTGTGATTTAGTTATTGCCAACACCTGTTAGGTGCCACAGGTAAGTTACAGGTGCTGATAATTACACTAATTTCAGAAGCATCACATGATTTTTCTAACAGTGCCAATACTTTTGTCCACCCCCTTTTTTATGTTTGGTGGAATTAGATCCAATTTGGCTTTAGGACAATTCTTTTTGTGTTTTTTCATTGAAGACAAATTAAATGAAGATAATAATACCAAAGAATTTGTGATTGCAATCATTTTCAGGAAGAAACTGAGGATTATCTGACAGAATTGCAGGGGTGTCAATACTTTTGGCCACAACTGTAGGACTAGGGACCTAAGCAGAGTATAGGGATCCCACAGAAAGGTCCTCATTGTCGGTTATGGAGTAGTACCCTGAAAGGGAGAAGGAGCAGCTAGTTCAGTTTCAGGCAGGACTTACCCCAATCACCCCACACACTAACAGAGGAGGCCTCACAGCTTTCCAAAATGAACGTCACAAATTGCATTGAGGACCTGGTTACCTTCCTGGACTGTACCTATTACCGGACATCAGTAAAAAGTTACCGAAACAAAGACTATTGTGTGTGAGTGCTTGCTTCACCGTCGGTGCCCGCAGCATTCACCGCAAAGACGCTACAACGACTCCACTCATCCACCCCGCTGCCCTGAGGTAAAGCTATACTACTCTGAGTTGCACCTCAGGTCGCAGCACTGGTATACATGTTACCAGGTACCACAGGTGGCGTCACGTTACCATTTTCCCCCCCATCATCATCATCCCTCCATCCCCGCCATTGAGGGTCCAGGGCACTGAACTGGGAACCGACCAGCCGTGATCCAATCGAAGTAACCATCAGCTCCGGTATCCGAGTACCCCCTACCCTGTTGACCAATAGAAGTTCCACAGTCTCCGGTTTGCTAGCTGAGCCTGGTCTGTCTTCTCCACTACTCTTAGGGTTCCTGGTGCCCCTGTTCTTGCGGCCTGGTCCCTCCACTTGCCTGAACCTGACATTGGATACAAGCCCCATGGGTGGATTGCTCACTTCCCATGCCTCTTTGACCCTCTATACCTCCTGGAGCCACTTGGGTGCTGTTTCTGCTCCTAGGTCAGGCCTCAGGACAAGCACCCACTCGCTCAAGTCCTCTAGACACTTCACAAGCGTACTTGTTCTAACTTCCCTCCAACTCGACCTTGGTGTTCTACCGCCTCCCCTCAGCTGGTCCTTTCTCACCTCAATTGTTCAACTGTCTCTCCTATGTACTAGATATTTCCCTCTCTATTTATGCCCCTTGTCACGTGTCCCACATCATCTACGTGTGTTCTTCCTGATCTCACTCCTTCCCAAGTGCTCCCTCTAACTACATCCTTCACCACCCATCCCCACTACAATGGTTCCTAGTGCATGGCCCGGGTGTCCCGCTACCGGTCTGTACCACTCTTACCCGAGAGTGGGATATTACACCCTAAGAGGGGTGCAGTACCTCTGTGGCGACTGGATCTGCAGGGGCGCCACAATAGTAATAGAAATCTAAAGTATATTTGTTATTTGTGTGCAGAATGCTATAAAGTGAATATAATTGCAAAAAGCCCGTGTAACTTTTTTCATTTGTGTATTATCAACCATGTTCACATACAGTCTAATAATGAAATAGGTATTCAAATAAAACACAGTAGCTAAAATCAACATTTTTATAGGTCGGCTCATATTGACCCGAAACAGACAAGTGTAGTAACTGCGATCAGAACAGCAGGGTTAAGACAGCAGCAACATGGATACACCGCTGGCAATGGTGTAATTAGAGTTCAATAGGCTCCAATGCAAGATATGAATATGGGCCTTCCAGCTCCAGCATATTGGTCAGATGTATAGGGCCTTGTAGCTTTCTAAATCCTACAAACACATATGTGTTTCCCCTTTAATTACAGTTAGGGCCAGAAATATTTGGACAGTGACACAATTTTCACGAGTTGGGCTCTGCATGCCACCACATTGGATTTGAAATGAAACCTCTACAACAGAATTCAAGTGCAGATTGTAACGTTTAATTTGAAGGGTTGAACAAAAATATCTGATAGAAAATGTAGGAATTGTACACATTTCTTTACAAACACTCCACATTTTAGGAGGTCAAAAGTAATTGGACAAATAAACATAACCCAAACAAAATATTTTTATTTTCAATATTTTGTTGCCAATCCTTTGGAGGCAATCACTGCCTTAAGTCTGGAACCCATGGACATCACCAAACGCTGGGTTTCCTCCTTCTTAATGCTTTGCCAGGCCTTTACAGCCACAGCCTTCAGGTCTTGCTTGTTTGTGGGTCTTTCCGTCTTAAGTCTGGATTTGAGCAAGTGAAATGCGGCTCAATTGGGTTAAGATCTGGTGATTGACTTGGCCATTGCAGAATGTTCCACTTTTTTGCACTCATGAACTCCTGGGTAGCTTTGGCTGTATGCTTGGGGTCATTGTCCATCTGTACTATGAAGCGCCGTCCGATCAACTTTGCAGCATTTGGCTGAATCTGGGCTGAAAGTATATCCCGATACACTTCAGAATTCATCCGGCTACTCTTGTCTGCTGTTATGTCATCAATAAACACAAGTAACCCAGTGCCATTGAAAGCCATGCATGCCCATGCCATCACGTTGCCTCCACCATGTTTTACAGAGGATGTGGTGTGCCTTGGATCATGTGCCGTTCCCTTTCTTCTCCAAACTTTTTTCTTCCCATCATTCTGGTACAGGTTGATCTTTGTCTCATCTGTCCATAGAATACTTTTCCAGAACTGAGCTGGCTTCTTGAGGTGTTTTTCAGCAAATTTAACTCTGGCCTGTCTATTTTTGGAATTGATGAATGGTTTGCATCTAGATGTGAACCCTTTGTATTTACTGTCATGGAGTATTCTCTTTACTGTTGACTTAGAGACAGATACACCTACTTCACTGAGAGTGTTCTGGACTTCAGTTGATGTTGTGAACGGGTTCTTCTTCACCAAATAAAGTATGCGGCGATCATCCACCACTGTTGTCATCCGTGGACGCCCAGGCCTTTTACAGTTCCCAAGCTCACCAGTCAATTCCTTTTTTCTCAGAATGTACCCAACTGTTGATTTTGCTACTCCAAGCATGTCTGCTATCTCTCTGATGGATTTTTTCTTTTTTTTCAGCCTCAGGATGTTCTGCTTCACCTCAATTGAGAGTTCCTTTGACCGCATGTTGTCTGGTCACAGCAACAGCTTCCAAATGCAAAACCACACACCTGGAATCCACCCCTGGCCTTTTAACTACTTCATTGATTACAGGTTAACGAGGAAGACGCCTTCAGAGTTAATTGCAGCCCTTAGAGTCCATTGTCCAATTACTTTTGGTCCCTTGAAAAAGCGGAGGCTATGCATTACAGAGCTATGATTCCTAAACCCTTTCTCCGATTTGGATGTGGAAACTCTCATATTGCAGCTGGGAGTGTGCACTTTCAGCCCATATTAAATATGTAATTGTATTTCTGAACATGTTTTTGTAAACAGCTAAAATAACAAAACTTGTGTCACTGTCCAAATATTTCTGGCCCTAACTGTATGTAGTAATGTCCCCCATCCTGTACTAATGTCCCTTAACTTTGGCTCTTTCCAGGTATACATGTCCCCCATGCTGGTATATACCTCCCCCATCCTGCTATATATATACAGGGGTTGGACAAAATAATGGAAACACCTAATGTTTCGGCATCATAATCTTTGAACATGTTATAAACATGCAAACCGTGACATATGTTAATGTCTTGTAGTTGATTATTTGTGTATGTAAATTAACTGTTTGTTTTGCCGAATTGTAAGAACATTGATGAGAACCTGATACAATGGCAGACGACCTTTCGGATTTACAAAAAGGCCAAATTGTTGGTGCTGGTACGGCAGGCGCTAGAGTAACAGAAAGTGCCCGAATGCTTGACGTGTCCAGAGGTCCTGTCTCCAAAGTAATGAGAAGGAAAAACGTCTGCAGCAAAGCACAGGTCCGGCCCAAAGTCGAAGTGACTGAGAGACCGTCAGACTCTAAAGCGAATTGTGAGAGGATCGCAAGACAGTGGCTCCGAACATCACTGCTGAGCTCAATGAACACCTACACAACCCAGTGTCCTCCAAAATCACTGCTGAGCTCAATGACACCTACACAGCCCAGTGTACACCAAAATCACTGCTGAGCTCAATAATCACCTACACAACCCAGTGTCCACCAAAATCACTGCTGAGCTCAATGACACCTACACAGCCCAGTGTACACCAAAATCACTGCTGAGCTCAATAATCACCTACACAACCCAGTGTCCACCAAAATCACTGCTGAGCTCAATGACACCTACACAACCCAGTGTCCACCAAAATCACTGCTGAGCTCAATGACACCTACACAACCCAGTGTCCACCAAAATCACTGCTGAGCTCAATGACACCTACACAGCCCAGTGTCCACCAAAATCACTGCTGAGCTCAATAATCACCTACACAACACAGTGTCCACCAAAATCACTGCTGATCTCAATAATCACCTACACAACCCAGTGTCCACCAAAATCACTGCTGAGCTCAATAATCACCTACACAACCCAGTGTCCACCAAAATCACAGCTGAGCTCAATGACACCTACACAGCCCAGTGTCCACCAAAATCACTGCTGAGCTCAATAATCACCTACACAACCCAGTGTCCACCAAAATCACTGCTGAGCTCAATGATCACCTACACAACCCAGTGTACACCAAAATCACTGCTGAGCTCAATGATCACCTACACAACCCAGTGTCCACCAAAATCACTGCTGAGCTCAATGATCACCTACACAACCCAGTGTACACCAAAATCACTGCTGAGCTCAATGATCACCTACACAACCCAGTGTACACCAAAATCACTGCTGAGCTCAATGATCACCTACACAACCCAGTGTACACCAAAATCACTGCTGAGCTCAATGACACCTACACAACCCAGTGTCCACCAAAATCACTGCTGAGCTCAATGATCACCTACACAACCCAGTGTCCACCAAAATCACTGCTGAGCTCAATGATCACCTACACAACCATGTACAAAATCACTGCTGAGCTCATGATACCTACACAACCAGTGTCCACCAAAATCACTGCTGAGCTCAATGATCACCTACACAACCCAGTGTACACCAAAATCACTGCTGAGCTCAATGATCACCTACAACAAACCAGTGTCACCAAATCACTGCTGAGCTCAATGACACCTACACACCAGTGTACACCAAATCACTGCTGAGCTCAATGACACCTACAAACCCAGTGTCCACCAAAATCACTGCTGAGCTCAATGACACTACACACCAGTGTACACCAAAATCACTGCTGAGCTCAATGACACCTACACAACCCAGTGTCACCAAAATCACTGCTGAGCTCAATGATCACCTACACAACCCAGTGTCCACCAAAATCACTGCTGAGCTCAATGATCACCTACACAACCCAGTGTACACCAAAATCATGCTGAGCTCAATGACACTACACAACCCAGTGTACCACCAAATCACTGCTGAGCTCAATGATCACCTACACAACCCAGTGTCCACCAAAATCACTGCTGAGCTCAATGATCACCTACACAACCCAGTGTACACCAAAATCACTGCTGAGCTCAATGATCACCTACACAACCCAGTGTACACCAAAATCACTGCTGAGCTCAATGATCACCTACACAACCCAGTGTACCAAAATCACTGCTGAGCTCAATGATCACCTACACAACCAGTGTCACCAAAATCACTGCTGAGCTCAATGATCACCTACACAACCATGTACACCAAAATCACTGCTGAGCTCAATGATCACCTACACAACCCAGTGTACACCAAAATCACTGCTGACTCAATGACACCTACACAACCCAGTGTCACCAAAATCACTGCTGAGCTCAATGATCACCTACACAACCAGTGTACACCAAAATCATGCTGAGCTCAATGACACCTACACAACCAGTGTACAAAATCACTGCTGAGCTCAATGACACCTACAAACCCAGTGTCACCAAAATCACTGCTGAGCTCAATGACACCTACACAACCAGTGTACACCAAAATCACTGCTGAGCTCAATGACACCTACACAACCAGTGTACACCAAATCATGCTGAGCTCAATGACACCTACAACCCAGTGTCCACCAAAATCACTGCTGAGCTCAATGACTACACAACCCAGTGTCCACCAAAATCACTGCTGAGCTCAATGAATCACTACACAACCCAGTGTACACCAAAATCACTGCTGAGCTCAATGACACCTACACAACCCAGTGTACACCAAAATCACTGCTGAGCTCAATGATCACCTACACAACCCAGTGTACACCAAATCACTGCTGAGCTCAATGACACCTACACAACCCAGTGTACACCAAAATCACTGCTGAGCTCAATGACACCTACACAACCCAGTGTCCACCAAAATCACTGCTGAGCTCAATGACACCTACAAACCCAGTGTCACCAAAATCACTGCTGAGCTCAATGACACTACCAACCAGTGTACACCAAAATCACTGCTGACTCAATGATCACCTATACAAACCAGTGTCACCAAAATCACTGCTGATCAATGACACCTACACAACCCAGTGTCCACCAAAATCACTGCTGAGCTCAATGATCACTACACATCAATCCCAGTGTCACCAAAATCACTGCTGAGCTCAATGATCACCTACACAACCCAGTGTACACCAAAATCACTGCTGAGCTCAATGATCACCTACACAACCAGTGTACACCAAAATCACTGCTGAGCTCATGATCACCTACACAACCCAGTGTACACCAAAATCACTGCTGAGCTCAATGATCACCTACACAACCCAGTGTACACCAAAATCACTGCTGAGCTCAATGACACCTACACAACCCAGTGTCCACAAAATCACTGCTGAGCTCAATGATACCTACACAACCCAGTGTCCACCAAAATCACTGCTGAGCTCAATGATCACCTACACAACCCAGTGTACACCAAAATCACTGCTGAGCTCAATGATCACCTACACAACCCAGTGTACACCAAAATCACTGCTGAGCTCAATGATCACCTACACAACCCAGTATACACCAAAATCACTGCTGAGCTCAATGATCACCTACACAACCCAGTGTACACCAAAATCACTGCTGAGCTCAATGACACTACACAACCAGTGTCACCAAATCACTGCTGAGCTCAATGACACCTACAAACCCAGTGTCCACCAAAATCACTGCTGAGCTCAATGACACCTACAAACCCAGTGTACCAAAATCACTGCTGAGCTCAATGACACTACAAACCAGTGTCACCAAAATCACTGCTGAGCTCAATGACACTACACAACCCAGTGTACACCAAAATCACTGGAGCTCAATGACACCTACACAACCCAGTGTCACCAAATCACTGCTGAGCTCAATGACACCTACACAACCCAGTGTCACCAAAATCACTGCTGAGCTCAATGATCACCTACACAACCAGTGTCACCAAAATCACTGCTGAGCTCAATGATATACCTACACAACCAGTATCCACACAAAATCACTGCGACTCATGATCACCTACACAACCAGTGTCACCAAAATCACTGCTGAGCTCAATGAACCTACACAACCATGTCACCAAAATCACTGCTGAGCTCAATGATACCTACACAACCCAGTGTCCACCAAATCACTGCTGAGCTCAATGATCACCTACACAACCCAGTGTCACCAAAATCACTGCTGAGCTCAATGATACCTACACAACCAGTGTCACCAAAATCACTGCTGAGCTCAATGATCACCTACACAACCCAGTACACCAAATCACTGCTGAGCTCAATGATCACCTACACAACCCAGTGTACACCAAAATCACTGCTGAGCTCATACACCTACACAACCCAGTGTCCACCAAAATCACTGCTGAGCTCAATGACACCTACAAACCCAGTGTCCACCAAAATCACTGCTGAGTCAATGACACCTACACAACCAGTGTACACCAAAATCACTGCTGAGCTCAATGACACCTACAAACCCAGTGTCCACCAAAATCACTGCTGAGCTCAATGACACTACAAACCAGTGTACACCAAAATCATGTGAGCTCAATGAACCTACAAAACCCAGTGTACACCAAAATCATGCTGAGCTCAATGACATCTACACACCAGTGTCCACCAAAATCACTGCTGAGCTCAATGATCACCTACACAACCAGTGTCACCAAAATCATGTGAGTCAATGAATACTACACAACCAGTGTCCACCAAAATCATGCTGAGCTCAATGATCACCTACACAACCCAGTGTCACCAAAACATGCTGAGCTCATGAATACTACACAATCCACTGTCACCAAAATCACTGCTGAGCTCAATGATCACCTACACAACCAGTGTCCACCAATATCACTGCTGAGCTCATGATCACCTACACAACCAGTGTCCACCAAAATCATGCTGAGTCATGATACCTACACAACCCAGTGTCCACAAAATCACTGCTGAGCTCAATGATCACCTACACAACCCAGTGTCCACCAATACACTGCTGAGCTCAATGATCACTACACAACCAGTGTACACCAAATCACTGCTGAGCTCAATAACACCTACACAACCCAGTGTCCACCAAAATCACTGCTGAGCTCAATGACACCTACACAACCCAGTGTCCACCAAAATCACTGCTGAGGTCAATGATCACCTACACAACCCAGTGTCCACCAAAACTGTTCATCAGGAGCTGCACAGATCTGGTTTCAACGGAAGAGCTGCAATTAGAAAACCGCTGCTCATAATGACAAATGTTTCCTAGCAATTAGAAGGGTGTAGAAACCTCCAGAATTGGTCTCTCGAGCAGTGGAAACACGTGATATTCTCACACCAATCATCGTTTACCCCATTTTCAGACCTCCGGCCGAGTGTCCGTTTGGAGACAGCCGAAAGAAGCATTCCATCCAGACTGCCTTCTCCCAACCGTAACACATGGCGGAGGGGCTGTGATGATCTGGGGTGCTATTTCGTGGAGATCCAATGATATCGCCTTGTATGAATCCATACCTCGGAGAAAGTTGGGCCTACACCATAATAAACTAACTTTTTTAGATTTTTCCAGGTGTTTTCATTATTTTGCCCAACCCCTGTATATATATATATACGGTAATCCATTCTGGTATATATGTTCCCCATTCTGTTATGTATGTCCCCATCCTTGTATATATGTCCCCATGCTGATATATGAGTTCCCATCCTGGTATATATCCCCATCCTGGAATATATGATCCCCATGCTAGTATATATGTCCCCCATCTTGGTATATACAGTATGTCCCCCATCCTGGTATATATCGCCATCCTTGTATATATGTCCCCATGCTGGTACATAAGTTCTCATCCTGGTATATATCCCCATCCTGTATATATGTCCCATATATATACGGATGGGTGTATTTATGGATGGGTGGATGGATGGGTAGGTGGATGGATTGGTGGATGGAGAGAGAGCCTGCATAGATGGATGGGTGGATGGATGAATGGATCGGTGGGTGGATGGATGGAGAGACTGCATGCATAGATGGATGGGTGGATGGAGAGAGAGCCTGCATGGGAGGATGTATGGATGGGTGGATGGATGGAGAGACTGCATGCATAGATGGATGGGTGGATAGAGAGAGAACCTGCATGGGAGGATGTGTGGATGGGTGGATGGATGGAGAGACTGCATGCATAGATGGATGGGTGGATGGAGAGAGCCTGCATGGATGGATGGATGGGTGGAATCATGGTGCACGGTATGGCAGATAATTGTCATACAGTGCACCATGACTCTGACCCCAGAGATTACAAGGGATCAAGTATTCTCCTGTTGTAGTCTGGTGTCATAGTGATGGTGCACTGTATGGCAATGATCTGCTCCAATGTTTAGGCACACAGGGGCTCTCCATACACAACATTGTGTCCGCTAACAATTCCAATGCTGGGGGAGCTCCCTCACTTGTGGGGGACCTCCAATGTTTCGGCACACAGGGGCTCTCCAAATGCGACATGGTGTCTGATAAAAATTGGAGCTAATTTTCCATTCAAATTGTTAGCAGACACCATGTCACGTATGGAGAGCCCCTGTGTGCCTAAACATTGGAGCTCCCCCACAAGTGACCCCATTTTGGAAACTAGATCCCCTAAGGAACTTATCTTGATGCATAATGAGCACTTTGAATCTCCAGGTGCTTCACAAATTGATCCGTAAAAATGGAAAAAGAAAATGTTTGTGGAAAAAAAATTTCTTTTTCATTTTTACGGATCACTTTGCTCACAGGGGATCTCCATACTCGACATGGTGTCCACTAACAATTTTTTTTTTCCCCAAAATTGTGCTGATGTAAAGTAGACATGTGGGAAATGTCAGAATCGTTAGGATCCGTTGAAGCGTTCCAGAGTTATTACCGCATTAAAAGGGACACCGGTCAGAATTGCAAAAAATGGCAAGGTCAGTAAGGCCAAGATAGGCTGGGTGGTGAAGGGGTTAACATAAACATAAAGTATAATGTGTTCCAGAGTTATTATCACATTAAAAGACACGGGTGAGATTTTAAAAATATTGGCCCGGGGTCCCTAGGGGGTTATTGCAGATTTATATTCTGCCTAGCTTATGGAGTTTGCATAGGAGCCGTATGCACAAAACGGTCGATTTTTGAAGAAAGTTGGTTGCAAAGTCTCAATAGTTATCGAAGACGTTATAGATAAGCAAAAAATTTCTAGAAAACATCTACAATTTTTGCATTGGTAGAAATTTCTGTAACCACCGCCCATATTCTGTAGAGAAAACCTGCGGAAGCTTCCTTTGTTCGATGTGCACACTGGAGCCGATGCATCTTGGTTACGTTGCAGGAGGCTTTTAACGTTGCGCCATTATTATGAGTCAGGCTCGCGGAACTGGGTTTAAAGGCTCAATTTACTCCAACAAACTGTGCTCAGCTCTTGTCTAAACTCCTTACAAATCTGGGCAGAGTGACCTATAAGTCTCCACTTCACAGAGCTGCGGAGACTCCACCAGTAATAGCAGAAATCACAGGCTGCCTCTCCGAGCGAGCGATTGGCCCCGGCCATTAGAGCCGAGAATATGCAGCGACTCGTGACCTTTCCGTAAGATGAAATCAATTCTTCTGAATCCGTCTTGCTATGAAAAATAACAAGGTTATTCCTTTACATTTGACTGTAATGCCTGGTGAAGCTGCAGGTTGTTAATAATTTATACAGGGTTTCTTAGGATTCTATTAGAAAGACATCCTTAAAGGGGTTGTCCGGGGTTTTTCTGAAATCTGTGTGTATCTAGGTTGCAAAATGCTAACAGTTTGTAAAGCGCCACGGAATATAATGGCGCTATATAAATAATAATAATATACAACCTGTTAGAATTTTGCATGGTTATCTAGATCTCAGCATTCTGCATGTGAAGGAGCAGCTCAGACCCCGACTAGAGGTGTGTTGTTTTGGAGCCTGGCTGTAACGTCAAAACTGGACATTTACACCCATTCCCCAGCAGGCCAGCCCCAGTCCCCAACAGGCCCACTCTAGTCCCCAGCAGGCCTGCCCCAGTCCCCAGCAAGCCTGCCCCAGTCCCCAGCAGGCCCGCCCCAATCCCCAGCAGCCCCACCCAGTTTCCAGCAGACCCGCTCAAGTCCCCATTAAGCCCATCCCAGTCCCCAGCAAGAACACCCCAGTCCCCAGCAGGCCCGCCCCAATCCCCAGAAGGCCCATCCCAGTCCCCAGCAGGCCCGCCCCAGTCCCCAGCAGACCCACCCAGTTTCCATCAGGCCCGCACCAGTCCCCATCATGCCCACCCCAGTCCCCAGCAGGCCTGCCCCAGTCCCCAGCAGACCCACCCAGTTTCCAGCAGGCTCACACCAGTCCCCATCATGCCCACCCCAGTCCCCAGCAGGCCTATCCCAGTCCCCAGCAGACCCTCTTCAATCCCCAGCAGGCCCACCCCAGTCTCCACCTCATTCACCTATGTAAGCGCTGATTGAACTGCATTGCACTGAGCGGTCATCTTATTTTATGTATAATGTGTCAATGCCGCCCCTCTGTGAAAGAGATGACCGCTCTGTGCAGTGCTGCAATGTGTGTGGTTCATCTCCTTTAAATATTTATTTTTGGACACAACCAATGAATTGCAACTTGCTCATTACTGTAAAATGTACCGTATATACTCGTGTATAAGCCGACCCGTGTATAAGCCGACCCCCCTACTTTTGCCCCCAAAACCTGGGAAAATCTATTGACTCGCGTATAAGCCGAGGGTGGACCCCAGCACAGGTATACAGCCCCCAGCAGTGGTATACAGGCCCCAGCAGTATGATATACAGCAGGCCCCAGTGGTATATACAGCAGCCCCAGTGGTATTGCAGCCCCTATATACAGCAGCCCCAGTGGTATTGCAGCCCCAGTGGTGTATACAGCAGCCCCAATATACAGCAGCCCCAGTGGTATTGCAGCCCCAGTGGTATTGCAGCCCCTATATACAGCAGCCCCAGTGGTATTGCAGCCCCAGTGGTATTGCAGCCCCTATATACAGCAGCCCCAGTGGTATTGCAGCCCCAGTAATGCAGGGCCCCTATATACAGCAGCCCCAGTGGTATTGCAGCCCCAGTGGTATTGCAGCCCCTATATACAGCAGCCCCAGTGGTATTGCAGCCCCAGTAATGCAGGGCCCCTATATACAGCAGCCCCAGTGGTAGTATACAGGCAGCCCCAGTAATGCAGGGCCCCCCCTCATGCTCCGGTCACCTGTAAAGCAAGTTATACTTATCAGTGCCCGCTGCCGTCCGCGCCCGCATCTGCCGACATCCCGATCCTCCGTCTTCATGCGACTTCTTCCTGTTTCCTGTGCGCGTCGCCGGTAATGACGTCATTGCCTGCGACGCGCACAGAAGCAGGAAGAAGATGCATGAAGATGGAGGATCGCGATGTCGGCAGATGCGGGTGCGGACGGCAGTGGGACACTGATAAGTATAACTTGCTTTACAGGTGACCGGAGCATGAGGGGGGGGCCCTGCATTACTGGGGATGCGGGGGCTGCTGTATACCGCTGTATACAGCAGCCCCCGCACTGACTCGCGTATAAGCCGAGGGGGGTACTTTTCAGCCCAATTTTTGGGCTGAAAAACTCGGCTTATACGCGAGTATATACGGTACTGAAAAACATCATTCTGCAGGTCAGTAGGATTATGGTGATATCAAATTTTTCTTTCCATTATTTAAATTATTTTAACCCCTTCACCCTCAGGAGATTTTTCTTTTTCCCTCCTCTTCTTCAAAGAGTCATAACTTTTTTTTATTTTTCCATCAATAGAGACATATGAAGGCTTGTTTTTACTTTTTTTTTTTTTTTTTCTTTCATATTTTTTAAAACTTTTCTCATATTTTTTCTTTAATTTACACTGCCCTTTGGGATGCCTCAGCACTATAGTGTTTGATCGCTTCTGCTATGCAGAGAGATGCATCAGCATCCCCCTGCATAGCACAGATGTTCACTTACTGCCAGTGAAGTTACTCGGCCAGCTGAAGTTACTCAAGGTCATCAGGTGATCCCAGGTTGTCATGGCACATCGAGGTCCTGTGATCCCATCAAGGGTTAACAGTGCCGGACAGATCCGATCAGTGCTGTTAACTACACATGTCAGATGATCAGATTAGCTGACGTGTGGGGAATAATGCGAGCACGGCACATCAAAGGGTATTTTGCATAAATATAACCTCTTTGTTTTGCACTTTTGGGGAGAGGTGCAGTGACCAAAATGGAGCAATTCTGCCATTTTGACTGATTTTCTTTACTTCACTTATAAAGGACCTTGCACCAAATTTTTCACATTGAACCACACAATCAAAGAATTATTGGCTACTTATTTGAGCAAATTCTTTATTTTTTTACCTCTCTATTGCAGAACTATTAGCAGTCAAAGTATTTAGCACCCAATGAGTTACCTTTTTTTAAGGCCACGTGGGTGTTTTCACTGGGGAGCATTTACTTCTTCTCCCTGTATGTTGCTGACCAATCATAAGCAGGCAGCAACACTTAAAGGGAATAAGAACATGCCCTCACAATAGCTTAGGTTTTTCAGCCTGTGAGATGTACAGTAGTGTTCAAAAGTCCTGCATAGGCATAGGATAAATTGATTTTTCAAGTTTTAAACGTTTTCTGTCGAATATGTTCGATGCTAATATGACTTATTATATAGGGTTTTGTTCAGAATACAATTTTGCATTCTCTCCTTGTAATATTTTTAGCTTTTGAAGCAGTTTTGCCTGAAATTATTGCAACAATATGGGAATTGAAAGCACAACTAAATATTGTACAGCTTCAGATCCAAAATTAGCCAATCACAGATGAGGTTCTTGTGACCAATCATAACCTGGATATGGTAGCCAATCACTTTCCATTACATTGCATCACATCTGCTGCTTTGTTTGTGTGTTTTATCTGTTGGCCTATCTAGTGAATCATACTGTAGAGATTTATGATTGGAGCCTTCAGATTTTTGTCAGCGGTGGATTGTGTGCGAGTTGTGGTGCTACATGAAGAGGGTTATACTGGCTCCCAGATCACAAGGAAGGTCGGCTGTAATCAGAGTACAGTTGTAAGAATTGTGCAGAAACATAAGCAGTTTGGAATTAGCCAGGACAGGCCCAGATCTGGTCGGCCCAGAAAGTCAACTAAAAGGGAGGATAGAGTACTGATAAGAACATCCCTTGCCAATGGAAAGCTCACCTCTCCCCAGCTTCTGCCAGAATGGCAAGAAAAGTGCAATATTGAGGTAGCAACATCAACTGTTAGGAAGAGATGATTGGAAGCAGGATTGAGAGGGTGCAAGGCCCGAAAGAAGCCATTGATGACAGCCATACAAAGACAAAGGCGAAAACTGTGGGCATTGAAATATTCAAAATGGAGGAAGGAGGAGTGGGAAAAAGTGCTATTTAGTGATGAAAGCACTTTTTGCATTTTAGGAAATGATGGCAAGTCTTATGTGAGAAGGTTTCCACATGAAGAGAACAAGCCAGAGTGTTTAAGCTTCTCTGTGAAACATCCGATGAAAGTAATGGTCTGCGGCTGTATGGCAGCCAATGGTGTTGGGAGGCTTCATATTGTGGAGGGTATGGTTAATGCAAAAAAATACATACACATCCTTAATAAGAACATGCTGCCTTCTGCTCAACACCTGTTTTCAGGGGATTATATCTTCCAGGATGATAATACTCCTTGTCACAGAGCTAAGACAGTAACAGAATGGAAAAAAAAGAACAAGGTGGCTACTATTGACCGGCCAGCCCAGTCCCCGGACCTCAATCCAATTCAAAATTTGTGGCACAAGGTATCGATAGAGATATCTAAAAAACAGCCAAGAACCAAGAGAGAGTTGATTGAGGCTCTGATACAGGCCTGGAACCACATCATCACTCGTGACCATCTGCAGAAGCTTGTTCACTCAATGCCACAGAGATGCAACTTGGTGCTCAAGAGCAAAGGCTGGCCAATAAAGTATTAGAAGCTAAAGATGCACTCAAAAGGCCCAGACTCTGAATTAAATAAAAAATAATAAATCTTAAAAAGTGGATCCACTTGAGAAAGACGCATCTGTGCGTCGAAACGCGTTGTGGCTTACTGGACCCCTGCTGTTCGTGCAATAAATTGTTGGTAATTTAATCACCAACCCGTGGTTTCTTTAGCGCTCCATACCTCTGACACCGCTTGTTTTCTATCTGCTAATCTCTTTCTCCCTTGCTGGGAGTGCGGTGTGTGAGCTGCTCTAAGATCCACAGTACCTGGCAGTACATCATAAAGACCCACCCTTGAATGATCAGTGATACACAGTGTGGAGCCAGTGCAGCGAGTCTGCCTCTTCGGGTGGAGGAGTGAAGGAGCCCACCTCCATCTCCAGAGGAACTAAGGAGCTGACCACCAGGCCCGGAGTATCAGAGGAGGAAGGAATATTGGCCCCTGTCACCACAGTGACCCACATTAAGCCATCAGTCTGGTTGTGCGGGGTGTTGCACAACCAGTAAAGGTCAGTGCAAACATAGTAAAACCGTGTCTTAAGTTCCTCCAGTTGCAGTGTGGCGCAATATCTGTTTTTTCTTTTAATATCTTAGGCTAGGGTCACACTTGACATCATGATGCGTTCCCCTGTGCGTGGTGCAAGTCACACTTCCCGCAGTCCGCTGTGTAGCGGGTGTCCATGGAAAACAGCGGGTTTCTAGGGGCTGCATTCGCCACTCTGCAGCCTGCATGAAGGCTGCGGAGGGAGACAAATATTCTAAGTTTTCTGCAAACCACACAGGAAACCTAGAATCTGTCAAGTGTGACCCTAGCCTTACAAAGTGGCAGCCTGCCTGTTCTGGAAAACTCCTGTGTGCATTCGCATGTGGATGGATACTTCGCGTTGACACTAATGCCCCCTGAGTCTGCAAGACAGCTTGAATTTCTTTGGATCTTGATTGGCCTTATCCACCATCCAGACTATCCGCGTTGCAAACGTTTATCAGTTTGTCTCTGCCGTCCACGTCCAGGGAATTAGCTACAGTGCCAAGAGTTGTGATCTTCTTGATTATGTTGCGCTCGGTGGACAAAGGAACATCCAGATCTCTGGAGATGGAATTGTAACCTAGAGATTGCCCCTGCTCTGCTCTCACTACAGAGTAATTACAAGATGCGCACAACAATAAGTGTGACTACTGACATATCTCTAGACAGTGCTTGGGGAGGAGAGCTGACAGAAGGATTTGTGATGGGACACAGCTAAACTCGGATCTGCTGCCGCTACGCCCACACAGACCTGATCAGAAATGTGTCCTCTAAACTCCCAGCCATTGTCTAATCATTGTCTGCCGCTGCATAGTCTAATCATGCAGGAGATGAGACCAGGAGATCAGGGCTGTATCCTTACATCTGTCTAATCATGCAGGAGGTGAGACCAGGAGATCAGGGCAGTATCCTTACATCTGTCTAGTCATGCAGGAGGTGAGACCAGGAGATCAGGGCTTTATCCTTACATCTGTCTAATCATGCAGGAGGTGAGACCAGGAGATCAGGGCTGTATCCTTACATCTGTCTAGTCATGCAGGAGGTGAGACCAGGAGATCAGGGCTTTATCCTTACATCTGTCTAGTCATGCAGGAGGTGAGACCAGGAGATCAGGGCTGTATCCTTACATCTGTCTAATCATGCAGGAGGTGAGACCAGGAGATCAGGGCTGCATCCTTACAACTGTCTAATCATGCAGGAGGTGAGACCAGGAGATCAGGGCTGCATCCTTACAACTGTCTAATCATGCAGGAGGTGAGACAAGGAGATCAGGGCTGTATCCTTACATCTGTCTAATCATGCAGGAGGTGAGACAAGGAGATCAGTGCTTTATCCTTACATCTGTCTAATCATGCAGGAGGTGAGACCAGGAGATCAGGGCAGTATCCTTACATCTGTCTAATCATGCAGGAGGTGAGACCAGGAGATCAGGGCTGTATCCTTACATCTGTCTAATCATGCAGGAGGTGAGACCAGGAGATCAGGGCTGTATCCTTACTTCTCACACACTGAGAAACATAAGCTTTAGTGGGGTGTGTTCTTTTTGTGCTTCATTGTTGCCTGCTTATGGCTGGTCAGCATCATATGGGGAGAAGATGTTCACATCTCCAATGAAAATGTCTGATAACACCCACATGGACTTAAAAGTCAAACAATTAGGTACCAAATACTTTGATTGTTAATATCTCTAAAGCAAAAAGGCAAAAAAAGTTTTATTCTGCAGTGACTCTTACATATTGTGTCCAACATGAAAAATTTGGTGAAAGGTCCTTTTTAATTTTTGTTGTAATTTATAACTTAATGTTATGATAGTTCAGACTATTTGGGCATGAAATAGTAAATATGCTTCTTTTTCTTATAATGAATGGGTGTGATCCAGGGCTCATCCTGGTATATATGCTGCCAAACGTCTATTTTGGATTTAGCTCAGTTCTTAGCAGAGGAATTACAACCCTCTCGTGGGTTCAACATCTCTCAACCCAGCAGGGGGATTCATAACTAGCGCAATAAAACTGAGGAAACAGTCTATCACCTTCTCCAGAGTCCGAGATTCCTGGACCATAGGTCCGCTGGCATCGGTCATCTGGGAGTCTGTGGAACTACTCCCACACATTCAGGAGCAATGGGCACAGCTATGTGTTTTTTCAGCTTCTGGCTACTTTAAAGAGACCTTTTAGGTTTCCTCTGGAGCTATTTCATCTTCCTTTGCTGGAGGTGTGGAGATGATCTTGGTCCACACTCGGGCCCCATTCTTCTCCTGGGTTGATCCATGAGCTGTACGGACTTTGATGATAACCATATGCCTGACTCAAAGACAAAGGCCAAAGCCCCCTGCACCACCTGGACCACAGCAAATCCCTGAGCACCTGAAAGTGCCTTCCAGACGCTGCATCCGATTTTTCCACTGGACAGTTCGTTGATCTCTACTCACCATCACATAACACTGTTCTCTCTTCGACTCCCAGCAGACAAATGGCATCCCCTTTTGCACAGCTTGGTGTCCTATATCACTGATCCACTTTTCACTGGGTGCGGTTCTTTTTGGCTTACCATCCCATTTTTGGTTACCGCTTCTGCCTGTTTTCCTTCTTCACACTGCACTGGACGGGACTTCCTCCGTTTCTCTCTCATACTGAGGGCTGCCATTTGCAGATATGACAATCCCTCCGGCAGGCGTATCTCCCACGATACGTGTGGACTTCTTGTACTGCTGTGCCACACACTGCCATGATAAAGTTGATGTTTGTCACCATCTTGGACCATGTATTGGTTACTTTCCTCAATGCAACTCAAGTTTTCCTTGAATCTCACCATTCTTTCTGGTGGAAGACTAGATTCTGCCAACTATGTCAATTGTAATGTGGCACGGGGAATTAGCCATGGGCAAGGCACTCGTTCCGGATGCCCCAGCACGTTATATGAAGGATGGGGTCCTAGCTAGGAGTGTGGACTTGTACTATGGAGATATTACACCCTTGTAGACTGCATGATGCTAGTGAAGTCTGCTGGCCAGGACCAGATGTTGGACAATTCAATAAGAGAGACCACCGTTCAAAAATGAACTCTTTACTGAACAATAACTTGGTAGAGATTATATAAAGTAGATAGCGGGTGCATAGCTTCACAAAGTTTCCTTACAACACGGATCATCTACATACATAGTCTTTTTGCTTCTCCAAACACAATCTCTTTACGTCTTCCGCTTCCCTTATCACTACCTTAAAGTATCTCAGTTACTTCACCACAATCCAGCTCAGTCCTTCTATCCAGTTGGCGAGAGCTCTATCTCAATCAACTGTTCAGAGTCTTCTTTGGCTTAAAGGAGTTAGTTTGCCAATATGGCCGGACTTAGCGTCTCTATTTCTGATGCGTTAGGGAATTCCCGCCCACAGAACTTCCTTCGTCTCACATTCTCTGTTTCGTCCTGTCCATTTACAAACTTTGGGTCATCCTACATCCTACACCCTCTCCCACAAACTGTCTCCAGTCGATCTCTCTGTCCTTCAGTCAGTTCTCTCTTTTACTCAGGATGACGCTACCTCGGTCTCCTTTCACGTCAGGTACATTCATGTTATACGGCTCTGCTCATTAGACAGACTTTAGGTCTGCTCTTACTGCACACTGGGCTCGGAACTCAGGAAACAGTATCTGTCCCTTCACTATAGTCCCTCCCTCTGTGGACTAGTCCCAAACATTACTTATAGGTCTCCCTACTGTCAGCAAAACACAATCTATCACTAATAACACATGTCACAATACACGCTATACACCATACCAATACTTGTGTCTTCAATACAATACTTGTGTCCATCTTCTTACACAAGCTTCTGCAGGACAAAGTACCTCGTGGTCCGAGCTGCTGTGATCATATGATAGAGAAACCAGATACAGTGGTATGTCTGGGTATAGTGGTAGCTGTTTATTTTCCGACGCGTTTCGGAGTCGTATCCCAAACTCCTTCCTCAGGGCACATCATGTTCCCTGAGGAAGGAGTTTGGGATACGACTCAGAAACGCGTCAGCAATAAACATCTACCACTTTACCCAGACGTACCGCTGTATCTGGTTTCTCTATCATATGATCACAGCAGCTCGGACCACGAGGTACTTTGTCCTGCAGAAGCTTATCGTGACCACACTGACCTGTGAAGGTACGGTCCTGGCAGCAGCTGTATTGTTCTGAGCGATCACGCGGTTGTGTGCTACACAACTTTATCAGGTGAGCAGTTCCTAGATTTCACCATTTAAAACCTGTCTCCTAAAGGACAAGACCCTATTTTGCGCATTCTCACCCCTATCTTAGACATCTTCTTACACAGACATTCAGTGGGACATAACATCTGCTTGTGCCAAAAACCTACAATTCAAGACAATTACTCTCTCAGTTAGTAGTATGAACCAGAGGAGCTTAAAATTCTGGAATGCAGTCTTGTTAAATTGACCAGATGCAATTTTAGATCTACAGATCAGGAGCCCTTGGGCAGCAGAGATTATAATCATACATTTCAATGTAATTGTCAGGACTCTGAATCTTCTGCTTACCTTTTGTGCATCCTAGTTCTTTTCCAAAATGGCATCTGATTCACGTCTGTTCATATGATCCTCCTTCCCTGCATTTTAAACCCTAGTATATATTCTAGCCAATTCTTGAGTATTCTGCCTGAATATCTAGCTCATTGGGTGTATTAAGATTGTTGCCCCACCAACCACACGGGTTCACGCTGAATTCAGAAAGCGATCCAATAGACTGTGACCAGTCTCAGCAGTCTCTGACCGTGCAGCCAGGCTGGGCTCATGCTCTTATACTGCCGGAAGGGAGAATCGAACGCTGGAAGAGCTGGTGGATGTATCCATACCCGAGGCTGTGCCCCAGAGTACCGTCAATGTGTCTGACCCTGTCAGATGCTTGCCGCTACGGGAGCCATTGATCCCGGCTCCTGCATCTATGGAGGTAAGCGGAGCAGCTCCATTGCTGGTGGGAATGTGGCGGGCAAGAGGAAGATCTATGGGCTTCCTTGGGGACCCTGATGCTTGAATAGGCCCCATGGAAGTGCTGACCGGGATCAGTATCTGCAGAGATGTATCCGAAAATGGAAAGAAAGATGCGGAGAAGAACGGCCCGTAAAACTGAATTGGTTGCCCGTACCCTAAGTAACAAAGCAGCTGCCCGGCGGGATCCCAGTGTGAATCGATCCCCGTGGCACGAAGGCAAAATAGTCAACTGGAGCGAGGTATGCTTTCACCTGAGAACCCGGACTGACCGAGACGTTTTTATTAACTGGAGAGACGTGGAGGGAATATCTCTCTGGAGACACACCGGTCAGGGAAGTGGAGGTAAGGTGAGAGTGGGCCTCCTACATTACTGTACCAGGAGAGAGCGGTCCATACGGTATTAGAGTAAAGAGATGAGCCCTAGAATCTGGAGCTAACGCCGGAATCTGTGAAACCACACCCGGATTCAACCACGGGACCTGAAGACAACGCAGAGTCGCAAAGAAGAATTTCAGGAGGCGATAATGTCAGATGACACCGCTAAGACCATGGTAACGATGGGAACGCAGACCGCTTATGTGCACTTGCTGGATTATGCACCACTGCCAGTCCGTATGTGCCAAGGGACTCGAAGGCTTACCCTGGAAAAAGAAGTAAGCAACACGGATTGCCTAAGACCAAACCGGATTTCCTCTAGAACGGTAAGTATGAATTGATGTGTTCCTTAGTGACCCCATCCCAACCTGAATGAGTGAATAGCCTTTTTTCCCTGTTTGTCTTTGTGGTAATAGACAGTTGGTATCATGAACAATGAATGATATGAACATTTATGTATATAGTTAGAGTGCTTTGTGTGCTCTCTATTGGTTTTATAACCAGTCAGGACTGTGAAACTTTTGAACAAGAACTTTGAACTGAGACTGCGAAGGTGTTTTTGAACGCTTTTGAAACACTTTTACCTGTTTTTTCGAGGAGTTTTATACTTTAAGAAAGTAATGTAACTTTTATAGTGAACGTTTTGAAGTTAGCACTTAACAAGGTGTGCTTAGAGAGCCGGTATGGTATACCACAGGACCCTTGTGACTTTAATAAATGTGCAACCAGTGTCCAGAAAAGGGTTAAGAAGGAAAGGGTGGTATAAGATGCCGGTACGGAAAGCAACAACTTGGTCACAAGTTGGTGACCCGAGGGCCTGGAGGCCTCAGCACTTATAGCTGTAGTACAACATAAACCCTGTGTTCGAAATGTATATAGTTAATTTATATTTCAAGTAACGTTTAAGAACTCTTTTCCGCAATCTCTCCTGCTTCACCTGCAACTTGCTCCCTGTGTTGCTCAGTGTCTGCTTCAGCCTGCCAACCCTGGTCATGTAAGACCCTGTCTGCTTTTAGCAGTTTATTGTTACTCATTGTGCAGTAGCCATATTCTGGCTGTTTGGACTTTTTAAGGCTCCTTGCTCTGCACTGATCATTCTGAGAGACTTACCTAACCCAGAACTCCTGGATGTGGACTGTATTTTCTACTAAACATGTATCTCCCAGTGAGAACTTCTTCCAAGAGACTTTCCTTGCCAGTGACGCACCCATGGCAGGGTACTCAGATCTCAGGCTCAGTCTGGAGGTCACGGGTGGCTGCCTGAGACTGTGGCCCTGGTGGTCAATGGAAAAGGGGGAAATAAATTAGATTGTTCTTGACACCACCTGCAGTACCTGCCTCTACAGTCTTCCAGTGGTCGATGGTATTGCGGCAACGATGGTGTAGTCCTCCGCAGGCAGGACTGGACCGCCGGGGCAGCGATTCTGTGGAAGGAATTAGTTTGTGCAAGGAAAGATGCAGCAGAGTCGACAAGTCACTTCACCGGGTGCTTTACTGGAACTCAACAGTCATTACAGTTCACAGTGCAGTATGATGTTATCAGACAAATGGCTACGGGTAGCTGCAGGTGAATTTTATGGTTGGTAGACGGATCCCTCATATGTGCCGTTCTTGTTCCACTTGTTCCCTTGCTTCCCAGTGCCGGTGTGAAGTCATAGCTCTTGGAGATTAGGTCTGACCTTCTACTGTTCCTCTTTACCTGCCTTGCTCCCATCGAAGGAACCTTCTATTGATCAGCCGGCTACCGCGGTGTCTGATTCCCCTCTAATGGATGCTTTAAGAGTCAGGGCCGTATCTGGATATACCCCCGTTCAACGGATTCTCTGCAGGCCGTGAAGGTTCCTAAAGGTGCGAGTTCTGGTACCCGGTTGCTTTCTTAGAGCGAACTCCCTTGCTTGAGTTCCTTGCTCCTTTCTTCTTCTTCTGGGATCTATCCTTCTGTCTCCCTTCGTCTTTCATGCCTCAGGTTCCTATCCTGAACTTCTCTAACTCTCCAACCCTTGGAGGCCAAGACCGACGGTCGAAGACAGACCGGCCAAAGGCTCTGGCAAAAGACCTCCTTTCTCCCCCTGGGGCTACTATATATCCCCCTGGGGTCCCTCCCACCGTGTGATTTGTGTTGGTGTGGGTATAGGGTTCCTCCTACAGTCCATAAGTCCACTTGCAGTGGGGTGACTACACTGCTTTTATGGGCATAGTACCCCTTTTGTGGCACCTACATGGTGGGGCGCCACACCAGCATTACTATGGATGAACTATTTCTAGTGACATCTCTGTTTATGGTGTATTTGATGAACTTTGCTGACTTGCTGCACTTCACGCTTGTTTTCAATCTTGTGTGTAAAATACAGACTTCTTCATTATAACCTTGTTCAGTTGAATCATTGTCCCAAGCTAAGAGATTCCTGAATGTTCCATTATACGGTAATTATTATAGTAATATTCAATAGAACATTTAAAAGAGGAGGTGTAAAAACCTGACACTTTACGAAAGCTGATTTCAATTAATTAAGGGAAGAGCTTAATTTACATTGGGATTATGTCCTGGTAACTGGGGACACAGAACATAAATGGTTCATGTTTAAAGATATATTTCTAGACTCCTGAAGAAATTGTATTCCCTGGTAATATTTCTGGGAATAAAAAGAAACCATTATGAATAAATAAGAGAGTATAATAAGACAGAAACAAAGGGCATTCAGAACCTTAAAGGCTGAGAAATCAGAATATAGCATTTCAGGAGTATAAAGATCTCAATAAGAAATGTAAAAAAGGAATCAAGCTAATAAAGTTAGCTAATAAAAGACAAATTACCGACTTCATTAAATCCCCCAAATGTTATAGATATATTAATTCCACAAAGAAATAGGTTTTTAGATTATAATAACAAAATAATTCTAAAAGACAAAGAAAAGCCTGAGATATTGAACAGGCACTTTTCATCCATATACAACATTGAACAGACTGTTCCAGTAATCATTCAGCGAGACAAAAATTAAAGTTCATCACCTGATATAACTAATTTAACTCAGGAAGAACAAATGTTTGAACAAATTAAGCATTGACAAACCCCTTGGGCCAGGGACATTCATCCATGGATATCTAAGGAGTTGAGCTCAGTCATTGACAGACCACTTTATCTCATCTTTTTAGGCCCTCTTGTAACAGGGTTGGTGCCATAGGATTGGAGGATGGCTGAAGTAGTAGCGATATTTAAGAAAGGTAAGAAGGGGAATCCAGGCAACTACCATCTGGTAAGTCTGACATCAGTGGTGTGAACATTTTTAAGGGCATATTAAGAGATGATATGTAAAAATATATATTGAAAAGAATAATATAATAATTGGCAACCAGCATGGATTCATGAAAGATAAGATTTGTCTAACCAACTTGTTGGGTTTCTATGAGGAGGTAACTGCAAACTTGAATGTTGGTAATGCGGCTGATGTGATTTATCAGGACTCTACAAAGGCATTTGATACTGGACCAAATTACATATATGTGTAATGTGTACGTGTATAATGTATTATACTGAAGCTCCAGAAGTTGGGGATAAGGGAAGCTATATGCAGGTGGGTAGGGAACTGGCTAACACACAGGAAACAGAAATACATCAATAATAGTACATTCTCAAAATGGGCTATAGTCAGCAGAGGGGGCTACAGGGATCTGTACTGGGAGCAGTGGAGACCATGAGGATCTGTAATGGGAGCAGTGGAGATCACAAGGATCTGTACTGGGAGCAGTGGAGACCACAAGGATCTGTACTGGGAACAGTGGGGGCCACAAGGATCTGTACTGGGAGCAGTGGAGACCACAAGGATCTGTACTGTGAGCAGTGGGGATTCACAGGGATCTGTGCTGGGAGCAGTGGAGACCACAAGGATCTGTACTGGGAGCAGTGGGGACCACATAGATCTGTACTGGGAGCAGAGGAGACCACAAGGATCTGTACTGGGAGCAGAGGAGACCACAAGGATCTGTACTGGGAGCAGTGGAGACCACAAGGATCTCTACTGGGAGCAGTGGAGACCACAAGGATCTGTACTGGGAGCAGTGGGGCCACAATGATCTGTACTGGGAGCAGTGGAGAACACAATGATCTGTACTGGGAGCAGTGGGGCCACAAGGATCTGTACTGGGAGCAGTGGGGGCCACAAGGATCTGTACTGGGAGCAGTGGAGACACAAGGATCTGTACTGGAGCAGTGGGGCCACAAGGATCTGTACTGGGAGCAGTGGAGACCACAAGATCTGTACTGGGAGCAGTGGAGACCACAAGGATCTGTACTGGGAGCAGTGGAGACCACAAGATCTGTACTGGGAGCAGTGGGGACCACAAGTTTCTGTACTGGGAGCAGTGGGGCCACAATGATCTGTACTGGGAGCAGTGGAGACCACAAGGATCTGTACTGGGAGCATGGGGGCCACAAGGATCTGTACTGGGAGCAGGGAACCACAAGATCTGTACTGGGAGCAGTGGAGACCACAAGGATCTGTACTGGGAGCAGTGGGGCCACAATGGATCTGTACTGGGAGCAGTGGAGATCACAAGGATCTGTACTGGGAGCAGTGGAGACCACAAGGATCTGTACTGGGAGCAGTGGAGACCACAAGGATCTGTACTGGGAGCAGTGGAGACCACAATGATCTGTACTGGGAGCAGTGGGGCCACAATGGATCTGTACTGGGAGCAGTGGGGGCCACAAGGATCTGTACTGGGAGCAGTGGAGACCACAAGGATCTGTACTGGGAGCAGTGGAGAACCACAATGATCTGTACTGGGAGCAGTGGAGAACACAATGATCTGTACTGGGAGCAGTGGAGCCACAATGATCTGTACTGGGAGCAGTGGAGACACAAGGATCTGTACTGGGAGCAGTGGAGACCACAAGGATCTGTACTGGGAGCAGTGGAGACCACAAGGATCTGTACTGGGAGCAGTGGAGACCACAAGATCTGTACTGGGAGCAGTGGAGACCACAAGGATCTGTACTGGGAGCAGTGGAGACCACAAGGATCTGTACTGGGAGCAGTGGAGACCACAATGATCTGTACTGGGAGCAGTGGAGGACCACAAGGATCTGTACTGGGAGCAGTGGAGACCACAAGGATCTGTACTGGGAGCAGTGGAGACCACAAGGATCTGTACTGGGAGCAGTGGAGCCACAAGGATCTGTACTGGGAGCAGTGGAGCCACAAGGATCTGTACTGGGAGCAGTGGAGACCACAAGGATCTGTACTGGGAGCAGTGGAGACCACAAGGATCTGTACTGGGAGCAGTGGGGGCCACAAGGATCTGTACTGGGAGCAGTGGGGCCACAAGATCTGTACTGGGAGCAGTGGGAGACCACAAGGATCTGTACTGGGAGCAGTGGGGCCATAAGGATCTGTACTGGGAGCAGAGGAGACCACAAGGATCTGTACTGGGAGCAGAGGAGACCACAAGGATCTGTACTGGGAGCAGTGGAGACCACAAGGATCTGTACTGGGAGCAGTGGGGGCCACAAGGATCTGTACTGGGAGCAGTGGAGACCACAAGGATCTGTACTGGGAGCAGTGGGGACCACAAGGATCTGTACTGGGAGCAGTGGGGCCACAATGATCTGTACTGGGAGCAGTGGGGGCCACAAGGATCTGTACTGGGAGCAGTGGGGCCACAAGGATCTGTACTGGGAGCAGTGGAGACCACAAGGATCTGTACTGGGAGCAGTGGAGAACACAATGATCTGTACTGGGAGCAGTGGAGAACACAAGGATCTGTACTGGGAGCAGTGGGCCACAATGATCTGTACTGGGAGCAGTGGGGGCCACAAGGATCTGTACTGGGAGCAGTGGAGCTACAAGGATCTGTACTGGGAGCAGTGGAGACCACAAGGATCTGTACTGGGAGCAGTGGGGGCCACAAGATCTGTACTGGGAGCAGTGGAGACCACAATGATCTGTACTGGGAGCAGTGGGGGCCACAAGGATCTGTACGGGGAGCAGTGGGGCCACAAGGATCTGTACTGGGAGCAGTGGAGACTACAAGGATCTGTACTGGGAGCAGTGGAGACCACAAGGATCTGTACTGGGAGCAGTGGGAGACCACAAGGATCTGTACTGGGAGCAGTGGAGACCACAAGGATCTGTACTGGGAGCAGTGGAGACCACAAGGATCTGTACTGGGAGCAGTGGGGGCCACAATGATCTGTACTGGGAGCAGTGGAGGCCACAAGGATCTGTAGACAGTGGGGCACAAGGATTGTATGGAGCGTGGAGACACAAGGATCTGTACTGGGAGCAGTGGGGGCCACAAGGATCTGTACTGGGAGCAGTGGAGAACACAAGGATCTGTACTGGGAGCAGTGGGCCACAAGGATCTGTACTGGGAGCAGTGGAGACCACAAGATCTGTACTGGGAGCAGTGGGGGCCACAAAGGATCTGTACTGGGGCAGTGGAGACCACAAGATCTGTACTGGGAGCAGTGGAGACCACAAGGATCTGTACAGGAGCAGTGGGTGCATAGGATCTGTACTGGGAGCAGTGGAGACCACAATGATCTGTACTGGGAGCAGTGGAGACCACAAGTGATCTGTACTGGGAGCAGTGGAGACCACAATGATCTGTACTGGGAGCAGTGGAGACCACAAGGATCTGTACCGGGAGCAGTGGAGACCACAAGGATCTTACCTGGAGCAGTGGAGACCACAAGGATCTGTACTGGGAGCAGTGGGAGACCACAAGATCTGTACTGGGAGCAGTGGGACCACAAGGATCTGTACTGGGAGCAGTGGAGGACACAAGGATCTGTACTGGGAGCAGTGGAGACCACAAGGATCTGTACTGGGAGCAGTGGAGACACAATGATCTGTACTGGGAGCAGTGGAGACACAAGATCTGTACTGGGAGCAGTGGAGAGCCACAATGATCTGTACTGGGAGCAGTGGGGACCACAAGGATCTGTACTGGGAGCAGTGGAGACCACAAGGATCTGTACTGGGAGCAGTGGAGACCACAAGGATCTGTACTGGGAGCAGTGGGGCCACAAGGATCTGTACTGGGAGCAGTGGAGACCACAAGATCTGTACTGGGAGCAGTGGGGACCACAAGGATCTGTACTGGGAGCAGTGGGAGCCACAAGATCTGTACTGGGAGCAGTGGAGACTACAAGGATCTGTACTGGGAGCAGTGAGACCACAGGATCTGTCTGAGCATGGGGGCCACAAGGATCTGTACTGGGAGCAGTGGAGACCACAAGGATCTGTACCGGGAGCAGTGGAGACCACAAGGATCTGTACTGGGAGCAGTGGAGGCCACAAGGATCTGTACTGGGAGCAGTGGAGACCACAAGGATCTGTACTGGGAGCAGTGGAGACCACAATGATCTGTACTGGGAGCAGTGGAGACCACAAGGATCTGTACTGGGAGCAGTGGAGACCACAAGGATCTGTACTGGGAGCAGTGGAGACCACAAGGATCTGTACTGGGAGCAGTGGAGACCACAATGATCTGTACTGGGAGCAGTGGAGACTACAAGGATCTGTACTGGGAGCAGTGGAGACCACAAGGATCTGTACTGGGAGCAGAGGAGACCACAAGGATCTGTACTGGGAGCAGTGGAGACCACAAGGATCTGTACTGGGAGCAGTGGAGACTACAAGGATCTGTACTGGTGGCAGTGGGGGCCACAGGGATCTGTACTGGGAGCAGTGGGGGCCACAAGGATCTGTACTGGGAGCAGTGGAGACCACAATGATCTGTACTGGGAGCAGAGGAGACCACAAGGATCTGTACTGGGAGCAGTGGAGACTACAAGGATCTGTACTGGGAGCAGTGGAGACCACAAGGATCTGTACTGGGAGCAGTGGAGACCACAATGATCTGTACTGGGAGCAGTGGAGACCACAAGGATCTGTACTGGGAGCAGTGGGGACCACAAGGATCTGTACTGGGAGCAGTGGGGACCACAAGGATCTGTACTGGGTGCAGTGGCGACTACAAGGATCTGTACTGGGAGCAGTGGAGACCACAAGGATCTGTACTGGAAGCAGTGGAGACCACAAGGATCTGTACTGGGAGCAGTGGCGACTACAAGGATCTGTACTGGGAGCAGTGGAGACCACAAGGATCTGTACTGGGAGCAGTGGAGACCACAAGGATCTGTACTGGGAGCAGTGGGGGCCATAAGGATCTGTACTGGGAGCAGTGGAGACCACAATGATCTGTACTGGGAGCAGTGGAGACACAAGGATCTGTACTGGGAGCAGTGGAGACCACAAGGATCTGTACTGGAGCAGTGGAGACTACAAGGATCTGTACTGGGAACAATGGAGACCACAAGGATCTGTACTGGGAGCAGTGGGGGCCACAAGGATCTGTACTGGGAGCAGTGGAGACCACAAGGATCTGTACTGGGAGCAGTGGAGACCACAAGGATCTGTACTGGGAGCAGTGGAGACCACAATGATCTGTACTGGGAGCAGTGGGGACCACAAAGATCTGTACTGGGAGCAGTGGAGACCACAAGGATCTGTACTGGGAGCAGTGGAGAACACAATGATCTGTACTGGGAGCAGTGGAGACCACAAGGATCTGTACTGGGAGCAGTGGGGACCACAAGGATCTGTACTGGGAGCAGTGGAGACCACAAGGATCTGTACTGGGATCGATTCCTTTTAATCTCTTTATTAATGAGGGATGGGATTGTGAGTAAAGTTTCTGTCTTTGTTGATGACAGCAAACTGTAGAATATTGAAAACTGACCTTGACAGTACAATATTACAAAATGATCTGGATAAGACATCTGAATGGGCAAGTGACTCACCGTTGCCGAGTTCTCACGTCTCAGGCGATGCAGCACTTGTCACGGTTCCGCGCCTGAGGCTGTGGGGCCCGGTGCTCAGATCAAAAAGGGGATGAACAGATGGGGGTAATTCTTGTTGTTGTGACGCCACCTGTGGGATTCCGGTGATGGCACCGGCGCTGCTTGGTCCCCCGGGGGATGTACGGCAGCTAGACGGGACGCTCCCCACAGGATGAGCGGGAGACCCCGGGGCCAGGTGCTGTCCTTGATGGAATATGGCAGCTCAGTAGTTTAGAATGTGCACAGTTAATAACAGTTCGAAGAAAAGCTCAGACACCAGATTCCTCTGTAACGGGTCTTTACTGTAACCGGTAAGATGGTACAAGGTATACAGTCAACAGGTATCGGACCGGGTGGTCCCAGCAATGACTGGTGTTGGTTCAGAGCTCCGCAGTGTTCCTCCTTTTCCTAACTTCTCTAGCTTGTTTGCCGATGTTGCCTTAGCATACCAGGTCAGGGTACTTGGGAGGTACCTAGCTGAATTAGGCTGAAGGTCCTGTGTCCCAGTGGTGAGTCCCTGCTGGCAAGACAACTAAGTTGAGGCTATGGTGAGGTGCCCCCTAGGAAGCGGTTCCTTCACCCTGGTTTGCTGAGCGGCGGTGGACGTTATCCGGTGGTTTTGGGCACGGGTGTAGTTGGACCCATTTGGTAGTTGCCCGAGTTCCGGTCTGGGTCACCGCTTAATGGTGCCAGCCGGTAAGTGGTTTTAGGGCTGCACGGCACTGTGCAGTGCCCTGCTTCTCCTACGTTGCTTCCTTCCAGACTCCTACTCCCTCTCCTAAGTTACCCACACACACTACACCTACACTCCAACCACCAGGACCTGATTGGCCCTCTGTTCTAAGTTGTGCATGTGGTGTATGGAGCTCAGAGGTTAACCATGTCATTACTGGGGTGGAGAATATTGCATCTTCAGTACGGGATGCAATACCCTCCTGTGACGCATTCGTTGTGGGGCGCCACACAAGCATACGGTAAATGAGGCTTAATATTGATGAATGAAGAGTAATGCACCTGTGACGGCGTAATCCTATTACTACATATACATTAAATGGAAGTAAACTCAGTACTAAAGACCAGAAGAACAGGACAGGGGTGTTCTGGTTACAATGACTCAATGTCAGGCTGCAGCTGCAAAAGCAAATTAGATTTTAGGGTGTATAAAAAAAAAATACCCCAGGATCCCAACATATTGTTACCCTTCAATAGATCACATTTAGATCATGGGATCCAGTTTGCGCTCCACATTTTAAAAAAGGATATTCAGAAGTTACAGGAAAAGGTGACACATAAAGAAAGAGATCCCGAATGATTGTCTGTTATACGTATAGAAGAGGAAGCCCCAAAAATCATCTAAGGGACTGTTAGAAGGCGGCATGTAATTAGCTGTATGACCCGTAGGTGGCAGTACTGCAGTTAATGGTTTTAGCTGAGGATATATCAGATCTGATGATAAATGAACCTCTGCTGATGAATGCAGGATCAGAATCCGCTCTGCATTAACTCCTTACATTCCTTCACATCCTTCTCGGCGGCCTCTTACTATGATCCAAAAAATCCACCGAAGGAGATGCCTGTGATCCACTGCAGGATCTGGTGAGCAGGTACCTGTGCCGCCAACCTCCCATGTCAGTCCACACAAATACGGCACTTTTTTGCCCCGTCAGATGTTGAAGGAACGTCTAGTTTATTCTGACTGTAACTCTTCTCATTTTACAGTTCACAGTGATCCATAAAACTTATTGTCCATCCGTGATTTTTGGATAAATTGTCCAGAAAAAAAATAAAAATTCCGGTTGGCCGCAGGTGCACGACGCAATGGGAGAACGTTCTGCCATGCACAGAGGTTCAGACATTGCGGGGTGACGCTGCGACACATGTGAGGACCACTTCAGTTATATGATAGCTGCCTCAGGTCATCCATATTGTAAGCCGAGCCTGTTATGTAACTTATCAATATTAAACTACTAGCTGTGAGCCCGATGCGATTGTATCGGGATTCTAGAATCTGTGTATAGTTTACTCAGTATATTTGAAATATGGCGGCATAGCGGGCGACGCTATTCCGATTGTTCGGCGCGCTGAAGGCGGCGACCAATCAGAAGAGCGCCACGCTGTAGGGCGCCATAGTTCAAATACATGGAATATTTTGAATTTCACATTTACTGCTGTAAGTGAGGCGCTATTCTCATTGGTCGCTGTGTGCTGCCGGCGACCAATGAGAATAGCGCCTCACTTTTCATGGGTAAATGTGAAACTCAAAGTCGTCCATTATATGTCTATGGAAAGTGAGGCGCTATTCTCATTGGTCGCTGTGTGCTGACGGCGACCAATCATCATAGCGCCTGACTTTCAGTAGTAAATTTGAAACTCAAAGTTGTCCATTATATCTGTATGGGAAGTGAGGCGCTATGCTGATTGGTCGCCGGCAGCACACAGCGACCAATAAGAATAGCGCCTCACTTGCCATAGAGATATAATGGACAACTTTGAGTTTCAAATTTACCGCTGAAAGTGAGGCGCTATGCTGATTGGTCGCTGTGTGGTGCGCTGACCAATCAGCATAGCGCCTCACTTCCCATACGGATGCATAGCGGTGTTTAGAGGAATTTATGGCTGGGCCCTTGGTTCTATTTTTGGGCACGGCGCTCGGCGCTTGTCGGTCGTCGCCGGGGCAAGAGCCCCTGCAACGGCTCGCAATGGCCGCTTCGCCATAGATAGATATAGATAGATATAGATTGATATAGATAGATAGATATATATAGATATAGATAGATAGATATAGATAGATAGATATAGATATAGATAGATAGATAGATAGATAGATAGATAGAAAGAAATAGATACATAGATAGATAGATAGAAATAGATACATAGATAGATAGATAGATAGATAGATAGATAGATAGATAGATAGATAGATAGATAGAAATAGATACATAGATAGATAAATACATAGATAGATAGATAGATAGATAGATAGATAGAAATAGATAGATAGATATAGATAGATAGATAGATAGAGAAAGATACATAGATAGATAGATAGATAGAAAAAGATACATAGATAGATAGATAGATAGATAGATAGATAGATAGATAGATAGATAGATAGATAGATAGATAGATATAGATAGATAGATAGATAGATAGAGATAGATAGATAAATAGAAATAGATACATAGATAGATAGAAATAGATAGATAGATAGATAGATAGATAGATAGATAGATATAGATACATAGATAGATAGATAGATAGAAATAGATAGATAGATAGATAGATAGATAGATAGAAAAAGATACATAGATAGATAGCTAGATAGATAGATAGATAGATACATAGATAGATAGATAGAAAGAAATAGATACATAGATAGATAGAAATAGATACATATATAGATAGATAGATAGATAGTTAAATAGATAGATAGATAGAAAGAAATAGATACATAGAAAGATAGCCGTCGAAAGCCGAGACCCGTGGACGAAAATAGAACCAAGGTCCCGGCTATAGTTGGCTTGAAACACCGCTATTATTGTCTATGGGAAGTGAGGCGCTATTCTGATTGGTCGGCGGCAGCACACAGCGACCAATCAGAATAGCGCCTCACTTCCCATAGAGAATAATAGCGGTGTTTCCAGCGAAGTGTAGCCGGGCGCTTGGTTCTATTTTCGGCCACGGGTCTCGGCTTACGTCGGTCGTCGCCGGAGCGGGAGACTCGCAATGGCCGCAAAGCGGGCATTGCGAGCTGTAGCAGGGGCGCGAGTAATGTCCGCGAAGCGGCCATTGCGAGTCTCCCGCCCCGGCGACGACCGACGAAAGCCGAGACCCGTGGCCGAAAATAAAACCAAGGGCCCGGCTATACTTCGCTTGAAACACCGCTATGATTCTCTATGGAAAGTGAGGCGCTTTTCTGATTGGTCGCTGTGTGCTGGCGGCGACCAATCAGAAAAGCGCCTCACTTTAAGCAATAAATTTGAAACTCAAAGTCGTCCATTATATGTCTATGGGAAGTGAGGCGCTATTCTGATTGGTCGCTGTGTCCTGCTGGCGACCAATCAGAATAGCGCCTCACTTCCCATAGAGATACATAGCGGTGTTTCGGCGAATTTATGGCCGGGCCCCTGGTTCTATTTTCGGCCACGGGGCTCGGCTCTGATCGGTCGTTCCACGGGGCCGGAGACTCGCTTCGCGGCCATTGCTCGCGCCTTAGCAATGGCTCGCAATCATTGCGAGCCGTTGCTGATGCGCGAGCAATTGCCGCGAAGCGCCCACTGCGAGTCTCCGGCCCCGTGGAACGACGATTTTTTCGTCCATTATATCTCTATGGGAAGTGAGGCGCTATTCTGATTGGTCGCTGTGTGCTGACGGCGAGTCTCCGGCCCCGTGGAGCGACCGATCAGAGCCGAGCCCCGTGGCCGAAAATAGAACCAGGGGCCCGGCCATAAATTCGCCGAAAGACCGCTATGTATCTCTATGGGAAGTGAGGCGCTCTTCTGATTGGTTGCTGTGTGCTGACGGCGACCAATCAGAATAGCGCCTCACTTCCCATAGAAATAGAATGGACGATTTTGTCTATGGGAAGTGAAGAGGACATAGGACCCGGAGATGGCGGAAAGAAGACAGAAGACCCCCGGGGCTGGACGATGGCGGAAAGAAGACAGAAGACCCCCGGGGCCGGACGAAGAGGACGCCTGGGCCGGACGGAGGACTCCTGGATCGGACGGATGATGAGATGAAGAAGAAGGCATGTAAGTGATCGACAGCGGCAGGGACTTAGGGGGCGGCGGGGGCTTAGGGGGTGGCGGCGGGGGCTTAGGGGGCGGTGATGGCTTAGGGGTGGCGGCGGGGGCTTAGGGGGCGGCGGGGGCTTAGGGGGTGGCGGAGGGTAGTAGGTGGCGGGGTGGTTAGTGTACGGTGGGGTGGCGGGGCGGCGAGGGGAGGCAGACGGGGCAGAACAGAGGGGTTGCTCCGGAGCCGCTGCTGTCACCACCTGGTGACACAGTGCTCCGGAGCAACCCCTCTCTTCTGCCCCGTCTGCCTCCCCTCGCCGCCGCAGGGTTCAGGCGGGTAGCGGGCGCGGCGAGTAGCGGGGCGGACAGGCGGCTGGGCATGGGGCGGTTGTATACTATAGCGGTGTACACTACAGCCCCATGCCGGCGGCGAGGCGAGGGGAGCGGGGCTGGGCATGGGGCTGTAGTATACCATAGCGGTGTACACTACAGCCCCATGGTCAGGATGGCGGGGTAGAGGGGGGCATGTAGGTGGCTTTGTTCGCGGGGCACGTGGCCACGAACAGAGTCCTGGAGAAAGTGCCGAGCCACGCGAACAAAGCCACGGAAGTAGCGCTGGACGCGACGGAAGTCGCTACGGCAATTATATAATAGATGCCCGAGTCTTGCTGGTGATTGAATGTGCATCACTAAGGCTGGTTTCACACTAGTGTCTGTATGAGTCTGGCATACACACGCAAACGCGGTGCAAACACTGCCATACTGATGAGAACACAGGGGAGATTCTCCGCATGCGCTCACACAGTATGGTGCCCGGCCAGCCAATCAGCTGTCTCGGCGGCTGGGAGGTGGAGATCAGCGGCGGAAATATCCTCCTCCCAATAACTGCCGCTAATCTCCCGGCGCAGGAGATTTGAAGAAATAATTGATCTGACAGCTGTTTAAATCTCCCGCGCAGACACAGAATAGGAGTCGGTCCTGGAGCTGGTCCTGTGTATGCCGCAGCTGCCGGCTCTCTATGCCCTGGAGCCGGTCCTGTCACTGTTATACCAGGGAATGAATATTCATGTAGTGACATCACTGCACTGCACACAAGGAACGTTCAGTGGAAATCGCTCACATGGGGGGCTGTATCCATCTGTCTGCAGCAAAACAAATGTTCAAATAAACACATAGAATCTCTCACAGGCAGCACAGCCTCTGCTCAGAGCAACAAAGGGAGGAGATTGCCTTATCTCATATCTGATAGCTCAGCTAGGTATGTGCCTTCAGTCTCTCCATCTCCCTCTCCCTCAGAAACACCAAAGGAAAATGAAAGTGAGATACAGACCATGGGGGGATTGAATAATAAATGAACATTTACACACTGTGAACTATTCAGAAATGAAAGTAACAAGCCAGACTAGTGAAGCAGCTGCCTGCAGGGTCTGAGGGTGCTTATAGCAAGAGAACTACAAAGGATACAGTAATTATTTTTACATATGCCCGAGTACTGTTGAAGGGTACCATTAGTATCATACTGAAAAACGACCTGACAAAGTCCCATTAAATACAGCATATGGTGCCAGAGATAAGGGCCTATTTTATTTAATGCTACCTTATTTAAGTCTTTGCCAGTGGGTGTGGCTCACAGGATCCTCTGGGGCGTGTCTTTGCATAATCATCCTGTAAACACTGATCTATAGTGAAAACCATAAAAATTTGCACTAAATGATAAGGCTCCTGTCTGTGGTACTGGATGGTGGAGTAAAAGAAAAGGGAAAATAAATGAAGAGCAAAAACTGGACCCTTGACCTGGAGACAGCTGGACTCGCTGTTAACCCCTCTGACTGTAATGTTACTTTCCTCCACTACTATCACATTGTAAGGGACTACCAAGCAATAAAGCAATTGAATAAACCATGAAATCACAGATGTTATGTAATGACAATATCATGCAACAACATACAAACCCAGCATTATGTCATCACAGCATAGACTGCAGGGGCGGCCTGTCCTCCTCTCCTCCTTCACATCACTAGCGGGCTTCTAGTGTAATATTGTGCTGCATGGTGCTGCATGGTGTGTAATGTTGAGGTTTTCCAATGGATTTAACAGGAAACAGGACAAACAAAGAGTTAAACTACAGGTCTGTGGCAAGGTGAGACGCCCTGCACTTCATAGCTGTCTGAGTAGAGATGACGGGTGCACGGGGTCACGTCCGGAAGTGTTCTTACAAAAGGACTCGAAATGTAGCGTGTGTCATAAATGATTGGTCTAAATGGATGTGTTATCTAATGACGGGGAGACATTGCTATTTGTTAAAAATGCACTTCATTTAATGTGTGGGTGCAACAAGAGATGATAACGCATGTATATTTTTAAACATGTGCCCCAGTCTGTCAAATAACACCCCCAAAAATGCCCTGAGACAATATAGGGAAGTTTGAGGAGACAGTATGGGTAGGAAAAAATGTGTGAGGAGACAGTATGGGGAGGGAGAAATGTGAGGAGACAGTATGGGGAGGGAGAAATGTGAGGAGACAGTATGGGGAGGGAGAAATGTAAGGAGACAGTATGGGGAGGGAGAAATGTGAGGAGACAGTATGGGGAGGGAGAAATGTGAGGAGACAGTATGGGGATTGAGAAATGTATGAGGAAACAGTATGGGTAGGGAAAAATGTGAGGAGACAGTATGGGGAGGGAGAAATGTGAGGAGACAGTATGGGGAGGGAGAAATGTGAGGAGACAGTATGGGGATTGAGAAATGTATGAGGAAACAGTATGGGGAGGAGATGAAATGCATGAGGAGACAGTATGGGGAGGAAGAAATGTGTGAGGAGACAGTATGGGGAGTGAGAAATGTGTTTGGAGACAGTATAGGGAGGGGAAGAAATGTGTGAAGAGACAGTATGGGGAAGGGGAAATGTGTAAGGAGACAGTATGGGGAGTGCAGACTATACTTTCTTACGGAACATTGAGTGGAATAAGAAGAGTAGCTTGTCAGTGTGGAGAGTTGTGGAGCCCACTGGGACGGGGTACTGGGTACCAGACCGGGGTATCACAGGGGGTTATCACAGCAGTCCTTGGTCCGGACTGTGTCTCTAGCCCACAAGTAAAAGGGGAATATTTACAGGGATTTGTCGTGACGCCACCCACGGGTTGTGGTCAGTGAGGGGACCACCGCTGCTGCTGTTCCTGCCAGGAGGATGGATGGTGCTGCAGCTAGATGGATGAGCCCGCTGTGGGTCAGGGCTGCTCCTGACAGGGTGCAAAGATGTAATAAAGTTCAATGTGCAGGGAATCTCACACGGGAGACTTAAGCAGGGTTCACCGGGTTTTACTTCACAAGTTCTTAGTACAGTTCACAGTACAGTGCACACAGTTAGCTCCATACACTCTCTGAACCCTCTGCAGCCATGTTTCCTTTCTGAGACCCTTCACTCTCTGAAACCTTTCAGGCTTTCCTCTCCTCTGTTCTTCCCATGGGCTGTATGAAGGCAGCTCGGTCCCTTGTCTGGCTTCTCCCGGTGTATGGGCAGCAAGCCTGGGTCCTATATGCTGCTGTTTCTCCAGCCCGTGTGTTGGGTGACCAGACCTGGAATCTATGTCTCCCCGTCGGTGTGTCTGTGTACCGGAGTCTTGATACGGTCACCCAGAGCTGATTCTCTGGTCCCAGCCTAGCCTTGGGCGTCCCTATCTTGCAAGGGATCACCAGGCTCTCTCCTACCCGTGTAACTACCTGGGTACGTTAGGGAAGCCTGTCCTGCCAGTAGTTTGTCAGCGCTGCCATCTTCCTCGGACCCGGCTGTGCTGGTCCGGTGTCAGTCTTTCCTTTCCTTTGGGCTGCAGGCTATGGAGCGGGCTTTCTCTCCAGAGAACGGTGTCTCGCAGGATTCTGCGCCTCCAGGGAGCCTCAATCCTTCCGGGAAGTGTCTCTGTCTTTTCTTTTGGTCTTTTCTGCTCAGCCTACCTCGGCCTACTACCTAACTCCTCCCAGTGCTCCTTTTTTACCTGTTTCGTCACCTGACCTACATCCCCACCCACTGTGTCTTGCCCTACCATCCCTTGCCCGCCTAGAGTCCCGGGCTCCGGGTTGGGTCTTGTGTCCGTGGGTGTGTGTTTGAAGGTGTGTGTGTAACAACCTGTCTGCACCTGCCTGGCTGCAGTTCTTACCTGTGGCCACCCTGGTCGCAGGGGCGCCACATCAGCACGGTACTGTACACTTAAGCAGTGTATAGGAGGAGGTGAAAAGTTGGATTTTTGCTCTGGGTGCTGCGAATCCTAAATTCAACTCTGATCTAAGGGACTAAATGACCAAGATCAGAGATCTCTCCAATCTTGTCTTTATTAGGGTAAGTGCACACTGGGCGGGTTTTCGGCGGTTTACCTGTGTAAACCGCCGTTTTGTTTACATTAGTTTTATTTAAATTTATGTTAATCCAAACCGGCGTTTGGATTAACATTAAAACTAATGTAAACCGCCCAAGGCAGTGCACACACCGGCGGTTACACAGCGTCATCCGTTGCTAACCCGCAGGTTTCCCAGCGGGTTAGCAAAGAATGATCATGTTCTAAAAAACGGCGGTTCTGCAGCGGCTGCAAGCAGAATCATGTGCTGCTTCCAGCCGCTGCAGATTCGCCGCCGAGAACACGCTGTGCATCCGCCGGCTCCCGCCCATCACCCGCCCGGCTCCCGACGCACATACCCGCCAGGAAGCCGGTGGACGGCGCCGGAGCTTCCTGGCGGGTTCCGCCAGCTGCCGCTGACCAAACCGCCGGGTAAGTGTGAACTTACCCTTAGGGATAAGTGACCTCGAACTCGAACATAGACCAAAAAAAAGTCCATGTCCTAGTACGGTGTTCAGGTATTGTTCGTCTGTTAATAAAGTTTGTTGACAGGCTGCAACTTCAGTTTTCAGAACAAAGCTCCATAGGACTCGATGGGCGTCGGGGACTTTACACTTTGGATAATATCGGAACTTGCAGGATTTATTTTGAAGTAATAAATTGGTGAACGAGGTCAAATGGGGGAATCTTATTCAAATAAACATTTTTTCACATTTGTACGTGTTATTTTTAACGTTATACTTGACGAGTTAGAAATTGGGTCTGATAGACGCCTCTCCATTACTAACATCAGGGCTTAATGTCATCTGTCAATTAACAGCTAACATCAACCCTATTAATAACCAATTACCCTGATTAACACCGCATTGGGGCAATGCTGATGCACCAATTCTGGGGCGGCTGTGTGGTGCCCCTGTGGTTTGATTGCCACAGATAGTATTGTCCTAACATTGCTTATAATACCATGTCTGGGGAGAATTGAGGCACCCTCTGCTGGAAACCCAACACATTCAACACTTTCTGAACTTCATCTAGGAAAGTTGAAGGTGGAAGAGACCCCAACTTCTGGCTAGAGGGAAGAGTTAGGATAGGGAGAGGACAGCGAGAGGTGAACTCAGTCTGTGTTGGGCCAGGAGGCCGACCCGAGGACAAGCTGCAGGTAGGGCACCAGGCCCTAGGTTGTCAGGTTTCCAGGACCTGGCAGCAGAATCTGGAGGTTGCTGGACTTTATGCCCAGTAGCTACACTATCTGGGAACTTTGTGAGGCACAGTAACATAGACGGCCAGGGACTTGTACCAAAGAGGGTGAAGTTTACCACCGGGTCCACGCTGCCTGCCTGGCTGTAGGTTAGCCATTGCAAGGAAGAAGTACAGGAGAACTTCAAGTCACCTAGAAACTTACCACCAAAGTCAGCGTGGAGGCCACTATACCTCACTCCAGTGGAGCGGACTTCAGTTCTACCCAGACTGGCTAGACCATGAGCCTGGTGGTGTGTGTACCCTGGATGTGTGATAACAGCTACAGTAAAGGTAAAGTACTCAGCGACTGTCTCCTATGCTTTCCTTCCTCCTGTATACACATTCCTACCACTACACCTACTATCACCCTTATCCTCCTCACCCTTCAGGAGCTTGCCCCAGTTGGAGGGGGTTAACCATATCACTGCCAAAACACCTATGAGGATAAACCTGCAGTGCCGGCCATTACTGGCTCTCCAACTGGCGTCACAAACTGTTATCATTGTTATTTTACTCCATGTTTGTGTTTTCATTTTCCAATGTGTGCCTGGTGCCAGCCACTGTGATCTCGACCACTACCTCAGCCCTTAGTGTGTATTTAGCCTGGCAAGGGCCCAATAACCATGATTCTTCCCAGCTTGATAACACCAGCCCCCAGCTGTCTGCTTTATCTTGGCTGGTTATCAAAAGTAGGAGGGAGCCCACGTCGTTTTTTTTTTTTTTATGTATTCCCTATCCACATTTGTGAGAGCTTTCCTATGGGCCCCCTCTTATTTTCTGACTCCTCTGCACCAAACTGAAGTGCTGAATACACTGATGATAAAAAAATGAAGACAATATTTAACCCTTTCCTTGAAGATCTCACCTTGAACTTTGAGAGCAGAAGCTGAAATAGAAAAGGAGGAAACAAGTGTAGGACGAGCGGTGTTTATTCATCAAAATAAATCAAAGTGAAGGATGGCTGATAACTGCGGCTGGAGAGACGGCCCTGACTGATTGCTGCCATTATTGCTGTCTATAAAGTCTCACAATCTGCAGCCGACGGAAGGAGGAATAATTAGAGAAAGTAAATGTTACCAATATTGATGGGAATTCGTGTTTCATGTAAAGTGATAAAAATGACACCGCTCAGGATGGGATTACGGTGTGAAATATGGCCGCCATGTGCGGAAATAATGAACGCGTCTCCTTCAATTATAACATAAGGTTTGAGGCAAAGAGCAGAACGGGGAGATGTCACTTGACTGATTGTGTATGGATCTGTTCACTGAATACAGGGATATCCTGGAAGACAAACATTATAACCCCAATAGATGAACTAATATTATCCCTGGAAGTGAGAACATTCCACAAGGTGCGAACCCGAGACCTGGGAACCGAGAATGGATAATGGGTGGAAGTAAACTCACAAGACAACGCTCCATGGTCACCATGTGCAGTGTATCAGGTCTAAGAAAGGAGGATGTCAGTGACACAGTACATGAGGGCAGAGGCACACCATACGAGATACATGTGAGATACTCACATGAGTCTTGCATGACTCACCCAGAATGGCCCCTGAATCTCTGAATGAAAGCGCGTCAACTGTGTATGTTTCTATGGAGCTTCACGCTGCCGTCCAGAGACGCAGGGGTCGTTCTGGGTGAGTCATGCAAGACTCATGCGAGTATCTCTCACGCATCTCACATAGTGTGTCTCTGCCCTAACTGCTGTGGAGAGTCTCACGTGCCTCCTGAGGAACTAGGAGAGAGGTTGCTAAGTACAACAACACAACAGGGCAACCATACAGAGAAAGACCAATACCAATGACTGTTAAGTAGATGGGACAGTGTGCACCTTGACTGTTTCTCAAGCCAGGTGTCCCTAGGCTATCCACGGTCCAATTTTTTATTGAAATTAAGGATTCCTAGGTCTTGTACCTTTCTAGGCTCCTGGATAAGGCACCAACATGTCACCCCCACAAAGGGATTGAAAGGGTTAGAGAGCAAGGAAACACATAGAGAACCCACACAAGGTAACAGGTATAGCAGGTTCCACAAGATCTCCAAATAGAAGTCTCACTGCTGCCAGAGCACTGACACCACAGCTGAACAACAGCTAGGTCCTCCACATGCAAATAGACTAGTTCTATCAGCAGCAAGGAATGAAGTCATAGCAGAAGGGAAGGGTAATCACAAGTTACAGCTGAAGACTAAGAGAATACTTAATGTAGCTGATCCTTAACTCCTCCAGCATAGAATGGAAAGAAACTTAGTTAAACCATGATTAAGTGAGCTCCACAGCAGAAATGCCATTAAACACGCCAGAGGTGACAACAGGATAAGGCACACTCATGACATTATTTTTCAGGGGGGAAATAAGGAGCCCTGACCTGAGTGACCACTAATGCACTTTATTGCTGGATTTGTGCACATCGCTGGTCATGTTCAGTAGAGAAGACTGCAAGATCCACAGTGAATATTATCCTGTTAATTTTGAGTCGGCAATTCTATGTAATTGGTGTTTGATTTCATATATCCCATGAATGTCATCATACCCAAATATATTATATATGATCTGGCAACCTGTCCGTTTGTCTGTCTGCTCTGTCTATTGTGTATTTCATAAAATTCTTCATTTTTCACCTCTTTTGCAGTTTTTTGTAGTGGATTATTGCTCACATTTACGTTTCTCTTCTATTCTTGGGCAGTGGAAAGGTCAATGTCTAAATCCCTTGAGGTGTAGAGAAGTGAAAGGGTTAATTGTCCTTCTTTGTACTCACCATTGTCATCTGCAGTACTATATAATGGCTGCATTATTAGAGATCTGTGCAGAGAGGGGATATAGAGGGGATTATACCGCTATAATGACTTCTATCAGCACAATGACGTCTGCAGATTGTATACCGCACATAATCACTGGATTCACTGACATCAATACCAGTCAGGTGGTGCAAAGCCCTGGTGTCTGCTATTCTTATATTCACTCTGTAATATCTCAATCTGTGCCGCCTCATTGGCAGCCCCCCTGACTGCAACCCCCCCTGACAGCAACCCCTCCTGACTGCAACCCCTCCTGACTGCAACCCCTCCTGACTGCAACCCCCCCTGACTGCAACCCCTCGCCTGACTGCAACCGCCTGCCAGACTGCAGCCCCTTGACGGCAGCCCCCCGACTGCAGCCTCCTCTGACTGCAGCCACCCTCCTGACTGCAACCCAGTGCCTGAGTACAAACCCCCTAACTCCAGCCCCTTTCAACTGCCGCCCCCCTGACTGGAGTCCCCCCTGACTGCAGCCTCCTCTGACTGCAACCCTCCTAACTGCAGTTCCCCCTGACTGCAACCCCCTGCCTGACTGCATCCTCCCCTGACTGCAGCCACCCTCCTGACTGCAACCCACTGCCTGAAACAAGCCCCCTGATTCCAGCCTCCTCTGACTGCAGCCCCCCTGACTGCAGTCCCCCCTGACTCCAGCCTCCTCTGACTGCAGCCCCCCTGACTGCAGCATCCTCTGACTGCAGTCCCCCCTAACTGCAGCCCCCCTGACTTCAGAACCCATGACTGCAGCCCCCCTTACTGCAACTCCCGCCTGACTGCAGCCACCTCCCTGACTGCAACCCCCTTGACTGCAACCCTCGCCTGACTGCATCCTCCCCTGACTGCAATCCGCCACCTGACTGCAGCCACCCTCCTGATTGCAACCTACTGCCTGCAGCCCAGCTTGAATGCAACCCCCATCTGATTACAGGCCCCTTCTGACTTTAGCCCCCCTGAATGCAGCCTCCTGACTGCAACCCCCAGCCTTACTGCAGACCCCCCACTGCAGCCCCCCCTGACTGCACACTCTGACTGTGGCTCCACCCTGACTGCAGCTGCATAAATTGTAGCACTCCCCCTATTGCAGCCCCCTGACTGTAGCCCCCCCTGACTGTAGCCCCCCCTGACTGCAGCCCCCCCTGACTGCAGCCCCCTCCTCTGACTACAGTCACACCCCTGACTGCAACCCCCCTTGACTGCACACTCTGACTGTGACCCCACCCTGACTGCAGCTGCATCAATTGTAGCCCCCCCTGACTGCAGCTCCCCGGGGTCCTGAGGTGACTGCTGCCTTATATGGTCATGCAGGAAGCGCAGATTGGTTACATTGTATCACATTCTATAGAAGGTTCTCAGTGATGAGTGTGACGCTCTCGATAACGAGATGACAGACGGGAGGCTGATTCATCATCAGCATTCATCATCATAAAGCTTAAAGGGTTAAATCCGATATTCATTTCTTTGTGGACAATTGGGAGTGAAGCTCTGAAGGTCGGATCCTCAGTAAATGTAAGGAGTTGTAAGCACTGTCCACCCCCTCAAAGACAGTGTGATGTGTCGCCATATAATGCACTACATTCATTGTGGTTACACGAGTTTGTTGGTTGGATGCATTCAGTCCGGGGTAAAGGTACCGTTACACGCTTCAATGTAGAAACGATATCACTAGCGATCTCGGGGGGGCGCGGTCGTTAGGACATCGTTCAGACATCATTGGTGAGATATTACACCTGTAGATATCGTGGATGTCGCAACAACGATGTAGCGAACAGCTATAGTACACACAACCCAGCGAACGATACTTGTTCATTGTTGTGAATAGGAGACGTCGTTATCACGGTGTCACACACAACGATGCAGCAGCTGATCGAGGAACAATGTTCTCAAATCTGCAATCAGCAATCCAACGATTTATCGTAGTCATATCTCGGTGTCACACACAACGACGTCCTAACGATGTTATTTCAACAACTCCAAACCCGGGACGTTTGAGCGATATCGTTCACGATGTTGTATCATGTAACGGGACCTTAAGAGGTGGACGGGCAGTCGTGTTCCTCCATGAATTTTGCCATGTGTCCAGTAGCGTAACCAGAGTTCAATGGGCTCCAGTGCAAAATTGGACCTGACCCCCACCACGCATGATTGTCAGATGTATGGGCCCTTATGACATTGTAAATCTTATAAAGACTTGCATGTTGACCTCACCCATTGTACAATTATGTCCACCATCCTGTACTAATGCCCCTTATCCAAAGCCCCTTTCAGATATATATCTCCCTATCTTGGTATATATGTCCCTATCCTATTATTATTATTTACTTATACAGCACCATTAATTCCATGTTGCTGTACATGAGAAGAGGTTATATACAAAACTATAGATATAGTTTACAGTAAACAAATTAACAATGGCAGACTGGGACAGAGGGGAAAGGATCCTACCCTTGCGGACTTATATTCTATGGGATAACAGTGAAAAGACAAAAGGTCGGGGGTGCGGCATGTTCGGTGGTGGTGAGGCGGCAGCTCCGGTGGGGGGGAGGTGGAAGCTCCGGTGGTGGTGAGCTGGCAGCTCCGGTGATGGTGAGGTGGAGGCTCCGGTGGTGGTGAGGCAGCAGCACTGGTGGTGGTGAGGTGGAAGCTACGGTGATGGTGAAGGGGCAGCTCTGGTGGTTGTGAGGTGGCAGCTCCAGCGGTGGTGAGTCAGCAGCTCCAGTGGTGGTGAGGTAGCGTCTCTGATGGTGGTGAGGCGGCAGCTCTGGTGGTGGTTAGGCGGCAGCTCTGGTGGTGGTGAGGCAGCATCACTGGTGGTGATGGTGAGGCGGCAGCTCTGGTGGTGGTGAGGTGGCAGAATGGCCATTGTAGGCTGTAAGCTTTCCTGAATAGATGAGTTTTCAGGTTCCGTCTGAAGGATCGAGCGTGGTGGATAACCGGACGTGTTGGGGTGCAGAATCCCAGAGGATGGGGGATACTCGGGAGAAGTCTTGGAGGCAATTATGTGAGGAACGAATAAGTGTAGAGGAGAGGAGGAGGTCTTGGGTGGTGGGGCAGCAGCTCCGATGGTGGTGAGGCACAGCTCTGGTGGTGGTTAGGCGGCAGCTCTGGTGGTGGTGAGGCGGCAGCACTGGTGGTGGTGGTGAGGCGGCAGCTCTGGTGGTGAGGCAGCAGCTCCAGTGGTGGTGAGGTGGCAGCTCTGATGGTGGTGAGGCGGTAGTTCCGATGGTGGTAAAGCGGCAGCTCTGGTGGTGGTGAGGTGGAAGCTACGGTGATGGTGAAGTGGCATCTCCGATGGTGGTGAGGGGACAGCTCTGGTGGTGGTCAGGTGGAAGCTCTGGTGATTGTGAGGTGGCAGCTCTGGTGGTGGTGAGGCGGCAGCTCCAGTGGTGGTGGGGCAGCAGCTCTGGTGGTGGTGGTTAGGCAGCAGCTCCAGTGGTGGTGGTTAGGCAGTAGTTCTGTTGGTGGTGAGGTGGCAGCTCTGGTGGTGGTGGTGAGGCAGCAGCTCTGGTGGTGATCAGGCGGCAGCTCCAGTGGTGGTGAGGCGGTAGCTCTGATGGTGGTGAGGCGGCAGCTCTGGAGGTGGTGGTGGGGCCGCAGCTCTGGAGGTGGTGATGAGGCAGCAGCTCTGGTGGTGGTGAGGCGGCAGCTCCGGTGGTGGTGAGGCGGCAGCTCTGGCGGTGGTGAGGAGGCAGCACTGTGGTGATGGTGAGGCGGCAGCTCTGGTGGTGGTGAGGTGGCAGAATGGCCATTGCAGGCTTTAAGCTTTCCTGAAGAGATGAGTTTTTAGGTTCCGTCTGAAGGATCGAGCGTGGTGGATAATCAGATGTGTTGGGGTGCAGAATTCCAGAGGATGGGGGATACTCGGGAGAAGTCTTGAAGGCAATTATGTGAGGAACGAATAAGTGTAGAGGAGAGGAGGAGGTCTTGGGAAGATCGAAGGTTACGTGAAGGAAGATAGTGGGGGATTAGTTCAGTGATATATGGGGGGGACAGATTATGGACGGCTTTGTAGGTCAGCATTAATAATTTGAACTGGAATTGTTGGAGAATTTGAAGCCATTAAAGAGATTTGCAGAGTAGAAAAACAGAGGAGTAGCGAGGAGAGAGGTGGATTAGTCGAGCAGCAGAGTTTTGGACTGACTGGAGAGGTGTGAGATCATTAGCAGGGAGGCCACAGAGGAGGAGGTTGCATTAATCCAGGCGGGAGATGATGAGGACAGCACTAGTAATTTAGTAGATTGAGGGTTGACGAATGGACAATACATTGATGTTTTGGGATCAGTTAGTTAGTTGAGTTCTGGGGTGCTAGGGCAGAGATCTTAGCTGAGGCAAGATCTTGGAGCCCATGGGATTGTGCAGTGTCCCTCATTGGTTGGATCCATTGGACTCTATCTGGGCTATTTCTTCCGTTAACCTGGTGTCAGGATTGCCGGGTGACACCTCGGAGCTGCTCCTTGGTTGTGCACTTCTTACAGACTCGGCAGAATTGTCTTCATTTGTGCAGTTCCAGCTTTCTTGTTCAATAAATCTCTATGGATTGATCATCGGCCGGGTGTCCCTTCCTGCTCTGTCGCACACCCCGTCACAAATTGGTTGGCATCGGAGGGATCAGAGCAGAAGGAATGGAGGACAATGGCCCATCAACATCGGGAACCAGAACCGCGGAGTACAAAAACTGGAGTGTGGGGAGCCTGCAAACAAAGGCCCGAGAATTAGGAGTCTCTCTAAGGATCAAATAATTGAGGCTTTGGAAGAAACTTGCCTTCAAGATGGCACTGAGGAAGGATTCCCACAGCAAGGGGAGGAAAGGCAGGAGAAGGAGGTAAACACCCAAAAAAGTCAGTGGGTTGTGTGGGTACAAGGAGGAGATGGCATTGCTTGGGGAAGAGGTCCCCATAGAATATAAAGATGGAGGCCATTCACAGAGCACAGGAGAGGCAGCGCTTGGCGGAAGCAGCTAGAAGCTCCGGACAGACTGTAACCACAGCATCCACCATGAGGGATCTCACCCAGAGTGTCCCACAAGGACTTTAAGCCATTTAATGCAGGTGACATTGAGGGCTTCTTCCAGGACTTTGATCATCAATGCCGATTAATGGAAGTCCCGGAAAGAGAGCGAGTCCGACATCTGGTGGGGCTCCTAGAGGGCGGAGCTACCGAAGCCTATATAGCTATGGACACTCAGTGGAACTGTGAGTATGGGGAGATAAAACAGACCATCCTGGAACATTATGCCGTGACCCCAGATACCTATAGGGCTCAGTACCGTACCTCAGCTTGCGATGGGGAAGTGTCTTTCAAGATGTATGACCACAGGCTCAAACAAGTATGTCATCGCTGGCTGGAGAGAGAGGGAGCCTTAACTTGGAGACCTAAAAGAACAATTCTATGCCAAATGCCCTGCTGAGATCCGGGAATGGGTGCGTGAGAGAACATATTCATGGGTGGCATGGTGGCTCAGTGGTTAGCACTGGAGATTTGCAGCACTGGGGTCCTGGGTTCAATTCCCCCCAAGGACAACATCTGCAAGGAGTTTGTATGCTCTTCCCATGTTTGTGTGGGTTTCCTCCGGGCACTCCGAGGACACAATGTATCTATACACTTCCATGAGGAATAACAGAGGAGCTGCAGTGACAAGTTCCCACATAGAATTCTCCATCCTGTATTTTTTGTAGCAATAAAGGTATTTCCTGACCCAGACATAAGATCTCTCCGATCCTTAATATGTCCATTCTCCTCCGTCTGCTCCTGTAGGTTTTGTCCGGATTTTGCACGCTTTGTGCTATGGTAACCATTTGCATTCTTCTAGAGGATGAAAAGATGGAGAAATGCCATGTTATTGAGAGGTGCCCCGGCCGCTCGGTGGCACGCCTGTATATGAGTCACATCTCGGCTCCGTCTCTTCTTTGTGCCGAGCTTTTTATGTGATTTTAATTTGGCATTGTGGGCGCCTCGGCTGCTGTTCTTCCCCATTGTACGGTCTCAGTGTGAGCTGGAAAGCTAAATATTAGCGGTAATTGTTGTTCTGTTTGATGGAGCACTTTATGGCTGGTGCTTACATCGAGCTCCAGGCCGGGGAACAATGGCAGACGTCCAATTCATTGACTTGCCTAAATTTAGAGACTGCTGCAATGGTGGTTATCAAAGGGTGTGGGCCATATTTATCCCCCACCCGGCAAGGTGATATAATGGCATATCGGCTAGCAGATGGGTAATCATACAGCTATAGCCGCTACCCCCATTCCACATATCAATTGCTTTAAGCCGTTTCTCCCTTTCCCATCATATAGTATTTGCCTTAAGCCACTACCTCCTTTCCTCTATCCTTTGCCTAAAGCTGCCACCCCTTCTCTCTATCATTTGCCCAAAACCCCCAAGCCTATTTCCACTATCAATTGCCTTAAGCCTCTGCCCTCTTCCCCCTGCCTATTATTTGCCTTAAGCCTCTACCCTATACCTGTCTGTTACTTGTCATAAGCTTCTGCCCTCTTTCCTCTATTATTTGCCTTAAGCCTCTACCCTCTACCTGTCTGTTACTTGTCATAAGCTTTTGCCCTCTTTCCCCTGTCTATTATTTGCCTCTGCTCTCTATTACCCTCTGCTCTCTATTATCTGCGTTAAGCCTCTACTGCCTCCCTCCAGTCTATTAGTTAGCTTAATCCTCTACCCAGGGGTGGATTAAGGGTAGCCAGGGCCCGGGGCTGTTCAGACTCTGTGGGCCCCCCCCCGGGTCATGTGACGGGGGTCATGTGACGGGGTCATGGGGGTCATGTGACGGGGTCATGTGACGGGGTCGCGGGAGTCATGTGACGGAGGTTATCATATACCTGTAATAGATTATTCCAGAAAAATAGTTGCTGAGTGAAACTCTAATCTGTCAAACATCCATTGATCCTAGTCAATTTACCCTTCAGTTAGGAGGAAAAAAACAAACACTTTAAGCCATAGTATTGAGCAGTCCATTAGAAGGCGGCAATTATGCCCTGACTGCCCCTGTACTCAGAATAAATAACTTATAAATATCTCGAACGGCGTGCACCCTGAATGATAATCACCTGTTACCAGTCTGATGGACTTGCTTGCAGATTGGTCCATCCCGCCTCCTTGCGGTCCGACAGCGTCTTCTTCTGAATGATGTAGATAACGCCTCCTGCCATCCGTGTTATCCACGTGACCACGTCCAATTTTCCCATTGCCTATGCTATGCCCATACCTCTCCGGCTTGTGCAGGTGCAATGTGCTCCATCATGGGATTATCCTACAAGTTTGAACTCTCAGTGATGTCACCATACATTACACGCAGAAGACTGGGAGCCTGTAGCCGTGTGCAGAGACCCCTGCGGTTCGCGCATGAGTAGATGAGTTTTACATTGTAGCTGCAGTAGGGCAGAGCACGGTGCGTTTGCGCAAGCTGGAGAGGCATCTGCACAGACGTGAGATGGGAAAGTGGGACGTGGATAACAAAGGCGTGATCCATATCATTCAGAAGAAGAGGCTGTCAGACGGCGAGGAGAGGCTGAGTGGACCAATCTGCAAGCAAGAATTTCGGACCAGTAATAGGTTAGAATACAGGGCGCTAGATTTTTATAAGTTATTTATTCTGTGTACAGGGACATTCAGGGCATAATAGCTTGTTTCTTATAATGCAGCATCAGCGTGTGCACGAGGCCTTACAGATACTGAGGTAACAACTCACCAAATACTCAGCGTGTGCACGAGGTCTTACAAATACTGAGGAAAAAACTCCCCAAATACTCAGCGTGTGCACGAGGCCTTACAGATACTGAGGGAAAAAAAAAATCACCAAATACTCAGCGTGTGCACGAGGCCTTACAGATACTGAGGGGAAAAAAAATCACCAAATACTCAGCGTGTGCACGAGGCCTTACATATACTAAGGGAAAAACTCACCAAATACTCAGTGTGTGCACGAGGCCTTACATATACTAAGGGAAAAACTCACCAAATACTCAGTGTGTGCACGAGGCCTTACATATACTAAGGGAAAAACTCACCAAATACTCAGCGTGTGCACGAGACCTTACAGATACTGAGGGGAAAAAAAATCACCAAATACTCAGCGTGTGCACGAGGCCTTACAGATACTGAGGGGAAAAAAAATCACCAAATACTCAGCGTGTGCACGAGGCCTTACATATACTAAGGGAAAAACTCACCAAATACTCAGCGTGTGCACGAGGCCTTACATATACTAAGGGAAAAACTCACCAAATACTCAGTGTGTGCACGAGGCCTTACATATACTAAGGGAAAAACTGACCAAATACTCAGCGTGTGCACGAGACCTTACATATACTAAGGGAAAAACTCACCAAATACTCAGCGTGTGCACGAGACCTTACATATACTAAGGGAAAAACTCACCAAATACTCAGCGTGTGCACGAGGTCTTACAAATACTGAGGAAAAAACTCCCCAAATACTCAGCGTGTGCACGAGGCCTTACAGATACTGAGGTAACAACTCACCAAATACTCAGCGTGTGCACGAGGCCTTACAGATACTGAGGAAAAAACTCCCCAAATACTCAGCGTGTGCACGAGGCCTTACAGATACTGAGGAAAAAACTCACCAAATACTCAGCGTGTGCACGAGGCCTTACAGATACTGAGGTAACAACTCACCAAATACTCAGCATGTGCACGATGCCTTACAAATACTGAGGTAATAACCTCACCATATACTCAGCGTGTGCACGAGGCCTTACAGATACTGAGGTAAAAACCCACCAAATACTCAGCGTGTGCACGAGGCCTTACAGATACTGAGGAAAAAACTCACCAAATACTCAGCGTGTGCACGAGGCCTTACAGATACTGAGGAAAAAACTCACCAAATACTCAGCGTGTGCACGAGGCCTTACAGGTACTGAGGTAAAAACCCACCAAATACTCAGCATGTGCAATAGGCTTTACAGATAGCGAAGAAAAAAATTACCAAATACTCAGCGTGTGCACGAGGCCTTACAGATACTGAGGTAAAAACTCACAAAATACACAATGTGCGCACGCACTACCCCTCCACCTTGGATAGACATGTGAAATACCTCTACATGTTGTATGTGCCCCTCTATGTGGATATTTTTCTTGAATCATGAATGCATGGACTCCATACGTACATGATCCAAGCAAGATAGCCACTTATTAGAGGGGCACATGATACACCATGTATAGCCATTTCACATGTTTCTGTATTATCCAAGATGGTGGGGCACAAGACTTCAGTGATTAAGGGGCCTTTCACATCAGCGGTTTTGCTGATGTGCGGCCGATTTGGCAGGTGGCGCCGGATCAGCTGCCTAACGGCCGGCTCGCGGTCCAGATGCGGCAAGCCCTATGCATTGTCTATGGGGCTTGCGGTCCGGTGCGGCAAGTGCCTGATCTGCCGCACTCAGCAGAACCGCACTTGTGATAGACAATGCATGGGGCTTGCCGCATCCGGGCCGCAAGTCGGCCGTTAGGCGGACGATCCGGCACATGCGGCGCCACCTGCTGGAACGGCCCAAACATCAGCTAAACACTGATGTGAAAGCAGCGTTCGTTAGGCCCCTTTCACATCACCGTGTCTTTCAAATTGCGGCAGATCCAGCAGATTTACCACATTTGCTGCCTAACAGCCGTTGCGACGATGGATGACAACGCGGTCAGCAGCGTTTTTTTTTTCCACCGCCGCAAATGCCGGACTTGCCGCACCCAGCAGAACCGCACTTGCCGCACCAAACCGCAAGCCCCATGAACAAGTCATGGGGCTTGCCGCAAGTGTGCCGCAAGTGCGGCCGTTAGTCGGCAGATGCGGTAAATCTGCCGGATCTGCCACAATCTGAAAAAAAGCAGATGTGAAAGGGGCCTTAGTACACAAATCATTTAATTACTGCTTACATTCTTTCTTTACACTGACTGAGTCCTCCCTGCCATGCAGCAGCCACCAGGTCTGGCTGGCAGTGCACACACAGAGCACAGCCACAGGCAGCAGCTGCAGCAGCAGGGCAGGAGTCAGGAGTGGACATATCACTCACCTCTCTGTCACACAGGCATGTCCTCTCTCTGCTCTGTGTCGGCATTAGGTGACGGTCCCTCTCCTCAGACTCCCTCTCTTCATGCAGGCGGCGACCCAGGAGGTGGTGGACGGCAGTCGGCGGGTGAGACACAGACTCAGTCAGGAGGACGGAGGAGCCTGCTCAGCCTCAGTCGAGATCAGCTGCCTGCCTGGGTCTGGGTCCTCCTAGAGTAGGAGGATTCAGCAAAGCCCGGTCGGGCCCGGCAAAATCAGCATAGCAGCCGGGACTCGGGAGAACAATGCTGCCAGCAGAGGCCGCTGGGACTATAGGAGTGGGAGCAACATCCGCAGGCAGCTACCACCGGTACGCACACCTTGTAAGCACACAGCTCCACATGCTTCATACATACATGGCTCCGCTCCGTACACCTAGTACACACTCAACTCTGCTCCTTACACCTCGTACACATGGCTCAGCTCCGTACACCTCGTACACACTTGGCTTTGCTCTGTACACCTTGTACGCATGCGGCTTTGCTCCATACACCTCATACACACTCGGCTTTGCTCCGTACACCTCTTACGCACTCGGCTCTGCTCCGAACACCTCGTACACGCTCGGCTCCATACACATGCGGCTCCGCTCCATACACCTCGTACACACGCGGCTCCGCTCCATACACCTTGTACACATGCGGCTCGGCTCCGTACACCTCGTACACACATGGCTCTGCACACCTCGTACACATGCAACTCCACTCCGTATACCTTGTACACACACGGCTCTGCTCCGTACACACGCGGCTCTGCTCCGTAGACCTCATACACATCTGGCTCCACTCTGTACACCTCATACACAAACGGCTCTGCTCCGAACACACTCCGCTCCGCTCCGTACACCTCGTACACACGCGGCTCTGCTCCGTACACCTCGTACACATGTGGCGCCACTCCGTACACCTTGTACACATGCGGCTCTGCTCCATACACCCTGTACACACTCGGCTCAGCTCCATACACCTCGTACACACGCGGCTCTGCTCGGTGCACCTCGTACACACACGACTCCGCTCCACACACCTTGTACACACATGGCTCCGCTCCATACACCGTGTACACACATAGCTCTGCTCCATACACTTCCTACACATGCGGCTTGGCTCTGTACACCCTGTACACACTTGGCTCCGCTCTGCGCTCCGTACACCTTGTACACACTCGGCTCTGCTCCGTACACCTCATACACGTGGCTCTGCTCCGTACACACTCAGCTCTGCTCCATACACCTCATACACATGTGGCTCCGCTCCGTACACCTCGTTTACATGCGGCTCCGCTCCGTACACCTTGTACACACGCGGCTCTGCTCTGTACAACTCGTACACATGCGGCTCCACTCCGTACACCTCATACACACTCAGCTCTGTACACCTCGTACACACACGGCTCCGCTCCGTACACCTCGCACACACTCAGCTCTGTACACCTCATGCACATGCGGCTCCGCTCCGTACACCTCGTACACACTCGGCTCCACTCCATTCACCTCGTACAAACATGGCTCCGCTCCGTACACCTCGTACACACTCGGCTCCGCTCCGTATACCTCGTACACACTCGGCTCTGCTCCATACACCTCGCACACACTCAGCTCTGTACACCTCGTACACACTCGGCTCCGCTCCGTACACCTCGTACACACTCGGCTCTGCTCCGTACACCTCGTACACACACGGCTCCGCTCCATACACCTCGCACACACTCAGCTCTGTACACCTCGTACACACTCGGCTCCGCTCCGTACACCTCGTACACACACGGCTCCGCTCCATACACCTCGCACACACTCGGCTCTGCTACATCCACACTGTAAATCCCTCCTGAGTCCTGACATCACACATAACCTTCATCTCATCTTCTTCACCTCTCCAGCACCATGACAACCATCACAGAGTGGAGACCTGCATAACGAGGAGCCGATCATGTGATCCCTGACTCCTCCCCTCCCTCACATCATCACAGGTCCTGTAAGCACAGGTCCTCCTGTGCCCTGTGCGGCTCTACAGGTGGGCTCACACTGCGGGGGGGGGGGAAGAGTGTAACACAGCGGTGGCGGGGGAAGAGTGTAACACAGCGGCAGCAGGGGGGACGGGACGGGGAAGAGTGTAACACAGCTGCAGCGTGGGGGGGGAGAGAGTGTAACACAGCGGCAGCGGGGGGGGGACGGGGAGGAGTGTAACACAGCGGCAGCGGGGGGGGGGGGGGGGAGAGAGTGTAACACAGCGGCAGCGGGGGGGGGGGGGGGGGGGGAGAGAGTGTAACACAGCTGCAGCGGCGGGGGGGGGGGAGAGAGTGTAACACAGCGGCAGCGGGGGGGGGGGGGGAGAGAGTGTAACACAGCGGCGGGGGGGGGGGGGGGGGAGGGGGGAGAGTGTAACGGCAGCGGGGGGGGGGGGGGGGGAGAGAGTGTAACACAGCGGCAGCGGGGGGGGGGGGGGGAGAGAGTGTAACACAGCGGCAGGCGGGGGGGGGGGGGAGAGAGTGTAACAGCGAGCGGCAGCGGCGGCCGGGACTGTGGGAGAGAGAGCGGCATTAGCAGGGGGCCGCGCCACTATCAGGCCCCTGCGGTTGCCGCTCCTGTCAACTAGCGGGCTCATTACCTCATGGATGCTGTGCCTGCCTGCACATGTGCTGTGTGGTGGCGCCGTGGCGGATTATAATGGGCAATTTACCCCCTGGACTGCGGGCCCTAGACACCATTGGGCCCGGGGCAAAAGCCCATATTGACCTCATTATAATCCGCCACTGCCTCTACCCACTTCCCCATGTCTATTATTTAGATTTAGCCTCTACCCTCTTCTCCTGTCTATTATTTGCCTTAGGCCACTATACCCTTTCCCCCCTGTCTATTTGCCTTAAGCCTCTACCCTCTTTCCCCAGTTTATTATTTGCCTTAAGCCTCTACCCTCTTTCCCCAGTTTATTATTTGCCTTAAGCCTCTACCCTCTTTCCCCTGTTTATTATTTGCCTTAAGCCTCTACCCTCTTTCCCCTGTTTATTATTTGCCTTAAGCCTCTACCCTCTTTCCCCTGTTTATTATTTGCCTTAATCCTCTACCCACTTCCCCATGTCTATTATTTAGATTTAGCCTCTACCCTCTTCTCCTGTCTATTATTTGCCTTAAGCCTCTACCCTCTTTCCCCAGTTTATTATTTGCCTTAAGCCTCTACCCTCTTTTCCCCAGTTTATTATTTGCCTTAAGCCTCTACCTTCTTCTCTCTATTATCTGCATTAAGCCGCTACCCTTTTTCTCCTGTCTATTGTTTACCTTATTCCTCTACCCATGTCCCCATGTCTATTATTTCCCTTAAGCCTCTAGTCATATCCCCTGTCTATCATTTGCCTTAAGCCTCTTCTCCTGTCTATTATTTGCCTTATGCCTCAATCCTATTCCCTCTCTCTATTTTGGGCTAAAGCCTCTACCCTGCTTTCCCCCATCAGTTTCCTGATAATATTATTTTCCACTAAACCAGTACCCATACTATAATACATATCTGTTTTTTTCATAATCACTTCCTGCTGAACTTTTGCTTATATGCAAAAAGCAAGCAGAGCTTCAGTGTAAAGCATGGGGGAGAGCTAGAGCATAAAACGAGATAGGAGCTGCATTTTAGATTAGGTTATTGGATGATCCGATAATCACTTTGTGTCAGTGACATTGAATAGGAGACACATTTCGGACTAACTCAGATTCCACAAAGTCGCTGAGAGATGATCCATTTATCACTATGTCACAGTGAAGTGAACTGCAGTGTAAAGCATGGAGGAAATGGTCAACTGAGGAGTCTGGAGCTGCCTTTTGGACTATATCAGGCTTTACCAGACAGGGCATTAAGGCTGGAGTATTCACAAATAACTATCAAATATAGCCCAAATTACCTGTGTTCTAATAGAATTCAGCTGCAGTGTAAAGCATGGAGAAAATGGTCAACTGGGGAGTCTGGAGCTGCCTTTTGGACTATATCAGGCTTTACCAGACAGGGCATTAAGGCTGGAGTATTCACAAATAACTATCAAATATAGCCCAAATTACCTGTGTCCTAATAGAATTCAGCTGCAGTGTAAAGCACTGAGGAAAGACAGAACAGCAAATGGCTTCTAATACTACCCCAGCCTCTAATAGGCAATGACCTTTAGTGGAAATATTCAACAATGAGGTCTAAATGGAACAGAGCTGCAGTGTAAAGCATGGAGGAGAGACTGAACAATAGCTTGGGTTTGATATCTAAACACAGTGCAGCTAATCTGGAGTCAGTGGGAGGGAGTGGAGGGGCCAACTCCGAAAAAAGTCATAGTGGTTATTAATTAGGAAAAGACAACACAGGTGCAAAGTAGCAGCGCTCCAATCACTCTCAGCCTCATTATCTTAGAGGGGGTGATTACTGGTATTTTTATATGCACTCAGAATGAGATTGCCATAGGGTGCCGGTCACACACGTGTGATATAAGGTGTGCCCAGCCTATTAGATTAGGCACTATATCAATGCACCCCAACAGGAACAGATGCCCTATATGGCCCAGCTGCAAACAAGCACAATACAACACTTATATAAATATGAGGTATTGCTAGGTATTTTGGACCAAAACACATAAGCTCGTAAACTGCGTCAGGGGTCCTCACGCTTACGAGTCCCCAACCATTCAATTCATGAATAATAATAAGCAAAAAGGAATGAATAAAAAAAAATCACTATCAGCAGCTATATGATCTGTAACCAAATGCACTCAGCAGGATGCAGTAAGCCGCAGATATATAGGAAAAGGCAACGCGGGTGCAGAATGCCAGCGCTCCAATCAATCGCAGCCTCCTTAAAGGGACACTGTCACCAGATTTTTGCCATCCCATCTGACAGCAGCATAATGTAGAGATAGAGACCCTGATTCCAGCGATGTGTCACTTACTGGGCTGCTCAGTGTAGTTTTCATAACATCACCGTTCAATCAGTTGTAGGACTAAAGCATAGTCATTTCCTGCTAAATCTGAAGCAGAGAAAGCAGTCATTTTATCAAAGTGACAGCAAGCATCCCAGTAAGTGACACATCGCTGGAATCAGGGTCTCTGTCTCTACATTATGCTGCTGTCAGATGAGAGGGAAAAATCTGGTGACCGTGTCCCTTTAAGTGAGCTTGAGGATCCTTGACGCCTATTATGAGCTTACATGTTTTGGTCCAACATACCTACCAATACCTCACATTTTACTCATCTTTTGTATTGTGGTTATTTTGTGTCTGTTCTTATTGTGTTGCATTGATATAGTCCCTAACAGTCCACCTAGATTCATAGTAAGGGTGTTAGTAAGAGGCTGGGCACGAATTACATCACACGTGTGTGACTGGCGCCCTATGAGAACCTCATTCTGTGTGCATCTAGTTATTAACTAGAACTAGTAAACCATGTGGAGTAGAAAAAGCACAACAATTACATATTTTTACATTTTATTATTCAATTGTCATCTGTACATTGACATAATTGGTTTTACAAAATGAACTTTACAAGACCTCTTTGGATAAAATGTAATGTGCTTCCATACATATATTAAAGACCATTCGTATAAAACCTGACTTTTTCTGTGTTTTGTATTTTTTTCCTTTGTTGTATATTTGATAAGGCTTCCAAATTAAGGTCACTTTTATCATTCATGTCTAGTCACTTGTACAATTTGATTCAATGTCGGCAAGCTATCGATCATCTGTAATAACCAGCGCGAGATGAAACATGTCCAACAAAGTTGTCAGGCTGTCGCGGCGCCTTACTGGCCTTGAGGTTGTAGATATCAATGTAGATCTCTACTCGCGGGAACTTGGGACTTTCGACTTTTTCCTTTCTTTTCGTGAAGATGTTTTCGTGTAGATTTGAGAATTTCTTGACGTAAAGTCCTTATTGAGACCCAGGAGGGAACATTGGAAGATCTTTTCCAGAGCTGACCACACGTGTGCCTAGTGGTAGGCATCAGTCTCCACCACCCAAGACAAGAGAAAGACCAAGAGTGTTGCCATAATTGCCATTGACTTGCCCAAAGCTTAGAGCTGGCACCTGAAAATAGAGAAAAAAGAAAGTTGAGTTTAGGGTTTTTTTTTACAGTTTTTTTCTACTTTATACACTAAAAACCATAGGTTCTATTGACTTTGTCTAATATGGGGTGAATAGTTTAAGGTCTATCCACAGGGGTGTAACTACATCACGTGCAGGGGACCTGGAGCTTATGTCCCTTTGGCCTATGAAAAAGACTAATGCGTTAAGGATTTGCAAATATTGGCCGCCCCGTTAGAGCTTTCGCATCAGGGCCCTAGAACTTCAAGTTATGACAACTATCAACTATATGAAGTCAATGGACCATGAGATATCTGGATTTGTGTCACCACTAAAGACAGTTAAAATTGGGCTTCAAGTTAATATTTTGAGGCTAAAACTTTTCGATCTATCACATTTTTTTAGTTATTAACAATAAATAGTTCAAATCAAATACTTACATTGTTCTACAGAGGCTCCCCAGCTTATCGGAAGGAAGTTCTTCACGACCAACCAGTGCTCCTCAATGATGTCTTTCTTGGTCACTCCAAGGTCCTTGTATATCGAACCCCTTGACCGGTGGCTCTTAGACATGAAAGTTCAAAAAGTTTGAAGAAAGTTTCAAGAAGTCCTGAATTTAGCAGATATTCCTGAGAGTTGACCGACCGCCCTTGGGTCTTGTTACCGGCAGTGGTCGGCAAGGCTGAAAACGTTGGTTGATGGGAATTTGCAGGTTCAGAATTGGTTCTCTGATTGGGTTTTGTTGTCCTTTATCTCTTTTCTTTTCCTCGTTATAAATATATGAAAACGTCCATCCGGTAGAACGGTCTATCAGTGTCTGATGATTACTTCCAAGGTTCCGAAAGTTTGGTTCAACTTTGATTCAACACGTTATTGTTGTTTGATACAAATTGCTACTATGGATATTTTACATGTACAATACGATCCCCCCTCATCCTCCCCCCCAAAAAAATACAAATTCCTTATAAAAATAAACTTTACATTCATTTTAGACTCTTTTTCATAGATATTGAAGCATATTATTGCTTTCTAATAAAATATAGTAAAAAGTCACATGACATTTTTGCCGCTTCTTACAAATAATTCGCATTTATCCTATGTACAATATAGATCACCATTGACATTCTGGTACATACAGCATAGTAATAGTAATAAATACCAAAAAAATAGGATTTTTCTTTCTTATGTACACATTCAATGTATTAAAAAAATGCTCTTAAAACTGAACTTTCTTACTTGTGCCATTCCCTGAAATTTAAAGGGAGGAGGCAGAACACTTGTGCAAAAATCATCAATATTGTATTTTTGATTTTTTTTTTTTAATTATTATTTGCATTATAAAGTTGTGGCACCAGATTCTGGTGACCATTCACAAACTTTTCCATAGTTTCTTATGCTCTATGTAGTCGTAGAAAGCAATTACTGCTACATGCAGGGCAATATGTCCTGTTCTCATGACAAAACCTATAACTGTTACATTGTATCTTTGCTTCGGTTGCTTAAACCCGAGTTAACTCGTTGACCCCTAGCCTTACTCCTCATGTAATAGAACTTGCAGAGTTTTTCTGAGCATAATTAACTTCATGTATCAATATCATTTTGACACTTCTCCTGTATCTACCATGAGAAAATCCCTCAACTTTCTTGCACAAAACTCAGAACTTTTCCTAAAGTTCTGAGTCTAAATTGACTTTTTCCTCCAAAGTCTAAAAGTATTTTTCATTCAAGAGCATTAATTTCACCCCAGATTTTGCCAAGCCTCCTGCCTAACATGCCTCGATGTAGCCGGCTTTCTCAGTGATTATGCTATTGCTATTGCTGTCGTAAGGATCCTTGGTGACGATGACGTTCAGCTTTGTGCTGATTTGCTCGTCTGAATAAGCCGCCTTAAGGGTTAGCTTCTCTGACTGCTCAAAATCAAATTGGATTTCCTTTCCCATCTGCATTAGCTGCTCCATTGTCTTAGGGAGGGGGATTTGAGGAATCGCTTGATCTCTGGGTGTAGAGTGCTAATGATGTAACGGATCATCTCCTCCTCGTTGGCATCAACGTAAAGTCTATGGTACAAAGCCCTTTTCTTCCAAACAAATTGCTCAAGGGGCTCCCAACGTCTTTGAGGGAGATCTAAGTCCCTCTTGATGGCTTCTCTAACGACTATCCTTTCGCAATATTGCAAAAAGGCGACTTTGAAGTCATGCCAACTTTCTACGGTCTCCTGCCTGTATTCCCACCACTTCTTCGCTGCGCCTGTCAAATGGTTGTCTACTTGAGAAAGCCAAACTTTCTCGTTCCACCCACTACGCTTGAAAAACTTTTCCAAGTTCACTAAAAACTCACGAGGGTCTTCTGACATTTTGGCATCAAACTCAGGAGGTGACAGGATATCAACAGAAATGACAACCCAATGGTGTGGGTGGCAAGATTGGGCTGGCAGTGGAGGTGGTGGTGGAGGTGGAGATGATGGTGGGCTCGGGGCATAAGGATCAACAATCTCCTGATTGGCCTCTGCCTCTTTTTCTTTATCACTTTTCTCTCCATAGAAAGATCTCCTATGCTTCTCTTCCATCTTACATGTCCTACACAGGTTCTGATCAGCCTTGCTAACCATTTTTTCAAAACGAGAGAATACCCCTCTCCATGAATTCATCTCCCTCTTCACCCACCTCTCCAAGTTGACTAAAGTATCTTGGCACCTCATCAAACAAGCCTTGATAGACCTCTTCCACCTCTGAATCCCAACCACCGGTGACTGATCATTCATGTTAGAGTTTAACCTTTGTACTGACCTCTTAAACCCTTTTAGCTCATTTTCCACCTGTCTGGAAACTCCAGAAAGGATATACACCTGGGTCTTTCTGACTCTATCCAACATTTCTGCTGGACTACAAGTACCAATCTGTAGGGCCACAGTTTGTTCAGGCGCAGAGAGAGCGGGTGCTACGATGCCACTGAGAGCCATGCTTGCTGCCATATTCAAAATTTGATAGAAATTAGTACAATTTTGCAAATTTTTTAAAAAATATTTAAATTTTAAATTGAACAAAAGTTATCGTTAATGAGATTTTTGGCAACAAATGACTCGATAAAGGCATGCAACACCTCTCTCTACGCTTTTCAATGAAGAGCACTTTCGTAAAATCCCCAAAAACATTCAACAATTCTTTCAGAATACAAAGTAACAAGGTCAAATTCTCAGTTCAGAAAAGCTATGCAATTTGGTGAGAAGATTAGCAGAGAAAGGAAGGTCGGTAGATAGATATCACCCAAGTAGAGTGTCCAGTTCTTTCAGAAGTTTCGTAGGATTTGGAGGAATCCCGATGAGTAGGAGAAACCTTGTCCAAGCCTTCAATGTAGACAAGTTTCTTCTCCCAACGAAGGAAAGAAAGTCTTTGAGTCAAGAGCGGAGCTTGGAGAAATCTAAGTATTGAGCCGGTAACGATCCACGAAAGTCGGTGTGAATGCAAGAGAAGAGAGAAAACTCTTTCCTATCTGCTCGCATCTGAGTTTGTGAGGATAGTTATCCAGGCTCTGTATTTATACTGATCTTGCCGAGCTCGACATGTGAGTTATCAGCAATCCCCATTCTACGTTTACGACGCTCATTGGTTGGAGCTTCTGTCTCCTTGACAACCGGAACATTGGGATGCCGATTCAATGCCCCCCCCCCCCCCCTTCCTTATGATTCAGCTAACACGTTGAAGGCTGTGAACACTCCAGCTTTGGAAGAATGTGTAATTCCCTTTCTCTCACTTTGTGCGAAAACACGTAATTGAGCTATAATAACCAGGAGACACTTCTCCCACGGAATATTACACGTCTTCCCTGTCTGAACTTGACAAAAAAGGTGTCGTCTCATTATTTTACCAGATGGGTGTACGACCATGTCCTCCCACCGAGCGCACACCTACATGAAGTATACGCACTCACATCGACAGACACACTCTTGTTTACCGAGTGGGTTGATGGCGCGGCCTCGTTGACTCACGTTATTTAGGTCAGTCGGAATAGTAAGGGGGAGGACTTTTGAAATTTAGATTCAAGTAGGTTGACAAACAGTTGAGACTGTTGTGTAATATGTCACACGTAGGGGACTTTCATAATGAAAAAACAACGGGGGACGAGACTTGGAGCCCAAATACGAAATCAGTGACTGTCGGGAATCCAAGGACGTGCTTGAAGGTTCAGTTTATTCCTCGATGGAGTAAACATAGAGGAAAGTATTGAGATTATTTATACTGTTGAACGTTTGTGAGCTGGGGTTCAAGATTGGGTATCGGAAATACAGTGAAACGTCTTCAAATGGGAAGACCCCACCACCCATGAGATGGGCATCGGAAATACAGTGAAACGTCTTCAAATGGGAAGACCCCACCACCCATGAGATTGATTCTCATCCTCAAGTACACCGCTTCCGTGTGAAAACTCTTTAATGCACAGTCTGTCATTTGACTGGAGTGTCTCCATAAAGATATATGTAGCAACAAGCTAAATCATCTTAAATGATTATTGGGGGATGAAAAAAAGGACTAAACTAATTTCTTAAACAAGGTTATTGTCACAATCCCTTCATTCAGTGAGTATTTGTTGAAATGAGCGACAGTTTCGCTGAGAAATGTTAGGTTCTGAAGACCACAAGGACATAGTGTAACAACTAGTGCGGATAACTCAGGAATCTAATGGCGTAGGGCAAAGACCAGGAAATGACAAAGGCTCGGGTCCAAACCTATATTATCACACATGAAAACAATTCAAAAACACAGTTTACACACTGCAGTGCTGAATGCAGAAATAGTCCTTTAAGTCCTGTTCACACACTGCAAACTGAATGCAGAAATAGTAAGTACTGTTCATACACTGCAAACCAAATACAGAAATAGTAAGTACTGTTCACACACTGCAAGCCGAATATGATACTAGTCCTTTAAGTGCAGTTCACACAGTGCAGAGCTGATAATGAAAATAGTCTTTTAGGCTGGTTTCACATCATGTCTTTTGTGATCCGGGCTGATCCGATGAGAACCAGATAGGCCTGGATCACATTTCTGCCCAATAGTGTGCCTATGGGCCCGGATGGAGCCGGATGGCAGCTATCTGCCATCCGGTTTCCATGTGTCCAGGAGGACTCGGATTTTTCACCCGGACACAAAAATGCTGCATGCACGATTTTTGTGTCCGGGGAGAAAAATCTCCCCAAACCTGATCCTCCCGGATTCTCCTAGATCCGAGGCAATCGGGCGCTCCCCAACTTGGGAGGATCCGGGAACCTGACACCTGCGGCCGCACGCCGCTGTTGTTTCAGGACCGTGGCTAGCTCCCCGCAAGTCACGGTCCTGATTCATCAGCAGCTTCAGCTGCGTGCGGCTGCACACCGGACTGGAGGGCATATTAGCCCTCCGGTTCTGTGTGCTGATCGGATCTGGGGCTGTCCGGTGCACAACAGACAGCCCCGGATCGGATCAAAACGTTGTGTGAGACCAGCCTTAGGTGCAATACTCAAGCAAGGCCTGGAAGTCAGACTGGAGCTTAAATAAGCAGGAAAACAAACAGAACGAAGTAGCAGACACCATCTTAGATGAGGGTGAGGAGACACAGAAGGTACCCAGGAAAAGCCGGAGCCCTGACACATAGTCTACAGCACCTAGAGATCTTTAGTAGAAAGCTAAAACAAATATGTCTCCATTTATAAATTGTACACCCCCTTTGATAATTACGGATCCATTGCACATTGAACGGGAGATCTATGAATGTCTTTGTCTTGCAATAATTCCCGACATTGTTTCTTTTTTCACTTTGTGTTTATAAAGAATTCTCTGCTTTCTTTGAAAACCAGCAATTTTCTCCATTTCGATTTTCTCTTTCTTTTCAGCCCTGAACCCTCTCCTCTGGCTAGCTGCAGTTTTGGCCTTATTTAGTCACTGTTCTTCAACACCTACACACTGACTAATTTTCCCGGTGACTCATGCCTTCTCACAGGCTTCGGCTTCTGGTCCCACCATGCTGTACTTCCAAGCTCCACATGCTATGTGAGGGGGATTGTGTGAACAGAGCACAAATTACAGTGTACACCTTCCAATTTCTCTGAGTGGGTTGTCAATTAAGCGTCTCATGCATATTATCTGTAGGAAGGTGGAGAGGGGGATTACCCTAGATCGAAGCTTCGTTCCTTCAGATGGGAGAGATGAGGGAACCTGCCTCACATCTGTTCCCGTTGTATGGAGCGCAGCGAGAGGCCGGGCGTGAATCCCATCATCGCGGAGGGATGATTTCATTATAATTGCAAATTATCTTTCAAAAAAGTTTTGCTTCCACTGCGGAGTGCGGCTGATTACAGAACTGATCATGGCTTCATCCACCGCCTTCACCATATACGTGTAGCAATTCCGGAAGAGTGTTTGAGTCTTGCATTGAATTCCTTTATACGTGGCACTCAAGTCAAGTCCGTCCGAACTCCAAGCTGCTCATTTCGAGTACTGAGCACCCAAGCATGGTCATGCCCGCTCATCACTAGTAGCAATAGAAATCTATAATAAACCATAACTATTATCCATCTATTGATCTTTCTTACTAACCATTGGGTCAAATCCAGTAGGCTTGAGTTCCTTTTGGGTGGGTCTTGGGCAAAGGTTCTCTTGGATGCACCCTTTTTGGTACTCGAGTTGTGCCCTTTCAAGTTTCCAACTGTTTGCTTCAAAAACTGAGCACCCAAGATGACCATAACTCATATCCATCTATCAATCTATTGATATGCCCATCTCAGTAGACATTGGGTCAAGATCAGTAGGCTTGAGGTCCTTTTGGGTGTAAGTTCTCTTGGGTGCAACCTTTTTTGTACTCAAGTCACTCCCATGTGAGCTTCTGACTGCTCATTTCAAGTATCGAGCATCAATGCATTGTCCATCTCAGTAGACATTGGGTCAAAACTAGTAGGTTTGAGGTCCTTTTGGGTGGTTCTTGGGTAAAGGTTCTCTTGGATGCACCCTTTTTGGTACTCGAGCTGTGCCCATTCAAGTTTCCAAGCCTGAGCACCCAAGCATGGTCATGCTCGCTCATCACTGGAAGTGATGGAAATATATGATAGACCATAACTCGTATCCATCTATCAATCTATTGATATGCCCATCTCAGTAGACATTGGGTCAAGTTCAGTAGGCTTGAGGTCCTTTTGGGTGCAAGTTCTCTTAGGCGCAAACTTTTTTGTACTCAAGTCACTCCCATGTGAGCTTCTGACTGCTCGTTTCAAGTATCGAGCATCAATGCATTGTCCGTCTCAGTAGACATTGGGTCAAAACTAGTAGGTTTGAGGTCCTTTTGGGTGGTTCTTGGACAGAGGTTCTTTGGTACTTGAGTTGCTCCCATCCGAGCGTCTGACTGCTTGTTTGGAGTACCGAGCACTCAAGCATCTTAGTGCTTGCTCATCACTAAATATGTAGTAAACTTTAACTCTATCAATCTATTGATCTGTCCATCCCAGTAGACATTAAGTAGAAATCAGTAGGTGTGAAATCCTTTTAGGTTCTCTTGGATGCACCTGAGTCGTTCCAATCTGAGCTTCGACTGCTAATTTCGACTACCAAGCACCAGAGCATCTTAGTGCTCGCCCATCACTATTAGCAATATTCATATATATTAATACTATACCTATCATCTATCTATCAATCTATTGATCTGTCCATCCCAGTAGACATTAAGAGGAAATCAGTAGGCTTAAGGTCCCTTTAGGCGTCCTTTGGGTGCAGATTCTCTTGGATGAACCGTTTTTGGTACTCATGCAAGCGTCCAACTTCTCATTTCGCGTATTGAGTACCCGAGCATCTTAGTACTCGCTTATCACCACTAACAATATAAATATATTATAAACTATAACTATTATCCATCTCTCAATCTATTGATTGTCAGTCTCAGTAAACATTGGATCAAAATCAGTAGGCTTGAGGTCCATTTGGGCGCAGGTTCTCTTGGTTACACCCTTTTTGGTACTCAAGTCACGCCCATCCGAGCTGGCGACTGCTTCTTTTGAGTACCGAGCATTTGAGCATCTTAATACTCGCTCATCTATAACTTATGCCTATTGTCCACCTCCCAATCTTTTGATCTATCTGTCCATCCCAGTAGACATTGGGTAAGGGTTAGTAGGCTCGAGGTCCTTTTGGATTGTTCTTAGGGACAGGTTCTCTTGGATTAATGCTTTTTGGCAAGTTTTGGGTTCTGTTTAAAGGGTCACGGATCTTTTGCGGTCACAAAACATTGATCATTGGGGATGGGGTCATCTAACTGGGTCTCAGTAGATATAAATATCCATACTATTGTGATCACAAGCCAATGCTGATCTATATATTGGCTGTCTATGCCCCTCGATGTGAACCAGGACCCAACATGAGACCCAAGGATACAAATAGAGTCAACTATGGAATGTATCTTGGCACGCGATAATTGGCAGCCTAGTCTTTGCGTAGACTCACTGAACCCCTAGACTCAGTAATCAGTAAGGGCAATCTGGGCAACTGCCCAAGGGGCAAGGAAGGGAGCTGCTGGCAGCCATATCCAATTATTTCCACCCTTTAATAATGTGGATATCGGTGAATACAGAGGTAGTGTAATAAGACAGAGGCAGCCTTTAACTCTCACATTAGCGGTGTCGAGTGGGATCATCAAATTAAATTTTTTAATTTTATTTCTCTACTGCAATTAATTTAATTACCCATTGGTGGGGGGATGGGAGCTCTCGAGTAATTATGGCTAACTATAAATGAATGGCATGGTGCATATTTGTATCCAGAAGAACAGTGAGGGACATTTCTTTAATCAGGGGCCACATATATGTAACCGTACTATATTCAGGATTATACTAGGATGGGATCATAGATACCATGATTCCGGACATATATCAGGATGGAGGACATATATTCAAGCATGGTCCCAGGATGGGGACATATATGCCAGGATGGGGGATACATTAACCAGGATGGGGGACATATAGATCAGGATGAGGGACATTTATACCAGGATGGGAAGATACTAGGATGGGGGACATATGTACCAGAATTTGAAATAGAAATACCAGAATGGGGAGCATATAAACCAGGCTGGGCAAAGGATAGAGAACGTATATACCAGGATAGGGGACAAATATACCAGGATGGGGGATATATAGCAGGATGGGGACATATATACTGTACCTGGATGAGGGATACATACACAAGGATTCGGGATATATAGATCATGATGAGGGACATATATACCAGGATGGGGAGATATATACCAGGATGGGGAGATATATTCTAGGATAGGGGACATATGTACCAGAATGGGAAATGGTAATACCAGAATGGGGAACATGTAAACCATGATGGTCCCAGGATAGAGGACATATATACCAGGATGGCTGACATTTACACCAGAATGGATGACATATATAACAGAATAAGGACCATATATACCAGGATGGGGGACATATATACCAGGATAGAGGGCATATATACCAGGATGGGGGACATATATACCAGGATAGAGGACATATATACCAGGATGGGGGACATATATACCAGGATAGAGGACATATATACCAGGATAGAGGACATATATACCAGAATGGGGGACATATATACCAGGATAGTGACCATATATATACCAGGATGGGGACATATATACAGAGCAGAAACATATATATCAGAATGGGGGACATATATACCAGGAAGAGATCAGGATGGGAGATATATATACCAGGTTGGGGGACATATAAACCAAGATAGTGACCATATCTATCAGGATGGGGACATATCTACAGGACAGAGACATATATATCAGAATGGGGGACATATATACCAGGAAGAGATCAGGATGGGAGATATATAAACCAGGATTTGAGAACAATAATCTGGGATGACGCAGGATGGGGGACATATATACCAGGATACAGGATATACAATATATACCAGGATGGGGAGGATCATGTACCTGGATGGGGGATCATATATTCCAGAGTGAGGGATATATAAATACAAGAGTGGGGGACATATATACCAGAATGGGGTACATTACTACATAATGGGGAAGTAGAGGGGCAACTCCTATGTTCTTATAGGATTTTAAATGTTGCAAGGGCCCATACATCTGACCAATATGTGTGTGTATATGCGGAGGGGGGCAGGTCCAGTATTTGCACAGGGGCCCATCGGACTATAGTGACACAGCCAGCAGTTGTATTAGTTATCATCCAACGTTTCCAGAAACAGATGCAGTCTAAACTGAGATATTTAATGACGGCATGTAATAGGGTTCGATGGTATATAGTGAATATGTCAGGAGGGGACGAGGGATTTGCTGAATGCAGCTTCTTCCGTTTATTTTCAGCCGGAACGAGGTGCTGATCAGCCGCGACATCTGATGATGCGCTGACATCTCGGTGTGAGGGAGGACAGCCTGACAGATGACAGGGGGAATTCACAGCTTGATGCCAGCGCTGCACATACAAGGCTCGCTGTGGGTACGAGCACCGGGAGGAGCGGATGAGACCACGTAGCAGACAGGAAAGGAAGTCCATGTAAGGACACGGAGACGAGGAAGCCTGGGGAACCGGATAATAGGGACTCCATCAGGAAACACCATCAACGACTGATCCAGAGCCAGATCTGGAGCGGAAGCATCACACAATATAAAAAGGAATACATCATTAGTGACACAAAAATGGATGATAATCAGGGGCGTAACTACAATAGGTGCAGGGGTTGCGATCGCACCTGGGCCCTGCAGCCTAGGGGGGCCCCAAAAGTCCCTTTGGCCTATAGAAAAAGACTAATACTATTAAAGTTTTTAAAAAATTGGGGGCCCCGTTGGCGCTTTCGCATCGGGGCCCCTGTGCCGTCACTGATGATAATGATGCACATGGCGAGTCCGATACATTCCAACTGGAAGAGCTGATAAAGAAAATTTCCAGTCATAAACCGTGCAAAGAGCGCCAAAACCCAAGAGTCCTGTACACTATAATGCCATTGTGGCAACTGCTGTCCCAGCCAGTGCAAAGGTTACGCGCATCGGGATCTGTGACATCATGTGTCATCTCTGATCAGGTGTCTTTATTCTAATCTAGCATTTTTCTGCTCTGTTATTTAACCTTATCTTTGGACCTAATGGTGTAAAAATATAGGAAATTATATAAGAAAACATATAAAGTTTCATAAACTCACCTTCTGACATCTCCACCTCCTCTGCATCTGGCTGGATGTCTGTCCCTATGGTCTCCTTTCCTCTGTTCTATTGTGGAAATGACCATGGTCTTTGATTGTCTGCAGCGGTCACATGCAAACAAATCAGGATCAGAAAGAAAGGAGGCCAGTGGGGGACGTAGGCAGCAGGATGGAGGAGCAGCGGGATGGAGGAGCAGCAGGATGGAGGAGTAGCGGGATGGAGGAGCAGCGGGATGGAGGAGCAGCAGGATGGAGGAGCAGCAGGATGGAGGAGTAGCGGGATGGAGGAGCAGCGGGATGGAGGAGCAGTGGGATGGAGGAGCAGTGGGATGGAGGAGCAGCGGGATGGAGGAACAGTGGGATGGAGGAGCAGTGGGATGGAGGAGCAGTGGGATGGAGGAGCAGCGGGATGGAGGAGCAGCGGGATGGAGGAGCAGCGGGATGGAGGAACAGCGGGATGGAGGAGCAGTGGGATGGAGGAGCAGTGGGATGGAGGAGCAGCGGGATGGAGGAACAGTGGGATGGAGGAGCAGTGGGATGGAGGAGCAGCGGGATGGAGGAGCAGTGGGATGGAGGAGCAGCAGAATGGAGGAGCAGCAGCAGGATGGAGGAGCAGGAGGATGGAGGAGCAGGAGAATGGGGGAGCAGCAGGATGGAGGAGCAGCAGGATGGAGGAGCAGCGGGATGGAGGAGCAGCGGGATGGAGGAGCAGCGGGATGGAGGAGCAGCAGGATGGAGGAGCAGCATGATGGAGGAGCATCAGGATGGAGGAGCAGCAGGAATGAGGAGCAGCAGGATGGAGGAGCAGCAGGAATGAGGAGCAGCAGGATGGAGGAGCAGCAGGATGGAGGAGCAGCAGGAAGGAGGAGCAGCGGGATGGTGGAGCAGCGGGATGGAGGAGCAGCAGGAAAGAGGAGCAGCGGGATGGAGGAGCAGCGGGATGGAGGAGCAGCAGGATGGAGGAGCAGCAGGAAGGAGGAGCAGCGGGATGGAGGAGCAGTGGGATGGAGGAGCAGCAGGATGGAGGAGCAGCAGAATGTAGGAGCAGCAGGATGAAGGTGACTCACCATAGCCGGGTTTTCACATCTCGGGCGTTGCTTCTCCCGTCAGGGTTCCGTGCCCGAGGCTGTGGGGCCCAGTGGTCCAGATCAAAAGGGGTATTTGAACGGATAGGGGTTTAATTCTTTCTTGTCGTGACGCCACCTGCGGGAATCCGGTGATTTCACCGGCGCTGCTTGGGCCTCCGGGGGATGTACGGCAGCAAGATGGGACGCTCCCCACAGGTTGAGCGGGAGTCCCCGGGGCCAGGAGCTGTCTCTGTTGTAATATGGCAGCTTTGCAGTGCTGCGTGTTAGATCCAGGAATAATGCGCAGACACACACAAAGTCTTTTAGGTACCTTTACTGGTGGCAACAGGTGCACTCGGACCGGGTGATGAGGTTGACACTCCTGGAGTTTCCACAGCAGGCAGTGGGTGTAGGCTTCCTTCTCTATTGTTCTGGTGGGGTCAGGTGGATATGGAATCCTGCCGGACCGGGTTGTACGTTCGGTGGAACGTGATTCACCTGGGTTAACTGCACTGAGGGCACTATAAAAGGGGTTAAGCTATATATATCCTCTTCCCTGGGCTTTCATCCGTGGGTGCTTCAGGTGGACAGGGGGCTAGACTCCCTGGTTGTGGTGCTGGTTTCTCTGTGGTTTACATAGTAAATCCCACAGCTCGGTTCCAGTAACCGGATTGTTAGGGAGAGTTAGGATAACTCTTCTGTTCCTGAGAGTTATTTTCCTCCTGTCCTCTGACCCCAGTTGCAAGGGTCTCTCACTGGGCAGGTGTGCTGGTTTGGGCCTGTATAGCTCCAGAACCGGTGGTTGCACACTTCCTGCAGCTCTCCTAGCGTCTGCACACTCTGCTGTTTCTCCCTCCAGGACCCTATTTATAGGGGAACTGGCTTAAGGTAACCAGTGGAGCTCCCCCTAGAGGCTTGGGATGAAACAGGGTGTTAAAGGTGTTGTTAGTGGTGAGTGCTGCTTGCTGTGTACATTCCATTTGTGTACCAAGAGTTCTGTGGTGCCCCAACCAGGGTGCCAGGGTGCCACAAAGGAGCAGCAGGATGGAGGAGCAGCGGGATGGAGGAGCAGCAGGATGGAGGAGCAGCAGAATGGAGGAGCAGCAGGATGGAGGAGCAGCGGGATAGAGGAGCAGCAGGATAGAGGAGCAGCAGGATGGAGGAGCAGCAGGATGGAGGAGGAGCAGGATGGAGGAGCAGCAGGATGGAGGAGCAGCAGGATGGAGGAGCAGCAGAATAGAGGAGCAGCAGAATGGAGGAGCAGCAGAATGGAGGAGCAGCAGGATGGAGGAGCAGCAGGATGGAGGAGCAGCAGAATGGAGGAGCAGCGGGATGGAGGAGCAGCAGGATGGAGGAGCAGCAGAATGGAGGAGCAGCGGGATGGAGGAGCAGCGGGATGGAGGAGCAGCGGGATAGAGGAGCAGCACGATGGAGGAGCAGCAGGATGGAGGAGCAGCAGGATGGAGGAGCAGCAGAATGGAGGAGCAGCAGGATGGAGAAGCAGCAGGATAAAAGAGCAGCAGGATGGAGGAGCAGTGGGATGGAGGAGCAGCAGAATGGAGGAGCAGCAGGATGGAGGAGCAGCAGAATGGAGGAGCAGCAGGATGGAGGAGCAGCGGGATAAAGGAGCAGCAGGATGGAGGAGCAGTGGGATGGAGGAGCAGCGGGATGGAGGAGCAGCAGGATGGAGGAGCAGCGGGATAGAGGAGCAGCACGATGGAGGAGCAGTGGGATGGGGAGCAGCAGGATGGAGGAGCAGCAAGATGGAGGAGCAGCGGGATGGAGGAGCAGCAGGATGGAGGAGCAGCGGGATAAAGGAACAGCAGGATGGAGGAGCAGCGGGATGGAGGAGCAGCGGGATGGAGGAGCAGCAAGAGGGAGGAGCAGTGGGATGGAGGAGCAGCAGGATGGAGGAGCAGCAGGATGGAGGAGCAGCAGAATGGAGGAGCAGCAGAATGTAGGAGCAGTGGGATGGAGGAGCAGCAGAATGGAGGAGCATCAGGATGGAGGAGCAGTGGGATGGAGGAGCAGCAGGATGGAGGAGCAGCAGGATGGAGGAGCAGCAGAATGGAGGAGCAGCAGGATGGAGGAGCAGCAGAATGTAGGAGCAGCAAGATGCAGGAGCAGCAGGATGGAGGAGCAGCAGGATGGAGGAGCAGTGGGATGGAGGAGCAGCAGAATGGAGGAGCATCAGGATGGAGGAGCAGCGGGATGGAGGAGCAGCGGGATGGAGGAGCAGCGGGATGGTAGAGCAATGGTTTGGAGGAGCACATCTCTCATTGTCCAGTCTTTTGCTCTGGCCCTTTGTTGCCTCCTTCTTCTATACCTTAGTCAACTCCTTCTTGCTCTTTCCTCTGCATCACGATAAATGCTCTCTCAGTATCGACATACTATAGGGACGCCCATGTCATGCGGCTCTGCTACTAGCCAGACCTTAGGTCTACTTCTGCTGCACACTGGACCCTCTCACCTACTGACAGGAACTGTCTCTGTCCCCTCACCTAGGCTAGTCCCAACCTTATTTCGGACTCTCCCTACTGTCAGGTAAGATACATTCAACACAATAGCATGTCACAATTCACACTACACATTATAACAATAACACTGGTGTCTTCAAGGAGGGGAATGTGGGCAGTATGTCCATCTTACATTATATCTTCTGTAGTACAGAGGCACAGGTGACAATCAGCAGCAGTAATGCTGGACAATACTCTGATCAATAATCACTCAAGAAGCAGCGACGACACCGGACGTCACTAGGAGAAAAGCTATGGGCAAATCAACAATGAAGTCACTGGACGAGGTCTTCACATCAAGGAACATTTCACTGGTGATGAAGACACGGCTCGTACATAGTGTGGTCTATTCTGTAGTAACATTTCACTGGTGATGAAGACACGGCTCGTACATAGTGTGGTCTATTCTGTAGTAACATTTCACTGGTGATGAAGACACGGCTCGTACATAGTGTGGTCTATTCTGTAGTAACATTTCACTGGTGATGGAGACACGGCTCATACATAGTCTGGTGTATTCTGTAGTAACATTTCACTGGTGATGGAGACACGGCTCGTACATAGTCTGGTCTATTCTGTAGTAACATTTCACTGGTGATGAAGACACGGCTCGTACATAGTGTGGTCTATTCTGTAGTAACATTTCACTGGTGATGAAGACACGACTCGTACATAGTCTGGTCTATTCTGTAGGAACATTTCACTGGTGATGAAGACACGGCTCGTACATAGTCTGGTCTATTCTGTAGTAACATATCACTGGTGATGAAGACACGGCTCGTACATAGTCTGGTCTATTCTGTAGTAACATATCACTGGTGATGAAGACACGGCTCGTACATAGTCTGGTCTATTCTGTAGTAACATATCACTGGTGATGAAGACACGGCTCGTACATAGTCTGGTCTATTCTGTAGTAACATTTCACTGGTGATGGAGACACGGCTCGTACATAGTCTGGTCTATTCTGTAGTAACATTTCACTGGTGATGAAGACACGGCTCGTACATAGTCTGGTCTGTTCTGTAGTAACATATCACTGGTGATGAAGACACGGCTCGTACATAGTCTGGTCTATTCTGTAGTAACATTTCACTGGTGATGAAGACACGGCTCGTACATAGTCTGGTCTATTCTGTGGGAACATTTCACTGGTGATGAAGACACGGCTCGTTCATAGTCTGGTCTATTCTGTAGTAACATACGGAAGTGACACCTGGATGATAAAGGAACAAGACAGAAGAAGAATCAACGCCTTCATAATGTGGAGCTGGAGAAGGATGTTATCAATATCATGGATGGTGAGAAGAACAAACACATCAATACTGGAACAAATCAGGCCAGACATGTCACTGGAAGAGAAGATCACCAAGATGTGACTTGTCTACACATCATACGAAGAGAGTAATCACTGGAGAAGACATCATGGTCAGAAGAATAGAAGAAACAAGAGGAAGAGGAAGACCAGCAACCTGATGGCTTGATACTGTCAATGCAATGCCGGAGAAGAGCCTGGTGGACCTATATAGGCTTGGAGAAGACCCTTGTGGATTTATTTAGTTTTGGAGAAGACCCTGGTGGACCTATCTAGGATTGAGAAAGAACCTTGTGAATATATCTAGGCTTGGAGAAGACCCTGGTGGACCTATCTAGGCTTGGAGAAGACCCTGGTGGACCTATCTAGGCTTCGAAAAGACCCTGGTGGACAATCTAGGCTTGGAGAAGACCCTGGTGGACCTATCTAGGCTTGGAGAAGACCCTGGTGGACAATCTAGGCTTGGAGAAGACCCTGGTGGACCTATCTAGGCTTGGAGAAGACCCTGGTGGACAATCTAGGCTTGGAGAAGACCCTGGTGGACCTATCTAGGCTTGGAGAAGACCCTGGTGGACAATCTAGGCTTGGAGAAGACCCTGGTGGACCTATCTAGGCTTCGGAAAGACCCTGGTGGAGCTATTTAGGCTAAGAGATGATCTTGCTGAATCTATCTAGGCTTGCTGTAGGCCCTGGTGGGCCTATCTAGGCTTGAAGAAGACCCTTTAGACCTATCTAGGCTTAGAGAAGACCCTGGTGGACGTAATTAGGCTGCACACAATCGATCTTCCTACAAAATGTTCATTAATCAAGTCACCATGGCTCAGATCAAGCTGAAGACTGTTAAAATAAAATAGAATAAAAATAAATCAGTGTTCCCTCTCTTTGCTATTCCAGTGAATGTGGCGAGCACAGCCTCCGCCTGAAGTAATCATAGGACCGCTATAATCTCTGCATATGTCGGGGTCACAGCAATGTGCTGGCGAGAACCGAAGAGAACAAAGTGTTCCCTCCGCTCCTTAGAAAAGTGACATTCAGACAGATCGTACAGCGTGGGGGGGACATTACCGCCACTTATGAGACGCGAGAGAGGGGCGGGGGTCTGAGGAATGGGCATTACATACCGGGAGCAGGCGAGAAATAACATTATATTTAACCCTTTATGCACTTTAAACAGCCAGCAAGGCATATAATACCCTGCATAAAAGCAGCCTCTCCAATGTATGGTGCACGCTGGGCACAGGGACTATACAATGAAGACCCAGGACGGGGTAAAGACGTCTTTTTCTGGTCACTTTATGTATTTATACATAATGAGTTGCAACTTCGCAACAAAAAATAAGAGCGCGGTTGATTACTTCTATGATATCTTGAGGCAAAACCCCGTTCTATCAGCACCTTCTTATATAACGGAGGAAGGAACATCAATATTATTCACTTGATACATGTTTTAAGGAAATTGGACTTAAAAACTTTCAATTCCGAACAAATTTTGGCAAATCTGGTGAATTTAAGCTTTAAAAAAATGCCTTTTTCTCTAGTTAAAGGGATTGTCTGGGACTTTGACGTTGATGGCTTATACTTAGGATAGATCATCAATATCTGATCGACGGGGTGCGACACCCGTTAGTTCCGCTGATCAATTGTGTTCTGCCCATTCAGGCTCAGTAAGAAAAAGCAACTCTAGTGTGACACTGGTCACAACCTGTGAGATATTATATGTCATCTTGTTAGGGTGATTAAATATGTTTAGCACCATCAGGCAGTATTCCTGCATATATAGGCGTCTTCTCCTTTAAGAGGACGGTGCTTTGTTGGGCCAGCCTCTGCATTTCTAGGGAGATGTAGCCATTTTCAGATCAGTACCAGTCAGGATTTCATGCAGGCAACCACATGATCTCTTGCTCCTACAGGAACTCCCATCTGCTTTGTTAAGTCAATCTGGTGAGGGTTGTACTTCTGTCTGTGTGCTTTATAATGGAAAAAAAACAACAACACAAAAAAACAAATGAGCAAATACCCTAAAAATGATAAAAGTAAAAATGCTATAGTGCAAAAAAAATAAATAAATAAGCTGTCCCACCAGTGACAAGGTGACCCCCATCAGGACAGTCCCTGCCTAATAATAGTACCAATATCTTGTCATCTGTCAGTGACACTAAGTGACAAGGACAGGATCAAGCGGGACCGGATCCCAATAGAGCACACCATACCATGGGACGCTACACATTGTATCATGTCCAGCTCAGAGGTAGGCCACACCTATGATTGCAGGACTGCAACCAAACATAAAGAAATAAAACCAGGGACTAAGGTGATACTGTGCAGTGGTGCATGTTCACACTGGCCTCATAATGCCACAAATGAGCAAATACCCTAAAAATTATAAAAGTAAAAATGCTATAGGGCAAAAAATTAAATAGTGCTTGATAATTTAGAGCCTGTTAGGATTGTGCTACAAACATTTTTTACATAGGGATTGTCTGTGAGGATATGTGTATATATTGCTAATGTATTCTCTCTGTGGTATATTATTGTGGCGCCCTGCGTCCAGGAGGCCACAAAAGGGAACTGCAGCCAGGCAGGTAGGACATTGTTGCACAACAACACCCTCACAGCCCACACAACCCACGTGTAGGAGAAGGTAGCATCCAGCCCTAAGATTGGAAGACTCTAGGCACTCAAGGGGTGGTGGATTTAGAGGAGTGGGTTGGGCACACCCGTAGTCAGGTGACTTAACAGTATATAGGAAGGAGGAGGAAGAAAGTCAGTAGGCCATGGTGAGCTGAGCTGTAAAGACCAGAAGCTGAGCAGACAGAAAGAATCACACGTCCTGTGAGTGTAAGGCCTAGGAGCGCAGAATCTGTACCGAGCCAGTGTGAGCCGGAGGAGAGAGAAAGCCCATCCGAAGCTGATACCACCAGGAGTGTGAGAGGACTGAGAGGGACGGTGATACCCCGGCCCTAGGAACGCAGCTGAAGCCCCTGACTGCAGGCAGAGAAGTCCCTCCTATATACCGAGAGGAACAGAGAGAAAGGAGCCTGGTAGAGCCTCAGACTTGAGGACTGCTGGAGGCTGGGCTAAGTAGAGTGTCGGCTCTAGAGGGAACCGTAGTTTACCCGGCATCCCCAAACAACACGACGGGGGGTCTTAGTTCCAGATTGGGATCCCTACCTCAAAGGACAGGCAGCTCAGTGACAAACTGAAGGACCCACAGGGGCCCGAGTCACCGCCATACTGTCCGGCGTTTCACACACACACACACACACGTGGAGACGGAGAGCGTTAACAGCCCGGAAAGAACACTAAAGACTGTGTGAGGGGTCACAGAGAGAGAGGCCTGGCTGCAGAGCAAAGGGAACCCGGAGAGGGAGAATGTGTCCATGTACTTGTACTTGAACTCTGTAAGAACTGTAACTGAGCTGTAAAGTGACTCGAAGAATTGAGAGTAAACACGGAAAACCCTGGAACTGCTTCCCTTGTGTTTCTGCATGAAAGTGATTCTCTCCATACAGGATACAGCCTGTCAGCACCAGTAAAGAGGAGAGAGAGCCCTGCAGCGTCTGCAAAGTAAGTGTGCTGAATATCCCACAATACTTAACCCATACTACCCCGGGGAACACAGTTCTACCCACTGGAACTATACCATCCTCGCTGCTATTCCATCATCCCCGGAGGTTCTGCAGCAGCGGCGGCCCCCATCACTGGCCGCATATAGTGGGTGGCGTCACGACTGACAACCCCCTGTAAATATCCCCTTTTATTGCCGAGCCCGGGACATGGACTGGACCAGGACCACCCGTGTCTTCCCCAGCAGCCGACCGGTCCGGTACCGAGTACCCCCATCCCAGTGGGCCCGACATTATCACTATTGTTGTTTATGTGATATGCTTAGCACTGATTTGTGTTTTCTGTATTCTTTAGCTTTACCTAGTTTCATTAATCTCTGTTGTCCCCTCCCCTCCTGTATCTGTAAAGCTAGATTGTCCATGTTCTGTATTTGTCCATGTTTCTCCCATCTTCATATGTAAAGCGCCATGGAATCTAATGGCACTATATAAATAATAATAATAAAATAATATAATAACAATAAACAACTGACTACAGAACCAACAGCCTGTTTATTTGGGATACAGAGAAGGTTTAGCTGTATGCTGGAACTCGCATTGCATATAACGCAAACAAAGGAAGAACAAATTATCCTACTTACGTGCAAATCAATAAGGAGTGGATGCGCACTACCCAGCCATGGCCACAGCTCAGCAGCTGAAGACTTACAGCCTCCGCCAAAACCGGGAACAGTTGATCGGCCCCAAGTGTCTGATTATAAATAGTGGTTTTGTTATAAACCAATAACCTTTCTTAATGAGAGGTTATCAGTGTAAAAATCCTGAACAACCACTTTAAACCACTGTTGCTTACTAACTTGTGACCTCTGAAAGGAGAATCTGTCAGAATTCCAGCTTTTCCAGGTTACCTTTTGTGTCTCCTCGCCCTTATCCAAAGTTGTGTCTGCTACCTAATTCCTGTCCATGTGTTCCTGCCTTACCATAGCTGGTAATGTCTAAGAGGTGGAAATCCATTTATCATGAATCCAGCCATCGCCTTGGGAAGAAAATGTTGCATTCACCATTTCGTACGGTTTCTAAAAATATAATTTTCATAACTCTAATACTCACATAGTGCATGAAATTTGACTTAAAAGTTTCTAGCTGACAGAACAAAAATCATTTGCATCTCTTTTCCCTCCAAACCTTATCAGTTTTCCAGGTTATAAAGTTCATTCCTAAGTTTCACTATGAACATATTAAGAACTTTAACTTCCTAAAAATTATGCCGTGGGAGGGGGAGTTGACTGTGGGGATAGAGTGTGAGCTTTTTGATAAGTGGAATTTACACAGGAGGGGGTGGGAGGGTCACTGTCTCTGGGACTGAGTGTCAGCTTTTGGACAATGGAAAACATAGAGTTATCACTGTGTTATCTGTGGTGTTACATAGGACTGCAGGTGACATCTACTACATTATCTGTACTCAGAGATATCACTGTGTTATTTGTGGTGTTACATAGGACTGCAGGTGTCATATACTACATTATCTGTACTCAGAGCTATCCCTGCATTATCTGTGGTGTTACATAGGACTACAGGTGATATCTACTACATTATCTGTACTCAGAGCTATCCCTGTGTTATTTGTGGTGTTACATAGGACTGCAGGTGACATCTACTACATTATCTGTACTCAGAGATGTCACTGTGTTATCTGTGGTGTTACATAGGACTGCAGGTGTCATATACTACATTATCTGTACTCAGAGATATCACTGTGTTATCTGTGGTGTTACATAGGACTGCAGGTGACATCTACTACATTATCTGTACTCAGAGATGTCACTGTGTTATCTGTGGTGTTACATAGGACTGCAGGTGTCATATACTACATTATCTGTACTCAGAGATGTCACTGTGTTATCTGTGGTGTTACATAGGACTGCAGGTGTCATATACTACATTATCTGTACTCAGAGATATCACTGTGTTATCTGTGGTGTTACATAGGACTGCAGGTGACATCTACTACATTATCTGTACTCAGAGATGTCACTGTGTTATCTGTGGTGTTACATAGGACTGCAGGTGTCATATACTACATTATCTGTACTCAGAGCTATCACTGTGTTATCTGTGGTGTTACATAGGACTGCAGGTGACATCTACTACATTACCTGTACTCAGAGATATCACTGTGTTATATGTGGTGTTACATAGGACTGCAGGTGGCATCTACTACATTATCTGTACTCAGAGATATCACTGTGTTATCTGTGGTGTTACATAGGACTGCAGGTGACATCTGCTACATTATCTGTACTCAGAGCTATCCCTGTGTTATCTGTGGTGTTACATAGGACTGCAGGTGACATCTACTACATTATCTGTACTCAGAGCTATCCCTGTGTTATCTGTGGTGTTACATAGGACTGCAGGTGACATGTCCTACATCATCTCAGTTTTTTGGATATTTTGTTATTTAAAGATGGAGTTTCCCTTTAATTTTTATTCTAAATAACATAACTATATTTGATTTTTCTGATATTTATGTTACTGCCAGTATCTTTCCCAGAACTATTCTCACCTATTTCTGGATTCTTGATCATTTGCATTGTGTGACCTTTACAGAAAATGAAATCCAGAATTCCTTCACATCCATCCCATTTCCCTCCTCCGCCTCCCAGTCCCCTGTCTGTTATTTGCATGGCTCTGCTGGATAAGCCTCCACCTTGTTGGCCCAGACAGCGCCCTCCACACTTATGGTACCTTTACACGCCGCGACGGCAGGCTGGATACATCGCGCTACTTCACGTGCACGAGCACGCCCGAACGGCTACAAACGGTCAACGCACTCTCTTTACACGCCGCCATAAGGTGCGCTACGCCACGCTACATCTATAGCTAGCTACATCGCCGGGTGTCTCAAGTAGCCAGCTGTAGCGTAGCGTACCATGTTTACACACCGCTCCAACAAGCTACTATGGGCGGACCCGGTGCAGCAGGGATAGCACATAGGCGTGCAACAATCTTGGATTACGAGCCGTCCGTACGATGATAGGACAGCGCAATAGCATCATGATTGGGCAGGCATCGCAGGAGGCTGAGTAATACAGCACGCTCGAGTAATTGTGTAGTGTGACTGGTCAGCTCCTTAAATATCCCGCCCTATGCTGCGACTACCAATCATAAAGCAGGAGCGACCTCCAATGATCGCAGATGGGGCGCGGTAACATGGCGACTGTGTCACGCCTTAGATACATGGCAGCCACATCGCCGGGTGTCCAGAGTTGCCTTCCGTTGCTTCTTTACACGCCGATACAGCTCGCTACAATCGGCGATGTTGCCTTAAGTTTATGAGCAGAGCCCATAAACAGATGTATCTGTCGCCGGCTGTAGCGTCGCCTCTTCAGACGCCGCTACTACAGGCGATATGGACGCTACAAGCTACAATTGTAGCTTGTAGCGCGATGTATCCAGCCTGCCGTCGCGGCGTGTAAAGGTACCATTACAGATGGATCTGCATTCTTCTGAGGCTCCCCTGCTGCTTTGCATGTGTCGGTCTTTACTGTATTTTTTGCATTTTATTCTTGAACTAGGAACCAGTCCGTGCTGTAACTCTAAATGTAGATTGGATTAAAAGTTGTATCATGTAAACTCACTAGACCACCAGGGATTGTACAAATATAATCCCTATTGGAGTTCTACAGATGGTATGACACCACACTGTCAGAAAGGTTCATACAGTCATGGCCAAAAGTATTGACACCCTGCAATTCTGTCAGATAATCCTCAGCTTCTTCCTGAAAATGATTGCAATCACAAATTCTTTGCTATTATTATCTTCATTTAATTTGTCTTCAATGAAAAAACACAAAAGAAAATGAAGCAAAAAGCAAAACATTGATCATTTCACACAAAACTCCAAAAATGGGCCAGACAAAAGTATTGGCACCCTCAGCCTAATACTTGGTTGCACAACCTTTAGCCAAAATAACTGCGATCAACCGCTTCCGGTAACCATCAATGAGTTTCTTACAATGCTCTGCTGGAATTTTACACCATTCTTCTTTGGCAAACTGCTCCAGGTCCCTGATATGTGAAGGCGCCTTCTCCAAACTGCCATTTTTAGATCTCTCCACAGGTATTCTATGGGATTCAGGTCTGGACTCATTGCTGCCACCTTAGAAGTCTCCAGTGCTTTCTCTCACACCATTTTCTAGAGCTTTTTGAAGTGTGTTTTGGGTCATTGTCCTGCTGGAAGACCCATGACCTCTGAGGGAGACCCAACTTTCTCACACTGGGCCCTACATTATGCTGCACAATGTGTTGGTAGTCTTCAGACTTCATAATGCCATGCACACGGTCAAGCAGTCCAGTGCCAGAGGCAGCAAAGCAACCCCAAAACATCAGGGAGCCTCCGCCATGTCTGACTGTAGGGAGCGTGTTCTTTTCTTTGAATGCCTCTTTTTTTCTCCTGTAAACTCTATGTTGATGCCTTTGCCCATAAAGCTCTACTTTTGTCTCATCTGACCAGAGAACATTCTTCCAAAACGTTGTAGGCTTTCTCAGGTAAGTTTTGGCAAACTCCAGCCTGGCTTTTTTATGTCTCGGGGTAAGAAGTGGGGTCTTCCTGGGTCTCCTACCATACAGTCCCTTTTCATTCAGACGCCGACGGATAGTACGGGTTGACACTGTTGTACCCTCGGACTGCAGGGCAGCTTGACCTTGTTTGGATGTTAGTCGAGGTTCTTTATCCACCATCCGCACAATCTTGCGTTGAAATATCTCGTCAATTTTTCTTTTCCGTCCACATCTAGGGAGGTTAGCCACAGTGCCATGGGCTTTACACTTCTTGATGACACTGCGCACGGTAGACACAGGAACATTCAGGTCTTTGGAGATGGACTTGTAGCCTTGAGATTGCTCATGCTTCCTCACAATTTGGTTTCTCAAGTCCTCAGACAGTTCTTTGGTCTTCTTTCTTTTCTCCATGCTCAATGTGGTACACACAAGGACACAGGACAGAGGTTGAGTCAACTTTAATCCATGTCAACTGGCTGCAAGTGTGATTTAGTTATTGCCAACACCTGTTAGGTGCCACAGGTAAGTTACAGGTGCTGTTAATTACACAAATTAGGGAAGCATCACATGACTTTTCTAACAGTGACAATACTTCTGTCCACCCCCTTTTTAATGTTTGGTGGAATTAGATCCAATTTGGCTTTAGGACAACATATTTTTGTGTTTTTTTCATTGAAGACAAATTAAATGAAGATAATAATAGCAAAGAATTTGTGATTGCAATCATTTTCAGGAAGAAACTGAGGATTATCTGACAGAATTGCAGGGGTGTCAATACTTTCGGCCATGACTGTAACTATATGAAGCTGCATTTAAACCCCAATGGGACACGGGTGATATTATAAATCCCTCTAGACCACCTGGGATGCTATTACTATACCTAGTGGAGTTCTAGAGATGCTCTAATACCCAAGAGGCTGATAGAGCTACTGTGTTTTCCCGAAAGTAAGACCCTGTCTTACATTAATTTTACCTCCGAAAGTCGCACCCTGTCTTACTTTCAGGGGGGGTCTTACATTAGCTAAAAAAAAAGACAATTTTTTTTTAACAAAAATTGCCTGGGCGGCCAATCACAGCTCGAGCTGCTGGGCTAGTCAGCACTCGAGCTGATGGGCCAATCAGCAGCGAGCTGGGCAGTGACGTCGGGGCTGGGAACCATCAGTGATGTACAGGGTGTCGGGGCAGCCCCCGCAGTGTGTCCTCGGCTGTATGGGCAGAAAAAACAGCTTTCAACTCCTTAGGCTGCTTTCACATCAGCGATTTTTGCTAATCGCGGCAGTTGCGGTGAAAAAAACGCAACTGTCGCGATTACCGCATAACGGCCGCACTTGCGGTTCACTTGCGGCAAGCCCCATACAGTGTCTATGGGGCTTGCAGTAAGTGTGCGGCAAGTGCAGTATCGGCACTTGCGGCAGGTGCGGAAAGTGCGGTATCAACACTTGCGACAGGTGCAGCCGCGAAAAAAACTTTTAAGGCTTTATAAAGGCCACTGCCCACCAGGGATGTTGAACTACTAGAGATAGTTATTAGTCCTAATCACCAACCAGTATATATTAGTATATACAGGGCCAGACTTTGGACTCAATGATTATTAAATAAAAATAAAAAAAATACCACTGGGCCACCAGGGATGTCATTCAATGTACTGTATTATCTGAGGCTACTATTGCTAATAAATAGATTTGAACAGGAATATTATTACATACTAGGCCATTCTTGGTACACCACGATAAGAAAATGGCCGATAAAGTTCTGTAAGGCACACAATACCCGTTGGAAAATGGGTCAGTTCGAATCCTGTTCGTAGACGCCAAATTGACTCACCGTTGCCGGGTTCTCAGGTCTCAGGCGTTGGCTGCGGTCATGGTTTGCTGCCTGAGGCTGTAGGGCCCGGTGGTCAATGCACGGTTAAATAAGTAATTAAGTTTGTTTCGTGACGCCACCTGTGGGTGTCCGGTGATGGCACCGGCGCTGCTTGGACCTCCGGGGGATGGGCAGCAGCTAGATGGAACCTCTCCCACACGACGAGCGAAAGTCCCCGAGGTCAGGAGCTGCACAGATGGAATACGGCAGCTCAGTTGGTTTAGTAGTGTGGCGCCCCGCAACGAGTGCGTCACAAGAGGGTATTGCAGCCATAAATGCAGCCGCAATATTCTCTGACACAGCAGTGATCCAGTTAACTTTGAGATCCAACCCTGCATGCATCACCTAGAACAGAGGGCCAATCCAGGGTCCTGGTGGGCGGAGTGCTAGGGAAGTGTGTAGGAAGAACAGACACTTAGTCTGTAGAGAAGAGTCTAGATCAGAGTCTAGAACAGAGAACTTGAACTTGGAGAGGAGCGGGGGCTCCGCACCCCGTGCAGCGCCCGGGCCGTCACCGGTCGGGTGTCAGCATCTGAGGCTTCAACAACCGGGATCGGGCATCACTAACCACGGGTTCCAAAAGACTCCCGTGCCCCAAACCACAGCCGGTTCACTGGTACCGAAGCTGGCAGCAGTTCACCTCTGCTACGCGAACCAGAAGAGTGGAGGAGCAGCTTCACAGGAGCACCCCACCACCAGCCAACTTCCAGTCGTCTAACCAGTGGTGTACCCACCGAGGGACCCAAGGCTCCCCAAAACATCCATAACGTACAACTTGGATAGGGCATTGAAGCAGCCTCCCCGTACCCGATCTGGTATTCCTGGGCGACAATGGCAAAACACTTGCGGATCTCTGAGGGACACTATCACTGCTGAGTCCACCCGGTCCACTACCCGTAAACTGTATACCATGTACTGCCTGCTGGTTACAGTAAAGACCCGTTGCAGAGACTCTCTGTGTCCGTGCTTCCTGATGAACTGTCCGTCCGCACTACAAGGTAACCGCAGCTGCCGCACCACATCTTAAGCAGCTCCAGCCTCCGGGGATCACCGCTCAGCCTGTGGGGAGCGTTCCATCTTGCTGCTGTCCATCCCCCGGAGGTTCCGCAGCGTCGGTAACGATTACCGAAACTACTCATAGGTGGCGTCACGAATAAATTAAACCCCTTTAATCTGTTCCTACAAGACGTCTTCAACTTTTGATCTGCACTCAACCGGGCCCCACTACCGGCAGGTGCGGCCCACCCGTGACAAGGAGGAACGAGCTTCAGCCTGTCTAAACCGGAGTCCCGGCCACGGTGAGTCAGTAGATGAATAGGTTGACAACTGTTCTAGAAAAAAACTCGGACACGATGCTCCTCTGCTCTGGTCTTTACTGCAGTTATGCACGGTACACAGTATAACAGTCACTTTTAGGTAACGGACCGGGTGGTCCCTGTGATGAACAGTCTCTTTCCAAGGCTCCACAGTGTCTCCCTCTTTAGCTAACTGTCCCTTGTTACTCGTCGCTGCTTTCGTACATCAGGTCAGGATACTGGGGAGCCTCTGTTGAGGACCTGAGCCGTGGCCTTTTGACTCCTGATGGGTCCCCTGAACCCCAATGGTGGGTACCCCTCCTGGCACAGCTGCGGTGATGGTGGTTGTTGTGATGCGCTCCTGAGAAGCCCTCTATGACTCCGGTGTCGTAGTACAGCGGTGGACGTCTGCACTGCCTCGGAGCCGGTACTCCGGGTGGACTGGGCTTGGTTTAGTTTGTACCCGTTGCTTGTTACATGGTTACTGGTACTTGGCCCCTTTCGCTTCTGGGTCACCGCTTCCCGGTGTCCTCCCTGTTAGCTGTCTTGTTCTGACTTCCTTCTTGTACTTGTCTCTCCCACTTACTAACTCTTTTCTGCTCTTTCCCCACACTGTACATCTCACACTCCTCCCACCAGGACCGGTTGCCCGGTGAACGGATATCTGATTGTTCCTCTACCTCTAGATGTTGCATGTGGTGTATGGAGCCTTGGGATTAACCTGTTCATCACTGAGACGGAGGATACCGCACCTTCAGTCAGGGGTGCAGTACCCTCCTGTGACGCACTCGTTGCGGGGCGCCACAAAAAGAAAAAAGAACACTGGACCACCAGGGATAGCATCAAACATTATGTACCACCTGAGACTACTATGGCTAATAACTAGGTCTGATCACCAGCCAGGGATATCAGGACACCTTGTTCTACCTATTGGTAGCCATAATATTATACCCAGAAATATTCCAGAGAAGTCACTCTAAGTATTATAAACACTGGGTTTTAATCATTGGCCATTAAACATTTTAATAAGCAATCTAGAATATGAGACTATGTGTAATGAGGTGTACAATTCAGATTGTATTATTGAAATTGACACTGAAATGAAGTGTGCACAGTCCGCACTTGTCCACCAGGGGGCATCAGTGGACTGTACAATCACAGAGGGTGGAAAGCCCTCACCATCTCTGTTGTTTACCCAGGAAGTGAAAGGAGAAAAACAGTGCAGATCCAGAGAGCGCAGCCAGGACAGACATAGGGCTCTTTTGCAGCCAGATTCTTGGGAAGAAATACCCTGTGAAGATCGTTGCTGCAACCCCCGGTCTGCAGGACCTTGCCTTACCGAGGGTCCCACTCAAATTCAGGACATTGCCTCCGGAATTCAGGACATTGCCACTGGATTACATGTGCAGGGGCTGTGACTGACATAAGGGAGCCATCTGTGCTACTGTGATCTCCCTTCTGCTCATCGGTTTGCCCGAGACTGAGAGAGACTTCTGTGCTGCTGTGGGCTCCCGTCTGCTGCTCGGTGTGCCCTGAGACTGGGAGAGACTAACAAAGAAAGATTCTGTTACCTGCGGAAGGAGACCACAGAAGAAGACTGAGGAGTTTCCCCCTTCAGCGCTGCACCGGGACCCGTCATCGTGAGATCCCCAGGCCTGCTACGTGGGAGCGACACCTTCTTCTGTGATAGACTGGTACGTGATTTTAGGGAAAGTTAGGGAAAGATATCTCCATTGTTGTGTTTTTTTCTTTGCTAGCTGCGTACCCGGAAGAAGTGAAGATCCAGAGACCCCACCATATACATGTGTGCAGCTAGATCAGTTGACTATGTTATAGACATGTTTTACAGTAAAGAAATGTTACTACCGGTTAAATCTGAGTATGGGGATTCTGTTGAGAAAGATCATACACACACACCCGTGGCCTTACCACCGGTCGCTTCATCTGGCGTAGTCGGCAGGATGTGTGATCAACAGAATCTCCTCCCGGTAGTAACTTATAACCGGACAGCTCCCCCGGCATCTATTGCCAATCAGGTGAGGAAGTTTAACGGACGGAACTATCCTGTAACTGAATGGACCGAACAACTTAAGATAGTGGGGGAGATGTATAACATTGATCCTAAGACCTTAGCAGAAATGGCCATGCTAACATTAGAGGGGGAAGCGTGGACGACAGTCAGGCTGGAGACGGTTAGGGGCCAGCGTACGTTGGATGACTTGGTGCGGGTGCTGGAGAACACCTATGGGCCGACCACATATGCGGGAACATTACGGTATATGTTCTTCCGGCGTACGCAACTCGAGTCGGAGGACATCCCTCAATATGCCAACGCCCTCCAAGTACTGCTTGAACAAGCCTGCAGGAAAAAAGAACAGATAGCTAGTACGGGCGCCCGTGACCTGGTGTTGAGAGATCAATTCGTGACTGGATTAAGAGACCCGTACCTTAACCGCTCACTGCAAGATCTACTCCGGATAAATCCGGCCCTTACGTTCGCTGAGGTTAAGCAAGAAGCGATAGAACGTTCGAGAGGACCTGTCATGGAGGCCCAGACTTATACCGCGGCTTGCAGGTCCATAACTGGTATCAGAACCCCGAACAGTGACACGGAAGAACTGAAGCAGATGGTGGCAGAGTTGCAGAAACAGGTGTTGCAGCTCACCCTGGACCAACAGGCGGACAGGCAAGCGAGACAACAACCCAGCCGGCCAATGGGAAGATGCTGGACATGCGGTGATCCCCGCCATAGAGCAAACCGTTGCCCCCAGAACGTTCAAGTTCATCCACGGGCCGATATACCGGAACCAGCAAGTCATGCCCCACAACAGCGGCCACCTTTAAACTAGACGCCCCTGCCAAAGAGGCTCACTCGGTAGGGGAGGCCAAAGAGAGGGGTGTAGGAAAACAGAGCCAGCCACGGAACAAACTTGCATCAAACAGCCCTACCCTGGAAGTATTATTGGAAGGGACCGCCGTGCAAGGATTAATGGATACTGGGTCCCAGGTATCCACCATCTCCGAGCAGTTTTACGAAGAGTATCTGAAGCCGCGGGTTGCCTATGACCCTGATACTACTATCAAGATCAAAGCAGCCAATAATCTACCCATTCCGGTGACGGGAGTTGCCTGGATGAACACCGAAGTGTGTGGGCAAGATCTCGGGAAGAGAGGGATAATCGTGGTCAGGGAAGGCTGTGGATCAGAAACGCCCATGATTATTGGGATGAACATCTTGAAAGACCTGAATCTTGTGTTGGTTACCAAGAGGGGGCCCAAGTACTGGCAAGAAGTGACCACACATAGGGCCACCCGCCGAGCCTTCCAACAAGTGGTCTGGACCTGCAATCTCCAGCGAATGACAGAAAAACAACTGCCGCTAGCCACGATCACCGTACCCCGCCATACTAGGATAACTTTACCTGCTGAGAAGGAGACCGTTATCTCGCTACCCCTTAGCACCACAAGACAGCTCGAAGGCGTGGAGGTGCTGATTGAGCTGCGCACCCCGAAGGAAGGGAAGCTGAACCCCCTAGTTGCTCGAACGCTAGCCGTTGTGAGAAAGGGGAGGATTCCTGTCAGGCTGGGTAACACGGCTAACGTGAGCGTCGACCTAGAGGCTGGGACACAACTCGCCCGAGTTTACGCCCTAACCGAAGAGGTGAACCCTATGAACCCCCTCCAGTTTGCACCGTCTACAGAGGGAGATTGGACAGTGACGGTCTCTGCCATGGCCGCTGTCGCGGGTGACGTCAACGCGGGGCGAGAACTACGAGAAAAGTGCCAGTTGGACATATCCCAATACTCCAACCAAGAAGTGTCCCAGGTGGAAGAGTTACTTCAAGAGCACCAGGCGTCCTTTGCTCGGCATGACACCGACTTTGGATGCACCCCCAGTATCAAGCACGAAATCCCCACAGGTGATACCGCTCCTATCCGTGAAAGGTACCGCCAAATACCTCCCCAACAATACCAAGAAGTGAAAAACCTCCTGAATTCCATGTTACACGCTGGAGTGGTACGAGAAAGCCAGAGCCCCTGGGCTGCACCAGTGGTGATAGTCAAGAAGAAAGACGGGTCCCTGAGGTTCTGCGTGGACTACCGCCGTTTGAATGCTTGCACCATCCGGGACTCATACCCTTTACCAAGGATCGAAGAATCCCTGACAGCCCTGAAGAAAGCTAAATATTTTTCGTCATTGGACCTGGCCAGCGGCTATTGGCAGGTACCTCATGCACGAGAAAGATAGAGAAAAGACTGCTTTCATCCTACCCATGGGCCTGTACGAGTTCGACCGGATGCCCTTTGGCCTGAACAACGCGCCGGGGACCTTCCAGCGACTGATGGAGCGCTGCCTGGGGGACTTCAACTTCGACTTCACCCTCATTTACCTGGACGACATCGTAGTCTATTCGGCCACATTTGAAGAACACCTGCAACAGCTGGGCCGTGTGTTTCGTAAGTTGAGAGAACATGGCCTGAAGTTGAAACCCAGCAAGTGCCGTCTTCTGCAGCCCGAGATCAATTACCTGGGTCACCGGATCTCGGCCGAAGGTGTACAGCCGTCTTCGGAGAAAATAGCCGCCGTGCGGGACTGGCCACAGCCTACAATCGTCAGAGAGGTCCGGGCCTTCCTGGGGTTGGCCGGTTACTACCGCCGGTTCGTGAGAAACTTCGCCCGGCTTGCTGCACCCTTGCACGAACTGCTTCGAGGGACCACCAACGGCCCCAGAGGACGACCCATCAGCTGGGGACCCAGCCAGGAAGAATCCTTCCAAGCCCTAAAGGGTGCCTTGACTTCACCTCCCATCCTTGCATATGCAGACTACAATCTCCCTTTCCAACTACATACCGATGCCAGTCTACAGGGTCTAGGGGCAGTACTTTCACAAGTACAAGAAGGCAAGGAACGTGTCATAGCCTATGCCAGTCGATCCCTACACGAGGGCCAGAAGAACCCCACCAATTATAGCTCGTTCCGGCTCGAACTGTTGGCCCTAACGTAGGCTATGGTGGAGAAATTTGCGGGATACCTCACAGGGACGGAAGTACTGGTCCTGACCGACAACAACCCGTTGGCCCACTTAGAAAATGCAAAGCTCGGAATCATGGAGCAGCGTTGGATGGCTCGACTCTCTAAGTTCAACTACAAGATCAAATATAGGGCTGGGGCTGAGAATCAAAATGCGGACAGCCTGTCTAGAGTGTCATACCCCTTACTTACCAGAGACCGGGATGAAGAACTAGAAGGAGACGAGACGCCCGACTTTGCAAGGCTTGCCCAACAGATGATGGATTACTGCCAGTTCGTTGTGGGCGAAGTTGGAACTCCAGTGGGGGTCACACTGTGTCCCCAAGAGTTGTGCAGGCTCCAGGACCAGAACCCTGAATGGGCCCTACTCAAGCAATGGGTGAAGCAACAGCAGAAGCCCTCCTCCGAAGCACGGTCACGACTGTCTACCGGAACCTTGACCCTGCTCAGCCAGTGGGACCGGCTGGTTCTGAGAGAAGAAGTACTATACCGGAAGGTTCTCTTGTCTCACATGCTGGAGGAATGCACACAAGTTGTAGTACCTGCCCAGTTAGCCCGTGAGATGGTGGCCGAAGCCCACAAAAGGAATGGACACTTCGGAGTAGATAAGACGTTTCGGTGGATTCAACAATCTATCTATTGTCCGGGGCTCCGCAAGCTGGTTGAAGACGTCTGCAGAACCTGTCGCACCTGTGAACTGCACAAGTCCACCGAACAGCGTGCACCTGTCCAGACGATTAAAACCTCCAGGCCTCTTGAGCTGTTGATGGTGGACTATCTGCTGATCGGGACGGCGAGCAGTGGCTATCAATACTGCCTAGTCATGGTGGACCACTTCACAAAATTCGCCGTCGTTGTTGCTACCAAGGACCAGACGGCCGAATCGGCTGCACAGGCCATCTGTCGACAGTTCATCCACGTCTATGGGTGTCCGGAGAGGTTACACTCCGACCAGGGGGCTTGTTTCGAAGGCAGAGTCATCGAGGAGCTGCATCGGATGTATGGGATCCAGAAGTCGAGGACCACTCCTTACCATCCACAAGGGAACGGTGCATGTGAACGCTTTAACCGGACCCTACTCCAGCTGATCCGCACCTTGGCCGAAGATAAGAAAGATCGATGGCCCCAATTCCTTCCAGATCTAGTATGGGCCTACAGCAACCAGGTCCACTCCGTGACTGGCTACACCCCACACACTCTTCTCTTTGGCCGCCCAGGAAAAGGGGTCCATGACCTGAACCTATTCCGCCCAGAAGAAGATGTCTGCCATAACTACCCCTCCTGGCTAAATGCTCACCGACAGAAGATGGAGACTGTACACCGGCTGGTGAGTCAACAAATCCGGGGCCAGAAACATGCTGACCCACTCCCCGTGCAAGAGAAACCCTTAAAGTTGGGACAGCTAGTCTTGCTTCGTATTAAGAAGCCTCAAGGGAAACTTCGAGCCAAGTGGGAGACTGAAGTCTACCGGGTAATCGAACGCCCTTACCCCAATGGACATGTATACCGAGTGCGGGGTGAAGACAGCCGCAGCACCCGCACTGTGCACCGAAATATGTTGCGCCCCTGCCGCTCCCGGCCTGACTCCCCTCCCACAGTAACCGGAGGGGGTGACGCTGCCGACATGACTGACGTCACGGACATTTCTCAACATAGAGATCACGTCGACTCTGAGACCGGTGACCCACCTACACAGACCAGTCCCTCTCCTGGAGTACTGACTGGAGTGGGCGTAAAGACAGTGACGAGGAGGGGAACAACCGACCCTTGCGACGCACTGACCGCACCACTGCTGGGATCCCGCCCGGACGGTCTTACAGGGACCAGTATGTATGGCCCACTTCTCAACCGACCCCTGTGACAACTACAGTCATCGCCGCCTGGGAACCGACGGTAGTTGACAGGGACTGCCAACCTTTAAGTGGGGGGGTATGTAATGAGGTGTACAATTCAGATTGTATTATTGAAATTGACACTGAAATGAAGTGTGCACAGTCCGCACTTGTCCACCAGGGGGCATCAGTGGACTGTACAATCACAGAGGGTGGAAAGCCCCCACCATCTCTGTTGTTTACCCAGGAAGTGAAAGGAGAAAAACAGTGCAGATCCAGAGAGCGCAGCCAGGACAGACATAGGGCTCTTTTGCAGCCAGATTCTTGGGAAGAAATACCCTGTGAAGATCGTTGCTGCAACCCCCGGTCTGCAGGACCTTGCCTTACCGAGGGTCCCACTCAAATTCAGGACATTGCCTCCGGAATTCAGGACATTGCCACTGGATTACATGTGCAGGGGCTGTGACTGACATAAGGGAGCCATCTGTGCTACTGTGATCTCCCTTCTGCTCATCGGTTTGCCCCGAGACTGAGAGAGACTTCTGTGCTGCTGTGGGCTCCCGTCTGCTGCTCGGTGTGCCCTGAGACTGGGAGAGACTAACAAAGAAAGATTCTGTTACCTGCGGAAGGAGACCACAGAAGAAGACTGAGGAGTTTCCCCCTTCAGCGCTGCACCGGGACCCGTCATTGTGAGATCCCCAGGCCTGCTACGTGGGAGCGACACCTTCTTCTGTGATAGACTGGTACGTGATTTTAGGGAAAGTTAGGGAAAGATATCTCCATTGTTGTGTTTTTTTCTTTGCTAGCTGCGTACCCGGAAGAAGTGAAGATCCAGAGACCCCACCATATACATGTGTGCAGCTAGATCAGTTGACTGTGTTATAGACATGTTTTACAGTAAAGAAATGTTACTACCGGTTAAATCTGAGTATCGGGATTCTGTTGAGAAAGATCATACACACACACCCGCGGCCTTACCACCGGTCGCTTCACTATGTATGAGACACTAGGATTATTAATAAACACACTGGACCACTTGGGACACTATTGTATCTGTTGAACTGCTGGAGGATACATACAGTGTTGTGCAAAAGTTTTAGGCAGGCGTGGTAGTTCCACAAAGGTTCCGAAGTAGGAAGCTCTCAAACATAGACCTAAATCAATTCACAAAGTACAAAGTCAATGTCATACACAAGACTGGGCATAGCCACAAGGCAGTTATACTGCATCAGCAAGGTGTCACCCAGGAGAAGACGTGACAGCAGGGTAAGGCTACCGGCCAGTCTATTGTAGGTATTCTGAGGAAGCACCAAGAAATGAGTAGTGTTGAGAACAGTAGACGCAGTGGTTGGCCAAGGAAACTTGGTGCAGCAGCTGATAGACACATCATGTTACTTAATTGTAAGATGTTCAGCAGTGACATCAGCTCAGAACAGATCAGCTGCACCCATCTACTACTCAGAAATGTCTGCTCAGAAATGGTCTTCATGGAGGAATTACAGATGAAGCTCAGTAATGATCAGGCACGCTCGGTGCAGGGTCCTGCAAGTTTACTGGTGAATATTAGCAAATGGAGTTGAGGATTTGGTCAGGATTGACAGTGTTCTCAAGGATGAGAAATTCAGGCAGAATTATGTCACCATCAGTGAGACGTCTGATTGGCTCCAAATGTATTCTGCAGCCGGACAACAACCCCGAACATCCAAATCGAAGAGTCTTGAAGGAGATAACACAGCGCCGCAGAGCCCTGATCTCACATCAGCCCATCTGTGTGGGATCAAGACACAGGAAGATCCGCACAAAACTCATACACAGGAAAGAAGCTGATGAGGACAAGAAACTGCCGTCAGGTGGAGACCACAATGAGGATGAAAATCTGCAGTCAGGTGGAGACCCCAATGAGGAGGGAAGTCTGGAGTCAGGTGGAGACCACAATGAGGAGGGAAGTCTGGAGTCAGGTGGAGAGCACAATGAGGAGGGAAGTCTGGAGTCAGGTGGAGACCCCAATGAGGAGGGAAGTCTGGAGTCAGGTGGAGACCACAATGAGGAGGGAAGTCTGGAGTCAGGTGGAGAGCACAATGAGGAGGGAAGTCTGGAGTCAGGTGGAGACCCCAATGAGGAGGGAAGTCTGGAGTCAGGTGGAGACCACAATGAGGAGGGAAGTCTGGAGTCAGGTGGAGACCACAATGAGGAGGGAAGTCTGGAGTCAGGTGGAGACCACAATGAGGAGGGAAGTCTGGAGTCAGGTGGAGAGCACAATGAGGAGGGAAGTCTGCAGTCAGGTGGAGACCACAATGAGGAGGGAAGTCTGGAGTCAGGTGGAGAGCACAATGAGGAGGGAAGTCTGGAGTCAGGTGGAGACCCCAATGAGGAGGGAAGTCTGGAGTCAGGTGGAGACCCCAATGAGGAGGGAAGTCTGGAGTCAGGTGGAGAGCACAATGAGGAGGGAAGTCTGCAGTCAGGTGGAGAGCACAATGAGGAGGGAAGTCTGGAGTCAGGTGGAGAGCACAATGAGGAGGGAAGTCTGCAGTCAGGTGGAGACCCCAATGAGGAGGGAAGTCTGGAGTCAGGTGGAGAGCACAATGAGGAGGGAAGTCTGCAGTCAGGTGGACATGCCAATGAGGTTGATGAGCTGCAGTCATGTGGAGACCCCGATGAGGATGATGAGCTGCAGTCATGTGGAGACCCCGATGAGGATGATGAGCTGCAGTCAGGTGGAGACCCCGATGAGGATGACAAGCTGTATTCAGGTATACACCCCGATGAGGCTGACTAGCTGCAGTTAGATGGAGACCCTGATAAAGATGATAAGCTACAGTCTGGTGGAGACTCTGATGAGGAATACGAGCTGAAATCAGGTGAAGACCCCGCGGAGGACGACGTGCTGCAGTAAGGTGGAGACTCTGAAGAGGATGATGAGTGCAGTCAGGTGGAGACTCTGAAGAGGATGATGAGTGCAGTCAGGTGGAGACTCCGATGAGGATGATGAGCTGTTGTGACACTCCAGAGTTCGGATGCCACTATGTCATTATCTCCCTCGGCGGGTAGTGTCATACCTGAGAGCAACAGAGGAAATCCGCACCAGGCAAAACCAAAGCACACAGGCCTCCAAGCCTGAAGAAGGATATCTAAAACCCGGGTTCAGGGCAGCTCCCCTATAAACGTTGGGGACGGAGTTAGTCAGTTCAGTACGGAGCAGTACTGAGGAAGACATACTGTGGACTTCAGCAGTGCTAAGCTCATCCCAGGATAGCTAAGCCTAGCTGAGGGACCTAAGGAAAGGGTCTGAGGAAGTCGAGAAGAGCCTGGCGAGTAGAACAGTGTGGAGCTCACCCCACCAGAGTCCGAGGCTGTGTAGGGCCTAACGACCCAGCAGCCAATACCAAGTTCCCCATTCACACCAAGTGCCCAGGGGAAAAGCAGCATCAAGAGCCCAGGAGTAGCCGCCCGTGAAGTGGTGCTAAAGAAGGACTCGAGCTGCCTGTCATACTGGCAGGAACAGGAGAGAGAGAGGGCCGCGGTTCAGCTTTAAGCAGCAGGGACCCGCCAGCAGAAAGGGCAGTAGGGAGGCCTCAGAACTTGGCAGGTGAGGAGATCCACGAGTTGCTCCCAGGTTACATGAACTCAAAGAATCATCACCTGTGGCTTAATCGGTATTGCCAGTAAAGGATTTGAGGAACCAATAAAATGTGAGTCTGTCTATTAAGGCGCACCCTCCATCCTGCATCCTACAACCTTCACAATTCACTGCCCTGGGGATCCGCTTCACCTGTGGGGAGCCAATCCATCCCAGCTGCCCGTCCATTGTCCCCAGAGGTTCTGCAGCAGCGGTGGCTACCTATAGTCACAAACCACAGGTGGTGTCACAAATAATGTTTATAAATTCCCCCAAAAACTCCTTAACACTGAACCCAGGGTCATGGAGCTGGGTCTCGACCCCTGTGACTCCCAGAAACACCGCAGCCCGGTTCCAAGTACCCCACGGCCCTGGGGTGCATCACTGTAGTCAGGTGGAGACCCTGATGAGGATGATGAGCTGCAGTCAGATGGAGACCCCAATGAGGACAACAAACTGCAGTCAGGTGGAGACTCCGATGATGATGATGAGCTGCAGTCAAGTGGAGACCCTGATGAGGATGATGAGGTGTAGTCAGGTGGAGACCCCGATGAGGATGATGAGCAGCAGGCAAGTGGAGACCTTGATGTGGATGATGAGGTGTAGTCAGGTGGAGACACTGAAGAGCTGCATTCAGGTGGAGACCCTGATTAGGATGAAGAGCTGTAGTCAGTTGGAGATGTCAATGAGGACGACGAGCTGCAGTCAGATGGAGACACCGATGAGGACAACAAGCTGCAGTCTGGTGGAGACTCTGATGAGGATGATGAGCTGCAGTCAGGTGGAGACTCCGATGAGGATGATGAGCTGCAGTCAGGTGGAGACCCCGATGAGTATGACGAGCTGCAGACAGATGGAGACACCGATGAGGACAACAAGCTGCAATCTGGTGGAGACTCTGATGAGTATGACGAGCTGCAGTCAGGTGGAGACCCCAATGAGTATGACGAGCTGCAGACAGATGGAGACACCGATGAGGACAACAAGCTGCAATCTGGTGGAGACACTGATGAGGATGATGAGCTGCAGTCTGGTGGAGACTCTGATGAGGATGATGAGCTGCAGTCAGGTGGAGACCCCGATGAGTATGATGAGCTGCAGTCAGGTGGAGACCCCGATGAGTATGACGAGCTGCAGTCAGGTGGAGACCCCGATGAGGATAACAAGCTGCAGTCAGGTGGAGACCCCAATGAGGATGATGAGCTGCAGTCAGGTGGAGACCCCAGTGAGGACAACAAGCTGCAGTCAGGTGGAGACCCCGATGAGGATAACAAGCTGCAGTCAGGTGGAGACCCCAATGAGGACGACGAGCTGCAGTCAGGTGGAGACCCCGATGAGTATGACGAGCTACAGTCAGGTGGAGACCCCGATGAGGATGACGAGCTGCAGTCAGGTGGAGACCCCAATGAGGATGATGAGCTGCAGTCAGGTGGAGACCCCAGTGAGGACAACAAGCTGCAGTCAGGTGGAGACCCCGATGAGGATAACAAGCTGCAGTCAGGTGGAGACCCCAATGAGGACAACGAGCTGCAGTCAGGTGGAGACCCCAATGAGGACGACGAGCTGCAGTCAAGTGGAGGCCCCAATGAGGATGATGAGCTGCAGTCAGGTGGAGACTCCAATGAGGATAACAAGCTGCAGTCAGGTAGAGACTCTGATGAGGATAACAAGCTGCAGTCAGGTGGAGACCCCAATGAGGACAACAAACTACAGTCAGGTGGAGACTCCAATGATAATGATGAGCTGCAGTCAGATAGAGACCCTGATGAGGATGATGAGGTGTAGTCAGGTGGAGACCCCGATGAGGATAAGGAGCTGCAGTCCGGTGGAGACTCCGATGAGAACGATGAGCTGCAGATAAGCTTTCCCTGAGATGGTTTCTAACAGTCTGTATAAAATTCTTAGTTTATCTAAACTGATTGTTGCAGCTGGTGTCCGGGTGGCCAGCCTCAGAGGATCTTGCTGGATGTGGAGGTCCTGGGATGGTGTGGATGCACGTGGTCCACGGTTGTGAGGCCAATTGGATTTTCTGCCAAATTCTATGAAACACTTTCGGCTATGGCTTATTGTAGAGAAATCAACATTCAATTAGTGGACAATAGTTTTGGTGCACATTGCTACAGTCAGCTGCCAACTGAACACTCCCTCAAAACCTGCCACATCTGTGGCATTGTGCTGTGTGATGAAACTGCACCATTTAGAGTGGTCATTTATTGTGGCAGCCTAAGGTGCACCTGTACAATAATCATGAATCTAATGAACCTAAGGTGCACCTGTGCAATAATCATGAATCTAATCAACCTAAGGTGCACCTGTGCAATAATCATGAATCTAATCAACCTAAGGTGCACCTGTGCAATAATCATGATTCTAATCAACCTAAGGTGCCCCTGTATTATAATCATGAATCTAATCAACCTAAGGTGCACCTGTGCAATAATCATGAATCTAATCAACCTAAGGTGCACGTGTGCAATAATCATGAATCTAATCAACCTAAGGTGCACCTGTGCAATGATCATGAATCTAATCAACCTAAGGTGCGCCTGTGCAATAATCATGAATCTAATCAACCTAAGGTGCACCTGTGCAATAATCATGAATCTAATCAACCTAAGGTGCACGTGTGCAATAATCATGAATCTAATCAACCTAAGGTGCACCTGTGCAATGATCATGAATCTAATCAACCTAAGGTGCGCCTGTGCAATAATCATGAATCTAATCAACCTAAGGTGCACCTGTGCAATAATCATGTGTATAATCAACCTAAGGTTCACCTGTGCAATAATCATGTGTGTAATCAACCTAAGGTTCACCTGTGCAATGATCATGAATCTAATCAACCTAAGGTGCACTTGTGCAATAATCATGTGTCTAATCAACTTAAAGTGCACTTGTGCAATAATCATGTGTCTAATCAACCTAAGGTGCACCTGTGCAATGTTCTTGAACCTAATCAACTTGTGCAATAATCATGATTCTAGTCAACCTAAGGTGCACCTGTGCAATAATCATGAGTCTAATCAATCTAAGGTGCACCTGTGCAATAATCATGTGTTTAATCAACCTAAGGTTCACCTGTGCAATATGTATGAGTCTAATCAACCTAAGGGGCATTTGTGCAATAATCATGATTCTAATCAACCTGATGTGCACCTGTGCAATGATCAGGAGTCTAATCAACCTAAGGTGCACCAGTGCAATAATTATGTGTAGAATCAGCATCTTGATATGCTACACCTGTGAGGTGGCTGGATTATGTGTTGCCCACAGGCAGGGGGTACTCAGATCTCGGGCGTTGATTACGGGGGATGTCAGAGGTGACCTGTGCCCGAGACCGTGCCATGCAGTTGCCTTTTGAAAAAGGGGAATTATTTACAAGGATCTTGATTGAAGATGCCATGACGCCACCTGAGGAATCTGGTGAAGGCACCAGCGCTGCTGCAGGCCTCCGGGGATGATGGACAGACAGCTGGGTGGTATGGCTCCCTGCAGGAGGAGAGAAGTCCCCGAGGCAGTGATGAAGGAATGGAGCGTGGGTACAGGATTATGGCTCTGCAGTCGAGCGATAACTATAGTCTCTGGCCGGGACAGGATCAGGGCAGTAAGGACTGACACACACACTGGTAGTTGTTTTCCGTACCTTTACTGATGACAACCTGGCCCTGTCCAGGGTACACTCCAGGCGGTGTTGAAAGCACTTTGGGATTTCCACAGGGAGAGAGTTATAAGCCCTGCTCGTTCCTGTTCTACTTTGTCTTGAAGCTCTGACCTGCTTAGATCCTGGTCTGGCCTCCTGCACATCTTTCCCTCCTGTAGTGGTTGGTGAGAACCTTCTCTGGATTGCCACTACCTCAGGGGATTTCTGTGGGTCCTGGCCCTCGGGTTGGTTGCCGTTGCAGGGGTCCGGGAGACTAGAGTCTCCTTGGTAAACCGGTCTTTTCTGCTGGGCTAGCTGCTCCTTAGCAGACTCAGACTCCGGTATCCGGTTGCTTCCTGGAGTGAGCCAGTATGGCTCCTCTGCCCCCAGTCTGCTCTGGTCTTTGTTGCTTCCTCGCCTTGCCTTCGACCCTCACTCTCGGATTCCTGACACTAGGTAAGGTGGTTCTCTGGCTCGGGCCTAACGCGGCTCCAACACTAGGTCTTCTTCACAGTCCTCCCAGGAACTGCACTGCCTAACTCCGCCCCCAGCAGCGGTATTTATAGGGGATCTTGCTTAAGGGCAGCAAGTGGAGCTCCCCCTACAGGAGTGGGGTGGAAGGTGTTGTGCGTGCCGGTTACCTATGGAAATCCCTTCATGCCTTAGGTGGTCCCTGTGGCTGCCTGTACTGCAGGATGCCACAATTATCTCGCCCACTAACATGGATTTAGACAATTTTTATGAACAATATTGATGAAAAATGGGAGCGAAAACAGAAGTGTTGTGTTTCTATTTGTGTTCAGTGTATAGGAGCCGGTGACCGCTTCATCCACTATTTGTGGGACTCTTGTGCTGCTCGGTCTGGATCCTGCGCCGACCCTGTGATACTGATCCCTGGACCCTGACACATCCCGCGTGGAACCTTAAATACCCGACACAAAGCCATAGAAGGTGAAATGTGCGGTACGGAAGCTGCGCTGTGCCTATATATAGTCCTGTGCAGTGTATGCACAGGAGGCGACATCAATAGGACAATTAGCGGCAGGATCTCCAGCCCTGACTTGTTCTTTTTTTTACACCCACGGAGCACAGGAAATTCCTATTTAGGCTGCAATAACCGGCAATCAATTAGCGCTGCGGCAGCTGCCAAATGCTGAAATGTCCCCTGGTATTTACATAGAAGCTAATTATGGAACAGCAAATTCTGGGGGCCGAGGACCATGTGCAGGAATATGTGATTTCTTATTATTTGCTTCATTATTGATATGATGACTGGCGGCGTTCTCTACTGCAACTCACAAGAGTTTTGTGATGGCCCCAAAAATGAGACACTTCTATCGATAGAGTAATAGAGTTCCATTAGATCCCATCCACCGCACACATCTACAAGTCTAAGGCCGGATTCACACCACGGATTATTGCTGTCAGGCTGTGTCCGGTGTTTTGCTGGATGCCCTGGACAGCTCCGGACAGAACAGAACCGGAGGGCAAATCTACCCTTCCGATTCTGTTTTCTGCCGGATTCAGGACTGTGCGGCTGCTGCCGCTGTCCAGGTCCTGAAATTACAAAATCGCAGTTAGCGGGGAGCTCTCCAGGTGCTGAAATCTCAGCGGGGAGCTCTCCAGGTACTGAAATCTCAGCGGGGAGCTCTCCAGGTGCTGAAATCTCAGCGGGGAGCTCTCCAGGTGCTGAAATCTCAGTGGGGAGCTCTCCAGGTGCTGAAATCTCAGTGGGGAGCTCTCCAGGTGCTGAAATCTCAGCGGGGAGCTCTCCAGGCGCTGAGCTTCAGTACCCGGCGTCGAGGAACCGGATCCAATTTTCTGTTGGATCCGGTGCGATCTGGTGCCCATAGACTCCCATGTTAGGGGGGCGCCAGATTGCACCGGATGCGGGAGGATCTGATTTTCTCAGATTTTGGCCCCGGACACAAAAACGCTGCAAGATGCGATTTTATGTCCAGGGAAAAAAAAATTCTGCCGGATCCTCCCTGACAGCAGGGGATCCGGATGGCAAATCATTGCCATCTGGCCCCATCTGGCTCCATAGGAATACTAGGGGGCTAAAATCGGACCCGGGGCTGTCCAGTTCACACCGGACAGACTTGGATCCCTAAAAACGTGGTGTGAAGCCGGCCTTAGCCTCATTATGCTCTGGAGCTGTATGCAGAATTCTGCTGCTTTCCCTAGTAGTCTTACATTAATCATATATCCAGAAATAGGACAAGTTTTCCTATCCTCAAAGTAGGGGTTTCAGAATAAACCCATCCCGCACATTCAGACAAGAGCCAGTCCCCATATGCTCCACAGCTGTACTCAGAATTCTGCTGCTTTCCCTGGCCCTCAACTAATCAGACATTAATCATCTATCCAGAAATAGGACAAGTTTTCCCATACCCAACGTAGGGACTTTGGAACGCACCGATCCTCATATCCAGACAGGAATTGGTCCCAATATGCTCCACAGCTGTACTCAGAATTCTGCTGCTTTCCCTAGTAATCGTACATTCATCATATATCCTGAAACTGGATAAGTTTTCTTATGCTCAAAGTAGGGGTTTTGGAATACACCCTTCCCCACATCCAGACAGGAGTCAGTCCCAATGTGCTCCAGAGCTGTACTCAGAATTCTGCTGCTTTCCCTACTAATACATTAATGATATAAGACAAGTTTTCCTATGCCCAAAATAGAGGTTTTAGAATGCACCGCACCCATCCTCCACCTCCAGACAGGAGTCAGTCCCAATGTGCTCCACAGCTGTACTCAAAATTCTGCTGCATCCCCAGGATCCCTACAAATCATGCATTGCTGGTCTATCCAGGAACATTTTATATAAAGCAGCAAAACACGATGACTGATGTCAGAAATATTGATAATGTGTAGCAGCACAGAGGCTAAAACATAACTTTTAATATCTCAGTTCTAAAATACTTGGGAGATATATTGTAACAATAAATGGTACAACAAGTCCAGCCCACAACCCCAACTCAGATGGAGGGAGTAAAGACACTAAAAAGTCATTGTGATGGTGACAGATAGGACCACTGGGTCCAGACACCAAAGAGGCAGAAAAACACAATAGAAAAATACAAAAATGTGTGCAGTCACTTAATGTAATAATTATAACGGAAAACTCAGGAATCTTTTAGCGTGGAGCAAAGACACAACGGAACTCAGTTTATAGGTGAAAACGTCTATATAATAACATGGTGATAAACAATAAAGTGCAGAGGAAAACTCAGATCATGAACACACAGTGTAGATATTGAATGAAGCTTTAACAAAGTCTATTGAAAAACCTCAGAAGAAAATGCAATCAGCGGAGCAGTCTATAATGCACAGTTTACACTTGGAGATGCTGTAAAAGGGAAGTCTATGGCAAGTCCAAACACGGAGATGTACTGTATAAGCAAGTCTATATAAGAATTGATATGTAGAGGTACCGGGCACCTTCCGCTGGGCTGGATAACACTCAAGTAATCGCTATCTGCTGCAGTAAATATAAGCCCCTCGGTGACAGGTGTTGCACGCCTTCCAGGTACAAGACACAAGTCAATATAGAAGAAAAAGCTAGGCGGCACTCACCATGATTCAATGATTGTCGTTTCGCGGGCTGTACCGCTTCAACGGGTCCTGTCGTCCACTGATCCTCACTCCCTCTCTCTGCTGATTCTATCGTCTCCATATGACGTTTGAATAAAGGATCATTGAATCATGGTGAGTGCCGCCTAGCTTTTTCTTCTATATTGACTTAAGCCTATATAACACATTAAATCATCCAGGGAGGCCTGAGAAGGAAGTCTTAGAAAGTCCAGGACCAGATGCAGAGTAAATTACAAAGTCCAGAACAGTCTTATTCTCTACATCTATTTAAACATAGGAAGCGACAGAGCACTTAATAAGCAGCTAGCTTACGTGTCAGCAAAGGCAGGTGAGGAAAGACCCGCAGCAGAGGGAGTAACACAAGCAGCCAGAAGGAGAAGGAACACTGATAACAGGTGAAGGTAAAAGAACCTCTGAAGACTGAAGAACAGCAACAAGAGATTCACACAGGATTTGAAGGAGTAGGCAGAGAACTTGAGAAACCACTAGGAACAGGGAACCAGGCAGAATACTCTAGCATTGACTAAAGACAGGGATGGGGTTTATAAAGGAAGGAAGACAAAGGACACATAAAGAAGAGAGATTCACACAGGATCTGCAGGAGTAGGCAGAGAACTTGAGAAGCCACTAGGAACAGGGAACCAGGCAGAATACTCTAGAAATGACTAAAGACTGGGGTGTGGTTTATAAAGGAAGGCAGACAAAGGACACATAAAGAAGAGAGATTCACACAGGATTTGCTGGAGTAGGCAGAGAACTTGAGAAGCCACTAGGAACAGGGAACAAGGCAGAATACTCTAGAAATTAATAAAGACTGGGGTGGGGTTTATAAAGGCAGGAAGACAAAGGGCACATTAAGAAAAGCATAAAATCTTGGAAGAGGGAAAGAATGCCCAAATGGTAATCAAAATATAGGGAGTCCTGACACTTAACCAACGATGGACAACTTCCACCTGCATAAATCATACACAATAAACACAACACAAACATAAATCATAGATTCGGTCATTTTAGCAATTGATACCAATTGGATCTATATCTTTATGATTGATAAATGGAATCGTCAAACCAACATTGGAACATTGGCAGAAGTCTGGAAACAACACCATCATCCATTAAGCGGGTCCCATAGGTCATCGGGGTTACTGACCCTAAAAACTGAGGGAAGGGAAAAATAAGACAACCTCCTAGCTTACAAGGGCTATCCACAACTGTGCCCTAATAGTGGCCCCTATCCCTCTAATAGCAACAGTTCATTAGGTGACAAACATCAAAGATATGTGGAGACTCCGGACATGACCACTGTCTTGTATCCAATAAGCGGGGTTAAATAGGTAAGGTAATTAATGAAGCCACTCATGCACCTTTTATTCCTGTTTGCCGCTATTAGCATTTATTTCTATGTCAGAGAGATCAGGCTGGATGTGAATACGAGAATGAGGTCACACTCCAGCATAGGGATAAAAGATAGTGGCAGCAAACATTTTCAAAGTATTGTGGTTATTTTTGCCCTTTAACTTACTTGGTTAGTAATGGGGGTATCTGATAGACTCCTCTCTGTTACTAACCCCTGGACTTGATAGCAGCTGACACTACGCAGCTGATATCAACCCGACAAATCATTACCTTAACTGCCACCGCACCAGGGCAACTGGATGAGCTGGGGCACAGCACATCTAATGGACACATCACTTCTGGGGCAGGTGTGAACTGCTATATTTAGGTTGGGATGAGCTAAATAGCCATGGACCTTCCCACCCTTGTAATACCAGCCCCCAGCTGTCTGTTTTACCTGTGCCTGTTCTCAAAAATCTATCTATCTATCTATCTATCTATCTATCTATTAGCAGTCATCTATCTATATATTATAGATAGAGACTCGCGCAGTGCGGCAGGGGAGATGCTCTGCAGGACTTAGTCATCACTCTGGTAAAGGTCCCCCTCCCCCACATACACTCATGGTATTAATCACTTGGCCTTGGTCCCACTTTCTTCTATGATTCTCTCTGGATCCGATAAATATAGACATTTGTACAACTTCTCTGTACAGACAATGATGAACAGAGAAAGGGCTGGAAATATTCACAAGGACGAGCACCGATGTCCATGTATAGCTTCAACTATCACACATGACTGCTGGAGTTCATCTGTATCACAATCCATGGTGATGCTTTACACTGCAGCGCTGCTCGAGTAAGGGAGCTGCATTACTAATTGGGGACTGATGTAGTGTTATAGGTGCTCCTCACCTGGTCACACCTCTGTGCTCACTTCCTGAAACTTTGCCAGTTATTGGTAATCCTCACCTGGTCACATCTATGTGCTCACCTCCTGAAGCTTTGCCAGTTATTGGTGCTCCTCACCTAGTCACACCTCTCTGCTCACCTCCTGAAGCTTTGCCAGTTATAGGTGCTCCTCACCTAGTCACACCTCTCTGCTCACCTCCTGAAGCTTTGCCAGTTATAGGTGCTCCTCATCAGGTCACACCTCTGTGCTCGCCTCCTGAAGCTCTGCCAGTTATAGGTGCTCTTCACCTGGTCACACCTCTGTGCTCACTTCCTGAAACTTTGCCAGTTATTGGAAATCCTCACCTGGTCACATCTATGTGCTCACCTCCTGAAGCTTTGCCAGTTATTGGTGCTCCTCACCTAGTCACACCTCTCTGCTCACCTCCTGAAGCTTTGCAAGTTATAGGTGCTGCTCACCTGGTCACGCCTCTGCGCTCACCTCCTGAAGCTTTCCAGCTATTGGTGCTCCTCCCCTGGTCACACCACTGTGCTCGCCTCCTGAAGCTTTGTCAGTTATAGGTGCTCATAGTGTTATGGGTGCTCCTTACCTGGTCACATCTAAGTGCTCACTTCCTAAACCTTTACCAGTTATAGGTGCTCCTCACCTGATCACATCTAAGTGCTCACTTCCTGAAGCTTTGCCAGTTATAGGTGCTCCTCACCTGGTCACACATCTATGCTCACCTCCTGAAGCTTTGCCAATTATAAGTGCTCCTCACCTGGTCACACCTCTGTGCTCACCTCCTGAAGCTTTGCCAGTTATAGGTGCTCCTCACCTGGTCACACCTCTGTGCTCACCTCCTGAAGCTTTGCCAGTGATTGGTGCTCCTCACCTGGTCACACCTCTGTGCTCACGACCTGAAGCTTTGTCAATTATAGGTGCTGCTTACGTAGTCACACCTCTGCGCTCACCTCCTGAAGCTTTGCCAGTTATTGGTGCTCCTCACCTGGTCACACCTCTGTGCTCGCCTCCTGAAACTTTGCCATTAATAGGTGCTCCTCATCAGGTCACACCTCTGTGCTTGCCTCCTGAAACTTTGCCAGTTATAAGTGCTCCTCATCTGGTCACACCTCTGTGCTCGCCTCCTGAAGCTCTGCCAGTTATAGGTGCTCCTCACCTGGTCACACCTCTGTGCTCACCTCCTAAAGCTTTGCCAGTTATAGGTGCTCCTCATCAGGTCACACCTCTGTGCTCGCCTCCTGAAACTTTGCCAGTTATAAGTGCTCCTCATCTGGTCACACCTCTCTGCTCGTCTTCTGAAGCTTTGCCAGTTATAGGTGCTCCTCACCTGGTCACACCTCTGTGCTTACTTCCTGAAACTTTGCCAGATATTAGTAATCCTCACCTGGTCACATCTATGTGCTCACCTCCTGAAGCTCTGCCAGTTATAGGTGCTCCTCACCTTTTCACACCTCTGTGCTCACCTCCTGAAGCTTTGCCAGTTATAGGTGCTCCTCTTCAGGTCACACCTCTGTGCTCGCCTCCTGAAACTTTGCCAGTTATAAGTGCTCCTCATCTGGTCACACCTGTGCTCGCCTCCTGAAGCTTTGCCAGTTATAGGTGCTCCTCACCTGGTCACACCTCTGTGCTCGCCTCCTGAAGCTCTGCCAGTTATAGGTGCTCTTCACCTGGTCACACCTCTGTGCTCACTTCCTGAAACTTTGCCAGTTATTGGAAATCCTCACCTGGTCACATCTATGTGCTCACCTCCTGAAGCTTTGCCAGTTATTGGTGCTCCTCACCTAGTCACACCTCTCTGCTCACCTCCTGAAGCTTTGCAAGTTATAGGTGCTGCTCACCTGGTCACGCCTCTGCGCTCACCTCCTGAAGCTTGCTAGTTATTGGTGCTCCTCCCTTGGTCACACCACTGTGCTCGCCTCCTGAAGCTTTGTCAGTTATAGGTGCTCATAGTGTTATGGGTGCTCCTTACCTGATCACATCTCAGTGCTCACTTCCTAAAGCTTTACCAGTTATAGGTGCTCCTCACCTGATCACATCTAAGTGCTCACTTCCTGAAGCTTTGCCAGTTATAGGTGCTCCTCACCTGGTCACACCTCTGTGCTCACCTCCTGAAGCTCTGCCAATTATAAGTGCTCCTCACCTGGTCACACCTCTGTGCTCACCTCCTGAAGCTTTGCCAGTTATAGGTGCTCCTCATCAGGTCACACCTCTGTGCTCGCCTCCTGAAACTTTGCCAGTGATTGGTGCTCCTCACCTGGTCACACCTCTGTGCTCGCCTCCTGAAGCTCTGCCAGTTATAGGTGCTCCTCACCTGGTCACACCTCTGTGCTCACCTCCTGAAGCTTTGCCAGTTATAGGTGCTCCTCATCAGGTCACACCTCTGTGCTCGCCTCCTGAAACTTTGCCAGTTATAAGTGCTCCTCATCTGGTCACACCTCTGTGCTCGCCTCCTGAAGCTCTGCCAGTTATAGGTGCTCCTCACCTGGTCACACCTCTGTGCTCGCCTCCTGAAGCTCTGCCAGTTATAGGTGCTCCTCACCTGGTCACACCTTTGTGCTCGCCTCGGGCTCGTCCAGTGATTACTCCTGCTTTTACCTTGATCTGTTTTCTGACTTTTTTATTGCCTGACGATTTTGTTCCTTTTCTGCTCGGTTAGATCTAGCTCGGATACCCGACATTCCTGCCAGCCTGCACCCTCGGCCAGCAGCTACTCTGAGGCTTCAATCCAGGGACCATGGGAAGAGTCACACAGACAGACAGTATCACACAGGATAGGATTAGATACACAGCTCAGCAGACAGTATCACACAGGATAGGATTAGATACACAGCTCAGCAGACAGTATCACACAGGATAGGATTAGATTCACAGCTCAGCAGTCAGTATCACACAGGGGAGGATTAGATACACAGCTCAGCAGTCAGTATCACACAGGAGATGATTAGATACACAGCTCAGCAGACTGTATCACACAGGATAGGATTAGATACACAGCTCAGCAGACAGTATCACACAGGACAGGATTAGATACACAGCTCAGCAGACAGTATCACACAGGATAAGATTAGATACATATCTTAGATACAGATAGGCTCAGCACTGGTATGTGAGATGCTCTTTTATTGGCAGTAGTACATTACATGCTGGGTGTTGTAGTCCTGCTTCTATATCGTTACTGTGTCCATCTATAAGTGGAGACAATCTCCGGGAGTCGGGCACACGCGGCCGCCTGTACTGGGGGAACATTATGTGCCGGGATCTGGTGAGGGAACCTCCGCCGCAGCTCGGAGGAAATCACCTCCATATAAGGCTCATATCCGAGTGCTCGTCACCGGCGTGTGTATCACAGCCCTGCACCCACGTCAGGACCGCGGAGCATCCTCATCACTCATCATCATTATCATCATCTACATCATCAATATCATCATCATCATCATCCTCAACGTCCCTCATCATCATTCTCATCATCATCATAATCCTCATCATCCTCTACATCCTCATCATCATCATCCTCAGCCTCTTCCTCCTCATCAGCATCTACATCCTCATCATCCTCATCATTATCATCATCATCATAATCCTCATCATAATCTACATTCTCATCATCCTCATCCTCATCATCCTCACCATCCCCCCTTCATCATCCTCAGCCTCTTCATCATCATCATCATCATCATAATCATTATACTCATCATCCCTTCATCATTATAATCCTCATCATCCCCTTCATCATCCTCAACGTCCCTCATCATCATTCTCATCATCATCATAATCCTCTTCATCCTCTTCATCCTCATCATCATCATCCTCAGCCTCTTCCTCCTCATCAGCATCTACATCCTCATCATCCTCATCATTATCATCATCATCATAATCCTCATCATAATCTACATTCTCATCATCCTCATCCTCATCATCCTCACCATCCCCCCTTCATCATCCTCAGCCTCTTCATCATCATCATCATCATAATCATTATACTCATCATCCCCTTCATCATTATAATCCTCATCATCCCCTTCATCATCCTTAGCCTCCTCCTACTCATTATCATAATCATCATCATCATCCTCAACATCCCTCATCATCATCATCATCCTCATCCTCACATCCCCTTCATCATCCTCAGCCTCCACCTCATCATCATCATTACCATAATCTTCCTCCTCATCATCATCATCATAATCATCATACTCATCATCCCCTTCATCATTATAATCCTCATTACCCCCTTCATCATCGTCAGCTACCTCCACCTCATCATAATTACCATTTTCCTCATCATCATCATCTTCATCATCCATCATCATCATCATCTACCTCCTCATCGCTCATCATCATTATCATATTCATCATCCTCATCATCATCATTCTCATACTCATCATCATACTCATCGTCATTCTCATACTCATCATCATCATCATACTCATCATCATCCTCATACTCATCATCATCATCCCTTTCATCAGCCTCCTCATCATCATCATCCCTTTCATCAGCCTCCTCCTCATCATTATCATTACTATAATCCTCTTCATCATCCCCATCATCATCATCATCCCCTTCATCATCCTCAGCATCCTCATCCCTTATCATCATTTGTGCATCATCATCATAATCCTCATCTTCATCGTCCCTCATCATCATAATCATCATCAACCTTCTCATCATTCATCATCATCATACTCATTATCTTCATCATCATCATCATCATCATCATCATCCTCATACTCATCATCATCATCATCCCCTCATCATCCTCAGCCTCCTGCTCATCATTATCATTACCATAATCCTCTTCATCATCCCTATCATCGTCATAATCCTCATCATCCCCTTAATCATCCTCAGCCTCCTCATCTCTCATCATCATCATCCTCATCATCATCCCTATCATCATAATCCTCATCTTCATTATCCCTCATCATCATAATCATCATCAACCTCCTCATCATTCATCATCATCATCATCATCATCATCATCATCATCATCATCATACTCCTTATGTTCATCCTCATCCTCATACTCATCATCATCATCCCCTTCATCATTCTCAGCTTCCTCCTCCTCATCATTTCCATAATCCTTATCATCATCCTCATCATAATCCACATCATCCCCTTCATTTCCACAGCCTCCTCCTCATCATCAACCTCATCTTCCTCCTCATTATCATACTTATCATGATCATCATTATAATCCTCATCATCATCATCATTACAATAATCATCATTATCATTGTACTAATAGTACATAATACTAATCATCGTAGTCTTCATTATCATAATCATCATCTTCATCATCCTTATCTTCACCCTCACCATTATCATCATCATTTTCCTCATCCACACCATCATGCTCTTTATGCTCATCTTCCTCATCATCCATATCATCATCATCATCATCATTATCATAATAAACATCTTTATCATCCTCATCATTGACATCATCATCATCTTCCTCATCAACTTCATCGTCATAGTCATCATATTCCTCATCATTATCATCTCATAATCTTCCCCATATTCCTCGTCATCATCATCATTATCATCATCATCATAAACATGCTCATCATTATATTCATCAACTTCACCAACATCTTCATCCTCTTAATCATCCTTATTATCATCATCATTATCATCATCCTCATTATTATCATCTTCACCATCATCATCATCCTCATCATCTTCATCACCATACTCACCATCATCATCCTCATCATTTTCATCACCATACTCCTCATCATCATCATCATCAACATCCTTATCATCATCATCATCCTCATTATTATCATCTTGACCATCATCATAATTCTCATCATCTTCATCACTATACTCATCGTCATCATCCTTATCATCATCATCATCATTATCATCATCATCATCATTATCATCATCCTTATCATCATCATCATCATTATCATCATCCTCATTATTATCATCTTCACCATCATCATCATTCTCATCATCTTCATCACCATACTCATCATCATCTTCATCATCTTCATAATCATCTTCCTCATTATCATTATTTTCCTCATCAGCATCATCTTCCTCATCATCGTATTCATCATCCTAGCTATTTTTTATTATAATTTTCTTCCTCCTCATCATCGCCTCCACCAGGGGATCCTTGTCACCACACTCATCCTCCTTCACATCACATCTGTGATCAGTGACTGCACACTCAGTGTTATACCGGCGGCTCCAGACAATCCTGTGTGTGACGTCAGTAGTGTGTGATACAAATCTTGTGTCACCTGCAGAGCATTGAGTGCGTCACAACGCATCATCCTCAACTGCGACCTAATCTAGAGGCCAAAATCATGCACAATCCTAGCACTTCTCACAGCTGAGGGTTTATGAGTTATCTCTGTGTGTTATCTGTGGTGTTACATGGGACTGCAGGCGACATCTATGACATTATCTGTACTCAGAGATATCACTGTGTTATCTGTGGTGTTACATAGGACTGCAGGTGACATCTCCTACATTATCTGTACTCAGAGATATCACTGTGTTATCTGTGGTGTTACATAGGACTGCAGGTGACATCTACTATATTATCTGTACTCAGAGATATCACTGTTTTATCCCTGGTGTTACATAGGACTGCAGGTGACATCTACTCCATTATCTGTACTCAGATATCACTGTTATCTGTGGTGTTACATGGGACTGCAGGCGACATCTACGACATTATCTGTACTCAGAGATATCACTGTGTTATCTGTGGTGTTACATAGGACTGCAGGTGACATCTACTCCATTTATCTGTACTCAGATATCACTGTTATCTGTGGTGTTACATAGGACTGCAGGTGACATCTACTACATTATCTGTACTCAGAGATATCCCTGTGTTATCTGTGGCGTTACATGGGACTTCAGGTGACATCTACTACATTCTCTGTACTCAGAGATATCACTGTGTTATCTGTGGTGTTACATAGGACTGCAGGTGACATCTACTACATTATCTGTACTCAGAGATATCACTGTGTTATCTGTGGTGTTACATAGGACTGCAGGTGACATCTACTACATTATCTGTACTCAGAGATATCACTGTGTTATCTGTGGTGTTACATAGGACTGCAGGTGACATCTACTACATTATCTGTACTCAGAGATATCACTGTGTTATCTGTGGTGTTACATAGGACTGCAGGTGACATCTACTACATTATCTGTACTCAGAGATATCACTGTGTTATCTGTGGTGTTACATAGGACTGCAGGTGACATCTACTACATTATCTGTACTCAGAGATATCACTGTGCTATCTGTGGTGTTACATAGGACTGCAGGTGACATCTACTACATTATCTGTACTCAGAGATATCACTGTGTTATCTGTGGTGTTACATAGGACTGCAGGTGACATCTACTACATTATCTGTACTCAGAGATATCACTGTGTTATCTGTGGTGTTACATAGGACTGCAGGTGTCATATACTACATTATCTGTACTCAGAGATATCACTGTGTTATCTGTGGTGTTACATAGGACTGCAGGTGACATCTACTACATTATCTGTACTCAGAGATATCACTGTGTTATCTGTGGTGTTACATAGGACTGCAGGTGACATCTACTACATTATCTGTACTCAGAGATATCACTGTGTTATCTGTGGTGTTACATAGGACTGCTAGTAGTCACTTTTTACACTCAATGCTGTTGCAGAAATTGTGTCACCTCTGAATTGACAATTTCTTCTCTGCTACATCTGATAAATGACACAGAAGAGACTTTAGATTCTTTCCTTGTACAATGTATGGAAATCTCTGTCCGTGGTGCTGAACCCTCTGCTAGAATAGCGCAGTGTATGATGCTGAACTTGTACAATAATATGTATATATATACAGGTGAATGTGAATGAATGAGAAGATCAGTAAAAAGTGACTTTATCTCAATAATACATAAAGTGACACCCATCTATTATATAGAGTCATTACACACAGAGAGGGATCTATTTCATGTGTTTATTTATGTTAATGTTGATGATTAATGAAACCCCAAAAGTCATTATCTCAGAAAATTAAAGTAGGGAGGATGAAGGGTCTGAGAGATAAAATATGACCTAAATAGGAATCAGAGGCTTCACCTTGTGTGGTTGTGAGAGACACAACCACTATAACAGCAGATCACGGCTGCTGCAGTCTCCAGCGTGGAGCATATAGAGGAGGCAGGTTAAACACCGCGCTGCCGTATTCCACCAGACATCAAAGGGGGAATATATTGATTCATTAGTCAATGTGTTTCAGAGATCCCTGAAATATTGCAGTATGATATTAATTGTCCTGAGGAAGAAGCCTGGGAGCCCTAAAAGGTGATGACTAAAGGGGGGGGGGGGGTCTTTCTTCTGACCATCACATCCCAGTCTTGGCATTTACCCCATTAACAGCCGAGTTGACTTTTACTTTATTCCATTAGAAAAAGAAAGGTGCAAATGGAAAGGTGAATTTGGTGCAAACAAAAAAAGGGGCAAAACACCAAAAACTCAACAAAAAATAGGAAGCACTATGATTTGGCCCCTATGTGTGTCAGGTGAAGTCATGGGGCCGCGCCGAGCTCCATGGGTGTTCAAAAGCCGAAAATTGGAGCAGCACAGATCTGATATTAAAGGGGAACTCCAGGGAGATCACATTCTTTGCACTGTCCCTGCCCTCCTGCATGATGAGGCAGAGCTGACACTACAGTTCTAGGATCTATAGATCACTTACAAATCAATAAAATCATATCTGCTCCTCAGCTCTCCCCCCTCCCTCAGGGGACAGAGTAATTTAGTGATGCAGCAGCAGAGATAAAGAGATGTCGGGGGCCTGGAACTTGGGGGCTCCAGAATCATTACATTTCCGCCCCCTCATTCTTCTGTATGGGCAGGGAGCACAGTAAGGGGCGTGGACCCTGGGGGTTCCAGGCTCATCTTACATTCATGGAGTGTGAACCCTGGGGGCTCCAGGCTCATCTTACATTCCCACCCCCTCATACTTCTGTATGTACATGGAGTGTGAACCCTGGGGGTTCCAGGCTCATCTTACATTCATGGAGTGTGAACCCTGGGGGCTCCAGGCTCATCTTACATTCCCACCCCCCTCATACTTCTGTATTAACAGGGGTTGTGGCCTCTGGCGCTATGGTCACACTACAATCCTGACCCTGATATACATTTTATGTAATGTATGAAGAGGATTGTTCTCCCTTCAAATAGCAGTCATGTCACCCAGCAGATATAAATACACACTGTGATCTCCTGCTGTACAATGATATGATTGTACATAATGTGTGCTGCCATGTATCAGGCGAGGAGCAGAGGCAAAGCACTGCATTGATTGATTCAGCACTGGCATGGTCTCCCCTCCCCCATATCAACTTGGTAGCTTCCTGCCCCCGAAACTTTAGCATATACATGACTGAATTTCTCTGTCCGCTAAAGGTGGGGTGAGAGCTGAGGAGCAGATATGATTTTATTGATTTAGAAGTGATCTATAGATCCTAGAACTGCAGTGTACAGCTCTGCTTCATTATGTACATCGTTGGCCAAAAGTATTGACACCCTGCAATTCTGTCAGATAATCCTCAGTTTCTTCCTGACAATGATTGCAATCACAAATTCTTTGGTATTATTATCTTCATTTAATTTGTCTTCAATGAAAAAACACAAAAGAGAATGAAGCAAAAAGCAAAACATTGATCATTTCACACAAAACTCCAAAAATGGGCCAGACAAAAGTATTGGCACCCTCAGCCTAATACTTGGTTGCACAACCTTTAGCCAAAATAACTGCGATCAACCACTTCCGGTAACCATCAATGAGTTTCTTACAATGCTCTGCTGGAATTTTACACCATTCTTCTTTGGCAAACTGCTCCAGGTCCCTGATATGTGAAGGCGCCTTCTCCAAACTGCCATTGTTAGATCTCTCCACAGGTGTCTATGGGATTCAGGTCTGGACTCATTGCTGCCACCTTAGAAGTCTCCAGTGCTTTCTCTCACACCATTTTCTAGAGCTTTTTGAAGTGTGTTTTGTGTCATTGTCCTGCTGGAAGACCCATGACCCCTGAGGGAGACCCAGCTTTCTCACACTGGGCCCTACATTATGCTGCACAATGTGTTGGTAGTCTTCAGACTTCATAATGCCATGCACACGGTCAAGCAGTCCAGTGCCAGAGGCAGCAAAGCAACCCCAAAACATCAGGGAATCTCCGCCATGTCTGACTGTAGGGACCGTGTTCTTTTCTTTGAATGCCTCTTTTTGTCTCCTGTAAACTCTATGTTGATGCCTTTGCCCATAAATCTCTACTTTTGTCTCATCTGACCAGAGAACATTCTTCCGAAACGTTTTAGGCTTTCTCAGGTAAGTTTTGGCAAACTCCAGCCTGGCTTTTTTATGTCTCGGGGTAAGAAGTGGGGTCTTCCTGGGTCTCCTACCATACAGTCCCTTTTCATTCAGACGCAGACGGATAGTACGGGTTGACACTGTTGTACCCTCGGACTGCAGGGCAGCTTGAACTTGTTTGGATGTTAGTCGAGGTTCTTTATCCACCATCCGCACAATCTTGCGTTAAAATTTTTCTTTTCCGTCCACATCTAGGGAGGTTAGCCACAGTGCCATGGGCTTTACACTTCTTGATGACACTGCGCACGGTAGACACAGGAACATTCAGGTCTTTGGAGATGGACTTGTAGCCTTGAGATTGCTCATGCTTCCTCACAATTTGGTTTCTCAAGTCCTCAGACAGTTCTTTGGTCTTCTTTCTTTTCTCCATGCTCAATGTGGTACACACAAGGACACAGGACAGAGGTTGAGCCAACTTTAATCCATGTCAACTGGCTGCAAGTGTGATTTAGTTATTGCCAACACCTGTTAGGTGCCACAGGTAAGTTACAGGTGCTGTTAATTACACAAATTACAGAAGCATCACATGATTTTTCTAACAGTTCCAATACTTTTGTCCACCCCCTTTTTTATGTTTGGTGGAATTAGATCCAATTTGGCTTTAGGACAATTCTCTTTTTGTGTTTTTTCATTGAAGACAAATTAAATGAAGATAATAATAGCAAAGAATTTGTGATTGCAATCATTTTCAGGAAGAAACTGAGTATTATCTGACAGAATTGCAGGGGTGTCAATACTTTTGGCCAACACTGTAGAAGGGCAGGAACAGTGCAAAAAAATGTGATCTCCCCGGAGTTCCCCTTTAATGATGGTACACGGGGATAGGGGAGAGATATCTGATCCTGGAAAACCTCTTGAAACACAGATTGATCAGCACCACTGCCAGCGCCGCACATATCCGCACTATACACAGCGATGTGTCATCACGGTACATCCGGTTTTGTGTTCTTTTTCCATTTTTTTTATTAATCATTTTTATTTTTCATATAATTATCATATTTAAAAATAAAACAAATAGATTTAATAATCTCACAGTTTTCACACCGGCCACTGGGGTTTTTAGTCTCCTGTTTCCTATCCTTTAGGAAGACTCTTCATCAGGCTCATTATCCCCCATAGCATCCTGACCCATAACAAACAGGCACTTGCTGATCCCGTGGCCCCAGATGAAACCTTATAAGCTCTGATCATCATCCAATGTGAAAATGAGCTCAGCTGCAATATCACAGGCATCCTGAGAGCAGGGGTGGCAGTATTTGTAGTAGAAAGTAGCCATATTTTCTTATCCGACCCCTATTCACATTCCATTATATTACTCACTAGCTGTAGAGGCTGGAGTTGCCCCGGCATAGTAACTGACTGTTCTTAATTATAAGCTGAGTATATGTATGTGTGTGTGTGTATATAGATGTGTGTATACTGTATTTAAATTACATTTCTGGGTATATATATTTGAGTGTGTTCTGTATATTATATTCTAGCTGTAGAGGCCGGTGTTGCCCAGACATAGTAACTGACTGTTCTTAGTTATAGAACAAGACAGTGATGTCACATTATGATGTTACCTATAACCTCCCGAGTCGTCACTGTATCGGTGTCTCCTGAGTTCTACTTGTGGATTTACATTTGATTTATTCTATTGTGATATACACACATCCATATACATACATTCATACATACACTCAGCTTTATGTATTAAATATGGAAAGATGTGAGGCTGCATTATGTTATATGGAGGGCTATGAGGCTGCAGTATGGTATATGGAGAACTATAAGGCTGCATTATACTATATGGAGGGCTATAAGGCTGCATTATACTATATGGAGGGCTATAAGGCTGCATTATACTATATGGAGAGGCTATGAGGCTGCATAATACTATATGGAAGGCTATGAGGCTGCATAATACTATATGGAAGGCTATGAGGCTGCATAATAGTATATGGAGGACTATGAGGATGCATTATACTATATGGAGGGCTATAAGGCTGCATTATACTATATGGAAGGCTATGAGGCTGCATTATATTATATATAGGACTATGGAGGTGCATCATACTATAGGGAGGACTATGAGGATGCCTTATACTGTATGGAGGGCTACTAGGCTGCATTATCCTATATGAAGAACTATGAAGTTGCATTATACTATATGGAAGGCTATGAGGCTGCATAATAGTATATGGAGAACTATGAGGATGCATTATACTATATGGAGGGCTATAAGGCTGCATTATACCATATGGAGGGCTATAAGGCTGGATTATATTATATATAGGACTATGGGGGTACATTATACAATATGAAGGACTATGAGGATGCATTATACTGTATAGAGAGCTACGAGGCTGCATTATGCTATGTGAAGGACTAAGAAGGTGCATTATATTTTGTGGAGTGCAATGATACTTCATTATATTATATGGAGGACTATAAGTCTGCATTATACTATATAGATAGCCCCCCTTAAAGGGGGTGGGGCTATGTGCAGATGTGAGCTGTGAAGAGGGTGGGGCTATGTGGAGGGGCGGAGCTATTATACATACACACATACACTTAGCTTTATGTATTAGATATAAGAGAGGAGAACCGAACTCATCCAGGCTATAGGGAAGATGGACATGTAGTGCAGACTGACCAGTGCCGCTCAATCATAGTCCTCAGGTTGATTAGAGTGACTAAAACTCATAGGGTAATCGGCGTGTGCGTTGCGCTCAGCATTGTGTATCCTATAGATTGGGCTTCACAGCCTATGAGCCGCCCTGAATACATTTGTCTGCTCCTAAGTGCAGCTGCACAGGACAATACCGGCCCCATGGAGAGACAAGTGGGCGCGATACTGTGTACCCGATGCCAGTTATAGATTATATAAAGAGATCATAATAACTGCATAAATGAGCCTGTGCCATGGTGAACACTTCCTCGGATCGTAATCTCGGTATAATTATCCAGTATCCCCACACGCTCTCATTGTTCCCAGGTTTGACAACTTCAAAATTAGTAAAAAAAAAACTGAAAAATTTAGAGAAGCGGAAATGTAACATAAAAATAGGAATTAATCTGCGTCTCAATGCGGAAATGTGGCGCCCCTGCGACCAGGAGGCCATAGGGTGAACTGCAGTTGGGATAGGTAAGACGGTCAGCTCACAAAAACACCCACAGACACACTCCGACCCTGAGCCTCACGCCAGGCGAGGGGTGGCGGTGTAACAGGCCAGATTAACCCCCCGACCAGAATATACCCGGGGTTAAAGTGGCCTAGCCCAGATTATACCCCGGGTATATTCTGGCCTAGCCCAGTTTATACCCCGGGGTATAGTTTGGGCTAGGCCAGAATATACCCCCCTGGGCCAGAATATACCCCGGGTATATTCTGGCCTAGCCCAAACTATACCCGGGGTATAAACTGGGCTAGGCCAAATTATACCCCTCCATATACCACAGCAGCTGTAGATCAGGGGCCCAAGCCGTGCACAGGGCCCCAAGCAATGCATGGGGGCCCGAGGCTGCACAAAGGGGCCTCAGGCAGTGCTAGGGCCCCAGGCAGTGTTAGGGGCCCTAGGCAGTACATGGGGGCCCAAGGCAGCATACAGGGGCCCCAGGCTACACACAGGATCCCAGGCTACACACAGGGGCCCGAGCCAGCATACAAGGGCCCCAGGCAGTGCACGGGGCCCCAGGCGGTGCACAAGGCCCCAGGCAGCACAAAGTGGCCCCAGGCAACATACAGGGGCCCCAGGCAGTACTAGGGGCCCCAGGCTACACACAGGATCCCAGGCTACACACAGGGGCCCCAGACAACATACAGGGGCCCCAGGCAGTACTAGGGGCCCCAGGCTACACACAGGATCCCAGGCTACACACAAGGGCCACATGCAGCATACAGGGGCCCCAGGCAGCACAAAGTGGCCCCAGGCAGCACAATGTGGCCCCAGGCAACATACAGGGGCCCCAGGCAGTATTAGGGGCCCCAGGCAGCACAAAGTGGCCCCAGGCAGCACAATGTGGCCCCAGGCAACATAGAGGGGTCCCAGGCAGTACTAGGGGCCCCAGGCTACACACAGGATCCCAGGCTACACACAGGGGCCCCATAAAGCATACAAGAGCCCCAGGCAGCACAAAGGGGCCCCAGGCAACATACAGGGGCCCCAGGCAGTACTAAGGGCCCCAGGCTACACACAGGATCCCAGGCTACACACAGGGGCCCCAGACAGCACAATGTGACCCCAGGCAGCACAATGTGGCCCCAGACAACATACAGGGGCCCCAGGCAGTACTAGGGGCCCCAGGCTACACACAGGATCCCAGGCTACACACAGGGGCCCCAGACAACATACAGGGGCCCCAGGCAGTACTAGGGGCCCCAGGCTACACACAGGATCCCAGGCTACACACAAGGGCCACATGCAGCATACAGGGGCCCCAGGCAGCACAAAGTGGCCCCAGGCAGCACAATGTGGCCCCAGGCAACATACAGGGGCCCCAGGCAGTATTAGGGGCCCCAGGCAGCACAAAGTGGCCCCAGGCAGCACAATGTGGCCCCAGGCAACATACAGGGGTCCCAGGCAGTACTAGGGGCCCCAGGCTACACACAGGATCCCAGGCTACACACAGGGGCCCCATAAAGCATACAAGAGCCCCAGGCAGCACAAAGGGGCCCCAGGCAACATACAGGGGCCCCAGGCAGTACTAAGGGCCCCAGGCTACACACAGGATCCCAGGCTACACACAGGGGCCCCAGACAGCACAATGTGACCCCAGGCAGCACAATGTGGCCCCAGACAACATTCAGGGGCCCCAGGCAGTACTAGGGGCTCCAGGCTACACACAGGATCCCAGGCTACACACAGGGACCCCAGCCAGCATACAAGCAGTGCACGGGGCCCCAGGCGGTGCACAAGGCCCCAGGCAGCACAAAGTGGCCCCAGGCAGCACTAGGGGCCCCAGGCAACATACAGGGGACCCAGGCAGTACTAGGGGCCCCAGGCTACACACAGGGGCCCCATGCAGCATACAAGAGCCCCAGGCAGCACAAAGGGGCCACAGGCAGCACAATGTGGCCCCAGGCAACATACAGGGGCCCCAGACAGTACTAGGGGCCCCAGGCTACACACAGGATCCCAGGCTACACACAGGGGCCACATGCAGAATACAGGGGCCACAGGCAGCACAAAGTGGCCCCAGGCAGCACACAGGGACCCCAGGCAGCACACAGGGGCCCCAGGCTGCACACAGGATCCCAGGCTACACACAGGATCCCAGGCTACACACAGGGGCCACATGCAGAATACAGGGGCCACAGGCAGCACAAAGTGGCCCCAGGCAGCACACAGGGACCCCAGGCAGCACACAGGGGCCCCAGGCTGCACACAGGATCCCAGGTTACACACAGGATCCCAGGCTACACACAGGATCCCAGGCTACACACAGGGGCCCCAGGCAGCATACAAGGGGCCCAGGCAGTGCACAGGGCCCTAGGCAGTACAAAGTGGCCCCAGACAACACAAAGTGTCCCCAGGCAACAGAAAGTGGCCCCAGTCAGCAGAAAGTGGCCCCAGGCAGCACACAGGGGACCCAGGAAGCACACGGGGTCAGAGGCAGCACAAGGGTGGGGGAGAGACAGCGCGCAAGGGGGCAAGAGACAGCGTTCAGGGCCCCTTTGTGCTGCCTGTGATCCTGTGCGTAGCTTGGGGCCCCTGTGTGCTGCCAGGGGCACCTTTGTGCTGCCTGAGGTCAATTTGTGCTGCCTGGGGCCCCTAACACTGCCTGGGGTCATTGTATACTGGCTGGGGACTCTGTATGTGGCCTGGAGCCCTTTTGTACTGCGTGGAGTCACTTTGTGCTGCCTGGGGCCCCGTGCACTGCCTGGGGCCCTTATATGCTGGCTGGGGCCCCTCTGTGTAGCCTGGGATCCTGTGTGTAGCCTGGGGCCCCTAGTACTGTCTGGGGCCCCTGTATGTTGCCTGGGGCTCCTTTGTGCTACTTGGGGCCCTTGGATGCTGCATGGGGCCCCTGTGTGTAGCCTGGGATCTGGTGTGTAGCCTGGGGCCCCTAGTACTGCCTGGGTCCCCTGTATGTTGCCTGGGGCCACTTTGTGCTGCCTGGGGCCTTGTGCACCGCCTGAGGCCCCGTGCACTGCCTGGGGCCCTTGTATGCTGGCTGGGGCCCCTGTGTGTAGCCTGGGATCCTTTGTGTAGCCTGGGGCCCCGTGCACTGCCTGGGGCCCTTGTATGCTGGCTGGGGCCCCTGTGTGTAGCCTGGGGCCCCTAGTACTGCCTGGGGCCCCTGTATGTTGCCTGGGGCCACATTGTGCTGCCTGGGGCCACTTTGTGCTGCCAGGGGCTCTTGTATGCTGCATGGGGCCCTTGTATAGCCTGGGATCCTGTGTGTAGCCTGGGGCCAAGAGTACTACCTGGGGCCCCTGTATGTTGCCTGGGGCCACTTTGTGCTGCCTGGGGCCCTTGTATGCTGGCTGGGGCCCCTGTGTGTAGCCTGGGATCCTGTGTGTAGCCTGGGGCCCCTAGTACTGTCTGGGGCCCCTGTATGTTGCCTGGGGCCACATTGTGCTGCCTGTGGCCCCTTTGTGCTGCCTGGGGCTCTTGTATGCTGCATGGGGCCCCTGTGTGTAGCCTGGGGCCCCTAGTACTGCCTGGGTCCCCTGTATGTTGCCTGGGGCCCCTAGTGCTGCCTGGGGCCACTTTGTGCTGCCTGGGGCCTTGTGCACCGCCTGGGGCCCCGTGCACTGCTTGTATGCTGGCTGGGGTCCCTGTGTGTAGCCTGGGATCCTGTGTGTAACCTGGAGCCCCTAGTACTGCCTGGGGCCCCTGTATGTTGTCTGGGGCCACATTGTGCTGCCTGGGGTCACATTGTGCTGTCTGGGGCCCCTGTGTGTAGCCTGGGATCCTGTGTGTAGCCTGGGGCCCCTAGTACTGCCTGGGGCCCCTGTATGCTGCCTGGGGCCCCTTTGTGCTGCCTGGGGCTCTTGTATGCTGCATGGGGCCCCTGTGTGTAGCCTGGGATCCTGTGTGTAGCCTGGGGCCCCTAGTACTGCCTGGGGCCCCTGTATGTTGCCTGGGGCCACATTGTGCTGCCTGGGACCACATTGTGCTGCCTGGGGCCCCTGTATGCTGCATTTGGCCCTTGTGTGTAGCCTGGGATTCTGTGTGTAGCCTGGGGCCCCTAGTACTGCCTGGGGCCCCTGTATGTTGCCTGGGGCTCCTTTGTGCTACTTGGGGCCCTTGTATGCTGCATGGGGCCCCTGTGTGTAGCCTGGGATCCTGTGTGTAGCCTGGGGCCCCTAGTACTGCCTGGTGCCCCTGTATGTTGCCTGGGGCCACTTTGTGCTGCCTGGGGCCTTGTGCACCGCCTGGGGCCCCGTGCACTGCCTGGGGCCCTTTTATGCTGGCTCGGGCCCCTGTGTGTAGCCTGGGATCCTGTGTGTAGCCTGGGGCCCCTGTATGCTGCCTCGGGCCCCCATGCACTGCCTAGGGCCCCTAACACTGCCTGGGGCCCTAGCACTGCCTGAGGCCCCTTTGTGCAGCCTCGGGCCCCCATGCATTGCTTGGGGCCCTGTGCACGGCTTGGGCCCCTGATCTACAGCTGCTGTGGTTATGGAGGGGTATAATCTGGCCTAGCCCAGTTTATACCCCGGGGTATAGTTTGGGCTAGGCCAGAATATACCCGGGGTATATTCTGGCCCAGGGGGGTATATTCTGGCCTAGCCCAAACTATACCCCGGGGTATAAACTGGGCTAGGCCAGAATATACCCGGGGTATAATCTGGGCTAGGCCACTTTAACCCCGGGTATATTCTGGTCGGGGGGTTAATCTGGCCTGTTACAGCGGGAGTAGCTACGTGTGGGTGGGAAGCAGAGAGAACCCGGGAAATGGGTGGAGTAACTAGACCCCAAGAGGACCTGGGAACACTAAGTTGGGCGAGACGATCGAGAGCTTTCCACGGGAGAGGAGTAGATCGAGAGCATCCCTGGAGGGTGGAGGAGCAGGGAAGCCTCCCCAAGCCGACACACGCTAAAGCTGAGTACTGACTAACAGAGATTGAGAGTGACGGGGCCCGGTGACCTGCACCATAAGTGGCCGGCCGGGAGCCCAAAGCTGAAAATCGGGGATGGTAGATGGAGCCAGGTGAGCCCAGCTAATCAGGGTCACTGGTGGCTGGGCCAGAGAACCAGAGTGCCAGCTCTGTAGAATGCTTCAGGCCCCTAACCAAGAGACAGCTGGCGGGGTGCGGGAACTCCATGTCCCCGAGACCCAACAACCGGTACGGAGTAGGATAAAGCCATCGTACTAGGGCTAGTGACCCAGAGTGTGGGATGATTCACTGTAGAGCCTGTGACAGCCGGACCGAACCCCTAGCCAAGATGACATGAAAGAACCAGAGGGTCCGAGAGGTACACTGAGGGGAGTGATGCAGAGGAGCCGTCCCAGCTGCAGTAACAGCCTGAGCCTGTGACCGTAGTGTGGACCCGGTCCACGAAAAGTGTAAAAAGAACTGCTAGAGTTGTTACTGTTGAGTTAACAAGTGGAATAAAGTACCCGGTCAACTCAAGATCTGTGTGTGACTGTTATTCCGTGAGTGTGGAGACCGGGCTCGCCTGCGGAGCCACAGACTAACTGTGCGAGCTACTGCGTAGGAAGCAGCGGGAGCCTGCTGAGAGGTACCATAATCCCTGCATGTGCCGGCCAGAAGAGCTGCAGAGAGAAGATACGTGCATAACCCATAACCGCCCAGGGACCAAGCCCTACCCGTGGAGAGCTCACCATCCCAGCTGCCACCATCACCATCGTCCCCGGCGGATTCCATAGCAGCAGTGGCCACATTGGCCACGACCCACGGGTGGCGTCACGAATAACCTTTATTAATCGCTCTTTTTATTGCTGGACCTGAGCCAGGCCACACCACCGTAGCACCACAGAGACAGTACGGTCCGGCTCTGAGTGTGCCGGCCCCTGCAGGTACGACAGAAATATCAGGTTTCCACTGCAGTAAAATGCAGAACAGATTTCCAAGTCATCCGTCAACTTGAATATTCTGAAGATTCCGCAAATCCCTCCACAATGGACTGATCTAATCTTACTCCATTGTGGCACCCCTGCGGGTCCAGTCGCTATAGAGGTACTGCACCCCACTCTCGGGTAATGGAGGAGGTATTGACGGGTATCCAAACACCCAGACACCACACCCCGCTCCAGGTCATGGTAAGGGCGAGATTGCTCTTACGGGAGAGCACAGATCCGGTCTGAAGGGAGGAACCAGGGTTGTGGCGTTGGGCAGAGAGTAGCGTTTAGGGGAGCACCCGGGTAGGAGTGAAGTCAGGGGGGACACACGTAGGTGATGTGGGAAAGATAGAAACATCTAGCGTTAGTTGGTAGTTGGTGTAGAGTAGCCGGCAGGAGCCTGTGAGGGCAGAGTGTCTGTCAAGTAGAAAGGTAACGTCTGGAAAGAGAAAGACCTGAGAGAGAGAGAGAACGCGGGTGCTCTAGAAGACAGAGGGTGTCCCAGAGGACCAGGTAGTGAGCAATCCACTCAGGGATTCCCGCATCCACAGCGACTATAAATATGTGGAGGGACCAGGCTGCAGAAAGGGTACCGGGCCCCAGATTAGTGGAGAACGACCAGGCTCAGCTAGCAACCCGGAGGCTGCGGTATCTCTAAGTGTCGCAGCCAAGACCACGGACAACTGCTGAAAAGGTGACCACATAGAGTTCAGGGACAGACGACGAAGTAACCCTAAGAAGGACCCGCGGTCACCGGCTCGGGGCACTGTGTGAGTGATGCACAGGGCAGGAGGGCGAAGCAAGTGCAGAAGAGTTGACCGTGAAAGGACAGTAGCAAGGAGTGCCAGTCTGTGCCACCACGTTACTCGGAAGTTAGTTGGATCCAATACTTTATCTCCAAGGACTCAGCGCTCCGCGGGTAACATCTGCTGCCCTGGGGTCAGCCCTACCCGTGGAGGGCATCACCACCAAGCTGCCGTCTCACCAATCCCCTCAGAGGAACTGTGGAGCAGCGGCGGCCATTAATAGCCGTAACCTGCGGGTGGCGTCACGTAAATTAGAATCCCCAGGTCTGGTTATCTGATCCCAAGAAGAACCGCCCCTAGACTCCCATCCCCGAAGCCGAGTCCCCCTTTGCACGATCCACCCTTCCCCTTTTTTGATTGACCACTCCGGGCCACGGGCCAGGTCCTGCCACCTTGACATCCCCAGCGACGACACCAAACAAGGCCTGGTCCCGAGTACCCCACGACCCCCATGGGGCGAGTCACTATTCACATCAAAAGCAGCTTGTGATCTTCCACCTTTTGCTGTGAGAAGACATCGTATTGGGAATTGTGAGCCGCACTCAGCAGCAGAATTATGAGTACAGCTCTGGAGTGACTGCACTGCAGGACCGGCCCTAGGTAAAATGGGGACCGGGGTCAGTCTTTTTGATGATCTTGTCATGTGCATTACAAATAATGAAGGTCTAATTAGCCGCATTATACAGTACAGTGCCAGAATAACTCCACCATATCTTGGCTATATAACACTCCCATACAGCGACCTACATGATAATGCTATAAGTGACACAACAGCCATATATAAATAATACAGAGACCACGTCATAGCCTCATACACAATAAAATGTACTGAAGCTCCAATGTGAACAGAGCCGTCACCTTACCATGTGGCCTTTGGATCCCATAATGCATAAGGAGCAAGATGGCCCCCAGATAGCTACACCCCTGACAACACGTAGACACATGTCATAGCACCTCCACAATAAATAACAGCTGCACTCGGAAATGCTCAGGTATGCAATCACTAAATATAGGAATATAGACATGCATTACTGCTAAGGAAATACATTGTATATAGGAATATAGACATGCATTACTGCTAAGGAAATACACTGTATATAGGAATATAGACATGCATTACTGCTAAGGAAATACACTGAATATAGGAATATAGATATGTATTACTGCTAAGGAAATACACTGAATATAGGAATATAGACATGCATTACTGCTAGGGAAATACATTGAATATAGGAATATAGACATGTATTACTGCTAAGGAAATACATTGAATATAGGAATATAGACATGTATTACTGCTAAGGAAATACATTGAATATAGACATGTATTACTGCTAAGGAAATATTTTGAATATAGGAAGAAAGGCATGTATTACTGTTAAGGAAATACATTAAATATGGGAATATAGACATGCATTACTGCTAAGGAAATACTTTGAATATAGGAAGAAAGGCATGTATTACTGTTAAGGAAATACATTGAATATAGGAATATGGACATGCATTACTGCTAGGGAAATAGAGGAATAAAGACATGCATTACTGCTAAGGAAATACTTTAAATATAGGAAGAAAGACATGCATTACTGCTAAGGAAATACATTGAGTATAGGAATATGGACATGCATTACTGCTAAGGAAATACATTGAGTATAGGAATATGGACATGCATTACTGCTAAGGAAATACATTGAATATGGTAATATAGTCATGCATTACTGCTCAGGAAATACATTATATAGGAATATAGACGATGACATGAGGTGCAAGAATGTGTTGTGTGAACAGAGACATGTTGAGGGCAGGGAAGGTGAGTGTGAGCTTCATTGTGAGCAGTGGTGAGTGTGTGACCCAGTCCTATAGTGATGGTGAGTCCTGAGCTCTCCTGTGATGTTGAGGAATGGAGAAACAACCAATCTTGAAAGCAGAGATTATAAATAGTTAAGTGGTCGTCTCAAGTGTGTAGGTTTATGGCTGTGGATAGGTAGATGGATAACCTGTAGATTGCTGAGATCTGACTGCTGGAGCCTTCCCCGGTCTGAGAACCAGAGCTCTGCTGGTCTTCATCATCCCATAGGGCCCCTTTACACGCGGCTACATTTCTAGGGTGGCTACAGGTAACTTACTGGTTGCAGTGAAATCATGGAGACAAGGTTCTATCTTGTTGCTGTGTACAAATGGAATAATCTCTCCATGATTTCACTGCAACCAGTAAGTTACCTGTAGCCACCCAAGAAATGTAGCCGCGTGTAAAGGTACCCATAGGAATGAATGGAGCGGCAGAACATGTGATTGACTCCTCATGGCCCCACTTCTTTGGGATCAGTCGGGGTCCCATTGTTTGGACTCTCATTGGTCAGACCAGTGGCGTAACTTGAAGATTATGGGCCCTAATGAAAAAGCTCCAGCGGGGCCCCCAATTATTGCAAACCTTTCATAGCATTAGTCTTTTTCTATAGGCCAAAGGGACTTTTGGGCCCCCTTAGGCTCCAGGGCCCGGGTGCAGTTGTAACCCTTGCAGCTGTTGTAGTTGCACCCCTGGGTCAGATCTAAAGTGATCCCCGATCTCACACATACGGGATCTTCTAAACATCACAATACTCCTGCAAACCGTGAACCTCAGATATCGTGATATAGGAACTGGGGACCCAGCAATGCTCAGAGTGGTGTGCCGTCCACAATGATATCCTCCTGTCCTCAGAGGCGGGTCACTGCCATGACTGAGGCTTGTACAGTGCGGGAGGAGATGATTATCCCTGGGGACAGGGTGTCCGCTCCAGAGGAGTGGGGGACTCATTGGCTTTATATAATCGGTGCTGGGGATTGGGCTGAGATTTCCCTCTGTCAGAGGGGGAGAAGCTGCAAAGACCAAGAGAACTGCAGGAAAGATGTCACAGTGTGAACACTGCCACGTAGAAGAAGAGCCGATCACCGGGGTGTGCCAATAGCCGTAATTCCCAGAAATATCATAGAAAGGGGATTTTCTGCATCTACAGCCTTCTTATATGTCCGGGAATAAGATAGGAGGGAATTCTCTCTTGGAATCCCTGTGTTCTGCACCTCATTGCGTCTTTAAAGGGTTTGTAAATGTGGCGCCCCTGCATCCAGGAGGCCACAAAGGGAACTGCAGCCAGACAGGTAGGACGACAGTTGAACACCAACACCCTCACAGCCCACATAACCCACGTACAGTACATGGCAGCATCCAGCCCAGAGCCTGGGAACTCTAAGCAGGCGAGGGGTGGTGGGTTTAGAGCAGTGGGTGGGCAAACACGTAGTCAGGTGACAGACAGTAGAAATAGTGAAGGGGGAGGAGGAAGGAGTCAGTAGGCCGAGGTAGGCTGAGCAGTAAAGACTGAATCACACGTCCTGGCAGAGTGGGGTGTAGGAGCGCAGAATCTGAACAGAGCCAGTGCAAGCCGCAGAGAGAAAGCACGCCCGAAGCCAGCACCCCAGGAGTGTGAGGGAAGAGAGGGACAGTGATACCGGGCCCTAGAATTATAGCCGAGACGACAGACTGCAGGCGGAGTAGCCCTCCTATTACACTGGAAGACACAGTAGAGAGAGCCTGGTAGAGCCTCACACGGGAGGACTGCTGGTGGCTGGGCTGAGTAGAGTGTCGGCTCTTGAGGGGACCGTAGTTTCACCCGGATCCCCAGACAACCGACGGGGGACCACAGCTACACGTTAGGGTCCCTACCCCAAAGGACAGGCAGCTCAGTGGCAACCCGGAGGGTTCACAGGAGTCCGAGCCACCGCCATACTGTCCGGAGTCACGCACACCAAGTGAACAAGAGAGAGTCAACAGCCTGGAGAGGACACAGAAACAGAGTGAGGGGTCACAGAGAGGAGAGACCTGGCTGCAGAGAGTAAAGGGAACCCGGAGGGGAGAGTGAGCCTGTGTTCTGAACTGAACTGTAAGAACTGTACTGAACTGTAACCTGAAATTGAGAACTTGAGAAGTAAACACGGTGAACCCTGATCACGACTCCTCTGCATCTCTCTACGTGAACACGACCCCTTCCATACAGGTTTGCAGCAGCCCTACAACTGGAGAGCCACAGCGTGCAGGCTCCAACACTGAAGGAGGATTCCTGCAGCATCTGGACAGTAAGTGTACTACACTCAGCACCAGGCCTGCACACTACACAATAGACTTTAACCATCACTGCCCCGGGGAATACAGTTCTGCCCACGGGAACTATTCCATCTACGCTGCCTTTACATCATTCCCGGAGGTTCTGCAGCAGCGGCGGCCCCATCACTGGCCGCACACAGTGGGTGGCGTCACGACTGAAAATCCCCTGTGAATATCCCCTTATTACTGCCAGGGCCCGGGACATGGTCCGGACCAGGACCACACGTGACTTCCCCAGTAGCAGACCCTGTCCGGTACCGAGTACCCCGTCCCAGTGGGCTCGACATAAACTTTCACAACTAAACCTAATGTTGTGCAATAACATCTTTAAAAGGACGAAGTATCAGACAGTGTTCCATCACTCATCCCCTGTAGACTGTGAGCCCTCATGGGCAGGCTCCTCTCTCCTCACCTACTGTACCCTCACCCATCCCTTGTAGACTGTGAGCCCTCATGGGCAGGGTCCTCTCTCCTCACCTACTGTACCCTCACCCATCCCTTGTAGACTGTGAGCCCTCATGGGCAGGGTCCTCTCTCCTCACTTACTGTATCCTCACCCATCCCTTGTAGACTGTGATTCCTCATGGGCAGGCTCCTCTCTCCTCACTTACTGTATCCTCACCCATCCCTTGTAGACTATGAGCCCTCGTGGGCAGGGTCCTCTCTCCTCATCTACTGTATCCTCACCCATTCCTTGTAGACTGTGATCTCCCATGGCCAGGGTTCTCTCTCCTCGCCTACTGTATCCTCACCCTCCCTTGTAGACTGTGAGCCCTCATGGGCAGGGTTCTCTCTCCTCGCTTACTGTATCCTCACCCATCCCTTATATACTGTGAGCCCTCGTGGGCAGGGTCCTCTCTCCTCACCTACTGTATCCTCACCCATCCCTTGTAGACTGTGAGCCCTCGTGGGCAGGGTCCTCTCTCCTCACATACTGTATCCTCATCCATCCTCTGTAGACTGTGAACCCTCATGGGCAGGGTCCTCTCTCCTCACCTACTGTATCCTCACCCATCCCCTGTAGACTGTGAACCCTCATGGGCAGGGTCCTCTCTCCTCATCTTTTGTATCATCACCCATCCCTTGTAGACTGTGAGCCCTCATGGACAAGTTCCTCTCTCCTCACCTGCTGTATCCTCACCCATCCTTTGTAGACTGGGAGCTCTCGTGGGCAGGGTCCTCTCTCCTCACCTACTGTATCCTCATCCATCCCTTGTAGACTGTGAGCCCTCTGGGCCAGGGTCCTTCTCTTCATCTACTGTATCCTCATCCATTTCTTGTAGACTGTGAGCCATCGTGGGCAGGGTCCTCTCTCCTCACCTACTGTATCCTCACCCATCCCTTGTAGACTGTGAGCCCTCACAAGCAGGGTCCTCTCTCCTCATCTACTGTATCCTCACCCATCCCTTGTAGACTGTGAGCCCTCATGGGCAGGGTCCTCTCTCCTCATCTGCTGTATCCTCACCCATCCCTTGTAGACAGTGAGCCCTCGGGGGCAGGGTCCTCTCTCCTCCCCCACAATATCCTCACCCATCCCTTGTAGGCTGTGAGCCCTCGTGGGCAGGGTACTCTCTCCTCACCTGCTGTATCCTCACCCATCCCTTGTAGGCTGTGAGCCCTCGTGGGCAGGGTACTCTCTCCTCACCTGCTGTATCCTCACCCATCCCTTGTAGACTGTGATTCCTCATGGGCAGGGTCCTCTCTCCTCACCTGCTGTATCCTCACCCATCTCTTGTAGACTGTGAGCCCTCGTGAGCAGGGTCCTCTCTCCTCACCTGCTGTATCCTCACCCATCCCTTGTAGACTGTGAGCCCTCGTGGGCAGGGTCCTCTCTCCTCACCTGCTGTATCCTCACCCATCCCTTGTAGACTGTGAGCCCTCGTTTGTGGGCAGGGTCCTCTCTCAAGACCGCAAACAACAAGGGCCAAATCCGAGCAGATAATTCCGGGACTATTGCTATAAACATTTCATTATATTTAATATGACCTGAAAGCATCTCAGGAAATTCATTCATTAAAAGTGCAAATGATATGAATGAAGCCAGAGAGTGAGGGGGCCGGACAGATGGGACCGACGTCCACGGACGAGATTAAATGTGAGGAGCCGCCATACATGAATATTTCATTTCCCCAATTAATGTGTGCCTGGCATTTAGAGGCTTCTCTGGGATGTGATATCTTGTTGCCTTCATTATGAGGCAGTAACACATTGATGCTTGTGTAGAATAACCTCCCACATCCCATAGTCTCTCGGTGAAGACGTTTCACCTTTGGGGCATTAATTTTGTTATATAAATGTAATTTGGGGATAAAGATTATTGTAGATGTTTTACTTGATTAAAAATTGTGCAACATTCATTATTCAGCTTCTCTGATTCTCTGCACATTTCTTCCTGCAAAAGAGTAAACTGAACATCTGTCAGTGAGCTCGCTCTGAGCGTGATACATTGTAATCCTTCTAATTCTGAACCTTAGAACTTTGATAATAATTAGGGATGAGCGAGTACCACAATATTCAGACTCGCTATACTTGCAACGAGTAGGTACCGGTACTCGTTGCGAGTGTAGCGAGTCCTAATACTTTCTGCGAAAGTAGCCTAAAAGTGAATAAAAGTTGTTAAAAATAATAAAATTACATACTCACCTGTCCGACGCCTGCAGAGAAGACATCCGAGCGCTGGACAAGGACCTGTGAGTCTGACAGCCAATCAGATGGCGACACGTCACAACCACATGATCTCTAGCGGCCACCTGATTGGCCAAATTGCAAGGTCCTAGATGTACTGTCAGGACCTTGCAATCTGGCCAATCAGGTGGCCGCTAGCGATCACGTGGTTGTGACGTGGCGGTATTGATGATAAATATTCAGCCCCTTTGCTCAGTATTGATGATAAGTATTCAGCCCCTTTGCTCAGTATTGATGATAAGTATTCAGCCCCTTTGCTCAGTGTTGATGATAAGTATTCAGCCCCTTTGCTCAGTATTGATGATAAGTATTCAGTCCCTTTGCTCAGGATTGATGATAAGTATTCAGCCCCTTTGCTCGGTATTGATGATAAGTATTCAGCCCCTTTGCTCAGTATTGGTGATAAGTATTCAGCCCCTTTGCTCAGTATTGATGATAAGTATTCAGCCCCTTTGCTCGGTATTGATGATAAGTATTCAGCCCCTTTGCTCAGTATTGATGATAAGTATTCAGCCCCTTTGCTCAGTGTTGATGATAAGTGTTCAGCCTCTTTGCTCAGTATTGATGATAAGTATTCAGCCCCTTTGCTCAGTATTGATGATAAATATTCAGCCCCTTTGCTCAGTATTGATGATAAGTATTCAGCCCCTTTGCTCAGTGTTGATGATAAGTATTCAGCACCTTTGCTCAGTATTGATGATAAGTATTCAGCCCCTTTGCTCAGTATTGATGATAAGTATTCAGCCCCTTTGCTCAGTATTGATGATAAATATTCAGCCCCTTTGCTCAGTATTGATGATAAGTATTCAGCCCCTTTGCTCAGTGTTGATGATAAGTATTCAGCCCCTTTGCTCAGTATTGATGATAAGTATTCAGTCCCTTTGCTCAGGATTGATGATAAGTATTCAGCCCCTTTGCTCGGTATTGATGATAAGTATTCAGCCCCTTTGCTCAGTATTGATGATAAGTATTCAGCCCCTTTGCTCAGTATTGATGATAAGTATTCAGCCCCTTTGCTCAGTATTGATGATAAGTATTCAGCCCCTTTGCTCAGTATTGATGATAAGTATTCAGCCCCTTTGCTCAGTATTGATGATAAGTATTCAGCCCCTTTGCTCAGTATTGATGATAAGTATTCAGTCCCTTTGCTCAGGATTGATGATAAGTATTCAGCCCCTTTGCTCGGTATTGATGATAAGTATTCAGCCCCTTTGCTCAGTATTGATGATAAGTATTCAGCCCCTTTGCTCAGTATTGATGATAAGTATTCAGCCCCTTTGCTCAGTATTGGTGATAAGTATTCAGCCCCTTTGCTCAGTATTGATGATAAGTATTCAGCCCCTTTGCTCAGTGTTGATGATAAGTATTCAGCCCCCTTGCTCAGTATTGATGATAAGTATTCAGTCCCTTTGCTCAGGATTGATAATAAGTATTCAGCCCCTTTGCTCAGTATTGATGATAAGTATTCAGCCCCTTTGCTCAGTATTGATGATAAGTATTCAGCACCTTTGCTCAGTGTTGATGATAAATATTCAGCCCCTTTGCTCAGTGTTGATGATAAGTATTCAGCCCCTTTGCTCAGTATTGATGATAAGTATTCAGCACCTTTGCTCAGTATTGATAAGTATTCAGCCCCTTTGCTCAGTATTGGTGATAAGTATTCAGCCCCTTTGCTCAGTATTGATGATAAGTATTCAGCCCCTTTGCTCAGTATTGGTGATAAGTATTCAGCCCCTTTGCTCAGTATTGATGATAAGTATTCAGCACCTTTGCTCGGTATTGATGATAAGTATTCAGCCCCTTTGCTCAGTATTGATGATAAGTATTCAGCACCTTTGCTCAGTATTGATAAGTATTCAGCCCCTTTGCTCAGTATTGATGATAATTATTCAGCCCCTTTTGCTCAGTATTGATGATAAGTATTCAGCCCCTTTTGCTCAGTATTGATGATAAGTATTCAGCCCCTTTGCTCAGTATTGATGATAATTATTCAGCCCCTTTTGCTCAGTATTGATGATAAGTATTCAGCCCCTTTGCTCAGTATTGATGATAAGTATTCAGCCCCTTTGCTCAGTATTGATGATAAGTATTCAGCCCCTTTGCTCAGTATTGATGATAAGTATTCAGCCCCTTTGCTCAGGATTGATGATAAGTATTCAGCCCCTTTGCTCAGTATTGATGATAAGTATTCAGTCCCTTTGCTCAGGATTGATGATAAGTATTCAGTCCCTTTGCTCAGTATTGATGATAAGTATTCAGCCCCTTTGCTCAGTGTTGATGATAAGTATTCAGCCCCTTTGCTCAGTGTTGATGATAAGTATTCAGCCCCTTTGCTCAGTGTTGATGATAAGTATTCAGCCCCTTTGCTCAGTATTGATGATAAGTATTCAGCCCCTTTGCTTAGTATTGATGATAAGTATTCAGCCCCTTTGCTCAGTATTGGTGATAAGTATTCAGCCCCTTTGCTCAGTATTGAGTATTTGCACCTGAGCTCGTACAGCCATGAGTCTTCTTGGGAATGATGCAGTTTCCCCCCTGGATTTGGGGATCCTCTCATTCTTCCTTGCAGATCCTCTCCAGTCCCGTCAGGTTGGATGGTGAACGTTGGTGGAGCCATCTTCAAGTCTCTCCAGAGAGGCTCCATTGGGTTTAGGTCTGGGCTCTGTCTGGGCCGGGCAGGAATGGGCACAGAGTTGTGGTGAAGCCGCTCCTTTGTTATTGTAGCTGTGGCTTAGGGTCATTGTCTTGTTGGAGGGTGAAGCTTCAGCCAAGTCTGAGGTCAGAGCTCTGGAAGAGGTTTCCATCCAGGAGATCTCTGTACTTGGCCGCATTCATGTTTCCTTCAATTGTAACCAATCGTCCTGTCCCTGCAGATGAAACCCCCCACCCATAGGCTGATGCTGCCTCCACCATGTCTCACTGTTGGGATTGTGTTGGGCAGGTGATGAGCAGGGCCTGGTTTTCTCCACCGCTTACAATTATCACCAAAAAGTTATCAGAGCAGAGAATCTTATTCCTCATAGTCTGGGATCCTTCATGTGTTTTCTTGCAATCTCTATGCGGCTTTCCTATGTCTTGCACTGAGGAGAGGCTTTCATCAGGCCACTCTGCCATAAAGGCCCGACTGGTGGAGGCTGCAGTGATAGGTGACTTTGTGGACCTTTCTCCCATCTTCCTACTGCATCTCTGGAGCTCAGACACAGGCATCTTGGGGTTCTTCTTTACTTCTCTCACCAAGGCTCTTCTCCCACGATTGCTCAGTGTGGCTGGACGGCCCGGTCTAGGAAGACTTCTGGGGGTCCCAAACTTCTTCCATTCAAGTATTATGGAGGTCACTGTGCTCTTAGGAACTTTGAGAACTGCAGAAATTCTTCTGTAACCATGGCCATTTCTGTGCTTTTCCACAATTCTGTCTCTGTGCTCCTTGGGCAGTTCCTTTGACCTCATGATTCTCATTTGGTGTGACATGCACTGTGAGCTGTGAGGTCTTATATAGACAGGTGTGTACCTTTCCAAATAAAGTTCTATCAGTTTAATTAAACACAGCTGGACTCCAACGAAGGAGTAGAACCATCTGAAGGAGGATCACAAGGAAATGGACAGCATGTGACTTAAATATGAGTGTCTGAGCAAAGGGGCTGAATACTTATGACCATGGAATATTTCAGCTTTTCTTATTTAATAAATTTGCACAAATTTCTACATTTCTGTTTTCTTTCAGTCATGATGGGTGCAGAGTGTACATTAATGAGGAAAAATTAACTTTTTTCAATTTACCAAATGGCTGCAATGAAACAAACAGGGAAACATTTAAAGGGTCTGAATACTTTCCGTACCCACTGTATATCCATTTCACCATCTACAAGTAGAAAGAACTCTTCTATACTAGTTTATGGCCAAAGACCAAATCAAGGTTGAGCTAAACTTTGCCATAAGGCTGGTTTCACACCACGTTTTAATCCGATATGGGGCTGTCAGTTGAGAACAAAATGAAACCGGATGTAACCAGATTCATCAAAACCGGATGTCACCATCCGGTTTGAAATGGGATCCGGTTCCCGGATTAGCCATTAAAGATTCCGATTTTGACCGATTTTCACAACGGATGCCAAAAATCGTGCATGTGCCGTTTTTGGTTCCAAAGACAAAAACCGAGTTCTCCCGGATCCACCCGGAAAGCATAAAACCGGATGGCTAAACACTGCTATCCGGAACAATCCGGCCCCATAGGCAAACTATTGGGCTGAAATGTGATCCGGGCCTAGCCGGTTCTCATTGGATCGGCCCGGATCAAAAAAAACGTGGTGTGAAACCAGTCTAACAGGTTCCCATTTAACTCATTCTACAGCCCTCAATGTGCAAGCGGAACAAAGAGGCTGAAACTGCCAATTGAGCAAAATGTTTAATGAAAGAACATAAAATAAAAGTATAGTCAAAATTAAATATATTAAGTAAAAAAGAACATATATCTAAGGTGTTAGTATTCCTTAAAGGGAGCCTGACCCCTCCAAATCACCCCCAACCCTATGAATACCTGTCCCTGCACCCGCAGAGATCCTTTCTAGAGGTTCTTTTGTGTAAAAAATGAGTGGGGTAACATTGACAAAAAGACCATTGCACACTTACAATTCTGTGACTTCTCCCTGAATAAGTGGCACAGGGCGTTCCCTGTGCTATCCTAAACCCGCCTGACCCGCTCATTATCACACCCCAATGGGCGTAGTAAATAATCCTACTCCTCGCCCTGCTGTATGGGCGCAATAGCCGGTGTGACGATATTTGCATCACATCCGGTCATGGTGAAGTTGGTAAACACTTTAGGTGTTATGCCAACCTCACCATGCGCATTATGCATGCGCGGCTTTTGCTTTACACCTAAAGGGTGTACCGACGTCACCATGACCGGATGTGACGAAAATAGCGTCACACCGGCTATTACGCCCATACAGCAGGGCGAGGAGGAGTAGGATTATTTATCACGCCCATCGGGGCGTGATAATGATCGACTTAGGCGGGCTTAGGATAGCACAAGGAACGCCCTGTGCGGCTTATTCAGGGAGAAGTCGCAGAATTGTAAGTGTGTAATGGTCTTTTTGTCAATGTTATCCCACTCATTTTTCACACAAAAGGCCCGCTAGAAAGGATGTCTGCGGGTGCAGGGACAGGTATTCATAGGGGTGGTGGTGATTTGGAGGGTTCAGGTTCCCTTTAAAGGCAGTATTCCAGTAAATGAATATTATTATTGGAATTAACAACTGGCCTCATACAAACATATTTACCGTAAAAGGCTGCTCCAGAATTAGATATATATTTCTGTTTCTTTCAGAAAGAACGCCAAATGTTTCCATGGGTCACTTGCGCTCATCATGGGTCATGTGCAGTCATCACAGTTCGTGTGCGGACATCACAGGTCGTGTACGGTCATCACAGGTCATATACGGTCATCACAGGTCATATACGGTCATCACAGGTCGTGTGCGGTCATCACAGGTCATGTGCGGTCATCACAGGTCGTGTACGGTCATCACAGGTCATGTGGGGTCATCATGGGTCATGTGCAGTCATCATAGGTCATCTGCGGTCATCACAGGTCGTGTGCAGTCATCACAGGTCGTGTGCGGTCATCACAGGTTGTGTGCGGTAATCACAGGTTGTGTGTGTGGCGCCCCGCAACGAGTGCGTCACAAGAGGGTATTGCAGCCATAAAAGCAGCCGCAATATTCTCTGACACAGCAGTGATCTGGTTAATTTAGAAATCCAACCCTGTATGCATCACCTAGAACAGAGGGCCAATCCAGGGTCCTGGTGGGCGGAGTGCTAGGGAAGTGTGTAGGAGAACAGACCCTTAGTCATTAGGAGAAGGGATCTAGAACTTGACCTGAGCAGTCTTGAACTTGGAGAGGAGCGGGGGCTCCGCACCCCGTGCAGCCCCTGGGCCGTCACCGGTCGGGTGTCAGCACCTGAGGCCTTACCAACCGGGATTGGGCATATTCACACGGGTTCCCAAAAGACTCCTGTGCCCACAACTCACAGCCGGTTCACTGGTACCGAAGCTGGCAGCAGTTCACCTCTGCTACGCGAACCAGAAGCGTGGAGGAGCAGGTTCACAGGAGCACCCCACCACCAGCCAACTTCCAGTCGTCTAACCAGCGGTGTACCCACTGAGGGATCCAAGGCTCCCCAAAACATCCAGGACGTATATCATGGATAGGGCATTGAAGCAGCCTCCACATACCCGACCTGGTATTCCTGGGCGACACTGGCAACCACTTAGTTAGAATGGAGGAACACCACGGATCTCTGAGGGACACTATCACTGCTGAGTCCACCCGGTCTACTACTCAACCACTGTATGCCATGTACTGCCTGCTGGTTACAGTAAAGACCCATTGCAGAGACTTTCTGTGTCCGTGCTTCCTTATGAACTGTCCGTCCGCACTACAAGGTAACTGCAGCTGCTGCACAACATCTTGAGCAGCTCCAGCCTCCGGGGATCACCGCTCAGCCTGTGGGGAGCGTAACATCTTGCTGCTGTCCATCCCCCGGAGGTTCCGCAGCGTCGGTAGTCCTTACCGAATCTACTCATAGGTGGCGTCACAAATAAATTAAAACCCCTTAATCTGTTCCCCCAAGACGTCTTCAACACTTTTGATCTGCACTACACCGGCCCCACTACCGGCAGGCGCGGTCCACCCGTGACAAGGAGGAAGGAAGCATCGCCTGTCTAAACCGGAGTCCCGGCCGCGGTGAGTCAGAAAATGGCGTCACGAACAGGATACGAGCAGGCCCGTTACCCAACGGGTATAATGTGCTTAAAATGGACTTTATTGTCTACAAATTGGACTTTGTTCGTCCCTAAAAGAACTTTCCCGCCTTTTCACCGCCGGGCCAAGATGGCGTTCCCGCCACAAGAATCCGCCACGTGCAAGCCCAGGAGTGAGTCAACCCCCTCCTCATCGTGGGAGGGCTAAAGACAAAAGGCGCCAAAGTCTTTGTCCGCCCTGATTGCTCGAATCAACCAGGGGGGCGGACCCCAAAGACTTTTCCCACCATTGGACTACAAAAGCCCACAGGAAATGGGAGTGTCACAGACCTTCTTCACCAGCTCTACCAGAACGCTTACCGGTTGAACGGGTGTGGTTTCCCTCCGAAGAAGAGAATGGCCAGCATGAGACTCCAAGACATGATGCGGGAGGTCGAGGCGGAGGCCAGAGCAGCCATAGGCCTACCGGGTCCGGGTCCTGCCCTTACCATAGACGGCAGCCCCGACTTCTGGCTAGAGGCTCTACAAGACCTCCGGGTGCGACTAACTGAGACTGTGGAATGGACGATTCGCAGCTGGAGCGCGACCATAGGCAGACGACTACACCACGCGATGCAGCAGAGCCTACCGGGTACAGCTTCTCCAGGCCCAGACGACGTCGCCAGCTTCTCAACCGCCTCACCGTCGCCCACCACCTGTCCTGCTTCGTCACCGGAGCCCATAGACTGCGTCATTCCCGTGAGGACCACAGCTCGACCCGTTCCAGCGATTGAAACCGCAGCCGACCCCGTTCCTGAGCCGGAGCTTACCATACGCTCCATAGAAGAACTTGACCTCTACCAGGTTCCCACCGAGGAACCCGCGACGTGTTTCACAACTACAGAGACAGTCGCTTGTTTCTTCCCCGTACCGGAGGCTTCCCTTGCAATTGCCGAGGCCTACCTGGTAACCGGGATTGAAACCCCTCTACCAACAGAAACAGATGAAGAGGCAGGCAGCCTGGAAGCCCTGCAGGACGTCTCTGTGGAAGGATCCGCAGCAGCACCACCGCCCTGTTGTACAGAGGAACCAGCTTCAACATCTCCAGCCAACGAGCAGCCTGATGTGGTCATCGAAGGAGAAGTCGAGGAGGATGACGACAAGACCCGCAGCACCGCTGAGGATCTCGACACTGGGTTCGCTTGGGGAGACACCGAGGAACTTCCTACCGGGCATACAGCTCGGGTACACTGGTCGGGTGCAACGCTGACACCTTCCCCTGTGCCGTTCCACCGGGTGCCGGTCCAGACAGCCCGCCAAGTTCAAGCTTCCCGCCAAACCACCAGCTCCACTACTCATCTCTACACCCCGAGCCGTAACGACGGAGATGTACGCCAGAGACGACGAGAGGAGTGGCAAGCCCGTGAACGCGCCAACATGCAGGCCCGTGCCGAGGCTCCCCGCCAGCCGCCGCTGCCTGATGAACTCCGCCGCGAAGGTAGAATTTCCACCTTTAACTTAAATACCGGGTGGGGGTTCGCTTGGGAGGTGGGTTTGAATGAGGAGGTGTTTGTGGGGCGCCGGGATGTTGAGTCAAACTTGCCGAGAGGACATCCCGATCGCGACCTATACCGGGGCGATGTAATCACCTATGAACGCTATGCTTGTCCAGATGGGTGGTTCGCTATCCGGGTGCGCCATCGTTCTCCGTGCCAGTGACTTTAAGACTTGAACTCACTCAATGACTCTGTTCCTGTTAATCACTGACTGTGTGATCTCGCGGCTACAGCCTGAACTTTTATCTAAGAACAGCCAACCGCCCGCCGGATCCGCACCAAGTGTTTTACCTGTTTATTTTGTCTACCTCACTTTTATGCCATATAATGACCTGTCATTAATAAAAGTGTATTACCTGTTATAAAATACAAAAACCTCTGTAATGTGGGTAGTGTGACGCTTGGGGACAAGCGTATTCAACCAAGGGGGAGTGTGGCGCCCCGCAACGAGTGCGTCACAAGAGGGTATTGCAGCCATAAAAGCAGCCGCAATATTCTCTGACACAGCAGTGATCTGGTTAATTTAGAAATCCAACCCTGCATGCATCACCTAGAACAGAGGGCCAACCCAGGGTCCTGGTGGGCGGAGTGTTAGGGAAGTGTAGGAGAACAGACCCTTAGTCTAGGACAGTTGGAGAAGGGATCTAGAACTTGACCTGAGCAGTCTTGAACTTGGAGAGGAGCGGGGGCTCCGCACCCCGTGCAGCCCCGGGCCGTCACCGGTCGGGTGTCAGCACCTGAGGCCTTACCAACCGGGATTGGGCATCATCACACGGGTTCCCAAAAGACTCCCGTGCCCACAACTTCACAGCCGGTTCACTGGTACCGAAGCTGGCAGCAGTTCACCTCTGCTACGCGAACCAGAAGCGTGGAGGAGCAGCTTCACAGGAGCACCCCACCACCAGCCAACTTCCAGTCGTCTAACCAGCGGTGTACCCACCGAGGGATCCAAGGCTCCCCAAAATATCCACAACGTACATCATGGATAGGGCATTGAAGCAGCCTCCCCGTACCCGACCTGGTATTCCTGGGCGACACTGGCAACCACTTAGTTAGAATGGAGGAACACTGCGGATCTCTAAGGGACACCATCACTGCTGAGTCCGCCCGGTCCACTACCTGTTAACTGTATACCATGTACTGCCTGCTGGTTACAGTAAAGACCCGTTGCAGAGACTTTCTGTGTCCGTGCTTCCTTATGAACTGTCTGTCCGCACTACAAGGTAACCGCAGCTGCTGCACAACATCTTGAGCAGCTCCAGCCTCCGGGGATCACCGCTCAGCCTGTGGGGAGCGTAACATCTTGCTGCTGTCCATCCCCCGGAGGTTCCGCAGCGTCGGTAGTCCTTACCGAATCTACTCATAGGTGGCGTCACGAATAAATTAAAACCCCTTAATCTGTTCCCCCAAGACGTCGTCAACACTTTTGATCTGCACTACACCGGGCCCCACTACCGGCAGGCGCGGTCCACCCGTGACAAGGAGGAAGGAAGCATCGCCTGTCTAAACCGGAGTCCCAGCCGCGGTGAGTCATGTGCAGTCATCACGGGTCATGTGGGGTCATCATGGGTCATGTGCGGTCATCATTGGTCGTGTACGGTCATCACAGGTCGTGTGCAGTCATCATGGGTCATGTGCGGTCATCACAGGTTGTGTGCTGTCATAACAGGTCATGTGGGGTCATCATAGATCGTGTGCGGTCATCACAGGTCGTGTGCGGGCATCACGGGTCATGTGCGGTAATCACAGGTTGTGTGCAGTCATCACGGGTCATGTGGGGTCATCATGGGTCATGTGCGGTCATCATAGATCGTGTGCGGTCATCACAGGTCATGTGCGGTCCGGATGCTGCAATTGGAATTTCTGGCTGTAGATGGATCCCTCCTTGTGTTCCTTTCTTTTCCTTTCTTTCCTTGCCTCCCAGTGGCGGTGAAGTCTGATCTCATATAGTAGATCTGAGCTCCTGCTGCTTCTCGTTCTGTCTCCTTGCCTCCTGTGTGGTCTCCGGGATGACCTTCTCTAAGCTATGCAGTGGCCGCTGATCCTAGCTTCTGGCTCCCTCCCTTGACTCACTCAGGAGACTGGGGCTGTATCTGTAATATCCCCGTTCGTCGGATTCTCTGTGAGCCGTGTAGGAACTCACAGTTGCGGGCTCCGGTACCGGTTCCTTCTTGAACTGGCTCATGCCAAGCCTCAGTTCCTTGCTTCTATTCTCTGGGATCTTTACTTTTGCTTGGTCTGGACCCCTCAGCCGAGGAGACCCTCCTTGCTCCACTCAGGCTGGCTGCCTGACTCCAACTTCTACTCCACCTCTCCTCCTGAACTCAACGAGCTCACTGGTCCCCCTATAGGTTATTATTTTCCCTCCCACGTACTATTCTAGTGTGTGGGTGTTAACTCTAGGGTTCCATCTAGTGACCATTGTTCCAATTGCAGTGGGGTGACTACACCGCTTTTCTTGGTGCAGTACCCCTTTTGTGGCACCTACATGGTGGGGCGCTACATCAATAGGAGGATAGGGAGATAGCAGGACAAGTATAGGGAGGGCCATTTACAGGTGAGTAAAATATTTCATATATCTTGCCTTTACGCAGAGCAGAAATATCAAGCTGTCAGATCCACTCTAACAGTAACCATCTGATTTATCTGCTCTTGTGCAGACCTATGTGTCTCCTCTACTCACTAGGTTAGCTATGAGAGAAGGCAGAAGGGGCAGTAACCAATGACTGCAGAATCAGACTGCACAGGGATGTCTGGAAGCATACATGCCTCAAGATTCCAACCTGCGATGTCGGTGTTGTGTGATTTCCTCCTGTCTCCTCTAACCACAGTGGGTTCTGTTTCTTTCTGGGTTCTTGTTATCTGTTTTCCTTGCTTTTTTCCCTTTTGGACAACAGGTATTTTCATTTGTTAGTTTATTCTGTCCTATCACCTTTTGGGTGCGGCTATTTATACCTTCCTGTGACTGATCTCTCCTGCTGGTCATATTCTCTGTGAATCCTACTTGGAGTTACAGCCATACTGCACTGGATTTCTGCCAGTCAGCTAGAGATAGGAATGTTAGTCTGTACAGGAACCAGTTGGGTAAGGTGTGTTTGTCCTTAGAAAGAGCCACGTGGGCATAATAATGCATAAATTCATATAAGTTTACATAAGAGCCGTATACACAAAAAGTTTACAAAGTTGCTATTTTAATTTGAGATTGCTTAAATATGCAATATAATATATGAACATACGTGCTGATCACGCAGAATGTTTGTTCTGTTAGGACTTACATTACCGCGTCACTCCAGATCTTCCTTTCAGGCTCAGCTGAGTGTATAATATGTTCTTTCCAGATTCGTCGTCTATTCCCAATTAGAACATTCACGACACATAAAAATAACAGAACGTGTTCTACCCTCTCATCACCGCCTAGTAAATAATCTGCTGTTTGGCGCCGTCCCACCCTTCTCGCTGCCAGTAAATTAAATCCGCTCTTATTTCTTCATGGCTAATAATAAACATAAAAGGCAATATGTAATTACCCCCCGGTCCGCCCTGAGGTGTGGGAGCCCAGAGACTCCCGGAGTTTAGCTCTTTTGTTTTTAATGCTAATTATTTGCTATTTTTGGCTGTAATTACTTTGTTTCTGAGCTGGAATCTGTCCTCGACGTCGTGCTGTAAATAGTCTGAGCGGCCAGAGTGACTAACGGGCAATGGTAAGTTATAGGCTTTAGGTTCCAGCCGCGCTCCAGGATTCGTGGGTCACCACTATATTTAGAATGTGTGTGGGGGGGGGTGAGTGGGATACACTGTGGTTTATATAGAGGTATCAACTATCGTGATCAAATCTATGACTACAACTGGTACCTAAACAAGAAAAAATCTGCATCACTCAATCCTATAGTGAGCAAAGGTGCATGATACATTGTAAACCTCCTATGTTATGGGCGAGTAGGAACCTGCTAACAGAGAACAATAACACCCAAGGCTAGTAGGGGAAGAGTGCACAGCAGAGGGCATGACCCCATAATCTAAGCAAGAGAAAATCTGCGTCACTCAATCCTATAGTGTGCACAGGTGCAACGCCAAACACGATACATTGTAAACCTCCTATTTTATGGGCGGATAGGAACATGCTAACAGAGAAAAATAACACCCAAGGCTAGTAGGGGAAGAGTGCACAGCAGAGGGCATGACTCCATAATCTAAACAAGAAAAAATCTGCATCACTCAATCCTATAGTGTGCACAGGTGCAACGCCAAACACAATACATTGTAAACCTCCCATGTTATGGGCGAATAGGAACCTGATAACAGAGAACAATAACACCCAAGGCTAGTAGGGGAGGGGTCCACAGCAGAGGGCATGACCCCATAATCTAAACAAGAAAAAAATTGCAGCACTGAATCCTACAGTGTGCACAGATGTAATGCCGAACACGATATATTGTAACAAAAAAACAGCGGCACTCTGGAATACTAAGACATGTAATTAAATATATAACAATATTATAGCCAAGGAGAAATGAAAAGAAGAGACACTTTGCTTATAAATATGGCCATATCGATAACAACCCAGTAGCCATGTCGAGATATGTCTCTTTTACTGCGTCCCTACACTCAGTCACAGCCTCTATCCGGATTAAAAACCTCCTATTTTATGGGTGAGTAGGAACCTGCTAACAGAGAACAACAACACCGGAGGCCAGTTGGGAAGGGTGCAGAGCAGAAGACGTGACCCCATAATCCAAACAAGAAAAAACTGCAGCACTCCATCATACACAGGTGCAACGCCGAACATGATACATTGTAACAAAAAAAACTGTGGCAGTCTGGAATACTAAGACATATAATTGAATACAGAGCGATATTATAGCCAAGGAGAAATGAAAAGAAGAGACTTAGCTTACAATTATGGCTATATTGATAGCTGCCCATTAGCCACGTTGAAGCATGTCACTTATCCTGGGTCCCTACACTTAGTCACAGCCTCTATCTGGATTAAAAACCTATTTTATGAGCGAGTAGGAACCTGCTAACAGAGTACAATAACACCCAAGGCTAGTAAGGCAAGAGTGCACAGCAGAGGGTATGACCCCTTATTTTAAACAAGAAAAAAAATTGCGGCACTCGATCATATGTGTACAGGTGCAACGCCGCGCACAATACATTGTAACAAAAAAAAAACAAATGTGGATTTACAGAATACTAACAAAATAATAAAAATTTAAGTTTGGATTTTAGGAGCAAAACAGTAACAATGCAGCAACATTACAAGAATCTGCCTAATTAATCATATGCTAAATAGCTGCAAGTCACATTTATGTATGAGATCGCCAAGATGATTGTCTGTAAAATAAAGTTCGTCTCAAGCTCAAAGCTGTAGTAGATGGTGAGATATGGAGCCTGAAATGCAAAAGGTCAGAATATTGTTACCCTTTTGCTCATCAGTGTAAATTGAAATGAATGCACAGCTACACAGTGCAACACTGCTCTGATAATTATACTGAGAGATGATCATGCATGAGTCCTGTGCTCTAATGGTTTCTATGTGACATATACTAAGATGGATGCACAGCTACACAGCTCAATACTGCTCTGATAATTATAGTATATAGATGATAAACACAAATCCTGTGCTGTGAAGGTTTATATGTGACATATACTGAGATGGATGCACAGCTACATAGCTCAATACTGCTCTGATAACTATAGTATATAGATGATATACAAAAGTCCTGAGCTGTGAAGGTTTATATGTGACATATACTGAGATGAATGCACAGCTACACAGCTCAATACTGCTCTGATAAATACAGTATATAGATGACCATACGCAAGTCCTGTGCTGTGAAGGTTTATATGTGAGTACAGTATACCGTGATGGATGCACAGCTACACAGCTCTATACTGCTCTGATAATTATGGCATATAGATGATATACACAAGTCCTGAGTTGTAAAGGTTCATATGTGACATATACTGTGATGGATGCACAGCTACACAGTTCAATGCTGCTCCGATAATTATGGTATATAGATGATATACACAAGTCCTGTGCTGTGAAGGTTCATATGTGACATATACTGTGATGGATGCACAGCTACACAGTTCAATGCTGCTCTGATAATTATGGTATATAGATGATATACACAAGTCCTGTGCTGTGAAGGTTCATATGTGACATATACTGTGATGGATGCACAGCTACACAGTTCAATGCTGCTCTGATAATTATGGTATATAGATGATATACACAACTCCTGTGCTGTGAAGGTTCATATGTGACATATACTGTGATGGATGCACAGCTACACAGTTCAATGCTGCTCTGATAATTATAGTATATACATGAAATATAAATACAGTATATAGATGACCATACACAAGTCCTGTGCTGTGAAGGTTTATATGTGAGTATAGTATACCGTTATGGATGCACAGCTACACAGCTCAATAATTCTCTGATAACTATGGTATATAGATGATATACACAAGTCCTGAGCTGTGAACGTTTATATGTAACATATATTGAGATGAATGCACAGCTACACAGCTCAATACTGCTCTGTTAAATGTAGTATATAGATGACCATACTCAAGTCCTGTGCTGTGAAGGTCTATATGTGAGTACAGTATACTGTGATGGATGCACAGCTACACAGCTCAATACTGCTCTGATAATTATGGTATATAGATGACCACACTCAAGTCCTGTTCTGTGAAGGTTTACTGTATATATTACATTTACTGAGATGGATTCACAGCTACAGAGCTCAATACTGAATACCTGAAAGAATACTTATAATTGAAGGAAGAGATGGCCATACACGAATCCTGTGCTGTGAATGCTTATATATCAGATATACTGAGTTGGATGTACAGCTACACAGCACAATACTGATCTGATAATTATAGTATATAGATGACCATACATGAGTCCTGTGCTGTGATGGTCTTTATGAGACATATACTGAGATGGATGCACAGCTACATAGCTCAGTATTGCTTATATACTTATAGTATATACATGACCATAGTTGAGTCCTGTGCTATGAAGGTTTATTTGTCACATATACTGAGATGAGATGCACATCTACACAGCTCAATACTGCTCTGTTAATTATATTATATAGATGACCATACATGAGTCCTGTGCTGTGAAGGTTTATTTGTGACATATACTGAGATGGATGCACAGCTACACAACTCAATACTGCTCTGATAATTGGCATGCGATGAGCAGTTCAAATGTGTATCCTCATGTGACCAGGTGTATATGACCTCACTTCCACCCATAAAAGAAGAGGCTGTGATCTTAGACATAAGAAGTGATTGCAGCTTTTGTGGCGCACCTGCCAATCAGGTATCAAATACATTACATCAAGAGTGGTGGATCCAGCACCCGAAAAAGCAGATTGCTCTGAATACACAAGTTGACATAGAGGATCCTCTGAATGGGTGAGCTGAAATTTCTCTTTTAAATACATTGCATGGTGGCGCCAATCCAAAGTACAAGGACGCCTGTGTGGCACAACAGCTCCGAGCAATATAACTGCTGGAAATGCTTCATGCATTAGTGATTTGCGGTGAATGTTGGGGGTCAACAAAGGGGAAGCAAAACTCGACAGAAGTTTGGGTACCAGATCCCGATGTGCTCCTTCTCAGTAACGGTAAACACTCGGATGTGACCCGACGTGACACCAGTCCGGGGATGTGATACAGGTTTACCTCTCGGATTTAACACCGGTTCAGTTTTTTGCTATGGTAACCAATTCTTAGAACTTGTCAACCTCAGACTGCGCCTGAAATTACAGATTTTAAGAGAAAAGGACTATTGTTAAACTTTCCGAAAAACATATTTTCATGTCTGTCATGAATCATTATTATCTTTACTGTCGTACCCCGCTCTTTTGTAGAGCTGTGGCCTGCGGTGCTTCATTAGGTCACAGCGGTGATCACTGACGTCTGATCAGCGCAGTCTCCACCGTACAGTTCTGTATCCTGTTTCCCCGAAAATAACACAGTGTATTATATTAATTTTTGCTCCCAAAAATACGCTAGGTCTTCATTTCAGGGGATATCTTATTTTCCCATGATCCCCATCATCCCCATGCAGCCCCCAATATCCCCATCATCCCCTTGCAGCCCCCAATATCCCCATGCAGCCCCCAATATCCCCATCATCCCCTTGCAGCCCCCAATATCCCCATGCAACCCCTAATATCCCCATCATCCCCTTGCAGCACCCAACATCCCCATCATCCCCTTACAGCCCCTAATATCCCCATGCAGCCCCAATATCCCCATCATCCCCTTGCAGCCCCCAATATCCCCATGCAGCCCCCAATATCCCCATCCTCTTGCAGCCCCCAATATCCCCATCATCCCCTTGCAGCCCCCAATATCCCCATGCAGCCTCCAATATCCCCATCCTCTTGCAGCCCCAATATCCCCATCATCCCCTTGCAGCCCCCAATATCCCCATGCAGCCCCCAATATCCCCATCCTCTTGCAGCCCCCAATATCCCCATCATCCCCTTGCAGCCCCCAATATCCCCATGCAGCCCCCAATATCCCCATCCTCTTGCAGCCCCCAATATCCCCATCATCCCTTGCAGCCCCCAATATCCCCATGCAGCCCCCAATATCCCCATCCTCTTGCAGCCCCCAATATCCCCATGCAGCCCCCAATATCCCCATCCTCTTGCAGCCCCCAATATCCCCATCATCCCCTTGCAGCCCAAATATCCCCATGCAGCCCCCAACATCCCCATCCTCTTGCAGCCCCCAATATCCCCATCATCCCCTTGCAGGCCCCAATATCCCCATGCAGCCCCAACACAATATCCCCAACATCCCCTTGCAACTTCCATCATCCCATGCAGCCACCATCAACACACACACACCCTTTTCTCACCAATCCACCGCAGCAATATTACGGGTGCCGCTCTGCTCTGTGCCTCTGCTGCGTTGATGTACGGGCGGATCATCGGCCGATCACAGCACAGCAGCCACCGGCCAATCAGAGTCCCATATGTAATGTCTCTGATTGGCCGGCGGCTTCTTGGCTATGATTGGCTGGTGGCTGCTGCGCTGTGATTCGCCGGCAATCCACCCGTACATCTACGCAGCTGAGGCAGAGAGTAGAGTGGCGCCGTAATACATGCAACAGACGTCACCGGGACACATGCGGCGGGCGGTACAGTAAAATACATACACACACATACAGCTGCATGCCCTGATCTTTTGTGAGATGGAAAAAATGAATGTTGCTAGGTCTTATTATCAGGGGACGGCTTATATTAAGCACCCTGACAAAATCCCCACTAGGTCTTATTTTTGGGGAAACACGGTATGTCCAGATTGGCTTATGTGAATGAAGCCATGGCCGAGGGACCGCTATAGTGCAGAGTACAATTGCGGTACACAAGACAAGGTGGCAAATAACAAGGGTAGAATTTATTACCAGGCAGGGATAGGTAAGAGTAAAGCCGGATCACAGGGGGTATGCTATTGCTATAATACAGTAAACAGTTACGACAGTTGCTAGCTAAGTACCTAAGTACATAGATGCTCCAAGGCAGCATGTCCTTTTTCACACACACAGGCTAGGCTCCAGCTTCCAGCACTCTGCTTTACCTCTGCTCAGACTTTACTTTCACTTTCTTACCTGGATCAGTCCATCTGCACTGTTCAGGAAGGGGGCGATGGCTAGTCCACAACACAGCACACAGGGCAGCACTGTCTCAAGCACAATCCCACCACAAATATCAGCAGGATATCATTGCACTGTGAGCAGATTTTACTTACAACAAGCACAGAATCATTTATACTTGAAAAAACACTCAACCATTGCAAGAAATTGAAAAGGAAACATACATGGATTAAGATAAGCAGACTCAATAAGAGCTGTCTGGTGCACTCTACTTCCTATAGTAGTGGTGATATGTGGAGAGTGCTGGGAGATGATAGGGGCCTTGAGTAAATCGGCCGTGTAGCTGCAGAACACCTCAGTACTTTTTGAGCATCTGGACTGAGTGGCTGTCACACACTTTCACCTGTACTGATTTTGTGTTTGCACCCTTATTATAAGCAGAACTGAGCTAACAAGATGGAGATTTATTTGTCTGCAGGGTGCAGGGACAGCAAATTAAGTTATTGTGAGCTGTCTTGTAACGGTCAACGAAAGTGGAAGATTGTAACCTCCAAACTATGTGTCAATGACTGTAACCTCCAAGCTGTATGTCAATGACTGTAACCTCAAGCTGTGTGTCAATGACTGTAACCTCCAAGCTGAATGGCAACGACTGTAACCTCCAACTATGTGTCAATGACTGTAACCTCCAAGCTGTGTGTCAACGACTATAACTCCAAACTAGTGTCAATGACTGTAACCTCCAAATTATGTGTCAATGACTGTAACCTCCAAATTATGTGTCAATGACTGTAACCTCCAAGCTGTGTGTCAATGACTGTAACCTTTAAGCTGTGTGTCAATGACTATAACCTCCAAACTGTGTGTCAATGACTATAACCTCCAAACTATGTGTCAAAGACCATAACTTCCAAGCTGTGTGCAAAGACTATAACCTTCAAGCTCTAAGTCAATGACTGTCACCTCCAAGCTATGTGCCAATGACTGTAACCTTTACGCTGTGTGTCAATGACTATAACCTCCAAACTATATGTCAATGACTATACCTCCAAACTATGTGTCAATGACTGTAACCTTTACGCTGTGTGTCAATGACTATAACCTCCAAACTATATGTCAATGACTGTAACCTCCAAGCTGTGTGTCAACGACTATAACCTCCAAACTATGTGTCAATGACTGTAACCTTTAACGCTGTGTGTCAATGACTATAACCTCCAAACTATATGTCAATGACTATAACCTCCAAACTATGTGTCAATGACTGTAACCTTTACGCTGTGTGTCAATGACTATAACCTCCAAACTATGTGTCAAAGACTGTAACCTCCAAACTATGTGTCAATGACTATAACCTCCAAACTATGTGTCAAAGACCATAACTTCCAAGCTGTGTGCAAAAGACTATGACCTTCAAGCTCTAAGTCAATGACTGTCACCTCCAAGCTATGTGCCAATGACGGTAAACTCCAATCTGTGTCCAAATGACAATAAACTACAAGCTCTGTGCTAATGGCTGTAACATCCAAGCTGTGTACCCAAGACAGTGACCTCCAAGCTGTGTGCCAATGACTGTAAACTCCAAGCTGTGTTCCAATAAATGTACCCCCCAAGCTGGGTGCCAATGAATGTAACCTCCAAACTGTATGTCACTGACTGTAACCTTCAATCAGTGTGTTGATTGAAACTGCCAAGCTCTGTGCCAAAGACTTTAACCTCCAAGGGGTGTGTCAATGATTTTAACTACCAAGACTATAATCTCCAAGCTGTATATCAAAAACTATAAAACGACAATGCTGACTGTCTGCGACTGTAATGACCAAGCAGTATGACAACCTTTAACCTCCAAGATGTGTGCCAATGACTGTAGCCACCAAGCTGTGTGCCAATGACTGTAGCCACCAAGCTGTGTGCCAATGACTGTAGCCACCAAGCTGTGTGCCAATGACTGTAGCCACCAAGCTGTGTGCCAATGACTGTAGCCACCAAGCTGTGTGCCAATGACTGTAGCCACCAACCTGTGTGCCAATGACTGTAGCCACCAAGCTGTGTGCCAATGACTGTAGCCACCAAGCTGTATGCTAATGATTTTAACCACTATGCTCTGCCAGACTTTATCTGCCAAGATGAATGCCAATTATTGTAATGGCCAAGCAGTGTGCCAGCCACTAGAGCTAAAGTGCTCCAAAGCCAAACATTCTCATAGAAATATAGCTAAATGTTTAGAGAATATCCCTCATCCTAAAAGGACCGTTGAGTAAGATGTTGTGAAAGGGCTAGGGTCACACTAGCGGTAGGAATGCTTTCGGAATCTGGCAGCATTAACACAGTGTGACTGTAATGGTAACGTTGCCTTAACGCTGCCAATTCAATCCTATGGGTGATGAACCCCCGAGCGCAGGTCAAACGCCGGCATGTGATGCACTTGGAAATAGTCTGAGGTTTCAAACTGCGGCACTTACATGCCGGCGTTTGACCTGCGCTCGGGGTTCCGTCACCCATAGGAAGGAATTGGCAGCGTTAACGCAGCCTTAGACTAGGGTCACACCAGCGTTTACCAGCGCGTTCAGGGGGTTCCATTTAAAGCATAGAATTTGGCAGCATTATCGCAGTGTTACATTTACAGTAGTTTTCTTGCTATAAGAACCTTCACACCCTGCAGGCAGCTGCTTCACTAGTGTGGTCCATTACTTTCACTGTAAATGTTATTTAAATATCCACGCCTATCCAGGTTGGTATTCTGTCCCTCCCTCGCCCCTGTGCTGAAGTCAGTCACTGAAAATCTCAGGTTTGTGCAAGCTGCTCCTGAGGGTGACGGAGAGGGACAGATAGGAGAGGGGGGAGGTGTTTGTGCTGCAACTCTTGTAGTGTGTGCTGCCTGTGAGAGATTTCTATCTGTTTATATAAACAATTGTTTTCCTGCAGACAAATAATGTGTGTATCTGCTGAGCATATAAACAAATGTTCATATAAACACAAAGATATCTCAGATAGCACACACTACACATATGCCTCATATACACACAATGACACTGCTTCATGCTGGAGGAAAATAAAGATGTCAGAGCTGCAGCTGCTCCATCTGCTAAGAGCACACACCTCCCTCCCCTTCTGTCCTATGCAGTGAGTGTGGACAAGACAGGACTCACTGCATGGGGGAGTGTGGCGCCTCATTGGTCAGTGTGCCACAGTAGGGGTACTGCACACATAACTGAGTGTGCGGTATTCCTGTTATTGGGGAGTGTAAAGTCAATCTGAGGCCCTCATTCCAGTATCCCTACACCTAACATAGGGGACCAATTGGCCACCCGTAACCAGGTGGGAGGAGCGTTAAGGTAGAAGGAGCGGGAACAGACAGAAGTCGGGAGAGAGTCTGAGGAGTCTAGTCGGAGGGACGAAGCAGAGAGGGGGCCGTGGAAGGTTCCCTGGTCTTTTTGCCAGTGACCCTAGGGTTACGGGCCCAGGCACCAGGCCACCGAGAGAGCACCCAAACTCCACGCCCGGGTACCAAGTTCCCAAAGACCTGCAACCGGGTACTGTGTGCCTTACAAACTTTCAAACTCGGCTCAGAAAGAACTTACAACAGTCAATATACGGCACAAAGAAATCTTTTCCCGCCATTTCAACAGAACTTCAAAATGGTAGCCTAAAAATGTAAAAAAACAATGTGTTGGCCCAGGAGCGTGCCTCGGCCCCTTGACATGGGAAGGCCATACCGGAGGCGCAAAACTGTTTGCCCGCCCCAAGTGTCATCAATCAATCAAGGGGGTGGGCCAAAGACAAAGATTCTCGAGATAATACCCTATGAGAGCAGGAAGGGTGCTGCTGGTACTCAGGATAAAACAGGTGCAGTTCAGGTACCAGCAACCATGGCAGCAACCAGACTGCGAGACCTGTTGAGGGAAGTGGAGGAAGATGCCCGGGCCGCAACCAGAGATCCAGGGGCGGTCTCCTTCCTCAACCACGAAGGAGATGCGGCCTTCTGGAGAGCTGCCTTCTAGGAGCTGAGAGAGAATCTCTGCGAGACAGTGGAGTGGGCTGTTCGAAGATGGAGCACGGACACGGCCCTGGAGTTAACTCACAGGGCTATGGAGAGGCAAGCGCTGGAAGCGGAGGTGACAGACCAAGCCTTGGTCGAGCATCTGGCAACCAGTAGAAACCTGCCCGGTGGACGGCAGCCTGTTACCATGGTGGAAGTCGGAGCACAAACAGAAAGCCCTGAGGTCCTACCAAGAGATGGCGACAGCACCACCGTGACGGAGCTGGATTACCCTGAGGGAGAAGCTGCAGAGGCAGACGTCCCCGAGGAACCCGAACCTGAGCCTGAGGTGATTGTAGAGTCGGTTCAGGAGGAACCAGATTACCAACCCAGCTCCGAGGAGGAGGATCCCGAGAACAGCAATCTGGACAACAGCGACGAGAAGGCCGGAGCAACCGGAGCCCGTCCGGCGTGGTGGAGTAATCAGGAGTACTGGCTGGGAACCATGAACAGCCAGTCTGCCCATACCGGAGGTCGAAGGCAGACCCCGGTTCCGTTTCCCCACCACCGGACTACGACTATCAGCTCACTTCAGTCAAGCAAGCGGAGCGACACCGTCGCCGAGAGGAGTGGTGGGCAAGAGAGATAGAGAACCAGCAGGTCCGAGCTCAGGCCCCCCTCCAGCCACTGGTACCCCTGGAGGATCGGTGCACAGGTACTGTGACATCTATTAACCTGGAGAGCGGGTGGGCGTTCATCTGGGAACCCGGCCTTTACGAGGAGTTGTCTGTGGGAAGACGAGATGTAGAATCCCACCTCCAAAGGGGCCACCTGGACCGGGACTTGTATAGAGGAGAACGGGTAAGTATGAGAGACACGCGGGACCATGAGGGTGGTATGCCATACGTGTTTCCAAGCCATAAAGACATTATGGACACCCGGTATTGTAAATTGTTCTCATTATGTGAAAGACTTGGTTTTTTTGACTCATGGAGACTCATAGACTTTGATGAGAACTCTGATTGCTTTTTCTTTATTATGCTGAACCAGAAACTCTGTGTGTGTATTAAAGCCGCCCAGTGGTGACAAAGGATACTATGCTCGGTGACGGACAATTACTGCCACTGGGTCTGCAGAGTGTGCCGCCCTGTTAGGCCGATGTTAAATTGTTTGCAACGTTTAAGATGATGAGCCTCCCCAAAAGGGAGGAATGGAACTTATCTACATAAAACTTTTTAACGTTTGTTTGGAAAAATATAAAAAGCACTGTACCGGGTAAGGGGTAGGGACACTTGGGGACAAGTGTGTTTCACCAAGGGGGAATGTGGCACCCCACTGATCAGTGCGCTAAAGTAAGGGTACTGCACCCATATCTGAGTGTCTAGTATTCTTTTCATTGGAGATTGTAAAGTCAATCTGAGTATCTCATCCCAGCATCCCTACACCTAACATAGGGGATCAATTGGCCAGGGTAACCGGGCCCGTTGGGAGGAGCATTAGGGTAGAAAGAGCAGGAACAGACAGAGAAGTTAGAAGTTGGGAAAGAGTCTGAGGAGTCTATTCGGAGGGATGAAGCAAAGAGGGGGCCGTGGAAGGTTCACCCAGGGAGGGCGCCTGAAAGGAAGGTTGACCCAGACGGATGGAGGCAACCCAGTGCCGGACCTTATCACAGTCCGGGGGAATCCTGGTCCACAATAGGGTACCGGCTCCAAGTCACGGTGCAGGCGAGTCTAGCCCAGAGCCGTCAATACCGGTGGGTCGCAGATTTGCCCAGGACAGCCCCCACTGTGTCCAGAATGTGCAGCCCCACCAGAAGCACTAAATTGGGTTGAGCCCCTTGAAGGAGAAGGAGGAAACCTCATAGCACCCAATGGGCCTGGTAGACAAGTGGGTTGTGCAGTACAGCGCAAGGATAGTGAGGAGGCACAAGCAAGACAGCAAAAGACAGGAATACTCTGGGAGCCTCAAAGAGACTTTATTCTCCCCAGTGACTACCTGGCCAGCTACCCGCTAAAAACTGTGTAATTGTGAACCTAAATAACCGTGAACGTTTACAAGTAAACACCTGTGCAGAGCAAGTACGACTTGAGTGTCTCATTTCTACTAGGCTGCAGAGCAGCTACGCTGACCACATCCAGCACTGCGACAACGTGCTGCCCTATCCTGCCCCGGGACCCTGCTCCGCCAACTAACTGCAATACCTTCATCCCCGGCGGTCTGAGAGCAGCGCTGGTGAACTCACGAGACACTACAGGTGGCGTCACGAGACTTTATTTTTATTGCTTTTATTTTTCCCTTTTTGCCAGTGACCCCAGGGTTATGGGCCTGGGTACCAGGCCACCTAGACAGCACCCCAACTCCACATCCCGGTACGAGTTTCCAAAGACCCCTGGGCGGGTCAAGAGCAGCAAAGACAGGAGGATACAGACCCTCCCATGTGAGTAATTTCCACTGAACTTTCTTGTGTGCTTGCAGAGGAGGGTATCGCATAGTGCAGTGCAGTGATGCCACTACATGAATATTCATTCCCTGTTGAGTGGGCAACAGAGAAGTAAGTGATCACTCACTGTGATTGACAGATGGAATGAATCTCTTTCTTTTGCAGTTTACAGAGGATCGGGGTGAGTATAAATAAAAGGAATACATGAATAGAAAGAGCTTCACCAGAGGAATTAGAAAACTATATCAGTTACATATGGATTTTTTCACCTAACAGATTCCCTTTAAACTTTAATAACACGGTATAATTTTTGGGACCCTACCTGATTTCCGCACCCCATCTCGGTTGTTTGCAGACCCATCTCTTTTCAGATGTAGAATTCCTTTTGAAAGTCAAAAAACAACAGAACATTTAGAGCTCGGCATGAAAAAATATACATGAAATATTTTGTAAGAGATATTTCGAGTGAATGATTCAGCCGTCGCTATGCGGTCTGGTACAGATTTCATTATATATTATTTTTCAAAGAGCTGTAAATTTCCCACTGGCAAATCCTACATGGAGCGGCTTGTTTTTTTATAAATCAAGGAGGAAAAGCAAAGTGTTCTGCCGATCATTAAAAAAACCACAGGCTTTTATGCAACTGCTGAATAGAAGATACTATTAAATATCTCAATGTGAAAGCCAAATGGGCCTCTAAAAGGTAAGAGACGCCCTCCCCTCTCACGAGCGGAGCTGCTCTCCTTTAAACTACAAATGTACATAAAGTCTGAGCCCCGGAGCTACAAGAACATCTTTATCAATGACGACCACAGAACAAAAGAAAGTAATTGAGAACTGAGTCTGTATGTTATGCACGTAACAACTCAAACATGGGTACAGGGAAAAATAAAGCCTACAACACCGCAGCCGCACCCACACCCTACTCATCCTGTGCAGGAAAGAATATCCTTAGCCGCACAATTAATACCTACAGCTCAGACCTGGCTACCTGTAAGGCCATCAAGCTGTTTCTCATTAATACTGAGGAACCAAAGGGGAGGTCGCTACGCACAACTCACTAGGATGAGGAAAGTGTGCAGGGGTAGACAGAAACCAAAGGTGAGCAAACTTAGCTCATGCACAAGGAGAATAATAAATGCAGGCAACCTTATGGAAAACAAAAGAAAGTTGAAAGAAAGGCAAATGAGAAAAACACAGAGTAATTATAACAATGGTGTCTGCCTATCAGGCTGCAGGGATAATACTCTTATCAGAAATCCACACAGAAATATAGCCAGCAAAGAAGGCAGGTGCAAGGAGAATACTAATAGCCCCACCTGGGATGTGATAGGACAGAGAGGCAAAATGAGAAAGTAAGAGCAGCCGACAAGCAGAAAAGTAAGGGGTGAAAAGTATAGATAAGAGAACAATCAGCATTTGCACAGAAACTGACCAGGCTGTGGCTCAGCAGGGAAGGAAATTGACTGAAGAGCAAAAGGCTATTGGCTCGAGGACTGAGAGTCAGACATGACAGTACCCCCCACTGGACCTTTAGCAGCCCCCAGCATCAGAGTGATCTGCATGAAGACTCCCCGATCAACCCAGGAGTTATCCTGAGGACCACAACCCTTCCACTTGACCAGATAACAGACTATAAATGGCGCCTGACCTGCCTGCAGTTGCAACCCTCCGAGATGCCACTTCAAGACGTAGATTTTTGTGGTCAACCACACAAGCACCCCAACCTTAAAGACAGGAGCCTTCTTATGTGTGCAGGTGTCACCTTTTTGGCCTGATCACTGGTTGATGGGTGTGTTAGCGATGTGTGCACTGCCCTCCCAGGTTGTCTAGCGCTGGGGGCATTAGTGAGGTAGACAACCCAGGAGAGCAGTGACACACTCCTATACTGCAGAATGCAGCTCACTTTCTGGACTGAACAAAACTTTGATCCAACCTGCTGGCTTCTTATCATAACAAGAACAAAGAAGGCCAGTGCCAGGGGCCTCCAGGGAATCATCCGGTCCTCTAGGGGTCAGTCTAACCCTGTACATTAGGATTAACACTATTTCAGGCTATTATGTCACTAGTATTCGGCATTTTCACCAGTTCTCCTCTCTGCACTCTCTATCTTTCAATTTAAAATTGTCTCTGAGCAAATTAATTAATAATAATAATTTTCAGGTATATATCGCCAAACATATTCCTCATCACTTTACAATTCAGAGGAGACATGCACAGACAATATGAGACAATACAAAGTAACAAAATTGAACAGATACCAAGAGGAATGAGGGTCCTCCTCGCAAGTTCACAATCTATGAATTTTGCCGTGATGTCTCTCATATGCAATACGCACAGACATGAGAGATGCCTGCTCTTCTTTAGTTATTAGAACTCAAAGAGAAACAGCAGCCACATGTAAGAAATTACACAGCAGTCATGAGCTGCGTAGATGTGAATCCAGCTCTGCGGTGAGGTAAAAGACTTGTTAGAAAGCTCAGCACAATTGTTCTATCTCTCCCACTACTTCTCCTTCTATCCTCTTATTAGAATATAATGTGTTGTGTCCCATAACACCACAAGGAGCTAGAGATTAGCTATATTTTCAGGGTGAATGTCAAGTTAATAAGGCAGGGTGGAGTGTCAATAGAGGGAATCTGTAATGTCGCCTGTTTATAAGGATATAAAGTTCTGGTAACTGTCTTTTATTGAGTGTTTTTATCTGTTTTTTTTCACAGGTTTTGTGTCTATTTCCTTTTTTTCCCCCTGGAGATACATGGGGTCTACACTGGAACATTGATCTTGCGGACGTCTCTGCCTGGTGCTGATCAAACCTTATTCATCTGATGCCCCATGTGTAATTTGTAACTTTTACTTATTCTGGATATATGTGGCTTTTTGTGTATGTTTGCCTGACTTCTGCTTACTATATGCCATGCAATTTAAATGTAGTCCTATTGGGCAAAATATACCGCATATAGGTTTATGCCCAGCTATGAATACAATTACATTTATGATTAAAATCCCATTGATCACGGGGTAGGGCATCATGAATTCTGTTTGGAAGGTTCTCTTCCGTGAGATCACCTAACATTGATGGTAGCTTGCCCACAGTTGAAATGGAGATGGCGATCTGATGCATGTGCAGAGGATCTCCTGCGTAAGCATACGGAGGAGGCATGGTGTGATCGGAGTTCTGGTTAGTGACATCACCAGAAGTTTGTTCCTCCCCTGGAGCACCGATGTCAACGCCTCACCGCAATATATCACTGATCTGGATACCCACAGGTGAGCAGCATTATGATGAGCCAATGGGCAAGGGTGTAGGGGATATTTATAGATACGACGTCCAACACTCTCCTCACAGTCCCCCAGAAGAAGCCGGCGAAACACGTATCGGGGTTTGCTCCCAGACCCAGTCTCCTCCTAACATCTGTACTAAGCACCTTATACATGGGTAAGTGATGGAAAATCTGACTTGGGGTTACTTTGTAGTTTACTTGGGGACAAGTAGGATATAGAGGTCTAGCCAGATCCATCACACCTGTATTCCTACCCATCCCTCAGGGTTGACAGTGGTTATCTTGAGATAGTGACATTATATTATATGGGTCGGTCAGTTAGGCTAGGGTCACACTTGCGGGTTGGATGCGGGTTTCTATGCATTTTTCACAATTGAATTATGTGAAAGACGCATGCAAAAACGCATCCATAGGCCCCTATGCAAAAAACACATGCCCCAATAGCAAAAATGCATGTCTGTACCAGGCGTTTTTGGGATGCGTTTTTGTCTCAGCACCATTGCATTTTTGGTGCTTTTTCAAAAACGCATGAGTTTTTGCAAGGCACTAAATGGTACCATGCATTTTTGCATGCGTTTTTTAAGGCTGCTCCACGCCTAACAGCAAAAGCGCAGCCCAAAAACACATGCTGCCAAAAAGCACCTTAAAAAACGCATGCAAGTGTGACCCTAGCCTAAACCTCTTCTTCTATTGTTCAGCTTCATATGGAGTACCCTAATGTATTCCACTTTATCCATCTGTACCCTGTTGTTATCTAAGGCTAGGGTCACACTGACACAATTCTGAGTCCCCTGCGTGTTTTGCAGAAAACTTAGAATTTTTTTCTCCCTCTGCAGCCTTCACGTTGCCCCTAGCATGCTGCGTTCCCCTGTGTGTGGTGAAATACGCACTCCCCGTAGTCCGCTGTGTGGCTGGTATCCTATGATACACAGTGGGTAGCTAGGGGCCGCGTTCTCCGCTCTGCAGCCTGCGTGAAGGCTGCGGAGGGAGAAAAAAAAGTTTTCTGCAAAACACGCAGGTGACTCAGAATTGTGCCAGTGTGACCCTAGCCTAGCCTTAGACTAGGGTCACACTTGGCTGTGTTTTTTAAGGTTGCTTTTTGCAGCCTGCGTTTTTGGGCTGCGTTTTTGCTTTTAGGTATGGAGCAGCCTTTAAAAATGCATGCAAAAACGCAAGGTACCATTTAGTGCGTTTCCTATAGGGCCCCATGTTAAAAAAATGCATGCGTTTTTCAAAAAGCACCAAAAAATGCATCATGATGCATTTTTTGGTGCTGAGCCAAAAACGCATGATACTTTAACCATGCATTTTTGGCATTGGGGCATGCATTTTTTGTGTAGGGGCCTATGGATGTGTTTTTGCATGCGTTTTTCACACAATCCAAGTGTGAAAAACACATGGAAACCCGCATCCACCCCGCAAGTGTGACCCTAGCCTAAACCTGTGGTGTGTCCATCTCCATGAAATACCTCTCATTTACATCATTTTGCCTTTTAATTATTGTAATACCGTTTTACGTTCACCTCGGTGTATAATAAAGACAGCATGTGTTGGAAAACCATTGTGAGTTCTTATGTTTTAGTATTTAAAGGATGCAGTAAAGACTCATTTCTCCTTGGTTGATAGTATACAGTATATTGAGTTGTGTCCATACATTTAGTATGTCGAAAAATGTGATTCCTTGGTCCATGTTTCTATTTCTTATATTTGTGTGCTCTATTGATTTATGCAAAGTTTAATGGAAGTTTTCCTTAAGTAAAAACACATTGCCCTCGAAGGTGTCCATATCTTGTAATCACTGCTACATCCGTATACATTCAGTTATGTCCTATTCCGTGCAGCTGTTAATCCGCTGTTCCCATCCACTGATAGTTCTTCCACTTTTCTTTTACTCATGCACAATTCCATGTATACTGTCCATTAATATTGGGCTTTGTCTACATAGGGTTCACTACACCCATAACATGTTCTTGACAATTAGACCAAGCCACATTTTGCATCAGACATAATATACACCGTAGTACCCGAAACCTTTACCTATGCTCATTTCTTCACCATTGGTGCTTCATTCAACTCCATACGCCCAAGTCTGTTAATTCCTTGCAGCAAGGTGCCACTTGTGAAGCTTTGATGCCCCAGGTGGCAGGGGGTCTGTTTTGATTAGCACAGTGCCTTAATGTTATCCTCCATTGGCAGGGCTGTAAGTCTGGAGCCAACCATAGACATCTTCTTGGAGATGGTGCCTGTGTTCTCCAAAGAATCCAAAGCCAACCTGAGGGGCCACATACAGACACATATACCATGAAAATCACTCAACAAAGTATTGCAAAATCATTTTTATTTTTTTCATTTTTGGCCAATTGTCTCATAGGGGAAAGCCAATGAAGGGCACATCCCTATGTCAGGTGGTGGGCACTGTTGGAGGGTCCTCGATTCATCTGCATCTCACTACTATTTCCTTCATCTCAGTCTTGCCAAATTTTGCCGGACGATGTAGGAGAATGTTCATTATGGTACGTTCAGGATTCCAATAAAACATTCTTCTAATAACCTGACTCTTTTTAGAGATCGCATTTGTGGCGCCCCACTATGTAGGTGCCACAGAGGGGTACTGCACCCGTAAAAGAGGTGTAGTCACCCCAGCTGCAAATGGATTTATGGATGGTAGGCGGGACCCTAAACCCACATCCCACATTAGATCCGGCAGTGGGAGGGAACCCAAGAGGGTATATAGTAACTCCCTGGGGGAGGAAGGAGGTCGGTCAGTCCGTCCGCCTTGGCCTTCGGGTTGGAAAACTAGAAAAGATCCAGGCAGGAAGGAGGGTCTCCTCGGCTGAGGAGCCCAGGGAACAGAACAGATCCCAGACACAGAGCAGAGAAAGGAACAAGAAACTCAGAGGGAGTTCACTCAAAGAAAGAAACCGCGTACCAGAGCCCACACCTGTAGGAACCTTCAAGGCCTGCAGAAAATCCCCAGCACGGGGGTATCTCTAGATACGGCCCTGATTCCCAAGTGACCATTAGAGGGAATCAGACACCGCTGCCAAGCCACTGTGCACAAAGAGCCACAGAGTCCCGGGCGCTGCCGTGTTCAATAGGTTACTCGACGGGAGCAAGGGAAGGAAAGAGAGACAGCAGGAGGTCAGATCTAATCTATATGAGGTCAGGCTTCACACCAGCTACTGGGAAGCAGGGAAGAAAAGGAACAAGAAATGCACACACTGGGGGTTCTGTCCATCTACCAGAGATCCAGTTGCAGCCACCCGTAGCCACTTGTCATGTAACATCTTACTGCACTGAGGACTGTAATAACGCTGCTAAAGTTCCAGTAAAGTACCCGTTGAAGTGCCTTTTGACTCTGCTGCATCTTCTTTCCACAAACTCATTCCTTTCACAGGATTGCTGACCTGGAGGTTCCAGTTCTGCCTGTGGAGGACTACACCATCCCGGCCACAATACCACCGACCTCCGGAGGACTGTAGCGGCGCTGGTGACATCTCAACAGGTACTGCAGGTGGCGTCACGACAAACTATAAACTTTGCAAATGATCCCCTGTATATAAAAACCCCTTTTAAAGATAGGCCCAGGACACGGGATCAGGCGCGGCCGCCATTCCCCGTGACACAGCAGTTAACCCTTTGCCGCCTGACACCCGAGTACCCCATACCCTGGGCTCGACACATTTTACCAACACATTCACTCTTCATGGTCCTCGCCGTATAAATACTCCAGACTACGAAAAACCTCCTAAAATCAATCTTTCAGAAGGTTTCAAATGGACCTGAAAGGGTTGTCAACTTTTCTTCAAGTCTTGGAGGTCTCCACTTGTCCTGAGGGCGTTGACCAGTATGATTATTGGTCACATACACGGCCCGGAATGACTGTGACCACCTAGGGGACCCTCTTTAAGACCACATTAGTGTGATATGTAAGTGTATTTGAAGCTCCAGTCACCTCCAATCAACAATCACTCACCTAAGCCATCCTCGTTAGTAGGTCATTCGAGGACGGCCGCCTTCTCAACATCGAAGTCTAAATTCATTTTCTTCTTTTTGCTAATTTCACGAGGCAAAAAAAAAGACTAAATTTACAAAACCCACATCTAAAGTATTCAGTTTCAAGTTTATGTTATTAATTATGTGATTAAAATATTTTGCCTCGCGACAAATCTCTGGAGAAGCGCTAATGAATGTGATCCGATAGAAACCCGAAATAATGAAATAAAGATCTCCCACTGTGGTGATTGAGGCCAATTAGATTGCTGGTAATTAGTCCTGACGAGATATGTTTATGATGTTTGTTTTGCCGCTTTGCCTCCTCCAGAGAGAACACTTTACAAGGGTCCAATTAGGAAATCTGCCCTGATCCACCGCGATCAGTTGTTGGATAGTTGTGTTCAGTGCTCGTGTCACTACTCTATTCCTCAAGGAGTGGCAACGCCATTCTCCAAGGTGTGGCTCCCTGATCCTCCCAGGCATGGCTATGTGATTCTCTAAGGCTTGGTTCTGTGATTCTCTGAGGTGTATCTCTAGAATTCTTAGAGGCATGCTTCTCCTAGGTGCAGAAGCGTAGCTGGCGGGGGGGCAGAGGGGGCGAGCGCCCCGGGCCCCCGGCATGAGGGGCCCATTGGGGCTGAGAGGCAGTGGCGTAACTACTGCGGACGCCAAGTGCTGGCAGCCGGCCACCGCGACCGCGATAGCGCCGGCCGGAGAGGAGGGAGGACGGGACTTCCTGTCCTGCAGCTCTGCCCGCCCTTCCTCTTCTCCTCCTTACAGCAGACGCACGGCGGCCGCGGTGAGTGTGCACCCACTACCCCCCCCCACGGTCCTCAGATGAGGGGGTGCATGAAAATCCAAAATCCTCTGATAGCACCCCAAACCCCCCCCCCCCCCAGTCCTCACATGGGGGGCCCGGGTGCAGATCTTGCACCTGGGCCCGGAGCAGGCTAGGTGTGATTCCACGATTCTTAGTGGCATGGCTCCACAATTCTCCAAGGTGCTGCTCAACGATTCTCTAGAGCATGGCTCAGTGAATGTCAAAGGCATGGTTCTTTGATTCAATGAAGCATGGCTCCACCATTCTCCAAGGTATTTTTCCACAATTATCTATTGAGTGTCTCCACGATTCTCCATGGCATGGTTTCACGATTCTCCAAAGTATGGCTCTGTGATTCTGTGCAATTGACCAAGGCATGGCGGTGTGATTCTTCGAGGCATGACTCCACAATTCTTAGAGGTGTGGCTCCACAATTCTCCAAGGCATGGCTCCATGATTCTCCAATATGTTGTTCAACAATACTCCAAGGCATGTGTGGCACCCCAGGATCCAATTGCCACAGTGTCGTTATCGCCCCCCGGGTGGTAGTGTCACGCTTGAGAGCAACAGAAGGGCATCCACACCGGACAGAAACCGCACACAACACATTTCTGCCTCCAGGCGTGAAGGGGAAGACCAAGACCTGGGTTCAGGGTGAGCTCCCCTATAAATTCTGGTCTGGGGCGGAGCTAGTCAGTTCAGTTTTGAGGAAGACGTGCTGGTGGACTGGTAGCTACACTAAGCTCATCCCAGGAAAGCTACTCAGCGAGAGAAGTCAAGACAGGAGTCAGAGGAAATGCAGGAACCCCTGAGGAGCTGAGAGGTGTCATGCTCACCCCAGAGGAACAGCGCAAAGAACGGACACCAGAGTCCGAGGCTGTGCAGGGCCTAATGTCCCGGAAGCCAATACCAGAAGGTGTGGGATTTCAAGTTCTCTGAGGTGCGGCTCTACGATTGTCCAAGGCATAGCTCCGCGATTCTCTGAGGTGCGGCTCTACGATTGTCCAAGGCATAGCTGTTGCGATTCTCTGAGGTGTGGCTCCATGATTGTCCAAGGCATAGCTCCGCGATTCTCTGAGGTGCGGCTCTACGATTGTCCAAGGCATAGCTCCGCGATTCTCTAAGGTGTGGCTCCACGATTGTCCAAGGCATAGCTCCGCGATTCTCTAAGGTGTGGCTCCACGATTGTCCAAGGCATAGCTCCGTGATTCTCTGAGGTGCGGCTCTACGATTGTCCAAGGCATAGCTCCGCGATTCTCTAAGGTGTGGCTCCACGATTGTCCAAGGCATGGATCTGCGATTCTCTGAGGTGTGGCTCCACGATTGTCCAAGGCATAGCTCCGCGATTCTCTAAGGTGTGGCTCCACGATTGTCCAAGGCATGGATCTGCGATTCTCTGAGGTGCGGCTCTACGATTGTCCAAGGCATAGCTCCGCGATTCTCTGAGGTGTGGCTCCACGATTGTCCAAGGCATAGCTCCGCGATTCTCTAAGGTGTGGCTCCACGATTGTCCAAGGCATAGCTCCGCGATTCTCTAAGGTGTGGCTCCACGATTGTCCAAGGCATAGCTCCGCGATTCTCTGAGGTGCGGCTCTACGATTGTCCAAGGCATAGCTGTTGCGATTCTCTGAGGTGCGGCTCTACGATTGTCCAAGGCATAGCTGTTGCGATTCTCTGAGGTGTGGCTCCATGATTGTCCAAGGCATGGATCTGCAGTTCTCTGAGATGTGGCTCCATGATTGTCCAGGGCATAGCTCCGCGAATCTCTAAGATGTGGCTCCACGATTGTCCAAGGCATAGCTCCGCGAATCTCTAAGGTGTGGCTCCACGATTGTCCAAGGCATAGCTCCGCGATTCTCTGAGGTGCGGCTCTACGATTGTCCAAGGCATAGCTCCGCGATTCTCTAAGGTGTGGCTCCACGATTGTCCAAGGCATGGATCTGCGATTCTCTGAGGTGTGGCTCCACGATTGTCCAAGGCATAGCTCCGCGATTCTCTAAGGTGTGGCTCCACGATTGTTCAAGGCATGGATCTGCGATTCTCTGAGGTGCGGCTCTACGATTGTCCAAGGCATAGCTCCGCGATTCTCTGAGGTGCGGCTCTACGATTGTCCAAGGCATAGCTGTTGCGATTCTCTGAGGTGTGGCTCCATGATTGTCCAAGGCATGGATCTGCAGTTCTCTGAGATGTGGCTCCATGATTGTCCAGGGCATAGCTCCGCGATTCTCTAAGGTGTGGCTCCACGATTGTCCAAGGCATGGATCTGCGATTCTCTGAGGTGCGGCTCTACGATTGTCCAAGGCATAGCTCCGCGATTCTCTGAGGTGCGGCTCTACGATTGTCCAAGGCATAGCTGTTGCGATTCTCTGAGGTGTGGCTCCACGATTGTCCAAGGCATAGCTCCGCGATTCTCTGAGGTGCGGCTCTACGATTGTCCAAGGCATGGATCTGCGATTCTCTGAGGTGTGGCTCCATGATTGTCCAAGGCATGGATCTGCAGTTCTCTGAGATGTGGCTCCATGATTGTCCAGGGCATAGCTCCGCGATTCTCTAAGGTGTGGCTCCACGATTGTCCAAGGCATGGATCTGCGATTCTCTGAGGTGCGGCTCTACGATTGTCCAAGGCATAGCTCCGCGATTCTCTGAGGTGCGGCTCTACGATTGTCCAAGGCATAGCTGTTGCGATTCTCTGAGGTGTGGCTCCATGATTGTCCAAGGCATGCATCTGCAGTTCTCTGAGATGTGGCTCCATGATTGTCCAGGGCATAGCTCCGCGAATCTCTAAGATGTGGCTCCACGATTTCCAAGGCATAGCTGTTATGGAGAGTGACACACCAATTTGGCATACCAGTAATGAGGAGACTTAAATGCCTCACATGAACAATTGGGAAATTAAATATGCAAATTAATTCATCACAGAGGAAATAGACTTGAGCTCTAGCGCTGCCTAGTGGAAGTAGCAATCCTAAAAGTCAATATTGACCCTATAAGGAGCCTCATACAGTCATGACACACTCTGTAAGGAGAAACCTTACTCCTTATATCAGGTGTGATACTGTCTGCTGAGCTGTGTATCTAATCCTATCCTGTGTGGTGATACTGTCTGCTGAGCTGTGTATCTAATCATATCCTGTGTGGTGATACTGTCTGCTGAGCTGTGTATCTAATCCTATCCTGTGTGATACTGACAGCTGAGCTGTGTATCTAATCCTATCCTGTGTGATACTGTCTGCTGAGCTGTGTATCTAATCCTATCCTGTGTGATACTGTCTGCTGAGCTGCTGTATCTAATCCTATCCTGTGTGATACTGTCTTCTGAGCTGTGTATCTAATCCTGTCCTGTGTGATACTGTCTGCTGAGCTGTGTATCTAATCCTGTCCTGTGTGATACTGTCTGCTGAGCTGTGTATCTAATCCTGTCCTGTGTGATACTGTCTGCTGAGCTGTATCTAATCTTATTCTGTGTGATACTGTCTGCTGAGCTGTGTATCTAATCCTATCCTGTGTGATACTGTCTGCTGAGCTGTGTATCTAATCCTCTCCTGTGTGATACTGTCTGCTGAGCTGTGTATCTAATCCTATCCTGTGTGATACTGTCTGCTGAGCTGTGTATCTACTCCTCTCCTGTGTGATACTGTCTGCTGAGCTGTGAATCTATTCCTATTCTGTGTGATACTGTCTGCTGAGCTGTGTATCTAATCCTATCCTGTGTGATACTGTCTGCTGAGCTGTGAATCTAATCCTATTCTGTGTGATACTGTCTGCTGAGCTGTGTATCTACTCCTCTCCTGTGTGATAATGTCTGCTGAACTGTGTATCTAATCCTATCCTATGTGATACTGTCTGCTGAGCTGTGTATCTAATCCTCTCCTGTGTGATACTGTCTGCTGATCTGTGTACCTAATCCTATCCTGTATGATGCTGACTGCTGAGATGTGTATCTAATCCTATCCTGTGTGATACTGTCTGCTGAGCTGTATCTAATCCTATATTGTGTGATACTGTCTTCTGAGCTGTGTAGATAATCCTCTCCTGTGTGATACTGTCTGCTGAGCTGTGTATCTAATACTATCCTGTGTGATACTGCTGAGCTGTATCTAATCCTATCCTGTGTGATACTGTCTGCTGAGCTGTATCTAATCCTATCCTGTGTGATACTGTCTGCTGAGCTGTATCTAATCCTCTCCTGTGTGATACTGTCTGCTGAGCTGTATCTAATCTTATGTGACACAGTCTTCTGGACCCCGTAGCCCTTCATTTGACCTCATATGATATTAGTATGGTATTATGGTCTCCGTCATTATTACGGTGTCGGTGACGTTTCGATCCTTCGTGTATCTTTGCTTCTATTACGCAGTGATCATCATCTCATTCCCTGTCCTGGTAACCGCTGTGTAAATTAATACGTTGCCATTAGAGCAGCCTGATGAGCCGCACCCCACATATAACAGGATCTGGGCTCAGGGATTATTAATAGGGATATAATGGTCGTCCATCACTTTTCCTCCATATTGTAGGCGTCTCCTTCTGCATTTATTAAGTGTCGGAGTAATTCTTCAAAGTCCAAGGTCTCGCTCCAAATGACTAAATGATTCAGCCGCGCTCTGGCGAGCCCGCGGGGGTCATCATTCAGAAGATGACGGCTCATAATGTGATACAACACTGCTCTTCCCCCCCTGTGGGGGGTGACTCTGGGACACGAGGAGTTAATGTCAGTGAAGTTGGTGGTAGTGACCCATATTTCACAGGTCTATCTCCTCCCGAACGTGGAGATTGGCTTTGGATTTAGATTTCGGGATTCTGTCCGGCTGAAAAAGACGTGTTCTGTGGTGGTTTTGTGCCTATGTTTTCCCAGACAAGCCTATCTCAACGCAGGCGCACCCTGCTGGTTCCTGTACAGACTACTACTCCTAGCTGCACAGTCCCTAATAGATACTCCACAGGCTCGAATATAGGTAGCCAAAAACCTGGACCTGGCTGACTAAAAGGCTGTTGGGTTGCTTCATGTGACTCCTAAGTAACCGGAGTGAGGGGTGGCTATGCACCTGTTGCGACCGAAAGGGTCAGGGTACTCAACTTTCTAGGGCAAACAGTTCAACAGTCACAGTGGCGGTCCCCAGAGGTTGTGGTCCTGGCCGGACATGTTAAGGGTTTATGTACAGAGGATAGTAAAGTTTGGCGTGACGCCAGCTGAGGGATCTGTTCAGGAATGACCAGTGATGCAGGTAGTGATCCCCAGGGAATAGATGGTATGGTAGTGCAGCTAGATGGAGCACTCCCCTCAGCAGGAGTACACTCCTGGGGTGTAGAGGAGATAGCGGAGAGGAGGATGTTTTGGGTTAGAGTAGTGAGTGAAGGTGCAGGGTAGTCACACAAAGGAATCAAGGAGACAGTCTCTGTTCTTTACCTTTTACTTGGTATTGAAATCACCAGCAGATCCAAGGTACTGGTTCACTGGGCCGGACGAGAAGAACCAAGCACTGCTATGATGGACGGGTATATGGCCTTCCAGCTGTCTTTCTCCTTTAGTTAAGCTTCTAGGTACTATCTACTTCCCCATGTGCCTCTTACTTCCTCTTTGCTACTAGCAGGCAGGCGACCACAGACTCTCGAGACCCCGGACCCACTCTTCATCTTCTAACTCTATGATGGTCACTGTGCCTTTGGTAGTCCCACAGTGTGACTACTTAGTGGCAACCCAGCAGTCTCCAGATTGCTGTCAGGCATGAAGTCCTGACAGCCTGAGATTCTGGCTTTTGTCCACAGCTTGTGCTTGTGTCCTCACAGCCTGCAGGCTGTCAGCAGGCACACACTCTCATCCACTGCTCAACTCTCTGTCTCCCTAGCTTCTGAGTTCTAACTCCTAATAACTCGCCCCACGGGGGCTGTGGGATACTCGGAACCGGGCCCTCTCGACTTCGTCGGGGCTGTGGGATGCTGTCGAGGTGGCGTGACCCAGGCCGTGGTCCCTTATTGGGCGGTCAGTAAAAAGGGAATTTGAAAAGGGATAAAAAGGAAAGATAAAAATAAAATTAGAAGAGTCTGTCATGACGCCACCTGTCTATAGACATTGTATATACAGAGCCTGGTGTGGGGGGGGCTGCTCTGTCTATAGACATTGTATATACAGAGCCTGGTGTGGGCGGGGGCAGCTCTCTTTCTATAGACATTGTACATACAGAGCCTGGTGTGGGTGGGGCAGCTCTCTTTCTATAGACATTGTACATACAGAGCCTGGTGTGGGTGGGGCAGCTCCCTGTCTATAGACATTGTACATATAGAGCCTGGTGTGGGCGGGGGCAGCTCTTTGTCTATAGACATTGTATATACAGAGCTGGTGTGGGCGGGGCAGCTCTCCTCTGTCCATAGACATTGTACATACAGAGTCTGGTGTGGGCGGGGGCAGCTCTCTGTTATAGACATTGTACATACAGAGCCTGATGTAGGTGTGGGCAAGCTCTCTGTCTATAGACATTGTATATACAGAGCCTGGTGTGGGCGGGGCAAGCTCTCTGTCTATAGACATTGTACCTACAGAGCCTGGTGTGGGTGGGGCAACTCTCTGTCTTTAGACATCAGACATACAGAGCCTGTATGGGTGGGGGCAGCTCTCTGTCTGCAGACAATGTACATACAAAGCCAGATGTGGGCGGGGGCTAGCTCTGTGTGTATAGACATTGTACATACAGAGCTTGGTGTGGGTGGGGGCAGCTACTCTCTATGAACATTGTACATAGAGTCGATCGACAGGGTAGGAGGGTATTCGGATACCGGACAGGTGTTACTTCAGTGGGGATCACGGCTGGTCGATTCCAGTTCCGTTGCCCTGGACCCTACAGTGGCAGGGGTGGGGGTGATGATGATGGGGGAATTGTAACGTGACGCCACCTGTGGTACCTGGTAATAGGGATACAAGCGCTGCGGCTGGCTGCTGAGGTGATGGGAATGCAGCTTTGGTGTTACAGCTCCCCACAGGTGGAGCTTTACCTCAGGGCAGCGGGGTGGATGAGGGGAGTCATAGTCCTCACCTCTGTGATGCTGTAGAGGCCCTCCGGGCGACAGATGAAAGGAGAACAGACACCAGATCAGCTCAAACAGTTCTTTACTTGCACTAGTTAGAATCAGTACATGATAGAGTCTGGGTAAACGGGGGCCGTAGCCGTGGATCTTGGAGGTTTTTTCCAGAGTCTGGCAGAGGTGTCCTTAACAAGCGTTCCTGGTTCTGTTCCTCTCTCTGTGCTCCCCCTCGTCAGTCAAGTCTCCCGTCCTCGGGGTCTGTTACCTAAAGTCTCCTTACTTCTCGGTGTCATGAACCCAGCTGCGGGACTGATGTTGGACTACTTGAGGGGTGCTGTGGCTCCCTTAGGTCAGGCCCACAGCTGCGGGTCTGCGGTTAGGGATAGACCGTATCTAGCCGCCTCGGTTCTGGTGTATCGGTGGTGACCTGGGTCTCCAGATGGCTCCGACCAGTCCTGGAGTGGCCCCCTTCTCTGTCTGGGTCACCCCTCTCCTAAGAGGTGCCCCTGTCACAGTCAGGTTCCCCTGCGTCCGTCTTCCTTGCTGTCTTCTCCCGGTCTTCTTCTGCAAGCGGAGACCTGCCAATATCCGCTAGTGAGATCTAACGTAGAGAAATAATTAGGAGTCTTTAATGCAGCAAGAGACTCCTCTATTCGGGGAAACGGGTAATCATCCTTGTGAGTGATCTTACTGATTTCCCTGTAATCCACAAACATCCTCATTGTGCCATCCTTCTGTCTGACTAGGACTAAAGGGGCTGCCCAGGGACTACAGCTATCTCTTATAACCCCGGCTTCCTTCATGTCCTGCAGCATCTCTTTGGCACACTTGTAGTGGTTTGGTGGAATGGGTCTGTGTCTCACTTTAATTGGGGAATGATCTCCTGTGGGTATGTGATGGTGTACTGTTGTGAATTCATTGGAGCTCCCTCCGGTGGGTGTTGCTGGTGATGCAGCTGACTGTGTGGGCTTCACAGGTGATGGTGATGATTGGCAATCTGGTTCCTGGAGCATATAATGGTTTGAAGTGGATCAATCCTTGCCAGTTGTCTTTGGTTCCTGGAGGAGTTCACATCTCTCTGGTTTCTTCTGCTCTGTGCAATTCTTTGCAAGCTAAGTGGATGGTTTTTTGATATTTTGTGGCACACTTTTGTGTGCTTAAGGATCTGCTTATGTTTTGTGTTATTCTGAGATCTGGGTTTGCTATCTAGTCTGTATATTTGTTTATCTGCTCTCAGATAGGAAGTTTTCTTCCTAGGAATTTTACCATTCACTATTATCTGTTATTTCAGTTCTGCTGGCATTTGAATTATAGAAGTCTGCAGATATAGAGTGCGCTGAGTCTTAGTGACTCAGGGTAATTTTTGTTCTATCTGCTGTTGGTGTTTTTTTGATAGTGTTTTATACTGACTGCAATAGTATTCTATCCTGTCTTTCCTATATAGCTAGTGTGGCCTCTTTTGCTAAACCTTTTACTCTACCTGTGTTTGTTTTTCCTTCTCTTGTTTCCCAGTTAATATCTGTGGGGGGCTTGCTATTCTTTTGGGGTTCTGCTCTGAGGCAAGATAGCTTTTCCTACATCCATCTTTAGGAGCAGTTAGTTCTCCGGCTGTGCAGAGGTGTCTAGGTCTGATTAGTTACATCCCACGGCTACTTCTAGTTGCGGTGTGTAGTCAGGGATTGCGGTCAGTACAGTTACCAACGACTTCTATGGAATCTGAATGTTACTCCTGAGTCATCGGTTCATAACAGTACAACTGGCCAAAAGAGTTAAAATCGAGATACAAGCATTGCATCGGTTCATAACAGTGTACCACTTTAATCCTCCCAAAATCTAATGGATGCTTAGTGAGTATATGTTCGAACTCTTGTGCTACCCGGTAGACTCTGTGCTTCTGGTGGGGAGGGGTGGCATCAGTTCCTACGTCCAACTGCTGACACCACTCTTCTAGCTGTCTTTTGGAGTTGTTATCCTCCACCCTGGTTTGATGGGGGAAAGGGCTCTACTGCCTGTACGTTGTTGTTACAGACAATATACAGCTTTGCTACGGTAGCATACCGGGGTAGCTTTGCTTCCTCTTCTCCACAATTTAATACACGGATCGGTACTCTTCCCCTGTGTACATCCACCACCCCTATGGCTGTCAGTAGTGTAGGTCTATACTCGGAATATACCGGCTCTACAACTGCCTGGTATTCCTTTCCTCTGAGACCTATAGCTGCCCGACACCTTATCATCATTCACTTTTCGGTGGTGACACAATAGGAAACGGGTCTGTTACCCGCACACTGCCAATCTCTCCTCCAGACAGACTTACCTGTTGCTTGTGGATGAGGGCTCGGATCTCACGTTGGATGACTCTAGTCCGCCCATAACCAGCATTCACAGCAATCTGTCCGAGTAAAAACAACACTTCTCCAAGGCAGTTTTCAATCACATTTGTACCAATTACCATGTAGGGATACTTTTCATTAGGATTATCTTCTAACACCCATAACCCTTGGTCTTTTAACTCCTCCCTCCCCAGTTTTATTGTTACTTCTCTGAATCCCACCTGATTCTTTGGTTGTCCATTAGCCTCAAGAATGACAAAGTTAGGGTCTGGGAGTTAAGATCAGTGTCAGACCAAAATTGTTTGTAAAGGATATGTGGGATGGTGGTAACCTGTGACCTGGTGTCCAGTAGAGCCAATGTGGGGATTCCATCTAGCGTAATGTTGAGGTATGGACAGCCTCCCACGTACCCACTACGCCAGTCATATGGGCCCAGACATCCTACTCCTGGGGGTTGGCCCTCGGACCCAGGAATCTCGGGTTTAAAGGACATCCTCTTGCGAAGTGGCCTGGTTTGTTGTAGCATAGACAGATGGGTTGTCCTGTAGAATCCATGTGGTTGCTGGCTCTGCGTTGGAATGGTGCGTTGGTCCCCTGAACGGGCAACTTGTTGGTCCCCTCCACGGGCGACATGGGCTTTCTCCTCATCCACGAGACATCCTCAGGGCGACAGCTAGCTGGATCCTGCTTAGTGGTTATGCCCCCGGCCTGGCTTGCAAGAGTTTTAACACATAATCCATATTTATGGTTAGCTGCAGCACCTGGTTACGTAGGTCATCAACAGGGTTGGGTGCTACAGATTGTCCTACCGCCTTTGCGGGGTCTTTGGGAGTAGGTTTAAAGTCTAAGGGAGTGGTATTAACCTGCCAGGATGGGGTTGCAGGTTCTGCAGGGAATGGGTTTCATAGCACGGTTATAGCTTGGTCTTTTAGAGCATTGAAGTTCACATCAGGATGATCTAAGACCCACTTGTGTACCTGCTGGCGGTGGAAGTCCGACCTCAGTCCATTCATAAACTGTTCTGCAAGCATTTCATCTTCCTCTAGCAGACCTGCCGGGTCTACCTGTTTTAAGGACCGGAGTACCCCTTATAAACGTAGGGCTAAGTCTCTGATGGCATCTTACGGTCTCTGCTTGCACTGGTAGAATATCATCCTTAGTTCAGACTGTGTGCATTTTTCAAAAGCAGCTTTCAGCTTGTCAAATACTTTTGCTACAGAGTCTCTGTCAGCGTCGCTCCAAGACTCGACCTCTAGCTCCGCTGCGCCTGTTAATTGTCCCAGCACAACGGCAGCTCGCTGCTTTCCTGTCATTGCATACATGTCCAGCACTGCACAGATTTTTCGTTTGAAGGCTGCTAAGGTACCGGGCTTGCCTTCGTAGGTTGGTAACCATTTTGTTCCCGGTATGTATGGCAAGGCTAATGGCATTGTCGGGGCCACTGCTCCAGGTGCTGCGGCTCCCACACCTGTTGCGGGATCGGCTAGTGCTGCGTTCCGGAACATCCCCTCTGTCAGGGACCTGTGCATCGTACGCTTCACTCATGGTGATGCCCCCCTAGTTAACCGCTGCCAGCCGCTGTAGTAATCTATTTCGGTGGTCGGCGGCTTTACGGGGGGAGTGGATTACCTCAGGTATTTCCGGATCTGGCTGCTGCGTTCGGCGGTTGTCGTCAGAGCGTGGGGCAGGGACTTTCTTCGCGCTTCAGCCGTGACGCTCTTCCCACCCTGTGGTGCAGTAATGTCGGCACAAATTTACAGTTCACAAAAGAGTTAATAAAGTCCAATTTAAGCACACAGTACCCGGTTTTACCGGGCATGGTATCCTGTTCATGACGCCAGAACTGAGTCCGTCGACAGGGTTAGGGGTACTCGGATACCGGGACAGGGGTTTACTTCAGTGGGGATCACAGCTGGTCGGTTCCCGGTTCCGTGCCCTGGACCCTCAGTGGCAGGGATGGGGGTGATGATGATGATGGGATTTGTAACGTGACGCCACCTGTCGTACCTGGTAATAGGGTTACCAGCCTGCGGCCGGCCGCTGAGGTGATGGGAATGAAGCTTTGGTAGTTCAGCTCCCCACAGGTGGAGCTTTATCTCAGGGCAGCGGGGTGGATGAGGGGAGTAGTAGTAGCGTTCTGTTGGAATGCTGCAGACGGTGGCAGTGAAGCAGGCACACACACACACAATAGTCTCTGTTTCGGTACTTTTTTACTAATGTCCGGTAACAGGCACAGTCCAGGAGGGTAACCAGGTTATCGGTGCAGTTTGGGACGTCCATCTTGGAGAGTTGTGAGGCCTCCTCTATTAGTGTGTGTGGCAAGTGGGATATGTTCTGCCTGGAGCTGAACCTGTCGCTCTTTCTCCTCCCTCTCAGGATGCTACTCCACAACTGACAATGAGGACCTTTCTGTGGGGATCCCTATTCTCATCTTGGACCCCTGGTCCTATGCTTGGCCAGGTTTGGTATCTCACTAGGTGTAACTTTAGGGGGACTAGATCCTCCTAGTCTGTCCAGACTTTCTCTGCTAGGTTCCTGGTTCTGGGCCTGGCCTCCTTCGACTGACTACTCACTCACTACAGTACTAACTGACTGATGACTGGCTGAACTAAATGACTCCTCCCTCGGGCCTGGATCTTTATAGGGGATCTGGCATAAGGACAGCCAGTGGAGCTCCCCCTCCAGGTCTGGGGTGGAAGGTGTTGTATGCTGTGTGTGTCAAGGTGTACATCCCTCCCTGCACCGGTGGGTCCTGTGGCAATCCCCGGCAGGGGTGCCACACATACAGAGCCTGGTGTGGGTGGGGGCAGCTCTCTTTCTACAGACATTGCACATACAGAGCCTAGCGCTCTCAGCTCTGCTGTGTTCTTGAAGGTAAATGCTTTGATTGTGTAAGAACAGCTGCAGCCAGTAATCTATGTGGTATAATATTGGATCCAGTGTTTCTTTGCTTACATTATGTTGAATTAGATGGGGTCCCTTAAACATTTTTAACCAATTTGGTAAAGCTTGGGGGCAATGCTTAGCACAAAAAAAGATAGAAAATTCTGCAAGAGAATTCATAGAGCTCATTGAGTTCATGGAGCTTTGGTTGTGGTCAGTGATGCCTACATCAAAAAAACATTCATAGGCTATGAAGCATGTGCTAGACGTTGTTCTTTTACCACCACGTTCCTGAGATGTAGGTCAGAACAATATTCTAAGAGAAAATCGATAGTAGAAGAGATAAAAAATGAAGGGCGAGGGGAGGAATATAGGAAATGTTTTCATTCAAGTCGTTGAAATATTTAGACATTTTGTTCTTTTAAAGGATCCAGGTTATTGATTTTAGTGTTTCTTTTTAACATTTCTTTAAGTTTGCAAAGTTTGTGGCGGCCTGTCCAGCCACAGGGGACAACCTGTCCAGCCACAGGGGACAACCTGTCCAGCCACAGGGGACAACCTGTCCAGCCATAGGGGACAACCTGTCCAGCCACAGGGGACAACCTGTCCAGCCACAGGGACAACCTGTCCAGCCACAGGGGACAACCTGTCCAGCCACAGGGGACAACCTGTCCAGCCACAGGGGACAACCTGTCCAGCCACAGGGGACAAGCTGTCCAGCCACAGGGGACAACCTGTCCAGCCACAGGGGACAACCTGTCCAGCCACAGGGGACAACCTGTCAAGCCACAAGGGGACAACCTGTCCAGCCACAGGGGACAACCTGTCCAGCCACAGGGGACAACCTGTCCAGCCACAGGGGACAACCTGTCCAGCCACAGGGGACAACCTGTCCAGCCACAGGGGACAATCAAAAGTGAGAGATTCACACCCACCCAACCAGCCACCAGGGACGATGAAGGTGAGAGATTTTGCGGCCTCCCGACCAGCCCCAGAGGACGATGGATGGTGAAAGATTCACAACCTCTCAACCAGCCATCGGGGACAATGGAAGGTGAGTGATTCATGACCGCCCATTCATCTGCTGGTGACGGTGAAAGGTGGAAGATTTGTGGCGGCCTGCCCAGCCACAGGGGATAATCAAAAGTGAGAGATTCACAGCCTCCCGACCAGCTATCGGGGAGAATGGATGGTGAGATTTGTGGCCTCTTGTCCAACCGCCAGGGACGATGGAGGGTGAGAGATTCACAGCCTTTGACCAGCCACCGGGGATAAGGAAGGTGAGAGATTTGCAGCCTCTTGTCCAGCCGTCGGGGATGATGGATGATGAGAGATTCACAGCCTCCCAACCAGCCACCGGGGACGGTGGAATGTGAGAGATTTGTGGCCTTTTGACCAGCCGCCGGGGATGATGGAAGGTGAGAGATTCACGACTTCCCTTTAGCCACGGCTACGATGGAAGGTGAGAGATACATGGCTCATGATAGTCACTAGGGTTGATGGAAGGTGATAGATTTGTGCTCTTGTCCAGCCGCTGGGGTCAAAGGAAGGTGAGAGAATCGCGGACTCATTACCAGCCACTAGGGATGATGGAAGGTGATAGAGTTTTGGCCTCCTGAGCAGCTGTCACGGACGATGGAAGGTGAGAGGGTAACAGCCTCTTCTCCAGCCACTGAGGACAATGGAAGGTGAGAGATTCGTGGCGTCCCATCCTGCTGCCGGGGATAATGGAAGGTGAGAGATTTGCAGCCACCCATCCAGCCCCAGGAGCGATGGAAGGTGAAAGATTTGTGCCCTCCCATCCACACCGCTGAGGACGATAGAAGGTGAAAGAGTCACAGCTTCTTGACCAGACGCTGAGGACCACTGACCTGGACCACAGTCCTGTGAATCGATCCGCTCATCTCTAGTCCCAACTGTCCTGGATATAGCTGACTGTCCCAAATTTAGGTCTACACCCTGCAGTCTGGGGTATCTGTTGAATGTCCCTCACTGCCCCACCCCTATGACATCTCCTCCTGTCAGGGTAGAAAGAAATGGCAAAGGGTGTGGCTAAGGGCGTGGTCAAAATCTTTCATGTCACACAGGGATGATTTGTCCCTTTTTTAGTATAGATACAGTTTAGGACAGGCAAATACATATAGAACCATGACCATGAGACACGTTTATGGTGAAACAATAAAGATCGTTTCAATTCAATAAGGATTTTCATCAGGGAATGGATTAACAATCTTCATAATGTACAAAGTTATATAATAATAAAATAATACAGAATGAACAAACCATACAATACAGTCCTCAATATAGTAACACATAATTCAGTGAGAGATATATTATCAATAATACAATGGGTATGAAAGCAACGCGACGCCCATCAGAGGTACTCGGGAACGGGCCGGTCAGTTCTTTGGGAGATCATGGAGGCAGTGACCTAGCTCCATGACCCTAGGCGTGCAGTAAAGGGGATATTTGTGACGCCACCTGTGGTGTTTGGCCAGGGATAGCTTCAGATTGCTGCAGATTGGCACCGCTGGGGCAGATGGTGATGCAGCTAGGATGGTATTGCTCCCCAAAGGTGGAGCGGGGCCCCAGGGATAAGTGAAACAGTCTATTAGGGTGGTGATGGTAGTTGGGGTGAAGGATAGAGGGCGCAGGAAATAACCGGAGGACATAGGGGTTGTAGTTTTTACCTTTTACTTGGCAGATGATAATGCAGTCTGGGATACTGGTTGGAGATTGTAGAAGGAGTCCGGCCAGCCTGGAAGCATTCGGGGATCCACCTTGCCGGGTGGGAATGGATGCCTTTCTGCTACGCTCTCCTTTCATGTCCCTGCTACCTGTAGTTATGCTGCGGCCATCTTCCTGCATGTTGGTTCTGACCCATATGGCAGGCAGCATGAGCCTGTCATGGGTACTGCCGAGCTAATGGCGATTCCGGGCTCTCAGGATGCTGTTGTGACGCCGGGTGTTCAGTGTGACCAGGACACTTGCAGCCTCCTGCTCTCCATATTCGGCTGCCAGGATGTGCACTGACTGCACAGCCAAGGACTCTGGCATCCTTTCTTCAGTCCTCCGCTCTGGGGTGAGCTCTCTCGCAGCTTCACTCCCCAGAGCTCTGCTCTACACTTTCTTCTCCTCTTCCCTCTCCTCAGACTTACTGACAACCCCTCCCTCCCTGCCAGAACAAGGGCTGCTCCCCAGAAGTAGCTTCTAGAGCTCCCCTAGAGCCTGGAGTCAGGAAAGTGTTCCATGCTCAGTGTACCTGGCGTGGGGACCTCCTCCTGCTTGCAGGCATGACACTACCCTGTGAGGTAGGCAATGCCACTGTGGAATCGGACCACTGGGGAGCCACATTCCCCTAGTAAAATTCACTACGTCCCGGACTGTGGACAAAAACATAACAAGATTATAACATCAACAATGAAATATTTACATAATTAGAAAAAGTGAAAAATTACAAAAACGTATGAAAAATATAAAATTGTAATTTGATTGCTAAACATCCAGGGGCAACACAGGTCTATTTGCGTCACCACACAAACTTTTGAGTTTACTCAGTGGGAACCGCCCAATTTGCTGGTTGCAGTGAAATCATGGACACATTGTTCTATTTTGTTGCTGTGTACAAATGTAACAATGTGTCCATGATTTCACTGCAACCAGCAAATTGCCAGTGAAATTACCTAGCAATATTGCCGCGTGTGATGGTACCTTTATATTTAACGGTTGCTTATTTGCATGGTTTATTTATACTTTAGTCCCTATAACGGGCAGGGATCTGACCCTGGGCTGTGACCTTCGCAGCACAGGTATCTCTACTGACCTGTCTGTGTCTAGTGTGTTTGTTGTAGTTGTTGTGGACTCACTAGCTTCTGTACTACAGGTAGGCCTGCGTCTTACGCGTAGACTGGGCAGCCTTCTGTGACTTCTTAGACTCATCATTGGCCTGACAGACTCGCCACAAGCAGGAGGTAAATTCTCTGGTTCCACTGCAGATATGGCATCTGTTCCTGGAGCTGACTGGTCTTCAGGTTAGTCTTGAGTCTCTGACGCTGCTGGTACAGGAAACTGAGGAAAGATCAAGACAGGTACCACTATGGCCTGATTAACTTGCATCCAAGACCCAGGGAACTCTCCTAAGATGGAAGTAACTGTCTCTTCAACCTCGTCTGGCTGTTGAGGCGTGTCTGGTTCTTCCTCTTGTCTCTCAGCTGCTTGGGGCATTCCTTTATGTGGTCTCTTCATACTGCTGCTGAGGTTTTTCCTCCATCTTTGCTGATGAGGCATACCTTGCTGTTGTCAAAGTGTGAGGGTAAGACAGTATATGGCTCAGCTTCCCACTGGTCATCCAGTTTGTGCATTCTCCTTTTCCACTTTAACACCTGCTCTCTTGATGCTAAGGGAAAAGTGGGGGCTTGCTTGTTGTAGCTCTTCTCTTGTTTCTGCCTTGCCTGGGACAGACTTCTCTCCACGCATTCTTCGACTTTGCGTATTGTTTGTGCAACATTGTATCCTAGTCTGCAACAGGTTGTGTTGTCTCAGGTGTTAAGACTCCCATGTCCAGGTCGATTGGTAACTTGCCAGGTCTTGCCCGCATCAGGTAGGCTGGGGTACAGTTGGTGGAGTTTACCGGGATGTGGTTGTATAGATCTACAAGATCTTGCAACTTTTCTGTTTCGTTCTTCAAGGGGTAAGGTCTCCAACAAGTCAATCACCACCTGATTCCTCTTCTTGCACATGCCGTTGATCTGTCGGATGGTACGGCATCGTTCTGATTTTCTTACATCGTACAGGTTGCAAAACTCCTGGAATACCTCTGCCTTGAACACTGGACCTTCATTGGAACCTGTTTAGGGTAGCCGTGGGGCCTACACAAGTGCTCTTGGAAAGCTTTGGCTGTGGTTTTCACTGTCTGGTCTTTGACGACCACTAAGAACCGAGAATAATGGTCGACGATAGTCAGAGCATAGGTGTAGCTAGCCCTACTTGGGGTCAAATTTAGTTGATTCAGAGCCACGAGTTCAGGCAGTTGTTTTGTGATGATTCGCTTTAAGGGGGCTCTTTGGCTATCGCTATCTCTTCTTCGCAGGTTGCATGGACCACATTCTCGACATCTCCTCTCAATGGATTTACTAATGCCATCCCAGTAGAATTGCTCACGAAGTAGGACCTCCAGTTTCTTCCACCCGAAGTATCCTGCTCCATCGTGGTACATGTCTAAGACCATTGGCGCATCCGCTTTAGGACTACTATCTGCCAGACTAGTTTGTGTGTGCATGTGTTGATGCTTCTCTGACACAGCTTACCCTGATAGATGAATAGTTTGCCTCTTTCCTTCCACAACTGTTGGGTTTCTTGTGGAGTATCTGGCCCGGGGTGTGAGTCAGCTTGGGTCAACAACTCTTTCACTAGGCAAATGTCCAGGTCACTATCCTGCGTTTCTGACCATCATTGTCCTGCTGGAAGACCCATGACCTCTGAGGGAGACCCAGCTTTCTCACACTGGGCCCTACATTATGCTGCACAATGTGTTGGTAGTCTTCAGACGTCATAATGCCATGCACACGGTCAAGCAATCCAGTGCCAGAGGCAGAAAGCAACCCCAAAACATCAGGGAACCTCCGCCATGCCTGACTGTAGGGACCGTGTTCTTTTCTTTGAATGCCTCTTTTTTTCTCCTGTAGACTCTATGTTGATGCTTTTGCCCAAAAAGAGAGAACATTCTTCCAAAACGTTTTAGGCTTTCTCAGGTAAGTTTTGGAAACTCCAGCCTGGCTTTTTTATGTCTCGGGGTAAGAAGTGGGGTCTTCCTGGGTCTCCTACCATACAGTCTCTTTTCATTCAGACGCTGACGGATAGTACGGGGTGACACTGTTGCACCCTCGGACTGCAGGGCAGCTTGAACTTGTTTGGATGTTAGTCGAGGTTCTTTATCCACCATCCGCACAATCTTGCATTGAAATCTCTCATCAATTTTTCTTTTCCGTCCACATCTAGGGAGGTTAGCCACAGTGCCATGGGCTTTACACTTCTTGATGACACTGCGCACGGTAGAAACAGGAACATTCAGGTCTTTGGAGATGGACTTGTAGCCTTGAGATTGTTCATGCTTCCTCACAATTTGGTTTCTCCAGTCCTCAGACAGTTCTTTGGTCTTCTTTCTTTTCTCCATGCTCAATGTGGTCCACACAAGGACACAGGACAGAGGTTGAGTCAACTTTAATCCATGTCAACTGGCTGCAAGTGTGATTTAGTTATTGCCAACACCTGTTAGGTGCCACAGGTAAGTTACAGGTGCTGTTAATTACACAAATTAGAGAAGCATCACATGATTATTCTAACGTGCCAATACTTTTGTCCACCCCCTTTTTTATGTTTGGTGGAATTAGATCCAATTTGGCTTTAGGACAATTCTTTTTGTGTTTTTTCATTGAAGACAAATTAAATGAAGATAATAATACCAAAGAATTTGTGATTGCAATCATTTTCAGGAAGAAACTGAGTATTATCTGACAGAATTGCAGGGGTGTCAATACTTTTGGCCACGACTGTATAGGTCAGGGCAGGTAGATCTAAACTGTAAAGAGAGGAGAGAAAGTGTAATAGCGTTTTATTCTTATGAAATTATGTCACGTGAACGTTTGTCACTGCTCACCTGGGTCAGTTGTGTCACCCACATCCGGTATGAAGGTATGTTATCGCTGCCGCAGGATCCACACTCCACTTGCAATAGTGGTGGCCAAAACCAAAAGGGAGAACCGGACAGTGTGTCCTGGATCCACACTGCTCACAAAATGAAACACGGTGATACCACAGTTATCGTGAAATGATAAAAGCCATCATTATACGATAACTGTGGTGTCACCCTTTTGGTTTAGGACAGGCAGGTACAAAGATACAGGTCATGGTACACAGGCAGATAGCAGTTCAGCGCAGAGAAGACATATCTAGGGACGGTGGACTGATAGAAGGCAGGCATGGAGGATCTGAACTGGATTCTATAGTATAAGGTGAGCATCTTCAAGGGACCCACTGACCGGCTTCCATAGTATAGACTTGTCATTGCAGTAGAGCTGGGAGCACATTATAGAGATGCTGGATGAAATGACAGTGAATCAGGGGGAGTGTTGTGTTATGTCAACCCTCCTGCAGTGTCCTCAGCCTATATACGATGTAACCTCAGGAGATTACTGTACCTCCATTTTTTAGGTTGAAGCACCACTCTGTGAGAGTCGCTGTGAGTGGCGCTGTGAGAGTCGCTGTGAGAGGCGCTGTGAGTGGTGCTGTGAGAGTCGCTGTGAGAGGTGCTGTGAGTGGCTCTGTGAGAGGCGCTGTGAGAGGCGCTGTGAGTGGTGCTGTGAGAGTCGCTGTGAGAGGTGCTGTGAGTGGCTCTGTGAGTGGCGCTGTGAGAGGCGCTGTGAGTGGCGCTGTGAGTGGCTCTGTGAGAGGTGCTGTGAGAGGCGCTGTGAGAGGCGCTGTGAGTGGCTCTGTGAGAGGTGCTGTGAGAGGCGCTGTGAGTGGTGCTCTGAGTGGCGCTGTGAGTGGCGCTGTGAGTGCTCTGTGAGAGGTGCTGTGAGAGCGCTGTGAAGGCGCTGTGATGTGCTCTGTATGTGGCGCTGTGAAACGCTGTAGTGGCGCTGTGAGAGGCGTTGAGAGGTGCTGTGAGTGGCGCTGTGAGAGGTGCTGTGAGAGGTCTGTGAGTGGCGCTGTGAGAGGCGCTGTGATGGCGCTGTGAGTGGCACTGTGAGAGGCGCTGTGAGTGGCCTGTGAGAGGCGCTGTGAGAGGCGCTGAGAGGCCTAGTGAGTGGCTCTGTGAGTGGCGCTGTGAGTGGTGCTGTGAGTGGCCTGTGAGTGGCGCTGTGAGAAACGCTGTGATGGCGCTGTGAGAGGCGCTGTGAGTGCGTGTGAAGGTGCTGTGAAGGCGCTGTGAAGGCGCTGTGAGTGGCGCTGTGAGAGGCGCTGTGAGTGGCGCTGTGAGAGCGCTGTGAGTGGTGCTGTGAGAGGCGCTGTGAGAGGCGCTGTGAGTGGCTCTGTGAGAGTTGCTGTAAGAGGCGCTGTGAGTGGTGCTCTGAGTGGCGCTGTGAGTGGCGCTGTGAGTGGCTCTGTGAGAGGTGCTGTGAGAGGCGCTGTGAGAGGCGCTGTGAGTGGCTCTGTGAGTGGTGCTGTGAGTGGTGCTGTGAGGTGTGCTCTGAGTGGCGCTGTGAGTGGCGCTGTGAGAGGCGCTGTGAGAGGCGCTGTGAGTGGCGCTGTGAGTGGCGCTGTAAGTGGCGCTGTGAGTGGCGCTGTGAGAGGCGCTGTGATGGCGCTGTGAGTGCGCTGTGAGAGGCGCTGTGAGAGGCGCTGTGAGTGGCGCTGTGAGTGGCGCTGTGAGAGGTGCTGTGAGTGGCGCTGTGAGTGGCGCTGTGAGAGGCGCTGTGAGTGGCTCTGTGAGTGGCGCTGTGAGAAACGCTGTGAGTGGCGCTGTGAGAGGCGCTGTGAGAGGTGCTGTGAGTGGCGCTGTGAGAGGTGCTGTGAGCGGCGCTGTGAGTGGCGCTGTGAGAGGCGCTGTGAGTGGCGCTGTGAGTGGCACTGTGAGAGGCGCTGTGAGTGGCGCTGTGAGAGGCGCTGTGAGAGGCGCTGTGAGAGGCGCTGTGAGTGGCTCTGTGAGTGGCGCTGTGAGAGACGCTGTGAGTGGCTCTGTGAGAGGCGCTGTGAGAGGTGCTGTGAGTGGTGCTGTGAGTGGTGCTGTGAGTGGTGCTGTGAGAGGCGCTGTGAGAGGTGCTGTGAGTGGCGCTGTGAGTGGCGCTGTGAGAGGTGCTGTGAGAGGCGCTGTGAGAGGTGCTGTGAGAGGCGCTGTGAGAGGTGCTGTGAGTGGCGCTGTGAGTGGCGCTGTGAGAAGTGCTGTGAGAGGCGCTGTGAGAGGTGCTGTGAGAGGCGCTGTGAGAGGTGGCTGTGAGTGGCGCTGTGAGTGGCGCTGTGAGAGTCGCTGTGAGAGGCGCTGTGAGTGGCACTGTGAGAGGCGCTGTGAGAGGCGCTGTGAGTGGCGCTGTGAGTGGCGCTGTGAGTGGCGCTGTGAGAGGCGCTGTGAGTGGCACTGTGAGAGGCGCTGTGAGTGGTGCTGTGAGTGGCGCTGTGAGTGGCGCTGTGAGATGGTGCTGTGAGTGGTGCTGTGAGTGGCGCTGTGAGTGGCGCTGTGAGAGGCGCTGTGAGTGGCTCTGTGAGAGGCGCTGTGAGTGGCGCTGTGAGTGGCGCTGTGAGTGGCACTGTGAGTGGCGCTGTGGGTGGTGCTGTGAGTGGCGCTGTGAGTGAGGCGGTATGAGTGGTGCTGTGAGTGGTGCTGTGAATGGCATTGTGAGTGGCACTGTGAGTGGCGCTGTGGGTGGTGCTGTGAGAGGCGCTGTGAGTGGCGCTGTGAGTGGCGCTGTGAGAGGCGCTGTGAGTGGCGCTGTGAGTGGCGCTGTGAGAGGCGCTGTGAGTGGCGCTGTGAGAGGCACTGTGAGAGGCGCTGTGAGAGGCGCTGTGAGTGGCGCTGTGAGTGGCACTGTGAGTGGCGCTGTGAGAGGCGCTGTGAGAGGCGTGAGCGTGTGGCGCTGTGAGTGGCGCTGTGAGTGGCGCTGTGAGAGGTGCTGTGAGTGGCGCTGTGAGTGGCACTGTGAGAGAGTGCTGTGAGTGGCGCTGTGAGTGGCGCTGTGAGAGGCGCTGTGAGTGGCGCTGTGAGTGGCGCTGTGAGAGGTGCTGTGAGTGGTGCTGTGAGTGGCGCTGTGAGTGGCGCTGTGAGGTGTGAGGCGCGCTGTGAGAGGTGCTGTGAGTGGCTCTGTGAGAGGCGCTGTGAGTGGCGCTGTGAGTGGCGCTGTGAGTGGCGCTGTGAGTGGCACTGTGAGTGGCGCTGTGGGTGGTGCTGTGAGTGGCGCTGTGAGTGGCGGTAGTGAGATGGTGCTGTGAGTGGTGCTGTGAATGGCGTTGTGAGTGGCACTGTGAGTGGCGCTGTGGGTGGTGCTGTGAGTGGCTATGTGAGTGGCGGTGTGAATGGCGCTGTGAGTGGTTCTGTGAGTGGCGCTGTGAGTGGCGGTGTGAGTGGCACTGTGAGTGGCGCTGTGAGTGGCGCTTTAAGTGGCGCTGTGAGTGGCACTGTGAGTGGTGCTGTGAGTGGTGCTGTGAGTGGCGCTGTGAGTGGCGCTGTCAGAGGCGCTGTGAGTGGCGCTGTCAGGCGCTGTGAGTGTGTGCTGTGAGTGGCGCGTGGGTGGTGCTGTGAGTGGCGCTGTGAGTGGTGGTGTGAATGGCGCTGTGAGTGGTTCTGTGAGTGGCGCTGTGAGTGGCGGTGTGAGTGGCACTGTGAGTGGTGCTGTGAGTGGTTCTGTGAGTGGCACTGTGAGTGGCGCTGTGAGTGGCGCTTTAAGTGGCGCTGTGAGTGGCACTGTGAGTGGTGCTGTGAGTGGTGCTGTGAGTGGCGCTGTGAGTGGCGCTGTCAGAGGCGCTGTGAGTGGTGCTGTGAGTGGCGCTGTGGGTGGTGCTGTCAGAGGCGCTGTGAGTGGTGCTGTGAGTGGCGCTGTGGGTGGTGCTGTGAGTGGCGCTGTGAGTGGCGGTGTGAATGGTGCTGTGAGTGGTTCTGTGAGTGGCGCTGTGAGTGGCGGTGTGAGTGGTGCTGTGAGTGGTGCTGTGAGTGGTTCTGTGAGTGGCACTGTGAGTGGCGCTGTGAGTGGCGCTTTAAGTGGCGCTGTGAGTGGCGCTTTAAGTGGCGCTGTGAGTGGCGCTGTGAGTGGTGCTGTGAGTGGTGCTGTGAGTGGCGCTGTGAGTAGTGCTGTGAGTGGTGCTGTGAGTGGCGCTGTGGGTGGTGCTGTGAGTGGCGCTGTGAGTGGCGGTGTGAATGGTGCTGTGAGTGGTTCTGTGAGTGGCGCTGTGAGTGGCGGTGTGAGTGGTGCTGTGAGTGGCGCTGTGAGTGGTTCTGTGAGTGGCACTGTGAGTGGCGCTGTGAGTGGCGCTTTAAGTGGCGCTGTGAGTGGCGCTTTAAGTGGCGCTGTGAGTGGCGCTGTGAGTGGCGCTGTGAGTGGTGCTGTGAGTGGTGCTGTGAGTGGCGCTGTGAGTGGCGCTGTCAGAGGCGCTGTGAGTGGCGCTGTGAGAGGCGCTGTGAGTGGTGCTGTGAGTGGTGCTGTGAGTGGCGCTGTGAGAGGCGCTGTGAGTGGCGCTGTGAGTGGCGCTGTGAGTGGTGCTGTGAGAGGCGCTGTGAGTGGTGCTGTGAGTGGTGCTGTGAGAGGCGCTGTGAGTGGCGCTGTGAGTGGTGCTGTGAGTGGCGCTGTGAGTGGCGCTGTAAGTGAAGAGTTTGCCGGGTGTCCACAGGCGGCTCGTTACATTCCACCTCCTAACTGTAAAGAACATTTGTTTCTCGTCTTTTCTTTTTTCCTCTTGACCTAGAATAAGCATTATTTAGTATATTGTGTTCTCTCCCACCATTCGTGTGAGGCTTAGCGTAATCTTTCATAATTGTTTTCAGTTTCAGAAGAGTTTCGAGTGCAGAAATTGACTTTTTTCATATCTGGGTCACTCCACACAGCCGCATTCAAAGACACAGAAGACATTTTATGGAACAGTTTTTGTATTTTTGCAAAATTCTACAATTGGAATTAGTGGAGCTGAGGTTTTGTGACTTTGTGTGACTTATCAGGATGTGCAGCCTCTTGGTTACCTGTTGCCTGTGTCTGACCCCACCATCCTTAGTGAACATTCATGATTCTGGGGGTGTCTCAGAAAAGGGAAACTTCCCAGATGCTGAGATTTTGGTAAATTTCCTTGATCCTGCCACAACCTCCCGGACAGTAGTGATAGAAGGTTTCTTCTGTACGTCGTCCTCAGCCTCCAACTGCACAGATAGGAAGCAGGTAACAGGGTGAAGAGAGGACTAGACTGAAAGAATGGATGAATAAAAACTATTATCATTGGAAGGGTAATAATGAGGAGCTGTCTCTGCTCTCCAACATTATTTGCGTATGCAGAAGGTGAACTGTGAGCTTGTTGTACATAAGCTTACATGTAACGTGTTGCATCCATCATGGCGCCGACATCTCTGCAGCAGAAAGACCATTGGCTATGGCATACTCACCCCTCTGGCGGTCCTGCGGCATACTTACCTCTCTGGCAGTCCCGTTGCATACTCACCCCTCTGGCGGTCCTGCGGCATACTCACCCCTCTGGCGGTCCTGCGGCATACTTACCTCTCTGGCAGTCCTGCGGCATACTCACCACTCTGGCTGTCCCACGGCATTCTCACCCCTCAGGTGGTCCCACGGCATTCTCACCCCTCAGGTGGTCCCATGGCATGCTCACCCCTCTGGTGGTCCCACGGCATTCTCACCCCTCAGGTGGTCCCATGGCATGCTCACCCCTCTGGCGGTCCCACAGCATACTCACCCCTCTGGCAGTCCCGTGGCATACTCACCCCTCTGGTGGTCCCACAGCATACTCACCCCTCTGGCGGTCCCGCAGCATACTCACCCCTCTGGCGGTCCCACAGCATATTCACCCCTCTGGTGGTGTATATATGAGTATGATGTGACATTGCAGATCACGTAATTGACATACATGTATACACACACATACACACAGGTATACACACATGTACAAACAAATGTATACAGACACAGACATGTACAGATACACACGTATACAGACACACACATGTACACACACGAACACATGTATACAGACACACATGTGACAAACACACATGTATACAAACACACAGACATGTATACAGACACACACATGTATACAGTCACACATATACACACACACATATACAGATACACACAGGTATACAAATATGTACACAGACACACATACATGTACACACACAGGTATACGCACACATGTTTACAGACACACATAAATACACACAGACACAGACACAGATATACACACATAAACAAACATACACATGTATATAGGCACACATGTACACACAGACATACACACACATATACAGACACACACATGTACACACACACACGTATACAGACACACACATGTATACAAACACATACAAATGTATACACACACAGACACATATGTATATACACACATGTACTGTATACAGAGACACACATGTATACACACTCATGTATACAGCCACACACATGTATACACACATACACTCATACATATACACACATAAACATATACATACACACACACACATCCGTCCTCCCTCCTCGCTGTCTTCTCACCTGCACCCAGTGGTCCCATTGCCGGTGAATAGCTGCAGGAAGAGAATCAGCGGATCATATGACAGGGCAGGCTGATGTGACGTCACACAGAGCCAGTCACATGACCTGCTGATTCTCCTCCTGCAGCTATTCACCGGCAATGGGACCACCGGGTGCAGGTGAGAAGACAGCGAGGAGGGGCGAGGATGGAGTTGGGGGGTGGGAGGAGAACGGAGCGGCGGGGAGGATGATGGAGCGGCGGGGGGAGGATGAAGGACGGAGGATGGAACGGTGGGGGGGAGGAGGACGGAGTGGCGGGGGGAGGAGAACAGAGGATGAAGCGGTGGGGGAGGAGGGCGGAGGGCGAAGCGATGTGGTGGGGGAGGACGGAGCGGCACAGGCTGGGGGAGGACGGCCATAAACTGCACCTGTTGCTGTTTCACCGTAACGGAAATCCCGCATCGCTGATTGGTCGCGGGCGGCTGGAGCGACCAATCAGCAACTTGGGATTTACGTTACAGAGAGACAGACACGATAAGGCGATTATATTATAGGATATTCGTAAACACAGGGTCAGTTTGTTCATACACCTATGACGTTTCCTATAAGTGATGTGTAATTTGTGAGTCTATAATGTGCCGTCTCGTGACTTCACCACGTTTTCGTAGCTCGGACATTTCGGGTGTCTCGGGGGACAATGACATATTAAACACTTCCAGTTCTCTTTTCAGGAATGTGTTTCTTGCTCTGATCTATAAAATCCTATTACCGTAGTAATAAAAAAATGACAATAATCATTGCAGACTTGTTCTCGGTGGAGTTGACTATAATTATGGGCACAATAGAGGGAGTTGTCGCTCGTAGACTCACACAACTTCTCTACGGCAGCCTTTCATTTTCTTGTGTCCCGAAAGCAAACTGCTCCCCTGAAGGACAAAGAAAAACCCAGAAAAATCTGGTCAGTGTGAACGAGGGAGGACGTTCTGTGCCAGAAATACCATGGTGTGGGCGTCCGCAGAATAACTACTGTAGACAAGTCATAACTACTGCAAACCCCTTCCCAGGCACGTGCACATGGGGGGGGGTCATGGATAAATGCAATAGAGTCAACTCTTTACTAGGTAGTAGAGAAGACCACAAGGTGAAGGGTGTACAGATGAACTCTGCTCCGCCCTGTATAGGGAGCAAATCTGTCATTTCAATGTCTGGCCTATAAGAGAGAGCAGTGGCGCACCCAGAAATTTCCCAAGGTAGGGGTCCAAGAAACACACACCGGCCCTGAAAGGGGGGTGTCACCCCCCAGCGGGGTTCCAAGGGGCAAAGCCCCCGGTGGGGGGGTTTGGGGGAGCAAAGCCCCCCTAAAAGCCAAGCGATTTTTGTAAATCTGAATACCTAATTAATGCTTAATACTGCACGAAAATGGTCTTATTTCTAATGACGCTGCGCAGTCGGTCTCGGTTGCTCAGCAGTTCCGCTTTTTTATTTTCGTTATGGCATACAGTAAATATCTCCCCATCCTGGCCCCTTGCCAAACAGTAACACTGACACTGGGGTACAGGATAATGACACTGGGGGTACAGGACAATGACACTGGGGTACAGGACAATGACACTGGGGGTACAGGAAATTGACGCTGGGGTACAGGACAATGACACTGGGGGTACAGGACAATGACGCTGGGGTTACAAGACAATGACACTGGGGGTACAGGACAATGACGCTGGGGTTACAAGACAATGACACTGGGGGTACAGGACAATGACGCTGGGGTTACAGGACAATGACACTGGGGGTACAGGACAATGACGCTGGGGTTACAGGACAATGACGCTGGGGTTACAGGACAATGACGCGGACGCTGGGGGTACAGGACAATGACGCTGACGCTGGGGGTACAGGACAATGACGCTGGGGGTACAGGACAATGACGCTGGGGGTACAGGACAATGACGCTGGGGGTACAGGACAATGACGCTGGGGGTACAGGACAATGACGCTGAGGGTACAGGACAATTAAGCTGGGGGTACAGGACAATGATGCTGGGGGTACAGGACAATGACGCTGGGGGTACAGGATAATGACGCTGAGGGTACAGGACAATGACGCTGACGCTGGGGTACAGGATAATGATGCTGACACTTGTTCTGATATAATGGGAAAGCTGGGTGCAGAGGAAAAGGTGTATAGCACAGCAGGGGATGGGAAAGAGCTTGTTTCCCTCAGCACCCCCACCTTTTCCACCCCCTGCTCTGCTATACACCTTTTCCCCAGCACTCAGCTTTCCTATGCTCTTGTATCCTTTATCCCTCAGCATTCAGCTTTCCCATGCTCTTCTATCCCTCAGCATTCAGCTTTCCCAGGCTCATCTATCCTCTCCCTCAGCATCCAGCTTTCCCATGCTCCTCTATCCTCTCCATCAGCACTCAGCTTTCCCATGCTCCTCTATCTTCTTTCCCTCAGCATCCAGCTTTCCCATGCTCCTCTATCCGCTTTCCCTCAGCACTCAGCTTTCCCATGCTCCTCTATCTTCTTTCCCTCAGCATCCAGCTTTCCAATGCTCCTCTATCCGCTTTCCCTCAGCACTCAGCTTTCCCATGCTCCTCTATCTTCTTTCCTCAGTCCCAGCTTTCCCATGCTCCTCTATTCTCTTTCCCTCAGCACCCAGCTTTTCCATGCTCTTCTATCCTCTTTCCTCAGTCCCAGCTTTCTCATGCTCTTCTATCCTTCTTTCCCTCAGCACCCAGCTTTCCCAAGTTGGGGGCTGATGGAAATCAGAACATGGGAAAGCTGGGTGCTGATGGAAATCAGAACATGGGAAAGCTGAGGAATAGAGTATAGGGGAGCATGGGAAAGCTGGGTGCTGAGGAATAGAGCTTCTTCCCCTCAGCAGACAGTTTTCTTATCCTCTTCTCTGCTGCTATCACTTTCTTCCCTTGGCTATATGATGGACGTGTCACTTACAGCACAACCAGCAGACACTGGCCCAGTCAATGTAAGGCCTTTTTCACATCAGTGTTTTTGTCCAGATCCAGTGGATCCGGACAAAAACCGCATCTGCCACAACCGCGGCTATCCCGCACATTCCGGACCTGCCGCAAGCCCCTTAGACAATGCATGGGGCCTGCCACAAGTGTACTGCAAGTGCGGCCGTTAGGCGGCAGATGCGGTAAATCTGCCGCATTTGCTGCAATCAGCGAAAAACGCTGATGTGAAAGGGGCCTAAGGCTGGCTTCACACTAGCGTTTGTGTCTGCATGCGTCTGACATGCAGGTGCAAACGTAGTCATACTGATGTCAACGCAGCTGGGATTCTCCGCATGCGTTCACATAGTATAGTGCCCGGTCACCCAATCAGCGGTTGGTCTTGGCGGTGGCCTGGAGATCAGAGGTGGCCGCCAGGAGATCAGCGGCAGCCGCCACTGATCTCCCGGTGGCTGCCTCTGATTTCTGTGAAGATTTCAATGGATCCGCAGTATCTGCCTGCGTTGTCATGCGGAGGATACTGCGGATCCATTGAGCTCCATGCATTCTTTGTGCACTTGCGGTCACTTGCTGATAAAATAAGCCCCGTGAATGCACAGAAAATGCAACATGTTGTGTTCGGAGGGTGCTGTTAAAAAAATGCATCTGAACGCAAATGTAACCAAACGTAGCCATACGCAGGTACTATGCGTTCCCATATTAAACATAGGAATGCAATGTGCATGCGTTTGCTTACACTGCGTTCTGTACGCAAATGTGAAACCGGCCCAATAGCCCCAGCCCTCCTCTCACAAGCAGTCACACACACCCTCCCTGGGCAAGTACAGGATGGAGAAACGGAGATGTAAAGAACTCTATACACCCCCCAAGCACACACATAAACACACAAACACATAAACACACACACACACACACATATACATACAGGGCCGGCTCCAGGTTTCTGTGGGCCCCGGGCGAAAAGGTCTCAGCAGGCCCCCTTTAGTACATATCGCGGACTATATATAATATATATATATATATATATGCCCGCAAATGGGCAGCAAGTGCAGCCGCTAGGCGTAAAATGCGGCAGATGCTGTTTTTTTTTACCTCAACTGCCACATTTAAAAAAAAACGCCTATGTGAAATCAACCTTACAGGAACAGTGACTGCCGAAACCAGCAAGAGCTGCTCCTGACAGTGAGCATATTACACGTTGTTAGGAGCGGGCTAAAATGCATTTGCATTCCCTTGCCCTTTTAAAAATACCCTTCAAATGCAAAATGTTGCATTTTTGTGCGTCTGAGGATGCTTGGTATATACACAAGCGTCCTGAAGAGCACAAATAATGCAAACAGCTCAATGGAGCCGCACTGCTATATGGTGGCACCGCAGCCAAGCGGAGTGTCTGGCCGTCCAGATCTCTCTTTCTCCTCACCTTTCTTCTCGCCGCTTCGGTCTCCTCCGGTCGCTCTGCACATAACAGCACAGTGATGACATCGTGCCCCTCCATGCTGAGCTGCAGAATGCAGACAGCGGCAGAAGAGACTCTGGAGAAGAATGCTGCTGGCAAAGGTGGCTGAGACTATAGGAGCGGAATCCGCGGGGGGCTACCACTGGTACACATACCTCATACACACGCGGCTCTGCTCCGTACACCTCGTACACACGCGGCTCTGCTCCATACACCTCGTACACACATGGCTCTGCTCCGTACACCTCGTACACACGCGGCTCAGCTCCGTACACCTCGTACACACGCGGCTCTGCTCCGTACACCTCGTACACATGCAGCTCCGCTCTGTACACCTCGTACGCACGCGGCTCTGCTCCGTACACCTCATACACACGCAGCTCTGCTCCATACACCTCGTACCCACGCGGCTCTGCTCCGTACACCTCGTACACACGCGGCTCTGCTCCGTACACCTCGTAAACACGCGGCTCTGCTCCGTACACCTGGTACGCACGCGGCTCTGCTCCGTACACCTCGTACGCACGAGGCTCTGCTCCGTACACCTCGTACGCACGCGGCTCTGCTCCGTACACCTCGTACGCACGCGGCTCTGCTCCGTACACCTCGTACGCACGCGGCTCTGCTCCGTACACGTCGTACGCACGCGGCTCTGCTCCGTACACGTCGTACGCACGCGGCTCTGCTCCGTACACCTCGTACGCACGCGGCTCTGCTCCGTACACCTCGTAAACACGCGGCTCTGCTCCGTACACCTGGTACGCACGCGGCTCTGCTCCGTACACCTCGTACGCACGAGGCTCTGCTCCGCACACCTCGTACGCACGCGGCTCTGCTCCGTACACCTCGTACGCACGCGGCTCTGCTCCGTACACCTCGTACACACGCGGCTCTGCTCCGTACACGTCGTACGCACGCGGCTCTGCTCCGTACACGTCGTACGCACGCGGCTCTGCTCCGTACACCTCGTACGCACGCGGCTCTGCTCCGTACACCTCGTACACACGCGGCTCTGCTCCGTACACGTCGTACGCACGCGGCTCTGCTCCGTACACGTCGTACGCACGCGGCTCTGCTCCGTACACCTCGTACGCACGCGGCTCTGCTCCGTACACCTCGTACGCACGCGGCTCTGCTCCATACACCTCATACACACACCTCTTACTCACTCGGCTTTGCTCCGAACACCTCGTACACGCTCGGCTCCACTCCATACACCTCGTACGCACGCGGCTCTGCTCCATACACCTCGTACGCACGCGGCTCCGCTCCATACACCTAGTACTTACTGGGCTCTGCTACATTCACACTGCAAATCCCTCCTGACCCCACACAAACTTCACCCACCTAATTGAGCATGATGATGGGCAAAACAGCAGAGTCCTGCATAAACTGAGCTGATCATGTGACCCCTGACTCCTCCCCTCCATGTGACATCATCACAGGTCCTGTAAGCACAGAGTGTGCACTGTGCAGCTCTGTCGGCTCCCATGGAGGGGGGAGGAGGGAGACCTCCGGTGCTGCAGGAGGCCGAAAATGACCCCCCAGCTGCCCCCTGGATATGGCCTTGGCTGTGGGGGCAGTGCTCAGGGGCCCCCCTGAGGCTAGGGTCACACTTGCATTGTGACCCTAGCCTGATGCAAGTATTTTCGGCTGCAGCGCAGGCGGCGGAAGTGGCGGCAGTGTCAGGGACCGGGCGGCGGTGGGCCCCCCCCCCAGCTTCTCAGGGCCGTCCAGGGGGGGGTCCAGACACGTAGGTCCCCCCCCTTGGGTGCGCCACTGAGAGAGAGAGAGAAAAAAAGAACATAATAAGTCTAGAAATAATCTTCAATGGATTAGTATCATTAGGGTGATAAGGGACTGCGAGTATCCTCTGGTCGGGAAGCAGTTAATCATAAGAGTGCAGTCTGGTGTCTGTCTTTCAGCAAGGAAATGGTTGATAGCGGCAATGTAATTTAAATGTAAATGCAGTTTGGCATCCTCCAGCAAGGAAATGGTTAATAACAGCAATTGTTTAGAGAACTAATGTGGTCAATACCAGATATTCAACAGAGAGGTAAGGACAGTCTGGTATCTTCCAGTAGGGCAATAGTTAACAGCAGCAATATTCCAAAGATGCAAATGCAAACTAGAGACAAGCTTGAAAAGATGCATTACCTTGAGTGCAGAGAAAAATTGCAAAGAATTGGCTACTCCTTGTCATGTCTCCAGATTCACTCCAGTGACCTTGTGTTGTGCGATCGTTTTCCTTTCCTGCTAATGAATCACCCAGGAGCCTATAGGAGCTCGGCTGTCGGGGCCCTGCTGCGGTAGGGATGTCACTGGTGGCCTGCCCAGAAACGTGGCCCCGGTGGTCAACTTAAAAGAGTTGGGGAATGGTAATAAAGAGTTTAAAAGTTTGTCGTGACGCCACCTGCAGATTCTGGTGATGGGCACCAGCGTCGCTTCAGATCTCTGGAGGAGATGGTACTGCAGCTTGGATGGAGCTGAGCCTCCGGGACAGGGATGCACCTGTAATGGTGGTACTGGAGAAACGGAATAGACTGTGGAGCAGTGCAGCAGATGAACAGACACGTGGAGGCTTTGTCACTCTACACGGGGACTTTACTCTGTAAACCAGTACAAATGGCAGTTCCGGTTACAGCACCAACAGTCTATAATCAGGTAGCGGCTCGAGTAGTCACAGAGGATTGCAAGGTCATTCAGCGGATCCCGTAGTGTACTCTCTCTTGTCAATCCCGTGTCCTACGGCTAAAACCTGGCCCGACACAGCCCTCTTGTATACCAGGCTCGTTGGGGTGCTGTGAGATTCCCTTCTTCTCCCTCTCTCCCTCTCTGAAGGGGCTCGAACTTTGGTGGGTGATCCTGGCGAGGCTGCACTTTCTAGACAGGGTGTCAAGGTTGATGAACTGACCCGTAACGACTTGTGTATATGGCTCAGGGGATGGACTCCCTGCACCGTATCCTCGGAGTCGGTACTCTGTTAAATGGACCAGGGTTCCCCCAGAGTATGGGCGCTCCGATATGGGGTCCCCTCTTTCTTTTCCTGGGCTACCTCTTCTCTAGGCCCCCTCCCTGGGAGTCTCCTTTTCTTTCTCGGAGGTTCCCCTCTGCTTCGTTCCTCAGTGCAAACTAAAACTCCACTGTCTGACTTCCCTCCTCCCCTAACTCCGCCCAATGGGAATGGGACTACCCGTCTACCTAGGTTAAGTGTGGGAGTGCTGGGATGGGACCCACTTGCAAACTTTGCTCTCCCCTGTGACAGGAATAACTTCACACTCAATTGTGGGTGCAGTACCCCTACTGTGGAGCACTGACCAGTGGGGCGCGACACTAAGTCACAGCATGGTGGAGTGCTGATTATCTTTTATATTTACTTCTATACTTTTTGGTTTGGGTTTAAAAGGTGTTTTCATTTGCTCTGCCCTATCACATATCGGTTGTGGCTGTTTACACCCTCCTTATGCTGGCTTTCTCTGCTGGCTATATTCCTATGTGGATCCTGCTAAGGTTTCCCAGCCCCACTGCTAAGGATATTTGTCTGTCAGAGACCAGCTTTGTATTTGCTCTTTGCAGTCTAACTTATCTTACCTACTCCTCTCCCCTGTTGGTTGTTTTATTTTGCACCACCGGTAGTGGATCCGCCTTAATGGGAAGTTCTCCCAGACCTGACTTTCAGCACCGCTTAGTGCCCTGAGTATCTGGCTTTAAATTAGCTATAGGCTTAGATTCATGGGAGTAACTGAGCTCCCATTCAAGGGACAGAAATATGACTCAAAGATCAAACCACTAGAGACGAGTGAGCTCTACCATGCTCGGGTGGTCGGAACTTGTAATCAGCAGCTGATGCTCGGACGAGTTTGACTCAAGTACCCGAATTTAATGGAAGTCAATCGGAAACTTGAGCATTTTTCCAGTAGACATTCCCCATTGAAATACAACAAACAAACCATACACTATCATGCTCAGGTGCTCGGGACAAGCTATGCTTGGATGGGCACGACTCAAGTACCCCAAGCATTTGTCTGGAAGAGTTCCCCCTTGACTTCCAATATACTTGATACTCGAGTCTCAGCTATTCTAGCACCAACGGACCACAGACCACATATGGTTTGATTGTTGACTGGTACCATGATGATGCCTTGGGTCTGCATGCGGGCTCTAAACCCAATGCGGTAAAGTCTAAGAACAGCTTTCTTTATGACTATGTATCAAGTAGGCTGATGGTCGCACTTGTCCTGTCTTTAACCCTTGGATTTCTTTCCTCGACTGACTGAACTTTTGTAATTGATTCTTACGTTTGATCTCGTGTATTAAAATTATTTTTTTTTGCAAAACAAAGTGTGTTTTTGCTGGAAGGCAATCCCCGCGCTCACAGGAACCGCCGCAGATGGAGGTTTTGAAGCCGCTTTTAGCTTTCAGTTCACTTAAACTACTTGAAAAGATTAATTAGCGGCTTTTATGTGAAAATGTAAAATATGTAGAATGGCACTTCAATAAATCTATCAGTCGTCTAATGAGGGTTGAAAGGCAGTCTTGATTGAGCGGGTCTGAGCGTTTACCGGAGAGAACAGAGACTATACATCAGAAGCGTCAGACACGTCTCCATTAGGATCTGCACATCACGCCGGTGGTCTGTCATGGAGCTCCGAATTCACTTCTTAAAGGGAATATCCACTTTGAAGAGCATTTTTACTGGAGTTATTCCACTATTCATTGCTACAAATTGCAAATTATTATTTGTGATTTTCAATGCTGTAAAATCATTGGAGGATAGTGCTGGATTTACAGCTACACTGCTAAGTACTGGTGTCTTCTTGTATAATGTTCTTAATGCTTTATCAGACTCCAAAGCTGAATTTACAGCTACACTGCCCAGTACTGTTGCATAATGCCCTCCATGCAGCTTCTTTCTGAGGAAGTGTTTTATCTCACTCTAAAGCTGAATTTACAGCTACACTGCTCAGTACTGTTGCATAATGTCCTCCATGCAGCTTCTTTCTGAGGAAGTGTTTTATCTCACTCTAAAGCTGAATTTACAGCTACACTGCTCAGTATGTTGTATAATGTCAATTTGCCACTGAACCAGGCAGCTCAATAGCGCCTCCTCTATGCTCAGGCCAATCAGGGAACTGCCTAAGGATAAAAAAAGGACCGCAGCAGCCCTGTCAGTGCTGGTTTATTTAGGCACCTCTCAGCTCAGTGAGTGTGATACATGCCTTCCAGGCCCAGACCATAAACCCATATAATGACCGGTACCCAGTCACCGACAGAGGCCTTGACTAACACAAGCACTAATTGCTGCCACCAGTTTCTCAATTGTTATAAGCTCGGTCCGTGAAGAGGCTGAAAGTGGGTCAGAAACCAACCCAGGTAGCGTATAACGTTAAATGAGCACACAGATGTAGAGAGTCATGATTGCAATAAAAGAGCAACCCAAGAATAAATTTTATATATTTAATCACGGTAGGGGAACACTGGATATTAATATTTATGTATAGATATTTTAAAGATATTACAGATGTTACAGTCAGTTAACCAAATAAAAGATAAATTAGATACACACAGATTTACAGGCAAATGTAATCAGTTACCGGTTCCTTGATGCTTGTGGTGGCCACAAGGAGGCAGTGTGGAGCCACCAGGGTCCCTTGGGTATACTCTGGCACATGGTGTAATGGCGGGTCCTCCTCAAAGTAATACAAAAATCCAGCAAAGGTCGGACATTCTTATTGTGTAAGTGTGCCCTTGTCCTGCCCATGGGCTGTCCTGCTGCTCCCACCTCCTGGGTTGTGATATGAAATATTCAAAAGCTACTATGGCTCATAACTTGGCCTGGGAGCTTTATAGGTGAAAGATTACGCTCTCATATTTTTGGTTATGATTTTACCTTTCTGATGGTATGTTTCCAATGGTCCCACTGGCCAATATTAATTTTGGGGTAGTTAGGAAGGTCGCACAATTATGTAGAAATATGTGTTATGGTCCCATACGTCTCCAGGTGTCAGATTTATGATTGTCATATTTGGGGCGTGATGTGTAATTAAATATTAGGACTTAGTGATGAGCGAGCACTAAAATGCTCGGGTGCTCGGTGCTCTGGCCGAGCATCTCAAGATGCTCTTGTACTCGGCCAGAGCACCGAGCCCAATGTAAGTCAATGAGTGACAGGCTCCGCCCACAAACTTCCGGTTATAAAACGAGTAATTCCGGAAAAGGCGGGAGGGGGGCTTTTTCAAATCGCCGCAGCATAGAACACCTTGCTGTGCCCCCCAGAGGGATCCTATCGATTAATCTGCTCCCTGTATGGTGCCAGCTCACTGTGTGCACTGAAGGGAGCAGTGTATGTGTCTCAGATCGCTATATATTACCGAGCGGTCCGAGTATCTCGGCAGTACTCGGTGCTCGCCGAGCACCCCGAGTACCGAGATACTCGTGCGAATACCGAGTAGCGCCGAGCAAACTCGCTCATCACTAATTAGGACTTCTTTCCCTGGCATCAGTGTGTCTGGCCAAAGTCTATGAAATCCTCTTGCAACAGGACGAGACTTCTCACCTCTCTCTGCAGGTTCAAGCAGGGCCGTCATACATGCCTCTGTAGTCAAATCAAGCTATCTCATGGAGTCTTTATGTGTAAGAGTGCGCTGCAGACACGATGTCTCAAGTGCCCTACACTCACAGCTTATTTAGGAGTCAGAATGACATCAGAGTCGTTTACTTGTCATAGAAAGTAGATGAAGTTGATGGATCAGGATTCTAGTGGTAACAAGTCAGTAGGTATGATTGGATCCATGTGTTGATTATATACAAACTAGTAAAAAGGCCCGATGCAATTGCATCGGGAGCGCGGTGAAATGAATTGTGTGTATACAGGCGGGTGAGTGGCTAGCAGAGTATATATGGGGCTCTGTGGGTAGCAGACTATACAGGCGGGTCTGTGGGTAGCAGACTATACAGGCGGCTCTGTGGGTAGCAGACTATACAGGCGGGTCTGTGGGTAGCAGAGTATACAGACTGCTCTGAGGGTAGCAGATTATACAGGCGGCTCTCTGGGTAGAAAAGTATACAGGCGGCTCTGTGGGTAGCAGAGTATACAGGCGGGTTTGTGGTTAGCAGATTATACAGGCGGCTCTGTGTGTAGCAGAGTATAGAGAAGGCTCTGTGGGTAGCAGAGTATAGAGGCGGCTGTGTGGGTAGCAGAATATAGAAACAGCTCTGTGGGTAGCAGAGAATACAGGCGGGTCTGTGGGTAGGAGAGTATACAGGCGGCTCTGTGGGTAGCAGAGTATAGAGGCAGCTCTGTGGGTAGCAGAGTATAGAGGCGGCTCTGTGGGTAGCAGAGTATAGAGGCAGCTCTGTGGGTAGCAGAGTATACAGGCGGCTGTGTGGGTAGGAGAGTATACAGGCGGCTCTGTGGGTGTCAGAGTATAGAGGGGGCTCTGTGGATAGCAGAGTATGATGTGACGGGAGGCTGGAGGAGTGAGGGGAGCAGAGGCTGGAGTGGTGAGGAGAGGTCCAGATGGAGGGGTGAGGAGAGATGCGGCTGAAGGGGTGACATCACCGCTCGGCGGCAGGACGTGGCTGCGTGCTGGGGCTGATCGCAGCCCCAGTCACACGGCATTGTCCTCTGCGGCGGGTTGGGTGATGCAGAGAGGGATCAGTTCTTGCCCTCAGGTCACACATGTGACCTGAGCGGAAGGAGCGGATTGGGCGGTGTGTGGTAAAGACAGGACGGTCATCCGATTGGTCTAGGACGCCAAGTCCTGGGCAATGGATGGGCGTCCTGTGTGTACAACACAGCGCCCAATCCGCTTGCAGGGCCAGGCAATGGGAGTGAGCGGGGCGTGTCAGGCTTTGCAGGCTGACACGGTCCGCTCACTCCCATTGGCTGTTGGCGGCCACAGGACGACGTCCCTGGCTCCCGGCACCCGGCCACAGCCCGTAGACCACTACTCCAGCAGCATGGCGACATTGAGAGCCCAGCGGTGAGAGAGGGGCGGAAGGCTCCGGCGGCATCCGGGCAGCATGGACCTCGCGGAGGGCGCGAGGGCGGTGGCGATGGTGCGGGGCCGACGGTTGGCAGGATGGCAGCGGTGTCAGGTAGTGTGGCTGAGGATGGAGGAGGGTGAGAGGCTGGAGGAGGCTGTGAGGCTGGAGGAGGCTGTGAGGATGGGGAGGCTGTGAGGCTGGAGGAGGGTGTGAGGCTGGAGGAGGATGTGAGGCTGGAGGAGGATGTGAGGCTGGAGGAGGCTGTGAGGATGGGGAGGCTGTGAGGCTGGAGGAGGCTGGAGGAGGCTGTGAGGATGGGGAGGCTGTGAGGCTGGAGGAGGCTGTGAGGATGGGGAGGCTGTGAGGCTGGAGGAGGCTGTGAGGCTGGAGTAGGCTGTGAGGATGGGGAGGCTATGAGGCTGGAGGAGGATGTGAGGCTGGAGGAGACTGTGAGGCTGGAGGAGGCAGTGAGGATGGGGAGGCTGTGAGGCTGGAGGAGGCTGTGAGGCTGGAGGAGGCTGTGAGGATGGGGAGGCTGTGAGGCTGGAGGAGGCTGTGAGGCTGGAGGAGGCTGTGAGGCTGGAGGAGGATGTGAGGCTGGAGGAGGCTGTGAGGATGGGGAGGCTGTGAGGCTGGAGGAGGCTGTGAGGCTGGAGGAGGCTGTGAGGCTGGAGGAGGCTGTGAGGCTGGAGGAGGATGTGAGGCTGGAGGAGGCTGTGAGGATGGGGAGGCTGTGAGGCTGGAGGAGGCTGTGAGGCTGCAGGAGGCTGTGAGGATGGGGAGGCTGTGAGGCTGGAGGAGGCTGTGAGGCTGGAGGAGGCTGTGAGGCTGGAGGAGGATGTGAGGCTGGAGGAGGCTGTGAGGATGGGGAGGCTGTGAGGCTGGAGGAGGCAGTGAGGCTGGAGGAGGGTGAGAGGCTGGAGGAGGCTGTGAGGCTGGAGGAGGATGTGAGGCTGGAGGAGGCTGTGAGGCTGGAGGAGGCTGTGAGGATGGGGAGGCTGTGAGGCTGGAGGAGGCTGGAGGCTGGAGGAGGCTGTGAGGCTGGAGGAGGCAGTGAGGATGGGGAGGCTGTGAGGCTGGAGGAGGCTGTGAGGATGGGGAGGCTGTGAGGCTGGAGGAGGCTGTGAGGCTGGAGGAGGCTGTGAGGCTGGAGGAGGATGTGAGGGTGGAGGAGGCTGTGAGGATGGGGAGGCTGTGAGGCTGGAGGAGGCTGTGAGGCTGTAGGAGGCTGTAAGGATGGGGAGGCTGTGAGGCTGGAGGAGGCTGTGAGGCTGGAGGAGGCTGTGAGGATGGGGAGGCTGTGAGGCTGTGAGGATGGGGAGGCTGTGAGGCTGGAGGAGGATGTGAGGCTGGAGGAGACTGTGAGGCTGGAGGAGGCAGTGAGGATGGGGAGGCTGTGAGGGTGTAGGAGGCTGTGAGGCTGGAGGAGGGTGTGAGGCTGGAGGAGGCTGTGAGGATGGGGAGGCTGTGAGGCTGGAGGAGGCTGTGAGGCTGTGAGGCTGGAGGAGGCTGTGAGGATGGGTAGGCTGTGAGGCTGGAGGAGGCTGTGAGGATGGGGAGGCTGTGAGGCTGGAGGAGGATGTGAGGCTGGAGGAGCCAGTGAGGCTGGAGGAGGCAGTGAGGATGGGGAGGCTATGAGGCTGGAGGAGGCTGTGAGGCTGGAGGAGGGTGTGAGGCTGGAGGAGGCTGTGAGGATGGGGATGCTGTGAGGCTGGAGGAGACTGTGAGGCTGGAGGAGGCTGTGAGGATGGGGAGGCTGTGAGGATGGAGGAGGGTGTGAGGCTGTAGGAGGCAGTGAGGATGGGGAGGCTGTGAGGCTGGAGGAGGCTGTAGGAGGCTGTGAGGATGGGGAGGCTGTGAGGCTGGAGGAGACTGAGGCTGGAGGAGGCAGTGAGGATGGGGAGGCTGTGAGGCTGGAGGAGACATTTACTGTACTGAGCATGCTCAGTACAGTAAAAGGTCTCCAAACAGGAAGGCAGGAGTTAAAAAACAAAAAAAGTTAATGCTCACCTCTCCCCGAGCCCCCGCCGTCTCCTGCCGTCTTCCTCCAAGCTTCCGGTGGCTGCCGCAGGCTGCCAGTGTCTGCAAAGCTGTTCTAGTGCAGTTCAGGACCTGCGGTGATGTCACAGTCACGTGACACCAGGTTACCATGGAGTAACCTGGTGTCACGTGACTGTGACATCACCGCAGGTCCTTGAACTGCAGTAGAAGAGCTCTGCAGACACTCGGAGCCTGCGGCAGCCACCGGAAGCTTGGAGGAAGACGGCAGGAGACGGCGGGGGCTCGGGGAGAGGTGAGCATTAACTTTTTTTGTTTTTTTTTACAGTAGTGCGGGTCTGCGGCTCGTGATGACGCTGCGCGTCATCACTCGCAGTCCCGCAAAGCATGTTGGGATTCGGCTACAGTGCCCGAATTCCCAACTGCGGATTATATAAGTAGATGATGAATTTAGTAATGAACTCGTCACCAATTTAAAATTATTTATAAAGTAAATATATTTCTAAAGGTACTATGTACCGTACTTTAATTTCTTACTAGATATTGGTAAAAAGCCATCCAGTCCACATAGCCAAGTACATCAAGCCATAGATGTCCATAAATTAATAATGAAAAATTACACAGGGGAAAAGTATTTAACACATGCAGAAAGAGAGGTGTAAAAATACATGGAAAGTCATGACACCTACTGAAATCTGAAGTAACGTGTTCAATACTCTTTCCCTGTGTCATTTCTCATTATTACACTTCATTTCTCGATAACTATGGTTTGATTTCATTGCCTGTGTGGATTTCCTGGTGTCACTGGGTGGTATAGCGGATAGGAAATTAGGAGGCAGGATGGTAAATGGGCAAAGGCAAACAGGGGAACTAGCCTGACCCTTACTGGGGGTCCCTGGCTCACCCTGTTCCTGGAGTTACCTCTAAAGGTGAGGATGTCCAGGCCACCACCCTTGCCCTTTGCTCCTGACCAGCCCTTGACTAAGAGACCCTACCTCCTCCCTTGGACTGGGAAAAGCCAGCAACTCCAATGTAGCACAGCACGTCCTCACTGCACAGGGTCAAAGTAAAGGTTGAACTTTATATGCAGCACCTTGTGGAGGGAAGTGGAACAACTTAAAGGCTGAGGTAATGGAGATCAGAGCTCTGACACACTCATCCACCTCTACCTCCACCTGCAGAGCCACACACAGAATAGACCACAGCAGCTTTCTGGCATTAACTCCGGACGTGCCAAAGGAAATTAACTCAGATTAAACTACAGCAGTGTCACATGTGGACTGCAAAGCAGTGTTGTTTTGTATATGTGTTTAATATAATTCCATCAACATATGGTTCATGTTGAATTCTAGCAATGTTATCTTGCATCTTATTGTCTCAATAAAATAGTATTTTTTTATCGCCCTACTTGACAACGACAGAAGACTTGGAGCCTGGAGGGGCCGCGGGTCCTGGACCTTCCCGCCTGGATCAGCGGTGACTCGGCGTCCCTGATACTTTGTATTCTTCGCACAGTTTCTGTCGTCCGAGGCATCTTCAGTAATTTGGAAATAATTGTGTTTCTGTGAAACTTAATTTGGTAAACGATTTATCAAAGAAAGTCCCAAATGTCCAAGAAAATAGTGATAAAGGAAGGATAATGTGTTTACATCAGGATGATTAATAGGGCGGAATTACAGTGACCTATAAATAATAATTCAGTTTGGGTGAGGACATTATAATAATTGAATGAAGCGCGTGTCTTCTGTCTCTGGAAAACTCTGATTTAATAATAATTATCAAACTTTTTTTTTGTAATTATTGAACAGACATGTCGTCCCCATATTTAAGGGAATTACAGTAATGGGGCAGAGAGTTTTGAGGCAGATCTGATACTCATGACCATGTTCCTCCTACCAAACGTCCGTACGTTCACCGGGTACAGTCATGGTGAACAGAAAATGGTCTCCCCCCAACTGTCCCCACTAAGCTAGAAGCTGCAGTTGTCCACAGTGTCTAGGGCTGAAGAATTAAGAATTCCCTTCATTGGAACTAAGAGACCGCGGCCACCCCCTGATAACAGCTCAGAGCATCCTCCTCCTCCTCCTCTGCCATCGGTACAGCGGCACAACGCAGTCATGGAAGAAGGTTCTCCTGAAATAACCAAAACCAGACTCCTCCATCACCAGATAGAGAAATGTGATCCGTCGCTCCACAGAATACATCACCAGGGTCCAGTGGTGGCTTCACACCGCTCCATCCAACACTGAGCATTGTGCTTGGTGATGTACGGCTGCAGCTGCTCGGCCATAGAGAAGACAAATAGGGTGGTAGACAGAGATGAGGGAGGAGATGTAGAGATGTGCAGCACTGTGGAGAGGACGGCTAGGATGACTAAAGATGAGGGAGGATATGTAGAGATGTGCAGCACTGTGGAGAGGACAGGTAGGGTGGTAGACATAGATGAGGGAGGAGATGTAGAGATGAGCAGCACCGTGAAATGGAGAGGTAGAATGGCAGATAGAGATGAGGGAGGAGATGTAGAGAAGTGCAGTATTATGAAGAGACTTGTATGTGATAGACAGAGATGAGGGAGATGTAGGACAGTGCAGAACTGTGGAGAGGATCAGTAGATGATAGACAGAGATGAGGAAGGAGATGTAGAGATGTGCAGCACTGTGGAGAAGATGAGTAGAGTGGTAGAAAGAACTGAGGTAAGAGATGTAGAGATGTGCAGCAATATGGAGAGGACAGGAAGGGTAATTAATAGGCTTGTTTGCTCTGCTTCTCTATTTTTTTCACCCTCACTTGGATTTGTTTGCCTCACAAGTGAATACAAAGTTAAACTCAAAACCTTGTCTTTGTCTTGTCCAGTCCCACACTATCAGATTCCTAAAGTTATCCACAAAAGTGTTACAGCTGCACATCTCTACATCACCTCCCACTTCTCTGTCTACCAGGTAGGACAGGTAGGGTGGTGGACAGAGACGAGGGATGAGATACAGAGATGAGTAGGAGCACAGTGAAGTCACTCCACATACAATATTTAAGCTAGACACTCTATTTCATTTTGGCCACATTAGTCTATAATCCCATCCTTTCGTCAGTAATAGAACCCATAAGCCATTGACACATATTTTTGCAGATATCGCACTAAACCCACGTACAGGACACATGGCTTATAGCGGCTTTTATTGTGTTTGTCGCTGGTTTCAGCCTTTGCCCTGGTCAGCCATAAACACTTCTGATACACCGCATATGAAGAATACCAGATAAATGAGTGGAAACACCTTCTTTTTTATCTTTTTAATATATTTTTCTGTGCTGGTTAACGCTCTTTGAGCCATAACAACGCTCGGCGGAAGGTTTTTAGTGTTGTCGGAGTGTCATTTCAGGTGTTTATGGTCCAGCTGAGATCCATGGTCCGGATGATGTTGGTGCGGATCGGCTTGGTGTCGTTATCTCGGCCTTTTCTTAGTTTTCTCCTGAGATCTGAGATGTTGTAGTGATGGCGGCCAGACCTGGACCTCACATATCTCTTGTTTATTGGATCATTTACAGGTCCGTTTCTATGTTTCCCTGATCTGCGGCCATTCACATTTATGACTGTTTTTTACTTAGCGCCTGATTATCTCGCGGTTATTGCCATCATTACAATCTTGGAATAAGGCAAGATTTTTAGTTTTTCCATCTGTGACTTTATTGGTTTCTTTATGGTTCAGATTTCCAGTGCAGAAAAGAATAAAGAATCACTAAGATTCCGAAGAAAAGAGCGAGAAAGGTTCTTCTCATTAACCCTTTCACAGCATGGAAAACTTCAAAAGTTGGGTATCGTGGTAACTGTCTCTTAATAGAGATTTTGGTATGGACAAAAAGTATTATACGGACAAAATAAATATATGTAACGCAAAAACCTGATTGAAACCGTCAGTGATTTCCTGCTGAAAGATTCCCATTAAACCCCACAATAACCTAATATATAAAGCTGAGTGTATATATCTATGTATGTCCACACATAACCCCACCCCATCATAGCCCCACCCCATCCGCCCCACAGGTTAGCCCTGCCCCTATATAATGTGCCTGATCCATATGGTTCTGCCCCCTAAGGTTAGCCCCGCCCCTTCATAATATGCAGGCTGCATATGGCTCCACCCCTCAGGTTAGCCCTGCCCCTATATAATGTGCCTGATGCATATGGTTCTGCCCCCTAAGGTTAGCCCCGCCCCTTCAAAATATGCAGGCTGCATATGGCTCCACCCCTCAGGTTAGCCCTGCCCCTATATAATGTGCCTGATGCATATGGCTCCACCCCCTCCGGTTAGCCTTGATCCTTTATTATGCCCAATTTATTATTGTAACCCGGGAAATGCCCCCTTCATAACCCCACCCCCTGGATGCATATGGCTCTGCCCCCTCCAGTTACCCTCTGGTTAACCCCGCCCATTTATTACACTACTTTATTATTGTAACCCGGGCAACGTGACCTTCATAATCCCATACCCTGGATGCATTTGGCTCTGCCCCCTCCAATTATCCTCTGGTTAGCCCCACCCCTTTATTACTCCCCCTTTATTATTATAACCCGGGCAATGCCCCCTTCATAACACTATCCCCAGGATGCATATGGCTCTGACCCATCTGGTTAGCCCCCCTTTTATTACACCCCTTTATTATTGTAACCTGGACAATGGCCCCTTCATACCGCACCCCCTGGATGCATATAGCTCCACCCTTTCAGGTTAACCCCTCCTATTTGTAATGTAAAGGCTGCATATGGCTCCACCCCTCTTGTTAACGCTGCCCCTTTGTTATGACCAATTTATTTTTGCAACACCCTTCATAGCCCCACCTCCTGGATGCACATGGCTCTGCCCCCTCCAGTTACCCATTGGTTAACCCCACCCCTTTATTGCACCCCTTTTATTATTGTAACATTGGCAAACTTCCTGCAGTGGTGACCCTGCCTCCTGTGAACATGCTCCACTGCCGCTGATCATGAGCTCGGGGTGTTTTGCTGTCACGTCTGGGGAATTTAAGGTCAGAAAGTCTCAGCGGTTAATCAACTGCAGATTTTTTTGTGGAGCTCACTTAAGGCGGTTTCTATGTGCTTCATTTCTATGCTGAAGTGGTTAAGTACCATTTTGCTGCTGGTATAATCCTCTCTTAGCCGCTCAGCTGTAGCTTGTGATCACGCTTCCCTTCCGCTATATCTACCCACCTTTGAACTCACACAATGCCGGATACAGCATGTGTATTCAATCAATGGTGTGTGCTCGTTCCTGAACTGCAGAGGTGTGGGTCCATTAGCGGCAAGGGAGCATGTGTCTGGATAAATCAATGTAGCGTTATTATACTCAATGTTTTGTGTGTTTTTCCTTCCTCTCTTGCTCCTTCACTCCCTTTAGGGGAAAGGAAGGATATGTAGGTGAATTATCTCAAGAGCCTTTCAAGGTACAAGACCCAGGCATCCCCACTATGAGGGATCATCATGGGGACATCATGGGGACATGAACTGGTCTAGGGTTTCTTAACTGGAGGGTCAGCTCAGGTTTCCTCTACTTTTTCCTGAACTTTCATGTCAGGGTTGTCTTTCTCCATATGATTGCCTGGTTACAGTTGTTCTCCTTAGCAAGCTCACCTCTGATTCCTTAGGTGGTACGAAAAACTCTCAACAACCTATCAAGGAGCGAGGCCCGGATAGGACTCACCCCTGGAACAAAAAACGTTGGCCAACGAGAACATCGTTACAACCTGGACTCAAGAACATTTTGTTTATTCCACTAAAGTTCTGCTGCCACCTCTCTACACTAAAGGACTTATCCGGCTTAAATCAATCTTTACAGTATTGGGCTACACATATACAAATTACAAGTAGATAGATGGTAATTACCTACCTGACCTGCTGTTAGCCCTTCTCTCCTGTCAGCACCTGGCTCAGAGCGGTCCCATGAAATCTGTGCAGTGATTTTGCTGCTTCCTGTGATGTCACGTCACGACCACACAGCCTTAGCTTATCCCCCGCCCTGTACATAGCATCACAGCCCAGTCTCTGTGAGTGACAGCCGACTCCCCTCTGCTAACCGATCCCATGTGTACTGAGTAGAGAGGAGCTGTTTGACGCATAACTGCATGGACACTGCAGGTACATTGAGCAGCTCCCAGACAAGTGGCTCTGTATGCAGTGCCTGCTCTCACCCAATTTTTCCCTCGTTGCACTTTCAGGTCCATTGCTGTAGAAGTTGCTTGCTGGACCCTGTTTGTGTAATAATGATGAGTGGTTTGTGAATGATCCTTCACTGCTGCAGCACTGAGACACTGTAGAGAATAGCAGAGTCCTGGCCAATCAGGGTGCAGTGGGCATGCATAGAGGAGTGTGGAGGGGGCAGAGGGGTGTACAAGGGGTGGTGATCAGCACAGGCTGTAAGAAGGAAAAAAAACCAGAACACTACCTAATCATGAAAAGCTGCATGTAAACATCCAACATGGAGGCACTGAATACAAAAATTGAGGAAATGATGGTAGGAAAACAAAAAAATACTGTGGTAGGCTTTTTAATACAATTCAGCACAGATTAGCTTTTTAAAAATAACAAGTTTTGTGGTCGGATAGGTCCTTTAAGCTTGGACTTACGAAGCAATTTGGAAAAGCTCTATAGAAAGAAAGAAAGACTTTTAAATATTCATGTACCAAGATTCAGGGTCTGTCTGAAGCGAAACTGAAGGAGGGCAATTTTATGGGAGAAGATATTCGAAAACTCAAGAAGAACAACATGTTCATAACAAAAATGAAACCTGATGAGAAAAGGACTAAGAATTCGTTTAAAGAAGTCGTGAAGAAATTTCTAGGAAACAACAAAGTTCCAAAATGTAAGTCCATAGGGGAGAAGATGCTGAAACGTAAAACCTTAGGTTGTCAGTGGAATTTGAAGTTACATTTTCATAGTCCCATTTGGAAAACTTTCCTGAAAAACTTGGTGCTGTTAGTGAGGAGCAAAAAGAAGGATTTCATCAGAAAATCAAGGAGATGCAACTACAATACCAAGGTGGATGGAAGATGTACATGATGGGGGACGACTGCTGGACCCTTCACAGAGAAGATCTGCAGCCTTCTATAAGAGAAAGATGGAAGGTGACCATGATGGAGGACGACTGCTGGACCCTTCACAGAGAAGATCTGCAGCCTTCTATAAGAGAAAGATGGAAGGTGAACATGATGGAGGACGACTGCTGGAGGCTTCACAGAGAAGATCTGCAGCCTTCTATAAGAGAAAGATGGAAGGTGACCATGAAGGAGGACGACTGCTGGAGGCTTCACAGAGAAGATCTGCAGCCTTCTATAAGAGAAAGATGGAAGGGGAACATGATGGAGGACGACTGCTGGAGGCTTCACAGAGAAGATCTGCAGCCTTCTATAAGAGAAAGATGGAAGGTGAACATGATGGGGGACGACTGCTGGAGGCTTCACAGAGAAGATCTGCAGCCTTCTATAAGAGAAAGATGGAAGGTGAATATGATGGAGAACGACTGCTGGAGGCTTCACAGAGAAGATCTGCAGCCTTCTATAAGAGAAAGATGGAAGGTGACCATGATGGAGGACGACTGCTGGAGGCTTCACAGAGAATATCTGCAGCCTTCTATAAGAGAAAGATGGAAGGTGACCATGATGGAGGACGACTGCTGGAGACTTCACAGAGAAGATCTGCAGCCTTCTATGGCTAGGGTCACATCGGCGTTTTTTGTTTAAAATCCTGATCCGGTTTTGAGCTTTAAAAAAGCTCAAAACCGGACCAGGAAAGGCTCCTGATAGAAGCCTATGCAAAACACCGGATGGCTTCACAAGCCATCCGGTGGCCGGATCCGGCACTGCTGCCTGCGTTTAAAATCATGCAGGCAGCAGTTTTCGCAGCGTTTACCGGGACCGCACTGCGGTCACCGGATGGCTCAGGATGTGTAATCCTGAGCCATCCGGTAACCGCATAGCTTGCGGGTCCCGATCTGGCAAGTTAATAAAGAGTTAAAATAGCTGCCCTAAATGACTTTTTGAGGTCTGTAGGGGGGCTTAGACCCCCCTACAGACCGGCCGGCGACTTCTATAGTGTTCTTCTACAATTTCTCAATGGTCACAGGCTCTTCGGAGCCCGTGCATGTAAACCAAAGGGGCCCCCCCGTATCACTATACTGGGGTGCATAGACCCCTGTATTACATATAAGCTGTATTGATGTCTAGTAACGGTTACATGTGTACATTTGCATTGTAAGTATATACTTACAACATTCTTTCGTAGGCAGAGTGAAGGAAATCCATGGGCGGGGCTGTGTGCAGCAGCCTCCGCCCGCTCCTTCTTGATGCCCGCCCCCTCTGGCCGTAATCCAGTGTTTTGAGGGCGGGCACGTCGTTAAAGGGGCGTGGCTAACTATGTGCCTCGGTTAGCCACGCCCCTTTAACGACGTGCCCGCCCTCAAAACACTGGATTACGGCCAGAGGGGGCGGGCATCAAGAAGGAGTGGGCGGAGGCTGCTGCACACAGCCCCGCCCATGGATTTCCTTCACTCTGCCTACGAAAGAATGTTGTAAGTATATACTTACAATGCAAATGTACACATGTAACCGTTACTAGACATCAATACAGCTTATTTGTAATACAGGGGTCTATGCACCCCAGTATAGTGATACGGGGGGGCCCCTTTGGTTTACATGCACGGGCTCCGAAGAGCCTGTGACCATTGAGAAATTGTAGAAGAACACTATAGAAGTCGCCGGCCGGTCTGTAGGGGGTCTAAGCCCCCCTACAGACCTCAAAAAGTCATTTAGGGCAGCTATTTTAACTCTTTATTAACTTGCCAGATCGGGACCCGCAAGCTATGCGGTTACCGGATGGCTCAGGATTACACATCCTGATTACACATCCTGAGCCATCCGGTGAACGCAGTGCGGTATTCAGCACACAGTTTTGAAAAAAACTGTGTGCGACCGACATTGCGTTCACCGCATCCGGATCCGGATGCGGTGAATGCAATTCATGTGACCCTACCCTATAAGAGAAAGATGGAAGGTGACCATGATGGAGGACGACTGCTGGAGGCTTCACAGAGAAGATCTGCAGCCTTCTATAAGAGAAAGATGGAAGGTGACCATGATGGAGGACGACTGCTGGAGGCTTCACAGAGAAGATCTGCTGCCTTCTATAAGAGGAAGATGGAAGGTGAACATGATGGAGGACGACTGCTGGAGGCTTCACAGAAAAGATCTGCAGCCTTCTATAAGAGAAAGATGGAAGGTGAAGATGATGGAGGACGACTGCTGGAGGCTTCACAGAGAAGATCTGCAGCCTTCTATAAGAGAAAGATGGAAGGTGAACATGATGGGGGACGACTGCTGGAGGCTTCACAGAGAAGATCCGCAGCCTTCTATAAGAGAAAGATGGAAGGTGACCATGATGGAGGACGACTGCTGGACACATCACAGAGAAGATCTGCAGCCTTCTATAAGAGAAAGATGGAAGGTGAACATGATGGAGGACGACTGCTGGACACATCACAGAGAAGATCTGCAGCCTTCTATAAGAGAAAGATGGAAGGTGAACATGATGGAGGACGACTGCTGGACACATCACAGAGAAGATCTGCAGCCTTCTATAAGAGAAAGATGGAAGGTGAACATGATGGAGGACGACTGCTGGAGGCTTCACACAGAAGATCTGCAGCCTTCTATAAGAGAAAGATGGAAGGTGAACATGATGGAGAACGACTGCTGGAGGCTTCACAGAGAAGATCTGCAGCCTTCTATAAGAGAAAGATGGAAGGTGACCATGATGGAGGACGACTGCTGGAGGCTTCACAGAGAAGATCTGCAGCCTTCTATAAGAGAAAGATGGAAGGTGAAGATGATGGGGGACGACTGCTGGAGGCTTCACAGAGAAGATCCGCAGCCTTCTATAAGAGAAAGATGGAAGGTGAACATGATGGAGGACGACTGCTGGACACATCACAGAGAAGATCTGCAGCTTCTATAAGAGAAAGATGGAAGGTGAACATGATGGAGGACGACTGCTGGACACATCACAGAGAAGATCTGCAGCCTTCTATAAGAGAAAGATGGAAGGTGATCATGATGGAGGACGACTGCTGGAGACTTCACAGAGAAGATCTGCAGCCTTCTATAAGAGAAAGATGGAAGGTGACCATGATGGAGGACGACTGCTGGAGGCTTCACAGAGAAGATCCACAGCCTTCTATAAGAGAAAGATGGAGGGTGAACATGATGGAGGAAGACTGCTGGAGCCTTCACAGAGAAGATCTGCAGCCTTCTATAAGAGAAAGATGGAAGGTGACCATGATGGAGGACGACTGCTGGAGGCTTCACAGAGAAGATCTGCAGCCATCTATAAGAGAAAGATGGAAGGTGACCATGATGGAGGACGACTGCTGGAGGCTTCACAGAGAAGATCCACAGCCTTCTATAAGAGAAAGATGGAAGGTGACCATGATGGAGGACGACTGCTGGAGGCTTCACAGAGAAGATCTGCAGCCTTCTATAAGAGAAAGATGGAAGGTGAACATGATGGAGGACGACTGCTGGAGGCTTCACAGAGAAGATCTGCAGCCTTCTGTAAGGGAAAGCATTTAATACATTTTTTTACAAAAAATTGTGGCCATTTTTGGCTACAATAAAGATTTTTCTTGTTCATCTCACTTTTATTTAATTTTACGCTCGTTTTGTGGAAAATCTATATGTGATGGTTAAAAATAGAAGTGATTTTTTAAGTCAGGACATAAGAAATCAGAAGACTCAATCATCAGATTTGAAACAATTTTCATAAACCCAAATTTTGCATATCTGTGATCAGACCAATATGAACAGGGAATATAAAAATGGATTTCTCTACTCCGCTGTAACTATTCACTGCAGGTTAGAGGTAATGCATTTTTGGCGTAGGTCCCATTATCTCGTCAGTGTGACCGGATGACCCCCCCCCACGCCGCTCCATATTCACAAATGTCAGTTTATTCTCTGAAACAAGCCGTCCTGACCTTTTGGAATTGCATATCCTTCAGCGAGATGTTCCCCGCTAGCAGTCTAATATTCGCACACAAAGCCATAATATGCAAATCACATTATTTTTATTGCGCAAAGTACCTGCGATAATGATCCACCATCCTGCAATGTGAGAGGATCCAAAAGACAAAGAGTACAATGAATGTGAGCAAGAAACTGACTATGTGGACTCGGGTATCTAGGCCTTCTGCTGCTGTAGGGATGTCTCTGGTGGCCTGCCCAGACCCGTGGCCCTGGTGGTCAACTAAAAAGTGGTAATTGGAATGGGAATAAAAGTTTAAATGTTTATCGTGACGCCACCCTCAGATTCTGGTGATGTAGCGCCAGCGCTGCTTCAGACCTCTGGAGGGCGATGGTACAGCAGCCGAGATGGGACAGCACCTGTAGTGATGGAAGTGCTGATGATGGAAAAACAATTTGCAGTGCAGCAGTGAATAAGCACACAGAGACTCTGTCACTCTACCCAGGTACTTTACTGGAACAATGCTGGTGGTGGTACAGTTCACAGAAGACAACCGTTGTTAGGTAAGGGTAGCCGGCCAGGTAGTCACAGTGGGCTGCAGGATCTCCTGGAGCCTCCCATGGAATGCCTTCCTTGTCTCTGACCCGTGTCCTTCTGCTACTGCCTGTCCGGGAACAGCCCACTTAGTACCAGGCCCGTTGGGGTGTTTCCAGAATATCCCAGCTTCCCGCTCTCCTCTCGCCTGCACTGGATGTCGACATCGGTGGGTTATCCTGGTGTGACTGGTTTCCTTTCTGACAGGGTGTCGGGGCCGGTAGATGGACCCACGACCTCCAGTGTTACGGTTCAGGGGCTGAACTCCTTGTGCCGCATCTTCGGAACCGGCACTCCAGTGTATGGACCAGGGTTCCCTCCCTGAGTATGGACGCTCGGGGGTCCCCTCCTTCAGTCTGGGCTGCCTGTTCTCTCTCCAGGCCCCCTCTCTCAGAGTCCCTTTCTCTCTCAGGGCTCACGTGCTCCGTCTTTTCCTCAGTGCAAACTAAAACTCACTGTGTGTCTTCCCTCCTCCCCCCCAGGGTACGGGCCCAAAACCATCTATTCTAGGTGGGTGTGTGGGAGTGCTAGTATGGGATTCTCCTATATTCCACTGTGACAGGGATAACCGCACACTCATTTACGGGTGCAGTACCCCAACTGTGATGCCTGACCAGTGGGGCGCCACAAAACCAAGAAGTGTCGAACAGACCCCGACCAAGGACACTGCCGAAACAAAAGTCTGAATCCTTATCAGCCAATAGAAAGGGCATGTGCACACAAAGGTCTTTGGAGCACGTCTGTTCTAAGGCTAGGGTCACACCTGCTTGTGCCATACATTCAGGGGCTTGCGTCTGGCATTTCAAAATTTTCATCCTTAGCGCAGTGTCACCGGATAATTAGCACAGCGTTAACACTGTCTATGCATTTCTATGGCAGACAAGAGCTGAGTGCATTGCAAGCGCCGGCCTCCCACTGTCGGATATTCAATGCGCTCGGCTCCCGTGTGCCATAGAAATGCATAGATAGCATTAACGCAGTGCTACCTATCCGGCAACACTGCGCTAAGGCTAGGGTCAGACTTGGGAGCTTGCATCCGTTTGTAGGATGCGTTAAAGGATCCTTTTTTTCCCTTGCCATTTTCATGGCATGTGTGCATACTTGTTAGCTCAATTAACTGATGCATTAACGCATGCTATATGTATGTACCATGCGTTAACGCATCCGTTAATGCATCCGTGAATGCATGGTACCATGCATTAATGGATGCATTGCTCATAGACTCCCATGTTAAAAAAAATGCATGCGTTTTTGCAAGAGCACCAAAAAACAGGCCGCTCTTTTTGGTGCACTTGCAAAAACGCAGAGCGTCAAATGCATTGCACTTTTGCAATTCATTTTTTGCATTGGAGTCATGGGTGTATTAACACATGTGTTTTTGCAGATTTGCACATGAAAATAGCGCATGCATTTAGCAAATGCATGACGCAAGTCTGAGCGTAACCTAAGGCTGAACATTTCTAAGTGCCAGACGTTAGCCCCTGAACGTATGGCACAAGCAGGTGTGACCCTAGCCTAACTGAACGGGCCGGAGGCTTATGAAGCTAAACATTTAGCTAAACCGCTATACTTGGTCCAATAAGGAGTCTGTTACTGAAATCTGTGCTTCATTGAACGTTGTAGCATGAGTTAGTGAAACTGGGGACAATAGGGATACATACAATCAGTGCAAGTATGATACAGCAGAATACACATGTCACAAGGCAACTATATAATATGCAAACATCTGAATAAGGCTAAGGATGCAACTGACTAGACTAGAGTAACATTTGGAGCAGTTAATGGCTGCAGTCAACATCAATTCTTACCAGCAATGCTATCACAAGAGGGATGTAATGGAGGATCTCTTCCTGTATGAAAATGGAGACTGAACTATATTACCATAAATTATTACAAATGGGAGGATAATCAGACATGTAAAAAATAGAAACTGTGAATAATACTATACTTACATTACGTTTAGTATGTGCCCAGCTCACTGGGGAGCCGCGGCTTCATTCAGAAAATTGTACAGAGCCGACAGGAGCCAGCTTACTGTACATGAGTTATTAACACATTACATGCCCACCTGAGTGGGTACCATGTCTCTAGGGGGGGTGGGCACCCCCTAGAGACATGATGGGCACAATTATTATTAATATTAAAGCTTTTTGTACAGTGTTAACACTTTGCTCATCCCTGCGGCAGCAGATATGAGCAAACTGTATGGTAACCGGATTGCGACTTCAGCCACACATTTTGCTTGCAAAATGTGTGGGAAGCCAATTCCGTTCACCGCATCCGGATCTGCATGCGGTGAATACAATTCTCTGGAAAAGTGTTGCCCTAGCCTAACTCCAACTCAGATCTTATGTGACCATTACTCAGCCCTGATGTGACCTTTACTGAGCCCTAATGTTACCACTATTCAGATCTGCAAGATGTATTCTCAGCCCTGATGTGACCACTACTCTGCCCTAATGTGACCACTACTCTGCCCTGATGTGACCACTACTCTGCCCTGATGTGATCATTACTCTGCCCTGATGTGACCACTACTCTGCCCTGATGTGATCATTACTCTGCCCTGATGTGACCACTACTCTGCCCTGATGTGACCACTACTCTGCCCTGATGTGACCACTACTCAGCCCTGATGTGACCACTACTCTGCCCTGATATGACCACTACTCTGCCCTGAAGTGACCACTACTCTGCCCTGATGTGACCACTACTCTGCCCTGATGTGACCACTACTCTGCCCTAATGTGACCACTACTCTGCCCTGATGTGACCACTACTCTGCCCTGATGTGACCACTACTCTGCCCTGATGTGACCACTACTCTGACCTGATGTGACCACTACTGTGCCCTGATGTGACCACTACTCTGCCCTGATGTGACCACTACTCTGCCCTGATGTGACCACTACTCAGCCCTGATGTGACTACTATTCAGCCCTGATGGAATCATTACACAGCCCTGATGTGACCACTACTCTGCCCTGATGTGACCACTACTCTGCCCTGATGTGACCACTACTCTGCCCTGATGTGACCACTACTGTGCCCTGATGTGACCACTACTCTGCCCTGATGTGACCACTACTCTGCCCTGATGTGACCACTACTCTGCCCTGATGTGACCACTACTGTGCCCTGATGTGACTACTATTCAGCCCTGATGGAATCATTACACAGCCCTGATGTGATCATTACTCTGCCCTGATGTGACCACTACTCTGCCCTGATGTGACCACTACTGTGCCCTGATGTGACTACTATTCAGCCCTGATGGAATCATTACACAGCCCTGATGTGACCATTATTCTGGAAGCTCTAGATGAGCGTTTATTTTTGATCTCTTGTCTCTTTAAGGATCAGTTTTCATTAAGTGCAGAATATTGTGGATGACTGTATTACATTTCCAAGTGTTTAATTCTCAGCAATCCTTCTGGATCTTGGCCAAGGATTTCTCTCCAGTTGTCACGTCTGGCATATTTTGTTTGCCATCTCCCTTATTTACCTTGGAACGAGGCAGAATCACGTTTAGTACACGACTCATTTACTATAGAAGTAATTATTCCATGCATCTGCATCTAACTTACCATCATATGTTCACACTTATCTGACTCCATATTCATCAGTGACAACAAATATTTTACTGTCTCCTCACCCTGAATAGAAGAACATCTACTTAATTAGAGGATAAGGATAATATAAGTAATTGTAATACATTTTTCTACCACTAGGTGTGTATGGTGCTTCTTCTACAAAAAAAACAGCACTCCAAGTGGTGAATCTATGTATTGCAAGGAAAATCCTTTTTCTAATTAGATTAATTGAAAAAGTTTATGAGATAATTCTACCCTAACAAGCTGCATGACTTGCTTGTAGGCTGCATGGTTTCTCATTAGTTTGCAATGTTGCCTTGTTGCTCTGGAGTTCAGATAATTAATTAAGCCAAACATACATCTATATGGAGTTTGTATATTCTCTATACAATGAAATTGGCCCCAGAATGGGCCAGTTGCAAACTAGAATTTACTTACTGCATATATTAGGCCCCTTTCACATCAGTGTTTTTTTTTAAATTGCGGCTGATCCGGCAGACTTACCGCATCTGCCGCCTAATGGCCGCACTTGTGGCACTCTTGCGGCACTCTTGCATGCATTGTCTATGGGGCTTGCGGCAATTGTAGTTTTGCAGCGATTCAGCAAATCTGATAGTTGCGGCCTCGAAAAAAACGCGTCTAGCAGCAAGTTCCAGATCTACCGCATCCGGCAGAACCACACTTGCCGCACCCGACAATGCATGGGACTTGCCACAAGAGTGCCGCAAGTGCGGCCATTAGGCGGCAGATGCGGTAAGTCTGCCGGATCAGCCGCAACTTAAAAAACACACTGATGTGAAAGGGGTCTTAATTCCATTTGGGTGCAACACAATTGACCCTAGCACAACGCAAGCGTTAAATACTTAAAAATTCCCCCGCAGCGAATAGCGTTAACACTATACACTGCCAGGAAACGGAGCCCCATAGTAACCCGATGTTTACCTTAGCAGCCGGCCACACACAAAGCCCCAGGATGTGCGCTTTGCAACAGGGCACAGGAAAACTCTTCAGGACACGTTTCCTGTGCAATCAGCTAAAGCGCACATCCTGGGGCTTTGTGTGTGGCCGGCTGCTAAGGTAAACAGCGGGTTACTATGGGGCTCCGTTTCCTGGCAGTGTATAACGTTAACGCTATGCGCTGTGGGGGAATTTCTAAGTAGTTAATGCTTGCGTAGTGCTAGGGTCACAACGCAAATGTGACCCTAGCCATAAACAGTTGAAATAATAGATGAAGTTCACTGTTATAATATTGAGGAGAAAAGTTAATTTACTATATGAGATACTAGCTATAGAGCCCAGTGTTCCCTGGGCTTAGTAAATAAGGCTCCTGCTGTATGCTGAGTTAGTGTGTGGCCTTCTGCTGTATGCTGGGGTTTGTGTGTGGCCTCCTACTGTATACTAAGGACTGTGTGCGGCCTCCTGCTGTATACTGGGGGCTGTGTGCGGCCTTCTGCTGTATACTGGGGTTTGTGTGTGGCCTCCTGCTGTATACTAAGGACTGTGTGCGGCCTCCTGCTGTATACTGGGGGCTGTGTGCGGCCTCCTGCTGTATACTGGGGGCTGTTTGCGGCCTCCTGCTGTATACTGGGGGCTGTGTGCGGCCTCCTGCTGTATACTGGGGGCTGTGTGCGGCCTCCTGCTGTATACTAAGGACTGTGTGCGGCCTCCTGCTGTATACTGGGGGCTGTGTGCGGCCTCCTGCTGTATACTGGGGGCTGTGTGTGGCCTCCTACTGTATACAGGGTGCTGTGTGTGGCCTCCTACTGTATACAGGGGGCTGTGTGTGGCCTGCTGCATACTCAGGACTGTGTGCAGCCTCCTGCTGTATACTGGGGGCTGCGTGTGGCAACCTGCTGTATACTGGGGCTGTATGAAGCCTCCTGCTGTATACTGGGGGCTGTATGTGGCTTCCTGCTGTATACTGAGGTATTAAAACACACTGCTGCTACAACTAACCCTGGAGGCTAAATGAGCAGTGCTGGACCTCTCCAGCTGCCCAACTGCTCGCACTCTAGCTCTTCTCTCACCGCTGTGATTAGCAGCATAACTAAGACTTCTGGCCACATCCAATGCCTGAAGGTCACCTCCAAGGACTGGACGGAGCCAGAAGCCGTGGTCTATACCATCATAGAATAGTGGAGTTAGAAGGGATCTCTTGGGTCATCATATGAAAGGACCTCCTGGGTCATCGTGCAAAGGGACCTACTGGGTCATCATGTGAAGGGACCTCCTGGGTCATCGTGTGAAGGGACCTCCTGGGTCATCGTGTGAAGGGACCTCCTGGGTCATCGTGTGAAGGGACCTCCTGGGTCATCGTGTGAAGGGATCTCCTGGGTCATTATATGAAGGGTCCTCCCGGATAATCATGTGAAGGGTCCTCCCGGATCATCATGTGAAGAAACTTCCCGGGTCATCGTGTGAAGGAATCTCCCAGGTCATCATGTGAAGGGACCTCCTGGGTCATGGTGTGAAGGGACCTCCTGAGTTATCGTGTGAAGGGACCTCCTGGATCATCATGTGAAGGGACCTCCTGAGTTATCGTGTGAAGGGACCTCCTGGATCATCATGTGAAGAAACTTCCCGGGTCATCATGTGAAGGAATCTCCCAGGTCATCGTGTGAAGTGACCTACTGGGTCATCGTGTGAAGGGGCCTCCTTAGTTATTGTGTGAAGGGACCTCCTGGGTCATCGTATTAAGGGAACTCTTAGGTCATCGTGTGAAGGGACCTCCTGGGTCATTGAGTGAAACGACCTCCTGGGTCTTCTGATCCAATCCCGTGCTCAAAGCAGGATTCACTATATCACCCCAGAGAGATGTCTGTCCAGCCTCTGTATGAAGACTTCCATTGAAGGAGAACTCACCACTCCTGGTGACCGCCTGTTCCACTCATTGACAACCTACACTATCAAAAAGTTTTTTTTCTAATATCTAATCTGTGTCTCTCCCATTCAGTTTTATCCCATTGCTTTTAGTCTTTCCATGTGCAATTGAAAATTAACCTGAGCCCTCTACAGTGTGACAGCCTTAGAGTAAAGCTGATCCTTCTACAGTGTGACAGCCCTTGAGATCTTTGTAGACAGCTATTAAGTCTCCTCTCAGCCTTCTTTTTTGCAAGTTAAACATTCCCAGATCCGGTAACCGTTCCTCATAGGACGTGGTTTGCAGACCGATCACCATTCTGGTCGTTCTTCTCTGAACTTGCTCCAGTTACTTGATGTCTTTTTAAAATGCGGTGTTCAAACCTGGACAACGTATAGTAAAGAGGTCAGATATATGGAAAAAACATACAACATTCCGTGAAAATAAAATGAGTCAATTATATCATGAAATGACACAGAAGAATTTTTTGGTTTGTATTTAGATAAGGTAAAAAATGTTTGTACTGTGTTAGCCGGTAGATAGAAAAATATTGGAATCTGAGAGTACTCAGTGTTGATACCTTTTAATGGCTAACTGAAAAGATGGTAAACATAGCAAGCTTCCGGGACACTGTGGCCCCTTCATCAGGCAGATGGTGACACAAATTCTGAAGACACATACATATATACATAAGTAACAGTCTTAGGCTGGCTTCACACCACGGTTTAATCCGATCCGGGGCTGTCAGGGATGAATCTGACAACCCAGGACCGGATCAGCACACAGAACCAGAGGGCTAAGATGCCCTCCGGTCCGGTGTGCAGCCAGACGCAGCTGCCGATAATTCCGGACCGTGGGGAGCTAGCCACGGCCTTGAAATTACATCAGTGTGCAGCCGCAGGTGTCCGGTTCCCATGTTAGGGGGCGCCGGATTGCCCCGGATCCGGGAGGATCTGGGAGAAGCCAATTTGGGGAGATTTTTCTCCCCGGACACAAAAACATTGCAAGCAACGTTTTTGTATCAAGGAGAAAAATCTGATTTTCCATCTTCCATCTGGCTCCATCCGGCCCCATAGCATACTATTAGGCCAAAATCCGGTCCGGGGCTGTCAGGTTCATCCCTGACAGCCCAGGATCGGATTAAACCGTGTTGTGAAGCCAGCCTTAGATGCTGTAGTAAATACCACAGGTGATGTAAAGCAGAGTCAGGCTAGGGAGGGGTAGAGGAGCTGGGAAAGTGAAAACAAAATTCTAAGATAATCAATAATACAAATTGTATTATTGTTATGGTTAGTAGCCTGTGGAGACCTGAAAATACTTAAGTGGGTTGTGGAAAGCCATAAATCGAAGCGAGAGAGTTCACAGAAGAAGTGTTAAGAGTTCATTGTCCTCTAACTCGAGTCTCTTGGAGATGTGATATCATCAAGTGTCCTTTCATTTTATATAAAAACCCATTAATCCAAGTGATACATTTAATCCTGTTTTGAATGTGTCAAAGGTCAATATCAATTTGTATTCACAAATTCTTCTCTCTCTGAGATTTGAAGTTACTTTTTAAGATGAGCAGATTCATATCGGATTCACTATGGTCAGGGCTGGAAAAATGCTTTGCTACAGGTAGATCCATACACTTTTCTTTTATTGAGTGGCGATGAGAATTCATTCTTGTTCTGAATTTTTGCCCGGTCTCCCCTACGTACAGGACACCTGTTGGGCATTTGGTACATGTAATTGCATACACCACATTGCTTGTGGTGCAGCTGAAGTTGTTGTAGATTCTGTTCCATGGCTTCTGTAAGTGTGTTCCTCCGTGTTCCTCCGTGTTTCCAATTCCCTCTGGATGTTACTTTTGATGCTGTAGAAGACATACAGAAGGTGGTTCTTTAGTCTCTCTGAGGTCCTGTGACAATAATGTGCATAATGAGTATTATAGGTATGCATAAGTGGATTTGTAATCCAGAGTCCTTTGGGAATCAGATTCTCCTTCTTGCATTTGGAAAGGAAAAATATGTCACTGTCCAGTTGTGCACATTTCTTCAGAAGTGTCTTTAATTCTATAAAGATTCGGTACATTCCGGTATCTTCTATTTTGATAAGGTAACAAAATGTTTGTATCGTGTTACCAGTAGATAGAAAATATATAGAATCTGAGAGTCCTCAGTGGTTGATACCCTTTAATGGCGAACTGAAAAGATGGTAAACATAGCAAGCTTTCGAGACACTATTGCCTCTTCGTCAGGCTCCAAGAGACTCCATTTTGAGGGCAATGAATTTGAGACACTTCTTCTGTGAACTCTCTTGCTTTGATTTATTGCTTTCTACAATTCACTTAAGTATTTTCAGGTCTCCACAGATTACTAACCATAACAATAATACAATTTGTTCCTCTTATCGTAGAATTTTGGTTTCACTTTCCCAGCTCCTCTCCCCCTCCCTAACCTGACTCTGCTTTAAGTCACCTGTCGTATTTACTACAGCATCTAAGACTTTTTTCTTTCTATTGCTTAAGTATATATGTATGACCCTACAGAATTTGTGTCATTATCAGTCTGATGAAGGGGCCACAGTGTCCCGAAAGCTTGCTATGTTTACCATCTTTTCAGTTCGCCATTAAAAGGTATCAACCACTGAGTACTCTCAGATTCCAATATTTTTCTTGGTTTGTATTTAAGGACTTCCTGCCGTTACTCATTAGATAACCATTGTTACATACACTCTTTTTGGCACATGATGTGGGGTGCACCTGCAAGGGTTTATTTAGCTCCACTCGCTCAATCCAACACTCAACCCCTGCTGTACACTATAAGATTAGCCTAAATCACACAGTCTACACACCTCAGTTACACAACACGCTGCCACCACTCATCAAACACATGGGTTGATGAGTCCCCGAAATATACTACTGTCCAACAATCAAAGGGTCACACAGTCTCTGAAAGGCTATGGATTCTTAAGTACAAACGAGGATCAAACTTTTTAAGCTTTAATATGAAAATGACAGTGCCATACATCAGTAATGCTGTCCCTATTGAGGCTCACAATCTAAATATCCTATCAGTATGCCTCTTGCAATGTGGGAGGAAACCCACGTAAACATGGCGAGAACATACAAACTCCTTGCAGATGTTGTCCTTGGTGGGAATTGAAACCCGGACCTTGGGACCTCAGTGCTACAAAGGCTGCAGTGCTAACCACTTGAGCCACCGTGCCACCCACAACAAAAAGGTATAAACAAAAAAAAATGCCACACAAATATGCAAGCCAGTTATAAAAAAATATGGGAGAAAATAACAGAAATGCATAAACTTTCCAGTCTAAAGAAGTCTTCTGTTTCCTTGAGGGAAGGAGAAATGAAATATGGATCACATCAGCATCCACTGACCCGAACATGTGAACAACTTTCTTTTGTGCCTCCCAGCTTTTTATGTGTTTGACACTAGGCTCATGTTTCCAGGGCGGCCAAGTCTTTCATATTGCTATCTCAGGTCTGTGACTGGACCATGGTAAATTTAGGGTGAGTACATTACATATTAAATGCCCTCTTTTTTCAAACACTCCCTTCCTACAGTAAATTGAGAATGTCAGGCTTTGCCACCATGGACCATCTGTTAAGGCTTTGAAGCTCAGGCAGAAGTATCACAAATGACGCTTTTGTTATTCTCATGTTAATCCCCCTTGGACATCAGTTCCCGCAATCAAAGTACCTAACGGTTATGCCCTTGGAGTAGATGGCAGATTTAAAGGAAATCTGTCAGGTCAAAAATCCATATTTGACTGATATTATTTTCTATTTCCTCTGGTGAAGCTCTTTCTTCTCATGTATTTCATTTATTTACACTCACCCCCCATCCTCTGTAAACTGCAAAAAAAAAAAAAAAAAAAAAGATTAATTCAATCTGTCAATTGCAGTGAGTGATCACTTACTTCTCTGCTGCCCACTCCCTAAGGAATGGACATTATTAAAGCAGAAGCAGAAGAAGACCTATCCTTATTAAAACCAATAGCACGTCATTTTAAAACCACCCATACCTGTAATGCCAACCTCTTGAAGGCTTTTGGCATTGACAAAATTCATCAAAATATACGAGGCGGGGATTGGAAGAAAAGCCTTGCCCAACTGGAGGCCAAATGGATAATGAAGGTGGGTGTGTTCGTCCCCATGGCCTCAATGATGTCCTTAGTTTTGCCCCTTTCTTGTAGAATGAATTTTTAATCTATGGGAAACTGTTTTTTAATAAATATATTGGTTTTAATTTTTTGTGCTTTGTGTATTTTATTGTATTCATCTAGGTCTGCCTCAATTTTAGAAGAATATACAGCAAACTAAAAGAAGAAGGAATTATGCAGCAGTTCTTATTTTTATTATTTCTTGTTAATAATAAAAAAATAATAAAATAGTATGGTAGTGTGTCTGGGTGGTGTATGGCACCGGCCGGTGGATTGTGTGTGAGTGATTATGTATTTATTGTATGAATGGTCATTAAGTTGTTTGATTTGCACATTTAGTAATGATCATAATTGATCTCTAATTATTTTAGGTATTATAATAACTATGGCACTTTATTAATTATATTATTATTAGGCACTTTATCACTTGTTTATATTGTAGTTTGCTATGCACTTTATAATGAATTACTGCTGTATAGAATTTAAACATCAAAAACCTGTATTGTTATTGCTGTATCTTTATTTATATTATGCTATCATTATATGCTGTTCTTTTGAAAAAAAACCTTGTTTTTATACATGGAATATTAATGTGTTCTTATGTTAGCAGATAGGTGCAATGAATTGTCGTTTTTATGATTGTTTTTTTCCAGCTGTCACCTCTCACGTCATATTAACAACCTCCCGTGTCTCCTCTTTGTGGTTTGCCGCCGAGCCGGGGGCCTGTTGGCGTGTCTCTCTGCATTGCCTTGAGACCGCTGGCCATTCTGTAACTAGAAGCGGTGGGTGTGTTTCGGGGTATGCGTGAGTCACGCCCGCGGGCGGACCCGGCGGGCGGCGTCACGGGGGGGGTAGACACCAGGAGCCGGATTGATGGTATAACGTGACACCGGATGTGACGTCCGGCTCGAGATGCTATTGGCCAGGGCGCCAGAACATGACGCCGCTGGTAACTAGGTAACTGCAGACGCAGGATGTGACGCGCTGATAATCGCGACTTCCGGTTTCCAGACCGGACGTCACATGGCACGCTGGGTTAATAGAATACACTATAAATAGTTGGTTTCCCCTTAGTACGACCACCCTCCTCAGAAGAAGCTGGTGAAACGCGTCAGGAGGCGGTCGCAGTAAGGTAATGGGCCTATGATTGGTACTGCAAAATATAAAGGGAGGGGACAAGAGGCACAATAGTGCCCTATCACTAGTGACACTAGTATGTAAAACGGTGGTGCTGTGTGGCCGCTCACCTGGTCCAGTTGTGGTCCCCACAACTGGTTTAACTGCGTTTAGGAATCAATGTTCCAAGCTGCTGCAGGACCTCCACCTACCACTGGATCGTGGTATGTTCCA